>OY776294.1:35660074-36860074 GCA_963675345.1 Trididemnum clinides | reverse complement strand
AATCTTCTACCTTAACCAGGGCCGTTGAGAGAACAGTCCGAACCAGCAACATAAATTACGGGCTCCTTTAACAAGGATCTAGTAAACTGGAGTTGTATGGTTTTATCCGATTACAAATAGATGAGTTTCTGGCCATAATTGCTCAAAAATTGCTTATTTTTCTGCGCTTTTTTTCTTTTTTTTAGCTCCACTCTGATTGGAGTAAGACATTACTGTCTGGCTGCTTTACTATTCAAATAATCAAATTTTTATATGTAAGGTAATAAATCAAGCACAGATACAATAATGTGTTTACGTAATAATATAAGACTAAAAGTAAGTCAAAAAACAAAATATGAATAACATGCAATGCATCATTATCAGTCACAAGTAATCGGTAAGCTAATGCAATTTTCCAGTTCAATAGAGGCAACAAAACAAAACAAGATTGATGTAAAATGATTTTGTAAAATCTGGCCACAAACAAATTGTTTGATTCATATGAGATATCTGGGCTTAAGATTTAGGGATTTGGAGCTTAAAATCATGCTATGCTTCGAAAGTTATGCGCTTTAAGAGTTACAGGAACCAGTTTTTATGTTCTGGCCACGGGGTCAGTAGTATTCTGGGAGCCTGAATTTTTTAAAAAGGAGTATATAAGCAAATTTTTTGTGACCAAAATGAAGAAAACATTAATCATCATGTCACAAAACAAATTATGCTGATTATGCATTTGTTAACAGAAAAAACAGAAAGTTTTGGCCTAATTGATTGTTAACGTTGCGCACAACGTTTTCAAAAAACAAGGCCCCCTAAAAATTTCCGGGCCTGGTACCAAAGATATCCCCTGAGCCCCTTTGTTAACGCTTCTGACCCTAACTAGTTAGATTCACGTAATGCTGGAACACAAATTTTCTATGAACAGCGTTTGTTGTCATTTTGTCATAACTTTTGTATATTGAACTTATCTGTTTTTACTCAGCTTACCACTTTCTAGAAGGGAGTAAAAAGGTACGCGAAGCACGCTTGAGGTCATTAGGATAATATGCCAAAAACGCCTAATTTTCACTAAAAAACGATAAGTCATCTTTATTTTATCATTCAATAGTTTTAGGCCATTGAGTATTGCATCCCTCACGTTATATCCCTGAAACGGCAATTTATTGTGATTTAAAATATGCTGATCTCCAAAAAAACATTTTTTGCCGAATAATATGATCTATGAAAATTAACATTTTGATGGAGGCAAATTACTTTCAAAATAAGATAGGCCTACCGGTACCGAAACTTTAAAAAAAATCAGAGACTTCACTGTCTTTCGCGGAAAATAGTCAAAACTTACCAAATTACTTAGCTTTTTTACAACTTGGACTTTTCTGATACCCAGCACCATAGATATTTTTAGATTTTTTAGGCCAGAACAGAAAGATGTGTATTGGAACTGTGTTTTTGGCCGATCAAAATGAAATAAAGATTAGATCAAAATATGGTATTTAATATTTTTTTGGAAAGAAAATTTTATCCCAATTTGCATTATGTGTATTCCAAAAACAATATTTTGTAACTCAAAATAAAACAGAAACGTCTTTAACCCTTCTTGTTTGTTTGGGGAAAACAATGTTACCCCGAGTTCAGAAGGTATTTGCGTGCATTTATGGCGCTGTATTCGCGATGATAATGTGATCTATGCTTTGCGTGCGTAAGCACACACGCGCGTGTATTGCAATAGCTAGCAACCAGCTGAACGCTTCCCATATAACACAACAAACTGCCGCGTGATTTTGCAAGTGTTTGTGCCTGTTCGCACAGCTTTGTCCGCAGAAGCCTTGCATTCGCTCATTCATTTTCTATACCTGCTGCCCCAAAAATTTCTCTTGTTAAGAAGCTTGCTTTCCTTTGAGTAAAATACATTAAGTTTTAATTAATTTAATGCGCCTTATGACCCGGTGCGCCTTCTGTATGAAAGTCGTAAAATCCTTAGAAGCCAATCATTGATAATTAATGCGCCTTATGGCTCTAAAAATACGGTATGATTTCTCGCAGCAAAACATGGTGTTAATCGTACCAGACGATATTATGACATTGTAGAGCGAGTTACGAGCGTGCGAGAGAAAAAGAGAAGCATGCTTAGAAGGTTTAAAATGCTTAAAGAAAGAATTGCTCGTTGCATTGTCAAATAAGCTAAAATTGTTGTAGAGTTGTTTTTATCGAAAGTACGTTATTAACATCTCCTGAAAATAAATTTAATCGGGTTTCTACGACCAGTAGTATTTGAAAAAATACAGCGAACAAATTGTGCAATGAAGCATTGATTGGGACGTCATCTTAGACCCCAAATAGATGAATATCTTGTAAGTTTATAAGTCGGAGACTGGCTTTCGTTTGAGCAATAAACAGTTTTGCTCTGTCAAGAAATGTCAATATTAAAAACTATCTTTGATTATGACATCATCATGACGTCACGAACCCCTTATGACACTCATCCCAGGGTAGTGATCATTGTTTGTACGTCGAGTAAGTTCGGAGGAGTTAAAGCGTACGTACTTACGTACGTACATACAGAATCGCACTTTATAAGTTAAATTTTTGGCAAAGAATTAATGCTGTATCTATGCATAGCCTTGGCTGGTTTAAAATCGCACGTATCCGAATTTTTCAGTATTTGTAATGAGTAGTACGACGAGTGGTTAGTTATGCGATCTTTCTAGTCAAGTAGCTATGCCTTCTAAAATTTTGAAAATTTTGTTTTGTAGTATTTGCAGTTTTGTTTGCGTATTCTCACACAAGAATGCCAAAATACAGCTGAGAATTAGCAAAGGTAAAATACAAATTTTTTAACTTCTTTTTGCTAATATAGGGACCAGTTATACATTTGCATTAATTGCTTGTGATGTTGTTTAAGAGTTTCCTTAACGTGTTGTTTCTAATTAAGATTTTCATCGATTAGTTACCAAGGTATTTAGCAGATCCATATTTTTCAATACTGTTTCCTCCAATATTAACATTAAAAAAGTCTTTATCAGGATTTATTTTTAAGATAGGCATTATAAGATTTGGAAGATGCCAAAGCGATTTGTGCGTATTTTCAGAAATAAGTTTTTGAAAGAAGTGTCCTACTACTTACAACTCTTTCGTAACTGTAGGTCTATTTGCACACCTAAATGCAAACAGGTCAACTATGTTTGTGCGCATATGTTGGTCCAACTATGTTTGTGCGCGTATGTTGGTCCAACTATGTTTGTGCGCATATGTTGGTTCGTCTTGGAATAAGCGCAGCCAAGGAGAAGAGCAATTCAACCGAAATGAAGCGCTATACCAGGGGTGGGCAAAGTTTTCATTAGAAGAGCCACGTGCGGAAATGTAGAACTACGGCAGATCCACAAATTCCGTTTGAAGTGTATATACAAATACAATAAACAAAACAAGCTTTAATCAAAACATTTTAATAGAAACAAACACAACAATACACTGCAGACAGTGACACTGTTTCGACCTATCAGGTCTCTTCAGTGCAGTTGGTGACCGACAAGAAGCTAGAGGCTTTTAATAAAACATAGCTTGGACCGCCACACTTGCGGGATCTATACTAGATCCACTTGATGGAAGGTCTGTCAGTACTCTGCGAAGCCGTATCACTCGTGAATGAGTGGCGGTTGTCGCAGGTGCACTAAGTCTAACAACTGCTAGAACAATAGTGCTGTCATAGCCTAGTGGTCACAAGGTCTTGTGACCTTGTAAGACCTTGTGACCACTAGGCAGTGACAGCACTATTGTTCTAGCAGTTGTTAGACTTAGTACACCTGCGACAACCGCCACTCATTCACGAGTGATACGGCTTCGCAGAGTACTGACAGACCTTCCATCAAGTGGATCTAGTATAGATCCCGCAAGTGTGGCGGTCCAAGCTATGCTTTATTAAAAGCCTCTAGCTTCTTGTCGGTCACCAACTGCACTGAAGAGACCTGATAGGTCGAAACAGTGTCACTGTCTGCAGTTTTGCTAAGTACATCGCTAGTCTCTTGCATTACTATACAACAATAAACCATATTACAGTTTTTGCACGATTTTACCAGCATTTGATCAAGTGTGGGTTTCCATTCTATTAGCTAGCTTCTGAAAATCTGGGCGATATGTTGTGAAGGCACTGCGAATTAATTCGCTCAAGTGTTCATTTGTTAGGCTTGCACGATATTTTGATTTTACAAATTTCATCACAGAGAATAAAGATTCACAACAATATGTTGTGCTAAAAACAGAAAGCAGTGGTGCACTGGTCTTTTTAATTTCTGGATATTTACATTCCGTAACCTGTTGCCAGAACTCCACTGTAGAGTGGCACTTATTAAAATTTTTTAGAGGCAGATCTTCTTGCAACTCGGTCAGTTCCATTTCTGCTGCAGATGCGTCTGTGACGAAAGGTTGACGAACTAGACAGCCATCATTGATTACATCGGTGTCGAATGAATTTACAAGGAACGTAAAGCAGAGCTTAAGCTCCTGCAAATCGTCAAATCTCGCTTGAAAATCTTCCATCAGTCCTTGCAATTTATCTTTATATTCTTCCACTTTGTGGTCTGTTATTACTACTGTGAATGCATTCACTGTCATTTTGAGGTTGGGAAAATGACAAAGTTTTTGACATTATATCTCTTTGAAAAACTTTAGTTTTATTCTGTAACTAATGACGGTTTGAGCAAGATCTGATATGATACTTTCAGTACCTTGGAGTGCTAAATTGAGAATTTGTAGATGCTTTATTATATCAATGAGAAACATCAGGTCATCTTGTATCCATGCAATATTTTTTAGCTGAGGATAACATTTTCGCTTTTCTCAAGAAAAAGATTAATAGGCTTCGACAAATTTACAAACCTACTCAGTACATTACTTGTTGACAGCCATCTTACAACGCAGTATAAAGAAACATCACTTGGCGCATCTTCTAACTCCAACTCTTCTACAAAGTTACGGAATAGCCTGTGGGTTTTTCCCATTCACTCGTATAAAATTTACTATTTCGAGGACAGTTTTTATGATATCTTCATACCTAAAGTGTTTTTCTGCAAGATGTTCACGATGGATGATGCAATGTATTGGAAGGAACTCTGGAAAGTTAGGATCGCACTTTATAAGTCCAATTAATCCGACACGTTTACCCACCATTGCTGGTGCACCATCAGTCGCAACACTGACAAGTTTATTGAGAGGTGCAGTAGATTCCGCTTAATTGGGCCCCCGGTTAATCGGGTCAGCCGTTTAATTGGGCCAAATTGTTAAGAACAAAATCCAATCAAAGATAATGCACTACGTTGAATCCACATAATTGGGCCACTATTCCGCTTAATCGGGCCACAACTGTAGTCAGACATACACTGGTTTAATTTCAAAACCGCCTTTGTAATGTAATAGAACTCAATATTACAAAGCCAACTATATTATGTAACAATTGAAAAATACAGGCGCAAATTATTTTGTCATTTCATGCCCTTGAACATGGTAATTGTTGTATTTTGTTGCAAATTTTGTGAAGTCCCAAGCAGAGATGCCACAAAAAGAATTAACAATTGCTGAAAGTTGTTGTCCTTAGAAAAATTAGAGAGCAACCTCCAAACATTAGTCATCGCCAGCTAGCTGAGATAACTGGTGTACCAAGGACAACCCTGGCACAGATACTGCAAGACTTCGGATAATCGGGTCAGCCGCTTAATCGGGCCAAATGGTGCTTATCCCGATGTGACCCGATTAAGCGGAATCTACTCTACATGAAATTTTGTTAAAGCTTCATCGAGTGCATTTTTAATGTCAACTCCACGAGTTGTTTCTCTTATTGCCACCAAGTCCAACAACTCTTCTTTGACGGTAAGATCAGATGAAACGTACCGAACAAATATCGCTAATTGGGGATTATCTTGTATGTCTGTTGATTCATCAAAAGCAATACTAAATGCAAGGAAACTTTTCAAATCGCTTTGCATTGTAACTGCTATATCTGCACTTGTCTGAGAAATGGGCCTTTGTTTAGTTCGGCGCGAATACGGCATTTGCGCTATCAAGCGCTGAAGCTTTTTGTTGTTGGGATCCAACACTGCGACCACATCAGTTATATTTTTCTTCACAAATTCACAGTCAGAATATGGGTGTTTAGAACGAGCAATGTTTCAAGACATAAGAAAAGAAGCTTCACTCGTCGCATCAGATTCCTTACTGAATACTTTCATAAACCGCTGTTGACTTGCTAGCGCAGATTTAAACTCAGTTAACTCGCTTTTTCTTACTTCCGATTTTGGTGGAAACTTGCTTGAAAAGTTTTTGTAATTCGTTTCATGATGGCGTTTTACATTACTGCCTTTGTTTTGACCGAGCAACTTATAGCAAATTAGACACAAAGGTTTACTTTCATGAACAGTAAATGCATAATCTTCTTTCCACTATACATTAAAAACTCTGTTTTCCTCTTCATATTTTCGTTTCTTTGTATTCGCTGATGTCATCTCACTTTGTTTCGCAGTGCATTTAATATACTTGTGACTTCGACTTCAGTATAGTTAACTGACTGTTTGAAATAGTGTTCCGCCAATCGCCATGTAGTTTTTTCTCAGCGATTTGACTTCATACAGCGTAGTCTCTTGAGAATGTGACGCAAAGACTTCATAAGCAATTTCCCACAAAATTAATTGATATTGTGATCTCGTGTTGTTTGTTGAGAGTTTAAGTAAATATAGCTTTAAATTTAGGCTGGCCATTTTTTCGAAATGCAAAAACGGGACGCTTATAGCAAACTGCCAACATTATGTAAGTACAGTAAATCACACTATGTAAGTACAGTAATGTATATTTTAGATACAATGAAATTGATCTTTTTTGGCAAATCACCAGTTAGAGCAGCGCGATGGTACTAAACACACAAAAAGAAAACCAATTACGGTTGATCAACAAATAAAATAATCATTGTTATTTATCTGTACCTATCACCTTTTTTAATAGTACAACGTTTGATTTTATGTTCTCATAAAATTTGGTACATGTCAAATCAATGTTACTTTTGCACACGAGGAGAGCTCTGACATTTTTTTCGTGCATACTGCTTCTGTCATCAGACCACATATTTTTCATTATTGAAAAAATTCTTTCAACCGGAGCTGATGTTCCTGGTAAGCAAAATACAAACTCGACTAGTTTCTGAAAGTTTGAAATGGGAATGTCTTTATCCTTGAAAGCATGAAGCAATTGAGTCCACTTTTGCTCATAAGATATGGTTGTATTTTTCCATCTCTTTTTTCTATCGCTTGCAGAGATGTAGTTTTTCACCAGAACGTGCTCGTTGAAAAGAGCGTCAATATAGATTATTTGCTTCGCAAACATGGAGTTGATCTTTTCCGCTGATGCACATACAGGTTTCCAGGATAGATCTTCACTTGAGTTTAGCCAAAAATGAGGTGTCACACCTTCGTAGGCATGTCGATAAACATCCAGGTATGATTCACATTTCTCGTAAAAGCATATAGTTTGATTAAGAAAGAAGTTTGCATTCACTTCTCCATCTTTCTGAAGCTTTTCCAATATACACTTTGCTTGGTGTGGAACAAAATTATAACTCTTTTTTCGTGTAGGTTTAACTTCAATTCTGTAAGAATAATCGCCACATCCACAGCACTTGTCTTTTGTCTCTCCAACTTTAATATTGTTTCGTTAAGGTACTTCAACTGTCCATAAACGAACCACAGATAGAGTTCTTGGGTTGGATTCTCAAAGCATTGGCGAATTATAGTTGGACAATGTTCTTGTGAATTAAAGTAGCTTTTCAATGCTTCAAACAACTCAAGAACCCTCTCCAAAGCGGGTAGCAACGACAAAAATTTGGTATTGCCGTGCAGCAAAAGTCGTTGGTACTCAACATCAGCAAAATCGCAAAACTCTTTAAGTTCGGAAACCAGAACAGTGTAAATATGAAAGAATTTATAAATTTTTACGTCAAGGCTTTCTACGCATACTGGCAAAGTATCCACAGCATGCTGAAGGCAGTTGTGTACGATGTGAATTGTACATCCGATGCCTAAGGTCTCGTTTAATGTTATCTTTAACTTTATAGAATAGATTATTATGTCCTCTTCTATTAACACCGCCAAAGTTAGTGTTGCAATTGTCCGCACAAAATCCAATCAATTTATCTTTTAGTTTTGTTTGGTCTAGAACTGAAAGCAGGTATTCACTTAATATTTCAGCTGTTTGTCCGGAAACCGATTTAAATTCTAAAAGTTTTACCTTAACGTCACTTTCTGGTAAAAAGTAGCGAACCACAATCTGCACAAGTTTCACTTCTTTCATGTTCGAAGCATCAGTTGTCACAGTGACAAAGTTAATTTGATCTAACTCTTGGTGAAGTTCATCAATACACATCGGGGCAATGACCTTAACAACTATAGCTTCACACTTAGTTTTCCTTAATGAGAATTTAGGTTCAAACAGTTTTGAGACCAACTTGGATGTACAATCAGAACTTCTGAAACTTTGCCCGTGAGTAGCAGTATGATAAGCAAAAGTTGCTTGTTTAGCAGCTAAAGCTAAGCTAGCAACGGAGGCGGAGCCAACATCTTTGAAAAAAGAAGTCACTCGCGATGAGGATGCAGCTGCTTCAACAGCGACTTTGTGCTTTTTGCTACCTAAATGATAATTAACGTCTGCACGTCCATCATGGACTATTGAAAATACAGAACCACAATGATTGCACAGCACTTTACCATTTCCAGTGTCTTTCAGATAAGTAAATTCTTGCTTCAGCTCATTTGTAAACGTACATTTTCTTTTGGGTATAATGTCTTTATAGTCATGCTAAAAATTAATCTAGTTACTGTTACGTTATGCGGCTACATCAACTTCTGCCAACTTTTACCGAAATCCCGTGGTCAATTTGCTTGCTTAGTCTAGCTAAAGTTTTTAATGACAAAAAAACAGCTAAACAGCTCTGTAGCGTCTCCTTACAGCTCTGTGACGTCACAAAGCTAGGAATTTGTGCCTTGGTGTTAATACAGCATAACAAATGGCTCGTTTGTGTATCGTTGACATACCGTATTAACAAAAGCAAATTTTGAATCAAAAATTCCGGGACAAAGTGGTATACTGGGCGGGACACCGGGACCAAGGCCTAAAAACGGGACTGCCCCGGTGAAAACGGGACGTATGGCCACCCTATTTAAATTAGACCCCTACAGCGAACCGAGCAATTAGCCCCTACTGAGAAGTAGTAGACGTTATAACCGGGCTTCCTAGGGACTACTTCTAAAAGCCTTCCTTTGTTGTATTGTCTTTCTTTGGTCTTTGCCCTGTGGTTAAACAAGGCCACATGTTTGACTCATATATATAGCAGGTGCATCTGCTCGTATATATATAGTGACCACGCGTATTTTCGCTATTCTTGTCAAAACAGGAACGTGGCGAAACGAGTAGTGAATTTTCGTTTAGTCCCGATTATGCTTCGGATTTCTGTTTAGGCCTGAGTGTTGGTCCCCTTGCTTGATTGTTATTAAGGCTGTGTGGTAGCCTTTATCGCAGTGAATTTTCGTTCTGCGCACGCTGGGGGGAGCTGCGCATATTTGTAAATAAAACACTGCAAGCAAGCTTCAACCGCTTCCTGTTTTTTGTTTGACGAAGCAGAAAGGATCCGTAGAGCTAATATTACTAGCTCTACAAAGCAACTCTGCTGGTTCAGTGCTAATCAACGGCGGTATGCTTGGCGCGGGAATCAAAGAGTTGAGACCTGGTGCTGCCGCACCAAATAGCACACAACTGTAAATTAAATCTACAATACACTTCTGGGTCTGACCTATATTCCTACTACACACTTCGCACTGCAATGCTTACAATAAGTAAATAAATAATTTCCACGCTATAATCCGACCTAGCACCAACTGTTCTTAAAAATCTTCTCTTTACCTAATTCCAATTGTGAATAACAGTTTATTAAGAATTAATTGCGTCCTACCTTGGTGAATACTAAACAAGCTATTACAATCAGATAGCTATGAAGCTAACTATTATGGGTAACAATACATATGAATAACAATTGTATACTGTTAAATTGCGATGGTATTGTTTAAAAGAAGAGCCGCAAACGAAAGGTCGGCGAGCTGCATGAGGCTCGCGAGCCTCACTTTGCCCATCATTGCGCTATACACTTAAGTTATTACAATAGCTTTGCCCTCGACAGTAAATCGAGGTCACGAATATCGATTTAGCCGGCTGCGCTGTCTTCACACAGCAGATAGTTGTGAGAACAGCAACGAAAAGTTAATGTTTTTTCGCACATCTATTTCTTGTTCCAAATTCAAAAGCACGGTTTTTTCTTAATGGGAATGGAGTAGAAAGGCATTGTAAGTGTTTTTCCATAGCACTATTATTTCCTCCAAGTTTTTGAAGCCCCCATCAGCGTCTTGTTTGTCCTGTTTCCAGTATATGTGCGCGTTGAAATTGGAATTGCTGACAATTAAAGCATCCAATAATTTTACAATCTTTTATCCGTTCACTTCGCCACTTGCAAGGAAGCTTGAATTGAATGGAGTGAGGGCGCCTAAGTGTGGCAGCTAGGGAAAGAGAGAGCTATCCCAAAGTCAAGCACGTAGAATTAAGTTAATGCAATAAGTTTGATTATAGTTTAAGAATACAGTCCATTGTCCAGGTTTTTGAGCTGAATATTTAGATGATTTTTGTGATTCCTGCAAGATTTCACTTGAAAAATCAGCAATTGGTTAAACTTTGCTGTACTTGGCTACTCAGCTTATGCCTCAGATGTTGAGATCAATTAGGCTAGCGCCACGGCTGCACAAAAGTATTCTAACATACTGTTGCATTACTACAAAACAGGTTTTTAAGTTTGCGGGTACGTCAATGCAGCTCAGTATCATTTTTCTTTATAGGGCAGCATAGTAATCGCTTGCTTTTGAAACAACAATGCAACCTCAAGCACAGCTCCTGCCTGCTTCGCTTTTTTCAGTTTAATCATACCCGACAGCATTATGACATCACAGCTTGAAGTAACCAAGAAAAGAGAAAAACATGCTTAGAATGCTTAAAAAAATACAATCGTTTGGTGATCCAAATCGCTTATTTTGAACAGAAAAGAATTGCATCAAATCAGCTTGAATTGTTCTAGAATCTTTTTAAACAAAAGCATCTTGTCAATATCTCGCAAAAAAGCTTTTATTCGCGTTTCTATTGTCTAGTCAGTACATTTTGAGCAAATAAAGAAAACAAATGTTTGCAATCAAGCGTCAACTGTGACGTCATGTTGGACCCAAGGAGATGAAATTTTTGCCAGTTGGTAAATTGGGGGCTGGCTTTTGTTGTAGCAAAAAATGGTTTTCTTCGGACAAAAAATACAAACTAAAAAAATTGTGAATGAGATCTATTTGCAATTCTTCGTAAAAAGAATACAGTTAAAAGGCTGGTAAACATTTCATTAAAACGTTTCGCTTTTACACTAAAAGCATCATCAGTTAAGTGAATGGGCACCTAAGGCTAGGCTAAACAAAAATTGTCTTTGATTGTGACGTTGTCATGATGTCACAACTCCCTTTATGACACTATTCCAAGGTGGTGATCAATCGTGCAACGTTTGATGTTTATACCCCCAGAAGTTTAGGAGGAAAAAGCATGCTCACACACAGAAAGATTTGCGCTTTATGGTATAGAATTAATTTTAAAAGTCTTGAGCAACTGTACATTAAATTAACTTTATTGAAGGATAAAAAGCAAGCGGAGGCTAACAGATGACCTGCAATTTTTTGTTTAGTGTGATTCAATTGGAGGTTGATAGTTTAGCGAGATCATCAGAACTGAGTGAAAATCATAGCTGATACTAATTGGTCACGCGGTCACCGAGCGAGCAACTCAATAACGGAATGCAACAATCATTCAAAGATGACCGCTTTCGAGCGCGATGAATCAGTCCTGAATCACAGATTAGTTGATTGATTGACTCGTTTGTCCCAATGTAATAGTTGAGTTCACTAGTGTTGCAAACTGAACATTTTGCAAAAGTTGTGCAAAAATAGATTGGTTTTTGCTAAAAGTTTGTAATGCGTATCGATAAAATTGTTTGTGACATCATCGTGGTTTAATTGAACGCTTTATATGACGTCGGGGAGACAGATTGGTATAAAATGAACCGTCGCGAATGATCATCAACATTGAAGATTCAATCGAGTCTGTTAAACCTACTTAAGTTTTCTGAATACAGTATCGCACGATGGTTTCAAAAATGGTTTTTAACTTTGCTTTCCTGGTGGTTGCAATAAGCAGTATGGTGGCATATAGTGCGGTTGTGCCTTCAGGTGAGTTGACTTTGGTGGTTGGTGTTCTGCATTTGCTTGGTGGTCACCACCGGGTTCAAATGCGGACCACCGGAGCAGTCATTGAAAAATGCAAGCCAAAGTGACGTCATCAACCATTTATGTCCGCAGCATACAAGGAGCAATCCCGCGCCGACCGCCAGCGACGCCAAATTCCGTTCTTCCCGTTCAACCCAGCAGCCTTTTTCGGCGCCGGTGGGCAGGGCGCAGGGGCCGGGGCGATGAACCCCATGATGATGGCATTAATGATGGGCGGTGATGATGACATGTTTGAGATGGATGAGCTCGATGAGGACGGCGGGTTATTCAATTTGATGGCGATGTTCCCGAATATGTTTTCCAACCAAGCTTTAAGTAAGACGTTGCTTCGTGGCTGTGACTGACTGAGCTTAAAGAATCCAACGCGTGATTCGATGTGGTGGCACAGTCAGTGTGCAAACCCCCACGTGACTACCTCATCGGTGACCCTTGTTGAAAGACCAATTGATAAAACCTTGAGGAACATTTTACAAATAGTTTTGGCTTTAAAATTAAAGACCATAAAGTTATCCCCCGAAGCGGGAATTGTGAGGGGTGCACATCGTGCTATCATGCTTTGCCTAGCAGTAATTCTACGATCAATTTGAAGCACACAATTTGCAGTTTGTGATTAGTGATTACAGAAATCTTTTTTTAGATCCCTGCGCTTCCTCGGACACCAACAATTGTGACGTGAACGCAAAATGCAAGTCGTCGATGTTCAGCTATGCGTGCGAGTGCATCGAAGGCTTTGTCGGAGATGGAAAATCATGCACAGGTAAATAACAATCGAACAATCCAAACGCTTTTGTTAGTTGTCGCTTGATGCATGAATCAACTAACACGGGCTTATTGCCATTTCTTAACATTTTTTTCTCCCTAGATAGGATCAGAACCCCCTACTGATAAAGGACATTGCAACAGATTATGGTTGTCTCAGGGGCCGGGAAATGACCAACTGCGTGGATCAGAGACGAAAAAATTGCACCAGTTTTTTTAGACTTAACATTAAGAAAGTTGTAATTATTGCTTGCTCTAAAGAGTGTTAGAAACAATCCCAACATTACGCTCAATGAGTTAGTTAATAACCAAATAACAATCTCGTACGTCTGCTGATACTTTTGGAATGAACTGCATCAGTTGACTTGTTCAGACAAAAACGAATGTAACTCAAAGGAAGTTAAATGCAAAGAATACAGCGAGTGCATCAACACCGAGGGCAGCTACTTGTGCGTCTGTTTGGAAGGATTTGTTGGTGACGGAGAAAAATGTGTGGGTATGTAACGCTGTGAGGGTATATAACGCTATGAGGGTATATAACGCTGTGAGGGTGTGTAACGCTTTGAGGGTATGTGGTGCTATAAATGTATGTAGTGAGGGGTGATGTGAAGCGATGCGCTTTGCAAGTTCTTCAATTAGGGAAAATAATCGTGTCACATTTCAACAATGAATCTTGTAAACTGGCGTGTGAAGCAATTGTTCATGACACCGTGAATGCGTGGACTGACCAAACAGGTCCACAACCCTCCGACCAATGCATCGGCATTTCTTTCATGCGCAAGGATAACTTCATGCGAAGAAAAGCCAAGAAAGAGAACTTTCTGTAAGATTTATCTCCCAAGAAAGGTGCTGTAACTAAGAAATATTTTGAAATGTATCGCCGTGGTTGAACCCTTCCTCACCTTCAGCTGTGTTTGGCACCCCCACGCTTAAGAAAGGCTTGCACGTGTGATTTACTAAGTTGATCTTCCAGACATCAACGAATGCCTATCATCGAACGGGCACTGCCATTCTCAAGCGCAGTGCAACAACTTTGACGGCGGATACAACTGCACTTGCAACGACGGGTTCACCGGGAACGGATTCGATTGCCAAGGTAGAATACTCATATATTTTTAAGTAAATTTATTTTACCAGTGTGATAGAAAGTTTATAAAAAGGAAATGGGAAGCGGTTTGTTTCTCTATAAAAGCTTTATGTTTTTCTCCTTCCCTAAATCATCAATAAAACCTCCACGGCCTCTTTCTTTGACATTGCGTTATGGAAAAAGTGAAACCCTGTCAAACTATTTAAATTTAAATTTAAATTATTAAATACGCGACAACGTTTATGATACACTGGTAAAAATTTCTACTTTTTGTTTCACAAACCTGGTTTAATCTTATTATTAAGTGATGAAAAAAGCTTGCAAAACAAGCTTGGGCCCTGCAATTGAAAATACGCGAAAAAATAAACGTGAAACTGAATTTGCTCAGTAATAATTGAAATAATCCCCAGAGAATTAAACCTTGTATGTATTTTACCCCTTGTGGGTTGTAAACTGTGTTTAAATTAAAGTGCGAAAAAACATCAAAGCAAAAGTAGGCGCCTGCTGTTACCAAAATTAAATGTGCAGAATGTATGTTAAGAATGCAGTAAAATTATGTTGCTCTTTTCAGCTTCCTAACAAACAAAGTTGGGATGAAACTCATGAAAATTATCAACCTCGACCGAAATCAAGTGCTTATTCATTTATTAGTTGTAATATTGTCTCTGTGTTGTGATTGTCATTTATCTATGAGTTGCGCTCGAAAGTTTTGCGTTTTGTTGTGGCTTGATGACGTGATAAATTTGACATGTCTTCTCATCATCATGTAATAAATACTTGTCTGCAACCATTGCCGTAGTTGCATTGCATTGAAAGAATTAATTGAGATATATCGTTCCAAACTAGGAGTGCCTTTCTAGTTTTTTGTTTGGGATAAACTCACTTTGCCGATTTTTGGTTCGGAAAGACAATGCACAATTACCTTTCTTCACAGTTTTTTGTTCACGTAATGAAACTGCATTTGTTGCAATTAAATTTGTAGCGCCCCCCTGCCACGGCTGTAGAGGTCCATTAGTAACGTAGCAATGAAGAATATTGGTTCCGCCAGCTTTACCCAGGAAATGTTTGTAAGCGTATTAACGAAAGTTTGTTGTGCATCGGAGAGGCCATAGCTCTTAATCCCAATTCCTCTACTCTTAAATCAAACAGACTGGTCTCAGTAGCTTACAGCTTGTCTTTCCACAAATCTTGCCCTTCAATAAATACGGAGACCGCGAAGCCAAAGGTGCGGTGAGGGTCGAACTGATGATAATCGTTTTTACGATTTCAGAATCGTTAAAAGTTATCGAATTGTTGGCCTACTTCACCATTTGTTGTTCTCACTTTCGTAACTATTGTATTCGCAAAAGTATTGGACTACCCTTACAAAAAGAGGCCATTTGGCAATTCTTGCTTGCATCATATTTCGAAGAGTGTCGCACCATGTTTTCTTATTCCAAGTTCAATGTTTAGCTGCACGTATAGTATGGTTGTGGGTTGAAGTGGTCGCATGGTTGTGGGTTGAAGTGGTCGCATGGTTGTGGGTTGAAGTGGTCGCATGTTTTCAAATATTTTTTCCGGTTTTCATCCGCTTCAAAAGTTGGTAAAATTTGGTACCGTACCGTACCGGTATAGAACATGTTCTGATTGTTCCACTCCACCAAACTAGATAGTCTCAGGGCAGGAAATTGAAACAACTTAGTGCCATGAAGTCATCAATTCAAAACCGATAGAAGAAATTAATAGGAAAGGTGTTCATGTCAATTGAAAAAAAGTGGATGTCCTTGCAAAATAACAGCAAAAGATAGAATAACCGTGAAAAAGATAGTTATTGACTAAAAACAAGGTTGTTGAAGAGAAATCGCGTTGATATTAGCGTCAGCACATTTTCTGAAAAGACTAGCACAATATTTTTTACTGAAATGCTTACAAGACTGCAACAACATCACTTTTATAGCGTTTGTCATCTTTTGCTGTCATTTTGCGAGGCCTCCTACTTTTTCTCGATTGAAATAAACATCTTTCTGACACTTTTCCTTTTAAATTTTTAAACCGATGACTTCACAACACTAAGTTGTATAAAATACTTGGCACTGAAACAGCTCAGTTTTGTGAAGTGCAGCAATTAGTACAGGCGAAGACTCCAAATTTTCACCCAATTTTATGCGAAAAAACTTGAAAATTCGGATAAAATTCGACAAAACACTTGAAAATAAGTAAACAATATGATTAGTGCATTCTTGATTCGAGGTAGAGCTATACTGCCGAGATATTGCAAACCTGACAACTACATTTCAGATTTTAAAAACAATTTTGGTTTCTTTTCGTTTGTGTGAAGCTGCTGATCAGCAAACGCAAAGAAATAATTATTGTTCGTACAGTCAACGCATTCAAGGCAAAACTGAAAAAATTATTCAGTAGTTGTCTTCTTGAACAAAAATAAATAACCACACAATCAATTTTCTCAAAAACCTGATTTTTGTATTTGTTTGGCTTTGTCATAACACGGCTGCATAGTAAAACGTTGATTGGATGCTAATGTGAAAAAGATGATGCAATATTAGCATGAATTGCCAGATCTCCGATTTTGCAACAATGGTCGGATATTTTTGCAAATGACTGTATACTTGTAAGCTCAAGTCCCAGAACTGTGTACACGTATGTTCCTTGCCTTGGTCCCAGCCTACGCATAATAACCAGAGGATGGCAAAAGAGGCCATGTTTGCTTCCAATATTTCTTCTGCCTAATCCTGCGAAGCCCATTAAGCTGTTTTGACGCAAAGATTTGTTTTCGCCGGCGGTGCGACTTCCGATGCGAGTATTGTTATCTTTTGTCTTTCTCTTAAACTTTGTATTTCATTAAATTCCCTTTTATTTGTTATCACCAAAGAATCACATCATTTAATTTGCTTGCTTGAATGAATTATTAATTATAGTAATAGTCATTTTAGGAACCTAAGATGCAAAATTTACATAAAAATCGCGAAATTAAATGCTATAATTTTACTCCAAATTTATTTAGAAAATATTGGAGATATCTGGGAAAAAATCCTTTATGGTTACGCCTTTGAATCTCAGCTTCACCCCATATTTCAAGACTGCTTTTACTCGCTGGATAAGTGCATAATAAGTGGTTGATGAAATCCAATCGGTACGTAATATAATCGTTAGCTTTTGATCTTCTGCTCTGCAATCAAGGCCACCAAAAGCTATTGTAATAACTCAACTTTTCTTCATTTTAATTCAAGACCCGACTTACTCGCTCAATAAGTCCATCAACGGTATAACTTTCAAAGCCTATGTCACCACCAATAGTTACTGAAGCATCACATCCAGCCATTTACCTAATGGTATTGATTTATCCGTTTCACATGTTACGGTATCAGAAAAAACAAAAATATTGAATCTACTTCTTGGTCGCGTAACGTTTGGGAAATGTAAGATCTAGGGGTTCTTACCCTTTCTTGACCCCATTGCTCTCTTAGGGGGCAGCGAAGGCAACAGCCCTAGGAGTTCCCTTGAAACATCGCCATCTCAACTACATCCGGTCACTCAGAAGATCCAATTCCGAGCCTTGACCAGGCCAAGTCACTAATGTGATTCATTTGTCTGTAGGCCTTGGGCGTTAAAGAGTCCTTTTCAACTGATGAGACAAAAAAGGCGATAAGGTCAAAGGTCAACTTTCAAACATTTTCATAGCCATGTTTTCGTCTTACGTGAGTCGATGTCCTAGCAGACTTCCTCCAATTCTTATGCTCTTTAGCTACATTCGCCAAATCAACTGCAAGCCCAGATCAAGAAAAATCGCTCACGTGGCTCATCCACCCAGTTCCAGGACGGCGAAGCAGTTTTTTTCCAGTGGGTATAAGAAAAAAACTTAATCAGTAAAATCTTCTTTCAGATATTCTGGCCATATGTTTTGCTATATCATACTGGTCCTCAGCGACGTGTACAGACAGCTCGATCCCACCACCTTTCTGCCATATAAAGGTGGAAGTATCCGGTTTAAGGCTTAAGAAAGCAACAAGCGAACTTTAGGTCACTTTTTCCATTCTATCTCTTTCGTGGTAGGTGTCATGCAGGAAAGCTTGGATAAGGTGAACACCATTTTTAAAGTTTTCCGTATGATTTGGGGAATAAAACCCTGGTTTACCGATGGCGAAGCGGCAGCTCAAACTAATTGCTGAAATTTTGCTTGCGCTCGCTTTTGTAAAAATATTTGTGCTCTAGGTCAACATTGGGTTTTAATCTACCGTTTTTCATCAAAGCTGTCATAACTTTTGTAACTAAATTTCTTGCTTGATTTTAGCTTCATGTTATTCTAAGTTTGTGCTGTTTTCACCAAAATGACATATGACAGCATTTAGACGTCATCAGGCATCTTGAAGAAACAGATTTATGTTTAAAACGTTTAAGGAAAAAAAGTAGTAAAAAGGTATGTTTGAAAAAAATTGCTTATTGCAACTCCAATGAAGTTTAAATCTATGAAGATTTTTTGTTAAAGGAAGTCTTTAATACTCCCGTAAAGCTTTCAACGCTGAATGCGTTTTTGGAAAATGTAGAAAACAAATTTATTATCACGCCATCTGGACTCCCAAATGAGATGCAGCTACGTATTTGCTTGTTAACCAGTCGAGTGCTGATTTTCGTTTGAACAAAATATCACTCTCTTACATCTAAGAGATGCGGATTTTACAGAGTATATTTTAACCTGACGTCATCATGATATCACCATTTATAATGCATAAAAGATATCAGATGCACTTGAAATCCTAAAAAAAGGAAACCCTAACACATTGTCAGATATGCATGCAAAAAACTGTATTCATACAGAAAATAAAAGATTATTTCATCTTCTGATAAGCGTATCGGTAATTGAGCAAAACTATATTAAACATAAAAACTTCACATTAATCGCTGAAGCTTTTGGTCCGTTTATGATAACTTTATTAGGTAAGATAACTATTTTAACCCTAACTTGATTAACGTAGATCTGCAGAGATTTTAATTGCTTGGATATGTTCTATTTTCTTTTAAAAATTATTTCAAATTTCTTGACTTTTCCTACTTTTTATTATACTTTAATGTAAGCTCAAAATCATAATTCTACACGTAGTAGATTTTGAATGAGCTAAAAAACAGCAATGATTTAAGTTAATTCGATTATACATAAAACCACGGAGTTTATTTTCGTATTTTACATACATTCATAAAAAATCCAAATTCTCTATTTTAATAAAAATCTTATTGCACAGCAATAAAGTTTATTTTATTCAGTTATAAATTTGAATCACTGTTGTGAAAAAAATTTCGTGAAATCATTAGTGGTATTCGAGATACAAGCGTTCAAATTTTGTTGTAGTGCTGCAGTATAACGTTGAGTAGACTACCAGAAAAAACACCTTTTTTGGGGGTAAAACACAAATAATCTGAAATTTTTCCCAAATCGAGATAAAGTCACAAAAGTTTTCTTACAGTAAGCTACCTTTTAAATTAAACTGAACCAAGCGCTTCGACTATAGGAAAACTATCAAAATTATTTGGATTAGTTCCAATGAAGACGAGCAGCAAGTTTTTAAGAAAATTTAACTGTTCTTACTCCTATCGCAAAAAAGTATGTCACTACCACTTGAAATCTTTTACTAATTACCTGCTGTTGCATCATATAGCTAGATTTTAAAAACAATAGATAAACTTTCTATTTGGTGCCACAGTGTGATTTCATTAGCAATGAATCACGTTTTTCATTTCATTTTTACAGAGAGGCGGAATAAAAGTTCGCGTCCTGTTGATTAAGTTTCACCGTCATTCGCCGAAAATTTTCAAACGCATCGCTCCCACGACCAGCCAGTTCATGAGTTCACATCAAACACAAATCATCAACAACCCCAATTTGACATCACTTTGCATGAGCCACAGATATCGCAGATATTTGATGTCATCGTTGTGGGTATTTAATCGTTTAAATCAAGCAGTATCACTTCACATAGAGAGATCGCATTTTGAGCTCTAGCCTCCACATAAGCACTTTACTGTAACTCAGCAGAAATAACTTAAGTGTTGTGCTTATCCTACAAGTGTTGATCTTCGGAATTTAAAGCTATAATCGCTAGTTTCAAGCCGATGTTAGCGCGCGTAGACATTGTGACGATGCTATTGTTTTCTAAAATATTTACTTTCTTAGTAAAATATTGGCAAAGAGGTAATTTAGTTTCTTATTCGTTACAACTAATGCCAAAGGTCACGTGATTTATTGTGGTGCCAATTTGTGACGTAAATGAATACCCGGATGTCGATATAAAGGACCGGAATTAAATCCTTTAATCAGGACAACCGCTCGTGTCTCCAAGACAATGGTGATTGTATAAACGTAAAGATACAAGCGCGAGATTGAAGGAGATACTCACATCGAGTCGTTTATTTAGCAAAACTTGTAAAGATTTTCAGTTTTAGATCTGAGATTAATCGAAAATGAATGCAGCAAAAATATTCATGATTTTCATCGCAGTTTGTTCGAATGTGGAAGTGAGCGAAGGTATTAGAAGTAAATTAAAGTTTTTTCACACTCTGAAAAATTGCAATTAAAGTCTGCTTTGCATTTTCAAATATATTGTAATATTTTTTGCGAGTTTGTTGCGCAATAAATTTTTCACCATGATTGTACATTAGGCCTGATTAGAGTGGGAGAGTGAGTGACAAAGGAGCACCCGGAAAAAGTTTGGGAGGGATAAATTTTTCCAGAAATTTCTATTATCTAAACGAGAAAATTTGTTCAAAATGGCAATATTACTTCATATTTGTTGCTTAATCCGGTTAATTTTGCGTCCTAAACTAATGAAAAGGCGAAGGTTTTATGCCACGGCTTAATAAATTAAACAAAAATCAATGCATTCTAAAATTTGAACGAAAATTTGATCGTGACAAAAAATAATTTTTTGCTTGCGTAACATGTGTGCAAAATTTACTCAAAAATGCTTAAAGTTGGCATTAGGTCCAAACAATTTTGGAAGATACAACCCTTGTATACATTTCATCATTGGCCGCAATTATAGTGTGTGGGTTGAGGCATTCTAAAATGCTTAAAAATCCATTTTTTGATGCAGAGATCAAAAGCTAAAAGTATTTTATACTAAAAAGCTTTTATTGGCTTCCCTGTTGATCCTCCACCCCTTTTAATTCGTCCTTTTGAGAATTTCTCGACCCGCCCTCCGTAATCTCTTTTACATTAAAAGAAATTTTGAAAAAAATCATTTACATTAACCAGCATCGTCACTCTTTTAGCAAAAGTGACTAGAGCAGAGAGTGACGTCATGGAAGAAATCAGTAAACGTGAGATCAATCCCAGAGCAGACGCTGCTCCATTTCTGTTCCCGAGAAATGACGATGACGACAACGACGACGACGACGATGGCGGATGGTGGAGATTTATAAGTAAATGTCACTCTGTTGATCTATCTCTAATTTAAAGCCAAGTGTGATATTTCTATTGGTTCTCATCATTACCGTATGGCATAACGACATGAAAATTCAGTTTAGTTCAAAATGAAAAAATACTGCCGTAACGTTTCTCGGCCCAGAAAAGTTAATTATTTTGACCAATAAAATTGATATTTGCTTGGAAACCACCAAGGGATAAGCAACGGAAACATCATAAAATCAAGAGAACGATAAAATAAAAAAATGTCCAAAACTTATTTAACTTGTAGAACGCAAGGTGAGTGGAGTTTGGGAGACTGCAGAATGATCTTATGATTTTTGAATCAGTGGTCATCAATACATAATGTTGCTGTCCAAGCAATCCGTAACTTGAACTCAAGTGTAAGCTTGAAAGCAAACGCCTGCCCCACCGGCCATGCTTCATGTAATGATACAATCTGAGCGTTGAATTCGCAGTCTCTCTTTGAGAAGTTTAATACTCAGCTACCTCTCGCGGTCTCTCTCTTCACGTTTATCTCTTAATTTTTGAGACAACTTGAAAAGTAGATGTTAGTTGTTTTTGACGATCACACCAGGGCAATGCGAAAATGGCGAAAACTTTGGTTGTATTAGTACGTATTTTTTGTTACTTGTTGGTACGTTTTTCAAAAATTACGTATTAGTGCGTAATTTTGTAAAGGCAAAGAAAATACCTTGAACCCAGTGGCGCTTTTACTGCTGTCAACACTTTTGGCACTTAATTTTCCTAGAAGTTGACAAAATGTTTAGATGAATGTCGCTTTAATCTTGACGATTGCCATCCAAAAGCTACTTGCACCAACACTTGGTGGAGCTACTTGTGCACCTGCATGGAAGGTTGGAGTGGCGATGGAAAGACTTGCGCTGGTAAATTTAGTGGTTGACTTAAATTGAAAAACTTGTTGTTTGCAATAGGCTTTAAGTTGGACACATAATCGTTCAAAAGCCTGGGGACAAAGCAATTGCTACGCGGACCTGGGCTGTCAAAATATCAATGGAGGTCGCTTCAAGCTCTCAAAACCTTCAGGGACGAGCAACCGCTTCATACAAAACTGCCTCGTGGTGACAAAGCCACAAGATCTTACATCACCTATGATAGGTCTCTCTTTCCATGCAAATGCTTTGCCAAAAGAAGTTTTAAAATGCTTTTTAAGTATTTTGTTTATCTGGCTTATTCTGAGCATAATGATTTAATGCATCATAACTTCTATGACAGTTTCAACGGTAATAGTCATAACACACGGCAGCATTATACATTTGTGGATTTAAGGTGAGAAAAGTGAGAGAACTTTTCCGGGCCTTACTTTTTTGAGTCATTTCTCATACGGAATTAGGGCATCTTTTTCATACAAGTCCGCTAAACTGCTTCCCAGCTTTTTAAATAGTGATTTCCCAAAAAAGGGTCCTCACCAATTTGTTTTGAGCAGAAACCCTAACTTTGAATGAATTTATGTAGTTCATGCCAGCGATTCAGAGATGATCATCAAAAAAATATACTTAAACAACGTCTTCTATTATAAGTGCTGGTAGGCAACCCTATGTGACACGGAATTTGCTACTCAAGACCTTCCAAATTGAAGTAATCTTCTGAAAAAAAAAGGCTTTCAAATGAGTGAGTAGTCAATAGGGGAGCACCACGAAATCTTCTCTAAGGCCTCGAACATTCTTCATCCACCACTGGCATTATAAGCAGGCGTTGAGAATGTGTGGTTTCCTCCCAATAGTCAAGCCGATAGGGGGCAACTTGCCGTAAAACTCAGTGACAATTTTGTTCAAGCTTAGCTTGCTCAGATATTGACGAATGCTCAACTAATATGGCCGACTGTGGGTTCAACTCAGAGTGTGTAAACACTGAGGGAAGTTACACTTGCATTTGCCGCGAAGGATGGGTCGGTGACGATGGGCTGGTTGGAACCGGAGCGTTTTGCAATGGTCAGTATATTTAAGAAATAATTAATAGATGCAATAAGCAAAAAAACCTCGCAAAGAGATTGACTCTCCTCTTCAAGGGAAGTGATTTTGAACCTGAGATAGCTTAGATCATTACAAAACTGTATAGATTCATAAGAAATTTACAAAAAAGTTAGTGTAAAAGAAACTTAAATCAGAACATTATATGCTTAGTTCCAAGTGAAATCAATTTTTTTGGAAAGTAAAATCAATTTTTTCCCAGGAGACGAAGATAAATTTTGAGGCATCTAAAGCCCTTTCTATCATCTATGGATTACCTAAACATAATCCCACAAAGGCCGCAAAAGTTAATGATTAGCTCAATTAGGTCAATGAAAGTGTTCCTATTTTGTTGACTTATTGTTCAAATTGTTTTCAATACTACATTTCTACAATTTTGATGATAAATACTTATTTGGCGAATTGATACTTTGTGTAAACAAAATTACTCAGTTCGGTTTCGCTATGCAGTTAATAGAATCAGAGTAATGTTGTCATTAATGAAGCAATGACAAAATTGGGCGTGGTTAAAGGGAACCAGCAAATTTCTCCCTCCAAATCGTCATTGGCAATTTTGCTTTTCATCCATGGCCACCAGAATTTTAATCTATTACTAGCAGATAATAGAGTTGAAGCATAAGCAATTGTTTGCGGTCTGTAACGTGGTTCAAAACGTACAACAACTGCTTCTACGATCTTCTTTACACATCGCATTATTTCAGATATTGATGAATGTTTGTTAAATACTGCGCTGTGTGACTTGAACACTCATTGTCGAAACATCCCAGGAAGCTACGAGTGCGTTTGCAACGACGGATGGATTGACAACGGAGTGTCTTGCGAAGGTGAAAGTTACATCCGGCTGGTAGTGCTATTTAACGTTTAATAAACTCAAGATATTCATACAGGTTGTAAGCGCTTAAGACAGTAAACCGTAACAAACGACATCTTCTTTAGCTCTGAATTATATTCAACAGATTGTTAAAATGTTAAAAATTATATATTCTTTAAGATATCAACGAGTGCATTAGCGGAATTGCTAATTGTCATGAAAATGCCACCTGTGCCAACATTGATGGAAGTTACATTTGCACCTGTAAACCAGAATGGGTCGGGGATGGATACGCATGTAAAAGTAAGATGAATCAAGTCACCAACTGCATATTACAAGGTAACAAATAAACAAAAAAAGATTACTGTTGAATTTAGGAAAAGTAAGAAACACACCAGAATGCAAGACGGGGGCAATAATGTGCGACGACAATGCAAAGTGCATCACTGTTGACGGAAATGCATTTTGCGCTTGCAACACTGGATGGAAAAAAGATGGAAGTTACTGCAAAGGTAAAACAAAACAGCAATTCGGCGCATTACGTTAGCAAACAAATCCTAATTTGAAAAACATACAATGAGTGTACAAATGGATATCATCTATGTAACATTAGCGTCAAATACATTAAACAACCACAAATGGTAAATTCACGTTTATTTCTAACTCAGAAGTATTTGGAAATTGTCATGTTTTGTAGTGAAATAGTAAAAGTACTTCCATTTTGATTCTGACCCGAAAAAAAAAAGAAAGGGCCTAGGCTTTGATTCTCTTGAGCCAATAGCACTGATAAAAACAGACGCAGAGCACATTTCTCTTATTCAGATTTCCTTTGACTACATTGCAATTGTCCACCATTCTCATTACATTATAGAAATAAGCAGCAATCTTTCACCTGAAATACGAAAACAGTTTGTATTTCAACACCTTTGTGGCAACTGCCTTTACGGTCAAAACATAACGTGCAGTTGTGAAAAGAGTTAGCGTAAGCACATAATTTCCCTGCTGTGAATTTTTATTAGCTTTTATTGCTAAGCATTTTATTAGATGTTGATGACTGCAGCATTCATACTGACAATTATGACATGAATGCCAATTGCATTAACACAAGTGGTAGTTTCATATGCACTTGCAACTCTGGATGGTCGGGGAATGGTGTCGTTTGTGAAGATGAGCATTTTATTTTGTATTGTTTTGAATTTTGATTTTGGTTTTGATTACCATCATATTAATAGACGTTGATGAGTGCGTTGCTGGTACTGACGATTGTGACATAAACGCCAATTGCATCAACACAAATGGTAGTTTCATGTGTATTTGTGATTATGGATGGTCGGGAAACGGAGTCGTTTGTGAAGGTAAATACCTCAGTTGATGTGATATTGAACTCTACAACGATTATTAATTATGTACATATCAACAGATGTTGATGAATGTGACAATGGTACTGTCGATTGTGACATGAATGCCAATTGCATGAACACAAATGGTAGTTTCATTTGTGTATGTATATCTGGATGGTCGGGAGATGGCGTCGTTTGTGAAGGTATAGATCTTTCTTCGTGTGGTATTTCATTATCAAGAAAAAATTTGATTAAAATGTTTACTACATATTGATATGATACTAATATTGTACTATGCACTGATGTGTTTGGAATTGCAGAAACCATGACTATTGCAAAAACACAAATGGTAGATTTATGAAGGCCTATCTTTATGGGTGGTTTGAAAACAATTTTACTTACAAAAATAATCACTGTAGTTATGCCGTTTCATAACCTCTGGAGATGTTTCATGACGATATTCATTAGATGTTGATGAGTGCAGCAGTGATATTGACAATTGCAACACGAATGCCAATTGCATCAACACAAATGATAGTTTCATGTGTGCTTGCAATTCTGGATGGTCGGGGAATGGTGTCGTTTGTGAAGATGAACATTTTATTTTGTATTGGTTTGAATTTTGATTTTGGTTTTGATTACCATCATATTAATAGACGTTGATGAGTGCGTTGCTGGTACTGACGATTGTGACATAAACGCCAATTGCATCAACACAAATGGTAGTTTCATGTGTATTTGTGATTATG
The DNA here is from genome assembly GCA_963675345.1 of Trididemnum clinides. Taxonomy (NCBI): domain Eukaryota; kingdom Metazoa; phylum Chordata; class Ascidiacea; order Aplousobranchia; family Didemnidae; genus Trididemnum; species Trididemnum clinides. The sequence goes on along the minus strand of OY776294.1, from coordinate 36,833,561 downwards.
AATGGTCTGGAAACGGAGTCGTTTGTGAAGGTAAATACCTCAGTTGATGTGATTTTGAACTCTACAACGATTATTAATTATGTACATATCAACAGATGTTGATGAATGTGACAATGGTACTGTCGATTGTGACATGAATGCCAATTGCATGAACACAAATGGTAGTTTCATTTGTGTATGTATATCTGGATGGTCTGGAGATGGCGTCGTTTGTGAAGGTATGGATCTTTCTTCGTGTGGTATTTCATTATCAAGAAAAAATTTGATTAAAATGTTTACTACACATTGATATGATACTGATATTTTACTACGTACTGATGTGTTTGGGATTGATGTTAATAATGGAAAAAACCATGAAAATTGCACAAACACATAGCAGCTTTGTGAGTGTTTGTGATTATGGACGGTTGGGAAACAATTTTACTTACAAACATAACGATCCTAGTCATGTTGTTTCATAATTTGTGAGTATTTTGCATGATGATATTCATTAGATGTTGATGAGTGCGTTGCTGGTACTGACGATTGTGACATAAACGCCAATTGCATCAACACAAATGGTAGTTTCATGTGTATTTGTGATTATCGATGGTCGGGAAACGGAGTCGTTTGTGAAGGTAAATACCTCAGTTGATGTGATTTTGAACTCTACAACGATTATTAATTATGTACATATCAACAGATGTTGATGAATGTGACAATGGTACTGACAATTGTGACATGAATGCCAATTGCATGAACACAAATGGTAGTTTCATTTGTGTATGTATATCTGGATGGTCGGGAGACGGCGTCGTTTGTGAAGGCAAGGATCTTTCTTCGTGTGGTATTTCATTATCAAGAAAAAATTTGATTAAAATGTTTACTACATATTGATATGATACCAATATTGTACTATGCACTGATGTGTTTGGAATTGCAGAAACCATGACTATTGCAAAAACACAAATGGTAGATTTATGAAGGCCTATCTTTATGGGTGTTTGAAAACAATTTTACTTACAAAAATAATCACTGTAGTTATGCCGTTTCATAATCTCTGGAGATGTTTCATGACGATATTCATTAGATGTTGATGAGTGCAGCAGTGATATTGACAATTGCAACATGAATGCCAATTGCATCAACACAAATGGTAGTTTCATGTGTGCTTGCAACTCTGGATGGTCGGGGAATGGTGTCGTTTGTGAAGATGAACATTTTATTTTGTATTGTTTTGAATTTTGATTTTGGTTTTGATTACCATCATACTAATAGACGTTGATGAGTGCGTTGCTGGTACTGACGATTGTGACATAAACGCCAATTGCATCAACACAAATGGTAGTTTCATGTGTATTTGTGATTATGGATGGTCGGGAAACGGAGTCGTTTGTGAAGGTAAATACCTCAGTTGATGTGATTTTGAACTCTACAACGATTATTAATTATGTACATATCAACAGATGTTGATGAATGTGACAATGGTACTGACAATTGTGACATGAATGCCAATTACATGAACACAAATGGTAGTTTCATTTGTGTATGTATATCTGGATGGTCTGGAGACGGCGTCGTTTGTGAAGGTATAGATCTTTCTTCGAGTGGTATTTCATTATCAAGAAAAAATTTGATTAAAATGTTTACTACATTATTGATATGATACTAATATTTTACTACGTACTGATGTGTTTGGGATTGATGTTAATAATGGAAAAAACCATGATTATTGCATGAAATAACTGGTAGCTTTGTGTGTGTTTGTGATTGGGAATGGTTTGAAAACAATTTTACTTACAAAAATAATCACTGCAGTTATGCCGTTTCATAATCTCTGGAGATGTTTCATGACGATATTCATTAGATGTTGATGAGTGCAGCAGTGATATTGACAATTGCAACATGAATGCCAATTGCATCAACACAAATGGTAGTTTCATGTGTGCTTGCAACTCTGGATGGTCGGGGAATGGTGTCGTTTGTGAAGATGAACATTTTATTTTGTATTGTTTTGAATTTTGATTTTTATTTTGATTACCATCATATTAATAGACGTTGATGAGTGCGTTGCTGGTACTGGCGATTGTGGCATAAACGCCAATTGCATCAACACAAATGGTAGTTTCATGTGCATTTGTGATTATGGATGGTCTGGAAACGGAGTCGTTTGTGAAGGTAAATACCTCAGTTGATGTGACTTTGAACTCTACAACGATTATTAATTATGTACATATCAACAGATGTTGATGAATGTGACAATGGTACTGTCAATTGTGACATGAATGCCAATTGCATCAACACAAATGGTAGTTTCATGTGTGTTTGTGATTATGGATGGTCGGGAAACGGAGTCGTTTGTGAAGGTAAATACCTCAGTTGATGTGACTTTGAACTCTACAACAATTATTAATTATATACATATCAACAGATGTTGATGAATGTGACAATGGTACTGTCGATTGTGACATGAATGCCAATTGCATGAACACAAATGGTAGTTTCATTTGTGTATGTATATCTGGATGGTCGGGAGATGGCGTCGTTTGTGAAGGTATGGATCTTTCTTCGTGTGGTATTTCATTATCAAGAAAAAATTTGATTAAAATGTTTACTACACATTGATATGATACTAATATTTTACTACGTAGTGATGTGTTTGGGATTGATGTTAATAATGGAAAAGACCATGAAAATTGCACAAACACATAGCAGCTTTGTGAGTGTTTGTGATTATGGACGGTTGGGAAACAATTTTACTTACAAAAATAACGATCCTAGTCATGTTGTTTCATAATTTGTGAGTATTTTGCATGATGATATTCATTAGATGTTGATGAGTGCAGCAGTGATATTGACAATTGCAACATGAATGCCAATTGCATCAACACAAATGGTAGTTTCATGTGTGCTTGCAACTCTGGATGGTCGGGGAATGGTGTCGTTTGTGAAGATGAACATTTTATTTTGTATTGTTTTGAATTTTGATTTTGGTTTTGATTACCATCATATTAATAGACGTTGATGAGTGCGTTGCTGGTACTGACGATTGTGACATAAACGCCAATTGCATCAACACAAATGGTAGTTTCATGTGTATTTGTGATTATGGATGGTCTGGAAACGGAGTCGTTTGTGAAGGTAAATACCTCAGTTGATGTGATATTGAACTCTACAACGATTATTAATTATGTACATATCAACAGATGTTGATGAATGTGACAATGGTACTGACGATTGTGACATGAATGCCAATTGCATCAACACAAATGTTAGTTTCATGTGTGTTTGTGATTATGGATGGTCGGGAAACGGAGTCGTTTGTGAAGGTAAATACCTCAGTTGATGTGATTTTGAACTCTACAACGATTATTAATTATGTACATATCAACAGATGTTGATGAATGTGACAATGGTACTGTCGATTGTGACATGAATGCCAATTGCATGAACACAAATGGTAGTTTCATTTGTGTATGTATATCTGGATGGTCGGGAGATGGCGTCGTTTGTGAAGGTATAGATCTTTCTTCGTGTGGTATTTCATTATCAAGAAAAAATTTGATTAAAATGTTTACTACATTATTGATATGATACTAATATTTTACTACGTAGTGATGTGTTTGGGATTGATGTTAATAATGGAAAAAACCATGAAAATTGCACAAACACATAGCAGCTTTGTGAGTGTTTGTGGTTGTGGATGGTTGGGAAACAATTTTACTTACAAACATAACGATCCTAGTCATGTTGTTTCATAATTTGTGAGTATTTTGCATGATGATATTCATTAGATGTTGATGAGTGCAGCAGTGATATTGACAATTGCAACATGAATGCCAATTGCATCAACACAAATGGTAGTTTCATGTGTATTTGTGATTATGGATGGTCTGGAGACGGAGTTGTTTGTGAAGGTAAATACCTCAGTTGATGTGATATTGAACTCTACAACGATTATTAATTATGCACATATCAACAGATGTTGATGAATGTGGCAATGGTACTGACGATTGTGACATGAATGCCAATTGCATGAACACAAATGGTAGTTTCATTTGTGTATGTATATCTGGATGGTCGGGAGATGGCGTCGTTTGTGAAGGCAAGGATCTTTCTTCGTGTGGTATTTCATTATCAAGAAAAAATTTGATTAAAATGTTTACTACATATTGATATGATACCAATATTGTACTATGCACTGATGTGTTTGGAATTGCAGAAACCATGACTATTGCAAAAACACAAATGGTAGATTTATGAAGGCCTATCTTTATGGGTGGTTTGAAAACAATTTTACTTACAAAAATAATCACTGTAGTTATGCCGTTTCATAACCTCTGGAGATGTTTCATGACGATATTCATTAGATGTTGATGAGTGCAGCAGTGATATTGACAATTGCAACATGAATGCCAATTGCATCAACACAAATGGTAGTTTCATGTGTGCTTGCAACTCTGGATGGTCGGGGAATGGTGTCGTTTGTGAAGATGAGCATATTATTTTGTATTGGTTTGAATTTTGATTTTGGTTTTGATTACCATCATATTAATAGACGTTGATGAGTGCGTTGCTGGTACTGACGATTGTGACATAAACGCCAATTGCATCAACACAAATGGTAGTTTCATGTGTATTTGTGATTATGGATGGTCGGGAAACGGAGTCGTTTGTGAAGGTAAATACCTCAGTTGATGTGATTTTGAACTCTACAACAATTATTAATTATGTACATATCAACAGATGTTGATGAATGTGACAATGGTACTGTCGATTGTGACATGAATGCCAATTGCATGAACACAAATGGTAGTTTCATTTGTGTATGTATATCTGGATGGTCGGGAGATGGCGTCGTTTGTGAAGGTATAGATCTTTCTTCGTGTGGTATTTCATTATCAAGAAAAAATTTGATTAAAATGTTTACTACACATTGATGTGTTTGGAATTGATGTTAATAATGGAAAGACCATGATTTTTAAGAATCGAACGCACTTTTTTTTTTGAACATGCATCTGCAGTAAAGATCAATTTTTTTTTCGTCTTGAGACCTTACGCTGTTTGTTTGCTTTCTTATGAATTTCTTCCAAGGGATTTCTTTCTTTTTTGTATAAAGCCTTTTTTTCGGCCACTTGGCACTTATGCTTCACCAGGATGTTTTTATTTTCTAAGCGTTACAAATATTTCTAAATGGGGACGCTTTTACCGAGCGGTTAGTTCCGCCATCTCCGGCTGCCTCTTGTCCTTCCCTATTCGACTTTTTTTCTGTAAAGTGTCTCTATTTCTCTTACAAATCAACTTGACTCATTTTAATCTGTCATCTTATGAGCCGTCCCTTCGTCTCCTAATCACTTTTCCTATTTCAGGTTTGGGTAGACTTGGACTGAAACCAAGATTCTGCAGATCATCTTAGAAAGCTTTTGCATCCACTCACCTGCTCATGCTTCCTTCTACTTCCCCTAGGAAGACTCTTTTTGCTTGCCCTCCCTCACTTCCTTGGAACATGCCTTCCTTCACTGTGGAGTCAACCCTTTTTTTTCCACGTTCCCGCTATGACGCCTTTTTCTTTCCCCAAGTTGTGGCTCTCGCTCACCTTGACTCTCTCCCACCTCACAATCTGGTGGTCTGGACAAGCTGCTCTGTTCCTTTTCTTTTTGGCAAAGGCGGCTCCGGAGTACTTGCCAACTGCTCTTTTGGTGCACTGTGGCCACTCTTTCTTGTTTGGCAGGCCCAGTACGCTGACGTTTTTTCCGCTGAAGTCTGTGCCATTTTGCAAGCTCTTTTCTGGTCTAGGAAGCACCAACAAATAGGCCATTTTCTTCTTCTTTTCTCTAACTTTTGCTCTTTCCTCGCCACCCTGTCTTTTCCTCCGTCTTTTCTTTCACCTCGATCTCTCTGGCAGATCTGGCAGGAAGTGCCTTCTCTTCCCTCCTGTACTATTAGGCTACAATGGACCCCTGAACGCCCGTTTCTCCCCGGGAACGGCGCTGTAGCGCTACAATGCTGCTATGATTATTTTACAATCGCTTTATTCCCAAGGCTGCTCAATATCTTGCCCCTTTAAATGACATGTCAAAGGCAGTAAATCTCTTCCTTGGAATGAAGAAACAGAAACGGCATTTTTTCGAAGTAAATCATTACTGGCAGATGCGTCATTGTTAGTATTCCCTACTGGTAGTTTTCCTATGAGTATTTATGCTGATATCAGTGATATTGCTATTGCTGCCGTGTTGCAGATAAAACGGTTAGGTGTTTGGTGTCCCGTAGCTTTCTTCTCTCGGCGTTTAGAGAAGACTCAACAGAAATACTCCACCTTTGACCGTGAGTTGCTGGCAGCATATTCCGCCATTTAGCATTTTCGCCATTTTTTGGAATGTAGGCAATTCACATTGTTTACCGATCACAAACCTTTGGTTCGTGCCTTTCAGAGCACTCGCTCCCAAGAACTTGCCCGTAGAGCTCGCCATCTCAGGTACATTGCTGAATACACGAACGATATTCGTCATGTGGTTGGTTCGTTAAATTTTACAGCCGATGCTTTGTCACGTGTCCAAATTAACAATGTCGAATATTTTCAAAATGGTTTAGATTACGAGCAAATGGCTTTAAGTCAAACAACTGATGCTGTTATTCAAGATTTGCTTCAAAACAATGTTACGTCATTACAATTAGAACAATTTTCGTTGTCTAGAACTAGTCCTTCTTTGATTTGGTGTGATGTTTCAACCGGTGCTATTCGTCCTGTAGTGCCAGATTCCTTTCGTAAAGATGTATTCCACAAACTTCATTCTTTGAGTCACCCTGGCATTAAATCTACAATTCGGTTGATAACGCAGAGATTTGTTTGGCCTAATATGAAAAAAGACATAAGAGCTTGGGTTCGTGAGTGCACTATTTGTCAAGCTAACAAAATTCACCGGTACAACTTTAGTAAATTTAAGCCATATGCTTTGCCCACCGCTCGTTTTCAAGAGATCAATATGGATATAGTTGGCCCTCTTCCACCGTCTAACGGTTACAAATATTTGCTTACAGCGATGGATCGTTTTACCAGATTTTTGACCGCAGTGCCAATGAGGGATTGCACAGCACAATCTTTAGTTGATGCTTTTCTTCATGGCCATGTAGCTTATTTTGGTGTGCCAAAAGTTATCATTAAAGATAGAGGAGCTCAATTTGATTCCTTTCTTTTTACTGGTTTGCTTCAATTTTTGGACTTTCAGCGTCATCGCACTACTAGTTACCACCCTCAATCAAATGGTTTGGTAGAAAATGTTCATAGAAGACTTAAGGCAGCATTAAGAATGCAAGCAAGTCCTGACTGCTGGTTTCACAATCTTCCTTTGGTCCTTTTGTCCATTCGTAATACCATCAAAGATGAAATTGATTGTGCACCTACTGATTTGGTTTTTGGCCAACAGTTAGCCCTACCTGGTGAATTTAACCCACCCTTAATTTCTTCCGATAATTATCAAGGCGATTTTGTGCGAAACTTGCATGAACTTTTCAGCATATCCATCCCTCACCTACACGAATTACATCCCATCTCAAACATTATGTAGACAAAAACTTACAGACTTGCACTCATGTTTGGTTAAGAAATGACTCCACCAAAAGTCCACTTCAAGCTAAGTATTCTGGATCTTATCGCGTAGTGAAGCGTACCGACAAAGTCTTTACTATCGAAATGAAGGATAGTTTAAAACAAGTAAGTATTGACCGTCTTAAAGTAGCTCATTTACCTGTCTCGACTGACTCTTCTGCCAATGTTCATAGTTTCGTTCCTTCGGCTATCACTACTCGCAGTGGTAGAATTGTTAGGCGACCCGCTAGATTTCTTGATTGACTGTCTTTTTTTTTAGGTATACAGTACCCTGCTAGTTTTCTATTGTTTTAAGACATTGTTGCTATTTAAATATCTTGTTGTTCAGCGGTTCTTACTATATATATCGTCTGGCTTTGTATTTGTGTCGTTAAAGGCCTTAACACTCAAATGTTTAGCGGTGGTAATGAATTTGTTTTCCCCACCATTGCTAGAGCTTTGCCAGGTAAATCCTTGATGTTTTCCTTATTCACCTTACCTTTATGTTAGTGAAAGGAATCCTCATCCTGGGAGTTAATTAATTTACCGCTATCGTGCAAATACGCTCAGTGATTACATTGTTTACTTCTTGCAATGGCCTACCGTGTACCTCATTTGCCATCAAGAATAATCAATTAGTCGTAGTTTCGAAGTTTGTGCTGCGTTGAATATTTCATTTATTATATTTCACAGGTGCAACTTGATAGTTCATGCATGCAACTTTTATACTTAAATATAATTTGTGTATTTTTCATATGTATATTGAACTATTTATGCAGTTTTCTTTTTTCGTCAGTTTTATGTATTTTTTTTTCACTACATCAGTCTTCGAGGTTAAGTACTCACCGTACTCAACCTCTGGGGGCTGCTATGTAGCGCTACAGAGCGCCTGATGAGCTGGCCAGACGGGGAGCGTTACTCGTGCCCTCAGCAATTCCATGTAGTCTCTTTCTTCTTACCTCTCATATCTATTCTTATCTTTTCTCGGATTGGAGATGTACTGTCTCATCGAAATTCTTCAACCAACAGATTTCTTCCATTTCCACGCAGGAACATATGCTCCCTCGTCACGCTCGCTGTGTGCTATCTCGTCTACGCTGCACGTACACAGCTTACTGTTAAACTCTTATCTTTCTATAATTGGCAGAATAAGAATCCTTCATGCAGCGCCAACCAACACTCAACCCAAGACACCTCTCATCTCATTCTGCACTGTTCAACTACATTTGTACGTTTGCTCTTTCGCGACTCTCCGTCTATCTGCAACCTCTAGACCAGGCCCTGGAGAGTTGCCCGGCTTCTGGGCTCCACGATCTTTTGCCATGCCCCTATTCCTCAGAAAGGATCGGGTAGCAACAACAAAAATAATCAAGATAATGACAACTGCCTACCATAAATGGTAGCTTTATGTGTGTTTGTGATTATGGATGGTTTGAAAACAATTTTACTTACAAAAATAATCACTGCAGTTATGGCGTTTCATAATCTGTAGAGATTTTACATGACGATATTCATTAGATGTTGATGAGTGCAGCAGTGATATTGACAATTGCAACATGAATGCCAATTGCATCAACACAAATGGTAGTTTCATGTGTGCTTGCAACTCTGGATGGTCGGGGAATGGTATCGTTTGTGAAGATGAACATTTTATTTTGTATTGTTTTGAATTTTGATTTTGGTTTTGATTACCATCATATTAATAGACGTTGATGAGTGCGTTGCTGGTACTGACGATTGTGACATAAACGCCAATTGCATCAACACAAATGGTAGTTTCATGTGCATTTGTGATTATGGATGGTCTGGAAACGGAGTCGTTTGTGAAGGTAAATAGCTCTGATTATAGGATCTTGAACACTACGACGATTATTAATTGTAAAAACAATAAAATCAACACAGATGTTGATGAGTGTGGCACTGATACCGACAACTGCGACATAAACGCCAATTGCATCAACACAAATGGTAGTTTCATGTGTATTTGTGATTATGGATGGTCGGGAAACGGAGTCGTTTGTGAAGGTAAATACCTCAGTTGATGTGATTTTGAACTCTACAACGATTATTAATTATATACATATCAACAGATGTTGATGAATGTGACAATGGTACTGTCAATTGTGACATGAATGCCAATTGCATGAACACAAATGGTAGTTTCATTTGTGTATGTATATCTGGATGGTCGGGAGACGGCGTCGTTTGTGAAGGTATAGATCTTTCTTCGTGTGGTATTTCATTATCAAGAAAAAATTTGATTAAAATGTTTACTACGCACTGATGTGTTTGGAATTGATGTTAATAATTGGAAAGACCATGATTATTGCATAAACATAAATGGTGGTTATATGAGTGTTTGTGGTTATTGATGGTTTGAAAACAGTTTTACTTACAAAGATAACAATCCTGGTTATGTCGTTTTATAATCTGTAGAGATTTTACATGACGATATTCATTAGATGTTGATGAGTGCAGCAGTGATATTGACAATTGCAACATGAATGCCAATTGCATCAATACAAAAGGTAGTTTCATGTGTGTTTGTGATTATGAATGGTCTGGAAACGATTTTGCTTGCAAAGAGTGCGGTTCTCGGTTTGCTGTTTGAAAATTTTCCAGGATTTTACATGGTAATATTCATTAGTATTGATGACTGCAACAATAATACTTACAATCGCGGCATCAACGCGATTTGCATCAACAGAAATGGTAATTTCATGTGTACTTGTATTTTTGAATGGGCGGGAGATGGTGTCGTTTGCGAGTATAAATATCTTACCTGATGTGATTTGGAAATCTGCAATGATTTTTAGTTATCACACCTTTATTAGTAATTCATGAGTGTGGCAGTGGTACTGACAAATGCGACTTGAATGGAAATTGCGCCAATGCAAATGATAGGTTCATATGTGTTTGTGATTATGGATGGTCTAGAAATGGAATCGTTTGTGTAGGTAAACACCTTAGTTTGTATTGTTTTGAATTTTTATGTCGATTACAATTACGAACATATCAATAGATGTCGATGAATGCGAGTCTGATACTGACAATTGTGACATGAACGCCAATTGCATCAACACAAATGGTAGTTTCATGTGTGCTTGCAATATTGGATGGTCTGGAGACGGTGTCGTTTGTAAAGGTAAACATCTTTGTTAATGTAATTTTGAATTTTACAAAGATTTTTAATGGTTAAAACAATAACAGGTGTTGATCAGCGTGGCATTGGTACTGACAGGAGTGACATAAACACCGGTTGCACTAACAGAAATGGTAGTTTATTCTAGGTTTGACAGGTTTTGTTTTGTTCGTGATTGTAATTAAACAAATTGTAATGCTTTTTTTGTATGCTTTCTGGTATTTTGTGAGCTCTGCTTAGTTTTTTCTTTTGTTTATATAAAATTCGATTATTTTTATTAAATTTTTTTAGAAAGTTTTTGTTCAAATGCTAGTTGTGCTGAAAATGCGTTTTGTGACATCATCAATGCATCGAATACTTGTGTTTGCGAATTGGGATTCAAAGGAAATCCTTATTTTGTTTGTGAAAGTAAGATTTTTTTCATACTTGTAAAAGAATTTTGTTGTAAATATTGTTAACATATTTTGCAATCAAATTGTTTTTTTTATTGTTGCGTTGCGTCGGAAACTGTTTTAAATATTGATAAAAATGTCGAAACACATTCGAAGTACTGATGAAGTTTGAAATACACGTAAAATATTAACGGTTTTATTCGAGTTTGGTATGTTGTTTTGTAAGCTTCTGTGAACGAGTTTGCACCGTTTCAAGCAATTGGGATTGAAAAGCGAACATTTTTTTAGTCTTGACAAAGTGAAATAAGAATTGTGATGCCTGGCGAATGAACTATCGTTGACAAACATTCGCGCTGATAATAAACATAAGTTGTTTGCCATCGTCAAAAACAAATTTTTTTCTCCAATCGTGATAGTAGTTGCGGCTGTGGTGTTCTGAACAGGGATCTTTAGTTACCGTTATTGTTTCTTATTTTACAGCACGTTTTTGTAATCGGTTTTCATTAATTTACGTACGAGTTTACAAAATTGTTCCTCCGTTGAATTTTCGTCTTGTCTTTAGACGTTGATTTGTAGTTTTAAATTTGCAATAAAACGGACACCAAATTAATCAGCAATACGAGGTATTGAATTTGTGTTGTAGGTAAAATCACTGTTGCAAAGTTTTATTTAGCAATATCTAGACTTTAATTTTTTTTGGATTATTTTCCTTGGTTTAATTTCAACCAAAGAAATGGATTACAACAATTTATAATCAAAGGGAGAAAATTATTTGGATCTGAAACAGTATCGCTATTCGTTTGATCGGCCAAATTTTGAAGCGTGAAAAGTAAATGATTTCGAATTTGAGTATTTCAAACAAATTATTGGATTAACTCAGAATACCTATTACCACACTAAAATTTAAATTGTTACATAGGCGACACCTACGTTACGAGGCTAGTTGCATTACAATTAAAAACAAAATAAACATGTAGATAATACGTGATAAAACTCTGCAACAGTGATTTTCCAAAGTATCAAATCCAATTTCTTGTATTGCTGATTAATAATTCATGCTGCAGAGACTTTTGCAATTGTGTCTGCAATTGGAATACAATTTAATTTCTTCTAATTATAGAAAAGTTCTTTCATTCATTTACGCGACCACATATTTTCTCGTGCGAATTATTATTCAATTCTTTGGTTTAGCCATTTTCTAAAAATATTTCGAGATACGGTTTTGTAGTAGTAGTATTATTCTCTTATCTTTAAACTAAACTTGTTAGGCTGAGGTGCAGTAACTAGCACTTTATCTTTTTATGTGATTTTTAGGGTATTGCAGCGAACAAACCATTCAATTAAATGGATCTTCATATTTCTTTCGTGAGATTCGAGAAGGGCAGATGGTGGTTTCAACCAAAGCTTGTCCTAATCCAGGCAGGAAGTTTGTGATTGCTATGACCTGTTAGGGGGTGTTGCATATTAATTTACCGGAGGCCAGAACTTTCCGTGTTTTCTTCCCACAAGAATTTGCTACAGCTTTAGTTTGGTTGTTGTCGCTCATTGAACTAAGCTTTTGTTTCAGTATGAAATTTTCAATTATGCTATTTCCGCTGAAAATTACCTTACGGCGTGCTTTAATTTTTCACAAAACATTCCGCAGCAAATTTACCCTAATTTTTCCTAGATATATGAAATATTTTACTGCCAATGACCATATACCCCAACGCAACAATCACCAACTTACATTTCATTTATTTGCGGTCATCTGGTGCAAATGAAAACATGTCAGCTAGAAAGATCCAAAGATCGATCAGTTGCTAAACACTCTATCTGTAGCTTGAATGCTTGTTCACGTTTTGGTGGTAAAAAAAGTATTCACAATGCATAGTCCGTGATTGCAGTCTAATTAAGAGAAACGCTTTTCATTTAATAAAGATCACCTTCACCATATCCACGAAATCATTGTAATGTGCTGTCAATTGTGGAAAACATATTTAAATAAGATCAAGACATTTCTTTTCACCTTATATTTAACAAACATGCTCACTCTTCTGCTGGCAGCCATTCATCGTCACAAACTGCCAGGCAATGGCTGACAGCACACCAAATATTGTTGGGCCAACGCCAGAATAGAAGCGCTTTCAACCATCACTTACACGTCCTTCTCTATGGCTATGGCGTTTGTAGAAGTTACACCAACTAGTCCATTTGATGTTTTTGACTTTTCCAAAAGTCCTTGTTCCTTTTCGGAGAGACTGAGTTTACATTAAAAGTTTCACCTACCAAAATCTTGCTCGGCTGTTGCGAAAGTAATCGTAATGGCAGGTTATAACGAAGAACAACTTGTACAGGTATTGTAGATAACTTTTGGAAGGAGTGCCTTTGCAGAAGATTGAAAAACCAACCTTGTTATCCTGCACAACGTCGCACATAGAATGAGAAAAATTTTACCGAGAAAAAATTTATTCTCGATGATTTTGCTCTTAGGCTCATGGAAACCACCAAAAAGTGTGGCAATTCTTCAAATGGGACGATGTTAAATTAATATTATTGTAATCTTCTTAATTTTAGACCAAAATTTTTAACGATACTAATATTTTGTTTTTGCTTTTAGTACAACAATTGTCTTTTATGTGAAATAACACTTGCTCTAATTTTTAATTTAGGATCATTTGTTGCATCAGCTGTTTGTGTTGAAAGCCAGCTCCAAGTGCAGCTAGTTACATTGGTTGAAGAAGATATCTATTCCTTGGTTTATCGTACTGACAATTTTTCGGTGTGTGTTACAAGATCTTGTTTAAATTGTTTGCGTTATAATTTTTGAGACTCGAAGAACGTTGGCATTTTGTTGTTACTAAATATAGGACGAATTGTTCAATGTCCAGATTTGAACAAAACCTACTCCCAAGATTCCATGTATCGACCTTTTCACTTCAGAACACTTGATGTTGTTGCTAAGTTATTGATAAATTTTCAACAACTTAGCCTCTGTCAAGCAGAGGAATTCGCTGTATAATTCCTTTACCCAACGAATAAAGTTATCGCAAATATCGAAGCCATCCTTATTTTTTATGCATTGCAGCATTTCACAGAATACCAATTCCAATCATTTGCAGCAGCCATTCATATTTTGACCCTGGATGACTGTGCTTTGAATTTAGAAGACATCCAGCAAGTGATTTCATTGATGAATGCAGCAAAGCAGCGCTTCGACACGGTATCGTGGTGTAACATTAAGAAGCGAATTGGTTTCTTTAAAACTTTGTCGTGAAGTTGACTTGATAAAAGGATTAGTTTCCCAACCAAACAAAGGCAATCGGTCGCCTGATAAATGTGAATCTCTGAAGGTTTTGCATTTTGGAGAGTATTTTCCATCACCTCCTCTTCTATCAATAATGTTTTAAATTTTTTGACAAATTTCACTAAAAATGTAGAGATCATCACATTGATATCTTGATAATCTCCAGATAACCGCCTCAACATGGCGGTATCTTGTGTCAATTCTTGACAATCTTCTAAAACATATTGAGCGGCAATCGAACCACGAAAAGAATATGGAGATGGAGATCGTGACGTTGCTCGAAATTTTTTCTTCCAAAGTCGTCTTAAGCTCGTCACTCGATATTGTCAAAATCGAAACAGCTGAGATTGTTGCAAAGGTAGGTTAAAAGGTGTCGGAAAGAAATTGCCTAAATTAAAAAGAAGAGGGAAACTTGAATGCAAAGGTGGACTGAACAGCTGCACATCTGCTTTCTGTGCATGCAGATGACTGGTCTGCGCGGGCGATGCTTTAAGTGTTGGTTGATCAACTTTTATCAAAATTGAAATAAAGAGAAAATCAAAATCGAAAGAAACAAACTATGTGGTTATTTTCTAGCTTTTTTACTGATTTAAAAGCGAGCAAATTAGTTAATTTGTTCTCAGTACAAAAATAAGAGCCAATATGCTGTTATACATGTTTTGCTTAGACGTTTTGCTAAACGCTGCTAACAAAATCAACTCTCATTACTCACAATAATCTTGAGGTAATCGGTGGCACCACACAAACTGACAATGCTGAAAGAGTTTTGCGAAACATCTAAATAAAACATGCACAGCAATAAATAGGCTCCAAATGTTACATTGCCAAAGATTCCAATTCTTTTCTCCATGCTAATTATTGTTTCAGGTCTACAACACTGAATCACATCGACAAGCACGGGAAGTGAATAGGATGGGGGTGGCGGGTGATTTCAGGGGTGATATAATCGTCCATAACGACGAAGAATTATTAGAAAAAGTAGCCTTGTTTTTTCTTCCCTCTGAAGCTTTCAAAGCAGCGAAAAATTCAAGCGAGGATATTGATGGACATTTTTTCGTGATTTACTTCAAAAGAAATACAACATTTCCATCAAGTTTGAATATGAGCAATGTATGAGCGGAGTTGTTTAAATGGTATTTCTCCTTTATGGACTGCATCATTTAGACCTTTGTCCTTATATGAGCCACATGTTAACTAGAACAAAAGTTTATCTAACGATCGACAAAGTGCGTTTCACATTTTGGCTTTCCGATTGTAAATTCCGAGGCAGACTGGGGTAAGATCTATAGCAATTATCAAACAAAATAAGTCAAAATTGCCTGAAATTTTGAGCTGAAGGTTTTATCATAGGAATCATACCTACAAGCCAAGCAAGCATAGTGTTGAGAGGTCTTAATTGTACCTGTTTCATGTTTTTTTTATGAATCGTTATTCCTCAGCCGATCTCGATTAGCTTCGGCACAGACACCTACATAAGAAACCTCTCCACTCCAATACAAATCCAATATACCAATCAACCATATCACAACGAAAAGGTTCCAGAGCTAAACAACAACCGCTTGGTAAATTTCTCAGTTATACGTGTATTTTCTTGCAAAAATGACGATAAACGGAATCATGATTTATCTGGTAGCAATTAGTTTTCGCAGCATTTAATAATTGTCATCTAGAAGTTGCTACACCAGGGGTTGGCAACTTTTAGCGGCTGCGGGCAAAAGTCGATTCTGAAAGACCTCGACTGGGCGGATTACAGCCACAATAAGATGTGCACACCACACGCACTACCATTTTCCTGGCTATTAATAGGTGACATTTCCAATAAAGCAAGGCGATGGATGATCTTTTTTAAAGGTTTGCAGATTCGAAATATAAATTCATGCTGCAAGCACGCTGTAGACGCTTCTTTAACTATTTTTTGGAGATCTAACTTTTCTAAGTATAAATTCATAATGCTGCGAAGAAAAAGACCATATTTTTATTTTATCGGCAACACTCATGAGCAGGCGCACCCTTTGTAGATATGTGCATTATTGAAATTCTGCACAATTTAATGACGGATCACCACCTTGTGAAGCGGCGGGCGACATAAGTGGTCCACGTGCCGGGTGCAGCTCGCTGGCCGTACATCGCTTGCCTCCTGTGCTAAAACTTTGAGTTGTTTTTTGTCGATACCGTGACTGAAGAAGGAAATAATTTTCTTAAGTGAAGGCCAAAAATAAATGTCTTGGCAAACAATTAAGTGGAATGCTGCTGACAAATTAAGAAAACACAGCGGAAACAAAAAACTATACAATGTTATAATTATGCGGAGGAGGCACTAGGGTAGACGTAAGATAAACAATAATCAAGGGAGCAGCTCCGCGCAATGGCAAGGAAGATGACCTTAATCTCGAATTTGCATATCTTTGTGTTCACCATCTACTGTTCATAATGCAATACAAATTTTTTAGGCTGTACGCACCATGCTTTCATGTAAATTTTGGGATTTTTCAATTAATGAATGGTCGTCGAATGGTTGTTGTTTGAATCAATCCCAATTCCCGCCAGTTTGCCAATGCAACCATTTAACCAACTTTGCATTACTGGTGGTAAGTTTTGTTGATGCTAAAACTCCAACATTATCAGCCGGTTTACATGTCCACAAGCCACGGGTTCAGCCCGCATTTGTTTTTGTGTCACAGCAGATCTTTAGCTGAGTTTTCTGTAAAGACGCGCACTCGGTTTTTTTGTTATTGGAGTAATGCCTTTTTCTGTATTTAACTATTTCAAATTAATTAATGGCAAATATGACATTGACCAACTATAAACATTCCGGTAACGTAACAATTCTCAAGAATATCACACATCAACAACAATATATTCACAATTCACCAACAGTTTCTCGTGGGCGAAACAACGCCAAGTAGACTGCTTTTCGATAAGCTCGTGCAATTAGTGGCCAAGTCGATCACATCAACATCAACACCCAAGACGAAACTTACTGTAATTGCGACAGAAAAATTAATATTGATCTAGTCGATCACCTGGCGGTAATCTGATCTTCGAAATACCACTCCAGCTGGCCCAAACAATTCTCAAAAATAATTAATTCATTCCAGGCCTACTCAACTGATTGCCCGGTAAATTGTCAAACGAACGGTAGCACTTAATTCCAAATCACAATAATAATTATAATAATAAAAGCCGCTAACTGAAGCGCGTCGCTATCATCGCTGTGTCGCGAGAGGCAATTAGCCCGATTGTTAAAGCGCAAACTAACAGAACCGCACTAAAACCTAAAACTCGTGTTGAAATTTCGACGACGTCACTAAAAGTGTCGGCCAAAACTCTGCAATGCTGCGGTTCTTTTTGACCCAGGCGATCCAGGAGCCTGGGATTTGTAAAAAGCGTAGTCTTTCCTAAGCAATGGTAGCAGAAGTGTTTGCTTTTTAATATTTCAAAACAATATTGTCGTTGACAGGTCTAATTAGAGCTATGCAACTAACTTTTTAGCGACAAAATTTGTTAATAAATTGAAGTTTAATTCAAGAAAGTAAGCCTATAAAAAATGTTACGTTTGTTCGGCAGTGCGGTAGGCTTGTTTGGCAGTACTGAAGGGTTGTTTGGCAGTACTGTAGGCTTGTTTGCAGTACGGTAGGATTGTTTGGCAGTACAGTAGGATTGTTTGGCAGTACAGTAGGCTTTTTTGGCAGTACGGTAGGCTTGTTTGGCCGTTAAGCAGCTCATTGGCAAACGAAAACCAATTTTAAAACTGAAAAACCATTAATACATCAACTTAGCGTCGTTGTCTAAAAGCTGTTTTAGCGTTACCCGTAAATCTACTCTGGTTCGATAGTATAACAGTAACTGGGACAAGTTATTGATAATTATTGTTTAAATGGTAATCTTTGCAATAGTATACCAAATAGCAATAATTTATTGTAGTAGTAATAAATAAAGTATTAGCTTGCAAAGAAATAAATCGGTCAATACAAGAAGGTAATCTAAAATTATCTCATTTGTCTAAAATTAATTAAGATCATTTTATATCTTGCCGTATTTTGCAAATAACAATCTAATGTAGCAATAAAAACGGCACTTTTTTGAACAACACATAATAAAGAAGTGTTTTCTAATTTCATATAAAAAATAAATACGCCCGGGCTTTTCGAAAATCATTTTTTAGACATGTTGATGCAAATAAACAACCCAGCGTTTTTTTAACCCGACCCTCACTAAAACATTAAGTCTCTTTTTCTACAAGTGGATGGATGTATGCAATGCCCGATTATTGCTGGATTAAAAGGCAAAGAGGCTTCATGTAATTTTATGAGGCAGCACCTATCAGGTAGTTCTGATTTCTGAATGTTTATCGCACTTCATTCACATGCAACAAGAGTCGCCATAAATGGCAGAAGTAAAACAGCAATTGTTGTCACAAAACCTTCAAGCAGTTGGAAATGTGGATTGTTTCTAACCTTGGCATCATGTTTCTTCTTGCTTGATTGAGTTGTGAGGCTTGAATGCCATTCACAGCAGTTATTCTTAATAACTTTTAATCCTTTCTTCAGGCTCGCGACTCCGTTCCGAACGACGTCTCTTTAAGCGTCGCCAGTGATGTCGGTTGTTTCGTTTCCATCACAGCGCTGCTGGCCACCATCATTCTTCATTTGTTGAACAAGTGAGATGGTGGAGATAATGAGGTTGCTTTGCAACACCAACTAAAATAATGATCTGTTTACCGAAAATTACCACGTTAGACTTAATTTTTATAGCTTGATCATGGTCGGGTGGCGTTATTTTTTGAAAATTTAGTTCAGAAAAGAAATTCCTCATATTGAAGCTCGAACATCTCAAAAGCAGCAGGCAGAATGTAGGGGACCAAATGCCTTATTTTCTGTGTTCTCGAATAATTTAGTAAAAGTGTACCGTTATACGCTACTCACAGTTTGTAAAAACATCAATTAATTTTTAGATCAAAACGGCAATCTTATCCAAGTCAAATCTTCGTAAACATTTGCGCCAATCTGTTGATTGCTTACATCATCTTCTTGAGCGGCATCGAACAGACCGACAAAGGAGTGGCGTGTACGATTGTGGCTGGCTTGCTTCAGTTTTTCTTCCTCACAACCTGGTGTTGGATGTGTGTTTACAGTATCGATTTGTTCCTCACCATTGTCAAGGTACCGGCAACTGGGTCGAGGATGAGACGCTTCTTCACCGGTTACAGGGAAAGTTTTGTTGCGTGCTCAAAATCACAACTAAAAGAAAGGGCTCGGAATTTACACCTATTGCAAGCACCCCAACTTAAGGCAGGAAAAAATTGCGGTGAGGTTTATTTTCTTTGGACGCAAGCAACATAAAAATTTTGCAGGTGGAATATAGTAGTCGTCAATTTTCTACATTCCGGAATGGAGTTCATCTATCATCTGTATAAAGCCGCAGTCACACCATAGACTTTGAAAATGATATTTACAGATCTCCTGCTAGATGTCAGCAATAAGAAAATTGAAAGAAATTTTCTCACTTGTCATTAAAACAGTATGTTTTGGCGCAGAAAGACAGTTGCCATTAAAAATCGCCAAATATTTGACAATTCTCTTTCATGAAAACTTGAAACGATTTTTGTGAGATTTGAAAAGCAACTTCACGGTTTATAGCAAGCAAACCCCATGTTAAATTATTTTATAAACTTTACAGAAAAGTTGCATCTTGTTCAATAGCTGATATGTTTCATGCAATCAATGAACTTTTTCTGCAGAAACGAGATCTGGAAGAAAGCGACAAGACCGTCTTATTCGAATACTATCTTTTCGCTTATGGTCTCCCCCTGCTCATCACTGGCATCAACAGCGCAGTCGCAATCGGTTATTTTGGCGGGTCGGAAGAAAATGTCGTGTGTGATGAAGGTAAAAGCCATTATCGTCCTTATCAATTGTCTTTTAGACTTTGTAATCACGTGACGTCTTCGAAATCATTTTCAGAAAACAAATTGGCAACATCCTTATACCGGGCTGACAGCATGTGCTGGTTACATGGACACTCTCTCTATTTCGGATTCCTTCTCCCGGTCGGGATCATGCTTCTGGTGGACATCATTGTGTTCAGTTTGCTACTAGCCAAGATGATCCGCGGAAACTTGGAGGTAATACATTGTTGAAACTCACACTCCCAAGGTGCATTTGTCAAAAATTATCAAGTCAGAAACTGTGACCAGCTTAAAACTAAAAGGCTTCAGGTGAAGATCACCAGTCATTCTCTCTACATACCTCAGATAGTTATTTGAAGGAATGACCTTATCTTAGATATACTGATTAAATTATTTAAGATAAGCGGAACAATTTTCCGCTGTAAAAATTTTGAAGCTGATTGATTTACTTTCATTAAAACCGATACCAAGGTTTTTAAAAATTGTTCACCGCGTTTCCAGAAACAAGATTGAAGCCTAAGTACCCCGCACGATTACGCGCTCACTTGCGATCGAGAGAATGTAAGTTAAATGACTGTGAGTAATAGCTGCGTTGTCATGTCTTCAAAAAAAGCTTTTGCTGGTAACTGTCCTGGTTGTTTGCAGTGTTTGGAGTATAAATAGTAGCCTACAGTGCTGGGCGGAGCCATACTGACCGCTCAGAAAGAAAGGTGAACGCTATTTGCCTGCGTACTCCACAGCAGCGGAAGCAGTTTATTGCGACGGCTAAATTATGCAGTTCATGAATCAAACAAATTGCGCAAAAAATGCAGCGTTAACTGACAAATATTTTTGTTTCCTTTGGCTTAGTTTTGCAAAACATACAAAAAGCTTACCAACGATAAAAATTCATCCACGCACTGACCAAAGTGGGTCGAAGCGCTGAAAATTCCATAGAATATTTGCTCATTTTTCTGAAAAAAATTTCTGTTATAAAAGTATTTCCAAAGATTTGATAGTTTATTTCTTCCGGTAGAGCGGCTTTGTTTTACTTAATTAAACGTTGCCAAATTTGAATGCTTTAGAACAACTCGAGTGATTCAGGGTTGAGTGCGCAGAAGAAGCTCCTCATCTCGCTGACGCTATGCAGCACGATGGGAGTTGCTTGGGTGGTCGGTTACGTCATGCTCGTGTCAACCAATCAGATTCATTCACTGATATTTAGTTGGATCTTTGCTGTTTTAGCTTCAACTCAAGTAAGTGATGTAACTCATGCTGATTCCCCACTAAACGGCATCATTGTCCTCATAGCAGACTGCATTTACACAGTTAAGTATCAACTCGCTTTGTGTTGAAGTTTTTTTTAAACCGGTAGCCCTTAAACTTTTTTAAGCGTTGTCAATTCAAAAAATACCGAAATCTGCAAATACTTGTAATCCTAATGATAAACAGATTTTTACAGTATAAATACATGTATTTATTGCGAAATGTTGATAAACCGTCAATCGCTAAATGTTGATAGTAATTCATTTACTTAAACAAAGTTTTAATGAGAGCTTAACTTAAGCGCTGGCACAGCCGAAACATCATTCTTCCCCTTCCTGGAAAGTGCATGACTAGGCCACTTTCAATTGGAACGCAATTTAATCAGGTTCTACAAAAATGCTCGATGCCCTATTTGCGAGTAATTTAACTTGCCTTCTTCCTATGCTTCAGATATTTCGGGAGAAAGTGTGCGGGGTTTTACACCACTCATGTCGTGATCACATCTTGTATATTAAAAACCTTTGATTACGTTTTTTCACTCTTTAAAAAAAAGACTTTTTACCACTGAAAATTTTTGGGCGCAAAAGATTGTAAAACAGGTTTCACGAATTATGAACCACGCAAACTTTTTAAATAGTGTAATAAAATTAGTATCCACTTTCAACCGCTTGATTTAGGCCAAAGCCATCAACAAAAATAATAAAATACAGCAGAAAAAAACAATTTTTACAAAAAACAGCCAAATTTTGCTTGCATCCATGACAACAGGTTGTCGCCAATATTTAGACAGCCTCAATTGTAAAGGCCTTCTATATCGTGCTAAACGGGGGCGGGGGGGGGGGGGGGGCATTGTGCCAATGTACCGTGGCCTCCCCTTGGCCTCGACAACATAGCAAAAAATTTAATTCCTGTTTGTGAGATAGGAAGACAGAAGACTGGAAGACTGGGGTCTTCAACAAAACGAAAACCCAAATTTTGAGAGAAGTTTCAGCGACTTCTTAAAAAACGTCTTTATTGTAGTTCATTTCCCATTGTCAGTATCACGATCTTCTAAATGGTTGGTACCAGTGCTTGTGCCTCACAGTGTGAGATCTGTAGTTTTGATATTGAAGTTGTAATTACACGGCAATTGCGACATCATTTTCATCATCACAGGGCTTACTAATTTTCATTACTTCTTGCCTGTGTACGGCGAATCTGCGAGAGGTAATGGAAGATATCAGAAGAACTGTGCGACATAGTGACGAAACAAGCGGCTCTTATGACGTCACGGTAGAAGCAAATGCCGGCAGTGTGCAACCAGCCGTGACAACAGCGGCAACTGAATGATGAAAAGAAGAGCGATTGTGATGCATGGAAATCTCAATTACACTCGTCCCTCGTTTTTCCGGACTAGATGGTGTAGGAACTTGTCCGCATAATGAAAAAGCCCAGATAACACAAATGTATTTATGTAATGCAAATATGAATATGTATATAATAATTATATCATTTATAATACGAATTATAGGAGCTGGTGTTAGCCTGTTTAAGATATTACTTTTAATTAATTGATATTAAGGCATATAGGCTAACTGCAATCAGTTGAATAAAATACCACTTCCACGACCGGTTTCGTTCCTATTAGAACTCGTCAGGTGGACTCAGGTATTGAACCGACGATCACATGAATTGCGTCATGCGGTTTATGCCACTCCGCCATCGGTCCTTCCAACTAATGCTGTTAATTTTAAGCTTATATATTTATTCAACAAATTGACACTTTATATAAGCTTAAAATTAACAGCATTAGTTGGAAGGACCGATGGCGGAGTGGCATAAACCGCATGACGCAATTCATGTGATCGTCGGTTCAATACCTGAGTCCACCTGACGAGTTCTAATAGGAACGAAACCGGTCGTGGAAGTGGTATTTTATTCAACTGATTGCAGTTAGCCTATATGCCTTATTATCAATTAATTAAAAGTGATATATCATTTATAGTTATAAAATGATAGAATTTTCTCTTCGCTAATATCAAGTTTTGATATAAAACGGCACAATTGTTCACTGATAGCCGACAAAGCACGGTGTTTGCAAGCGTCAATAGCTACCTTCTGGCATTTCTGGCTGTACGCGAGGCGGGTGTTGTTTCAATTCATTTGCGTACGGATAAACCGAGATCCGGATTAGTAAGGTCCGGAAAAACAAGGGTCGAGTGTAATTTGCTTGTCATTGCAAATGTCTGAAAATGTAGTTTTATTTTATGATTTAATCAACGAAAACCAATCAATAGAATAGCCACCTGATCTATCGTAATGTTTATTGTTTTTCTATAAACGTAGGTTTCCCATCTGGAATATAATTGCGTCAAATAAACGTTATTTGGTCAAGTTGTTGCTTCTATATTTTTGTTCTTTGCTTACTACAATAACAAAAGACTTGCCTGGGACAAACTCTACTTTGCGGTTGTCATCCGCCAGCTATTAGCCTAATGCTGGTCGAAGTTTTCTAATTCGCTACCAAAAACACAGCGATAGCCGACAGGTTGGCCATGGCTTATTTTTTAAGGACATAATAAATACGCGAAAGCGAGTTTCAAATCAAAGAAGCTCGCGATTGCAAGGCGGTATCTTGAAGCGCTGACCTGGGCTGCGTTGTTCCAAAATGATGATTCGCCGCCTTGATCATTTCAGGGATATTTGACTCCGTCACATGTAATGTTTCTCAGATTTAAAAAACTCTTCACGTCCTGCTATTAGACGTGGTGGCTATCTTGACTCGAAAAGATCTCAATTAAATTTTGAAGTTGTTGTAACTTAATGAACAAGCACTTATCACCGAAAACGAGATTGATTTTGTTGCTATCTCGATAGGCTTACTTTCAATACAAACATGGGCAGTTGCCACTGTGTTGTGATCTATCGCTATGATTTGCTAAATAAGTGGTACCCTACCTCTATTGCACCACGTGCCAACCTTTAAGATGTGAAAGTGTAGAACCAAAAGGCTCCCCGACTCCCGAGGACAAGGGTAGAGCTAAGCTATGGATAGAGGTACATCAAGATTTTTGAAAAACGGTTTCACTTTTCCTAAAGACACTTGGTCATGAGCGTTTGGCAGCAGAAAGGTATTGATCTAAACATCGTGGAGCACCTATCACAAAGATTTCTGCCCTAAAACCTGAAAAAATAGGCCTGCATGAAAATAGTCTTTGGCAAAGAAATGTAATGGCCCGATACTAAATGCCTTGCAGACCGGTAGTTGGAAGTCGCAGCTCTGCATGACCGATGAGCAAAAAATGTATTTGGAACAAAAAGAGCATCTAATTGCAAACTAGCGAAATTGCCAATAGATCTATGGCTATCATGATAGAAGTAACCAATCGTCGTATTACCATGAAAAACAACGGTCATATGCTTCCTATAGATAGCTACAATCATCTTCTTGACTCGCTTTTCCTCTTGGGAAATTCGCAACTCGTAGATACAGCAGCCTTAGGAGGTAATTATTGCTTTATCTCCGGCTGCACGCTCAACTTAAATTAGTTCAATACCAAGACTTGTTCAAGCCAAGTCGTTAATTAATGTAACGTATCCTCTGACTTCTGAGGTGGTTCTAAGAATCTCTGGATTGGTCAAGTGGTCTTCACAAATGTGGTGTTGCAAAAAGAATTTGTTGAATAAATCTTGTTTGGTGCATTCTACTTACATGGCCCAACCGATGCAGGCAAGGCGTCTCAAAACTAAGCAACGAATAAATTTAGGAGAGATTCAAATGCTGCTACAATTTTTATGAATTTTGTTAGAAATAATTGTAAGGTTTTTGCGTAAATTTTTGGTTTCTTTTCTCTGCCTGCTAAAATAAGTGCTATTTTATTCTGTTTTGTCAGAAACATTAAAGTTTCTGACACCATTTTCCGAAAACATTAAAATTCCCAAAACTATTTTGAATTTCAAAAAAGCGATGAAAAAGTTCATGTTACTCAGTTTGGTGTCTGCAGAAAAAAGATCACTTTTGGGCATATAATTTTTGTTAATGTTTTCACAGTTAACAGCTTCAAGGCAAAGCTAAACAAAATTGGGTTTAGTTGTTTCCTTGTAGAACAATAATAAACGACCACAAAGTCAATATTCTCAAAAATATGATTTGCATAGTTATTATATTTTGCCATAACATGGTTGCCCATCATGTGATTCAGAAATGATTTTAATCACTTCGTAAGCGCACGATGACTGATTGAATAACCCAACATTGTTGACTAAATCCAGTTTGCACTCCCTCCATTTCCATATTTGTTGCCTCAAGTCATCATCAGCTTTTCAATCTCGGAATGTCACAATCTATTTTTATTACTGAACTAGCGCCTAACTGTAAATTCTTGAAGGATGAAATATAATTTATGCTTTTTTTTGCAAAATAGCAACATGCAGTGTTATGATGTTGCGATGCACAGAACAGAAAAACGCTATACTTGAAGCGTTGGAGATAAAAGTAAAAAATATGTTTCAAAATAGAATCGTTTTTGTGACGTAGAAAAAGCTTATATACATCCAAAAACTTTGCCATCGAAAGCAGTTTTTCGCCGCCTCTGTAAGATATTTCAAGCGCGTTTCTTTTGGATTACTTAGTGAGAAAATATAAAAAACAGATTTTACCGACTAGCGCTCTCAGGTCGTCTTCTTAACCCGTAAGGGAGCATAGGTTTTTGCAAATTGATGCATGGAGTGGAGGTTTGGTTTGAGCCTTAAGTCGTTTTCCTAAAATCTTTTATTATGATGTCATTATTTATGTTATCCACTCCTTAATGACACTCCCCCGGGAAGTTTCTGGATCATGCTAAATTTCGTTTTTCTAGCCCCCCCTCAGTAGTTTTGTGACAGTTAGCATCCATACACATGTATTTACATAAAGACAGAACTCTGCTTGTTACATTAGATTTAGAGTGAAATGAAAACTTAAAAATATCTAGCCTAAACAGTGACTGTCACTTCAAAATGAAGTATTTTTTAGAGAAATGGCTGAATGATAGTACTAACACTAACACATCAAAGAAATTGTCCTGGGATTATGTATATCTTAAATCTCCAGAGCAGTCCCAAATCTCCAGTTTTTTTTGTACCATCAGGTTTCTGAGAGCAAATACGAAACTTTTTGAGGCAGTAACTTGGTAATATTTAGATCGACATAAGCAAAAGTTACATTGAAGTTGCTATAGGCTTGCTAAAGAAAGCAGACTTGTAATTTTGCTGTGTTTTAAAACTGTAAAGAAATTGCATTGTAGGGATTGCTGTGTAAATTTGTATTTTTGTATTGCTTTCAAATCAGAGCACTGAACTACTTCACTTTCTTTCGACCCATCCTATTGACCTTATCTGTATCCAGGAATCCAATCTTAACTCATTTTCCTTTTTCCGGATTCTTTGATTCTCTGCTCTGCGTTCTGATCGCACCCACTACCTCTCTGGCATTCTCTCTCCTGATGCCACGCACGCTGGCGGCGGTGTCGTCATTTTCGTCAGGCAGGGCCTATCCTTTTCTAAACTTTCTACCTCCTCTCTTTCTTCGCTCGATCCCTTCTCTGATTATGTAGGGATCAACATCTCTCTTAACAACTCCTCCTCGCACTCATTTCCTAATGTGTACGCCCCCCCTATTCGCTTCTCTCCAACGGATGGCAGAACTGACTCCTTATCTCCCTCCATTCTTCCCTTCTCCAAAAATCTCTTCATTCTGGGGGACTTCAATTGCTATCACCTCCTCTGGGACTCAAGGCGCACTCCCGACCTCCGCGGGGAGGAAATATTCGACTGGATCATCTCCTCTGACCTCCTTCTCCCCAATGACCCTGACACATCCACCCTTCTACATTGCTCCTCTCCTAACATCTCCTTTGCTCCCTCCTCTCTGGACCTTTCTTGCTTCTGGGAGGTGCTTCAGGATCTGGGTTCTGATCACCTACCAATCCTTCTATCTGTCCTTCTCTCTCCGATCTTTCGCCCCAAAAGAGCGTTCCCCTTCCTTCAATTTTCAGAAAGCTCGCTGGAATGACTTTGCCTCTTACTTTAACTCCCACTGTCCTTCTGTAGAGGAATACTCATCTCTTTCTCTTTCCTCTGCTGCTGCTCTCTTTACCTCTCTGGCACTGAATGCAGCCAAATCTTCCATTCCTTTCGGCCGCATCAAACGCCATCCTAAAGCCTGGTGGTCTGCTGAGGTGGAAGGTGCGGTTAGTGAAAGACGTAAGGCTTTCGCTGCCGCTCACAGAAATGATGCAGATCGTCAGGCTTACACCTCCGCTTCTCGACGCACCTCGTCAGTCATCGCCAAGGCCAAGGCTTAGGCATGACAGACGACTTGCTCTTCTCTTTCACCAAAATCAAACCCAAAAACTGCATACTCTCTTTTTCGCTATATCACTGGCTCTCTTTCCTCCTCCCCTAATTTTCCTAACTGTTCTTCTCCCAGGGAATCGGCTTCGGTCTACGTCGCTTACCCGAGATCTCACTTTTCCGTTTCTCAGCCAAAGACCCTGCGTAGCAGAGCCAGAGACTACCTTTCTGAGCTCCGCCGAGCCACATGCCCGGAGGAGTCTCACTCGTTCTTTTGCTCTCCTTTCTCCCCCACTAAATTTCTTGCGACTGCCTATAACCTTTTCTCCTCCACTGCCACTGGCCTAGACAAAGTTGCCTATCTCATGCTAAAGCATCTTCCTCGCTCTGGCATAAATTTTCTTCTTCACATTTTCAATCTCTCCTGGTCTTCGCATTCCTTTCCTTCCATCTGGAAGACATCTTCTATAATTACCATCCACAAGATGGGAAAGCCTCTCGACTCTCCTGCTTCCTTCAGGCCTATCTCTCTCACCTCCTGCGTCTCAAAGCTTTTTAAACGCATTATTCTATCTCGTCTACTCTTGTTTCTGGAATCTAATTCCATTCTCTCTCCCCGCCAGGCCGGTTTCCGCCCTGGAAAGTCTACTCGATTAAATTCTGTACCTTTTTCAGTCTATTTCGGATGGGTTTAACAAACCCAGACCGAGCTCTTGGACAATCCTATCCTCTATCGATTTCTTTAAAGCTTTTGACTTTGTCTGGCATCCCGCCCTTTTTCATAAACTCATTTCGGCTGGCCGCCCTCCTTGCTTTTCTTGTTGGACTCAATCTTTCTTTTCTGATAGGCGCGCTTGTGTGGTTTTTCAAAATCACAAAAACCGCTCCTTTCGAGTCAGTGGAAATGTTCCGCAAGGATCCGTTATTGGCCCTGTACTTTTTCTATCTCTTCATCAATGATCTTCCGGCTTCTCCGCCTTCTTCTGTCAGCTGCTCTCTTTACGCTGACGACGTGGCCATTTGGTCCTCCTCCCCCTCGGTCCCCACCGCAGTGGAGGTCACACAAGGAGCTCTGTTTCGATTGGAGCGCTGGTCTGAGTACTGGTGTCTTCCTCTCAATCCGAGCAAATGTGAGGCCTCCTTCTTCTCAGTGGATTCCCATCAAACTAACCTCCAGCCCAACCTCCTCCTACTCGGCTCCCGCCTCCGTTTCAATCCAACTCCAACTTTTTTTGGGGTTACCTTTGACTGCACTCTTTCCTTTTCTAAACATGTATCTTCGCTGAAGGCCACGGTACAACTGACTCTGCACCTTCACGGACTCCTATAAAATATTGAGATTTTTTACATCCAAAAACACATCTGCAGGTTGTGGGTCATGATTATCTTCTAAATTGAAAGCACCAGATAAAGTACAGGAATATCAACAGTATTACTGCCAGAAGTTATTTTTTGCCAAGAAAATATATGGTCTAATAAAGAAGGATTAATTGGAATTTGTATGTCTGCTCAAGCATCATTAATAGTAACCAAAACCTCATTTTCAGAGCCTGCTTTTGGAGTAGCTTCTTCAAGAAAAACAATGTCTGCTTCATCAATAGGATCCTCTCCATCACATAAATCAAAATTATCAGCTGTAGTTAGCTGGACTACTTGATCAATGCCTACAACGAATGCCCCTGATCTAATTTGGATGCTTGACATCTGCATATAATATAGTGATTAGTGAAAAGTACATATAAAACCGAATGGGACTAAATAGCCCCTGGGCCTAAAACAGTATGAAAATTGCATAAAGCATGCAATCTATCAAACCACGGTTGAGGGTGTAACTAAAATACATAGACTAATTAGTCCTATTGGTCTGAAGGGGTTGAGACGTTTGCAAAACTGCCTCCAACATGGATCAGTCTTGGCATCCCTCCTCTTCAATATCTAGTCTGGATGTAAACTCCTCTTAAATTGGGTCCTTTTGACCGCTTGTGTACACCACACGAATACACCTACGATACATTTCAACAATTTTTGAAAAACGTAAAACTGAGAAGAAACAAAAACGATAAACTGGGACAAAAAATAAACACACTTTGTCAAGAAGTTTTATGCGGCAACAAAAAGAATTGTGACACTCACATAATACTGTTAGCCAACTACATGGCACTGAGGTGCTATAGAAATAAAAATAATCTAAAGCTATTTTCACAATTGAAATTAATGACTATGTTATAATCTTGAGAAGTGTTTGCAAAAAGACTAACGCAGGTGTAGCCCCTAAAAGTTCACCTCTCGGTAAATATTTAAAAACTTTTGATGCATTTTGTGGTAAATGTTGCAACGATTCCATCTTCACAAATTCCTAAAAATCTCAGTGGATCTGCATAAATAATAAAATTGGCCAAAACCAATGTGGATACCACAATGGAAAGAGGCAGCAAGACTATTTTTTTACAAAAGTGATCGGGCATGGGGAGAGAAATAACGCACACAAAAGTTGCTTTGAACTAATTTTCTTAGGCAATTGGTTACCATCGCTTAAAGACTTGCTTATATTTATGTTAATGTGTTTTGTATCCTATGTCCACGAATGTTTTTTTGAAAGTTGTGGGATTACAATTTTGGTAGCATATAAAAAAAATTTAAGGGCACTTTTTCAATAACTTGTCCTAGCCTGTGGGACGTTTTGAGTTATCGAAAGCGTTGGCTAATTATGACAAAACCAGAAAATATAGATTTATTAGATTAACTACAACGTGGACAAGTATATGAAGAACAAGAATCGCATATGTCCGCTGACGATGATATGGACAAACACTTTTTGTGGCACCAGTTTCTGCAGTCTCTATTACAAAAAATCATTTCTTCACTACTTGGTTTATTGCAGCGGCTTTGAAGGGTAGATATGGGATATCGTTGAATAAATAAAGAGGAATAGACAGCTTTTAAAAAGTTTTTAGATGATGATAGCCCTCTCGCACTTTTGGCGATTTATTACATTATTTTCGCCCCATTTCCTTGCGGGGAAACTTTTTCCGAAATTTTCCGATAACTTTATTTTTTGTTTGGTTCGAATATTAATATTAGTTGCAATCCAATTTCATGCTGATTTTGCATCCAAATCGTTGCAATCAAAAAAGCAACCATTGAAGACCATAAAACTATGCATGCAAACATACACTCCACAATCATAAGTATTCTTTTAAACGTTTAGGAGTGTAGATGTAGAGATGTCTGCATCTTTTCTGTTCCAAAATCAAGTGTAGTTTAAAAAAGAAGAGAGTCAGCAATATTTTAAGCGAAAGTATATTTCCTGTTTTTCTCATTCATATCCTTTTATTGTTCCTTCTATTCCCTTCCGTCATCAAACAACTCAATTCTTAATTTGTTTGTGTAAAATCTTTATTTTGGTCCTCATTTCATTCATTAGCACCGGAATAAATAAAAACTTTATATGTAAATCCAATGATGAAAGGAGAAAAAAATCATATGACAGTTCAGTTAAATTTAGACTTAATAGTATTCGAGGAGATCGATTTTTTCGAAAACTTTGAAATCTTTAATTTGTCATCGTCAAAACGACTGGGTTTTTAATTTATTTGAGTAAAGTCAGTTAGTCTGTAAGTTATCGTAATTTTTGTCCATCAAACCATTGATTAGCTGCGGGGTATATGAAAACTTTGTACATGAATCCAATGATTAAAAAAGCATATGACCCTGCAGTTAAATTTAGACTTAACAGGATTCAACTACAGTGAGGCTTGTTGGATAAAATAACAACAAAATTGCGACATCAAATTTGAATAACACGGCACTGTAGCCTACATCGTATAAGCAAGGAAGTTGGGAGAACTAGCGTAGCATTTCTCAAATAGTACAGGAAAAAATGCAAAACGCAAACAGTTGAAAAATGATATGCATTTCTTTCACAAAAAGATTGATTTGTAACTTGTAGATGCTCTCATTGCCTTGCTCGTAAGTTGATCCAAAAAACAAGGCATTCGAAATCTAAAAGTTTATATAAACTGTATTCAAAGATAGGCAGTATCAAGATGTATTTATTAGTGATCGGGTTGCGCGAAACTTTGATATCCGGATTGGTATGGCTTCAGCATTCAACAGAAAGGTCTCCGATTAAGAGCAATTTCTTGTAATTTAGAGTAGAGCTCATAGCCAAAATTGCAAATTTAAAGCTCAAATTTAAATCATCCAACTTACGCACATCATTTAAGTAACACACCCCAATGCTTGATGTCTGGTGTAAAAATTTCGTACTTGCTGGTTGAGCAGCTTCACTAATCGTATCTCAACAAAGAAAGAGCGGTGCCTAACATTCATTAAGGCAATTAAGACGTCACAAATTTACATTCTTCAAAGTTAGTTTTGTTGCCTTAGCAACGACTTTTGCACAGCCTTAAACACTGTTTTTCCGTATTCCATTGACTGTTCTATGACATGCGATGCCGATTGTGCGTGCACAAACCGTCACATGGATCGAAAGTCCGAGTAGTTTATAGCATCTATACAAGTTTTTTTGAACACAAAAGAATTGATGCCTCATGTTTTGTTGCCATGGCAACGACTTGTGCACAATTGTGAACGCTGTTTTCCGGTATTCCATTGCCTGTGGTACGAGATGTGATGTTGATTACCAGTATACGTGCACAAGCCGTCACATGGATTCAATTCACAAGTGTTTTTTCAGTTCACAATATTTAATGAAGTATTGATTTAGCATATTTTGTTGTCATAGCAACAGTTTGCCCATGTTGTCTTATATATAGATCGTTTTATTTGAAGAACTGTTTGCTTTCTCAATGAATTTTGATTTTGCAAACCTTTGTTTGATGGGCTAAATTTTATTTTGTTTATGCGATTGCTATAAGAAGGTTTCACGCACGTGATCAAACGTCATCAAAATGTACTTTTGAAAAAAGTGGCTGACCACTTTCAATGTTTTTGCATTGAATTGAATAGGAGTGATATCTTTTTTTTTAAATCAAATGGATAAACATGACGGTTGTTAAATAAACGTTAAATATGTTGTTTTACTGATGTTAAGGAATAAATCAGAAGTAAGAGTACGGTAAGAGCTGCTAAGGTTTGCTTGTTATTACTAAAAGTTGGGCAAATTTTATGGGCTAAACATGAAGGCTAATTTGTGCTCAGTTTCTGTTGGGGTTTCAGATTCGACAAATCAGCGTGTTTGGGAATGCTGAGTTTAAGTTATCTACAATGGGCACCTTATACAATATATTTAGTTGCATAAGCACACTGAAAAGTTGTAAACTTAAATTATACTGTAGCCTAAATGACAGGGCTGACTTCTGTACCATTTGTCGTATGTTGGATTGGAAATTAATGGATAAAATCAAGTAAGCTTATGAAATTTTTTGTCAATAGTCCTTGCTGACCAGTCGTATTGATATATCAATTGTAATTTAGTGACCTTAACCACTCCAAGACAATTTTTTGGGCTATTGCCAATGCTGCTGGACCAAGGGTAATTAAAAAACTTACGGTACCGATTCATTTATTCATGCGTATGAGCTCAAGCTCTGTTTGCATGTCTTTTGTCAGACTGAGCCGCCACAAGGGGTAGACTGCTTGGCTCCTCCACCTATTTGTCACATAAAGATCGAGGCATCCCGTTAAGTGCCTTACCCAAAAACACAACAAGTAAGTTTGCCGGCAAGCTTACAGTACCGGTGGTAATAATCGGATAATGGTTGTGTAGCGATCACGTAACCTTTGCCCTTAGGCCTACCCCGTGCGTGTTTGTTTTTGAATATTGCTACCTCGTGTTTTTTTTCCATTTTCATAGAAACGTGAGTCATGCATTCGTTCGCCTTTCTATGGTGGTTATGTAACCTCTGCCCTCACCTAACCTATGCTCATCTGTTTCAAATATTGTTGTCTCGGTTTTGTTATGTTTTCGTAGAAACGTGAGTCATGCATTTCTTCGTTTTTCCGAATATTACTCCCTCGTGCTTCGTTTTGTTTTTCGTAAAAACATAACTCATGCATTGCTTCGTCTTTACCCCATGAAAAATTATTCCTCGTGCCTTTTTTTTTGAGATACAAATATCTCTTATTCTTAGGGAAAAAAACAGAACTAACTTTTGGACTGAAGATGCCGCTAAATTTTGAAATTGTACGATAATTTTACAGACGATCTTTACCGTTACCAGATTTTAGTTGTTCACATAGGTCATCAATTTCGGGTAGTTTCAGCTTAAAGAAATCTCGCACACCATACCAGTCTCTGACATTCTTGAGATTTTTCCTCTCTCATCAATTCCTAGCAGGTCCATTAGGGTAAAAAATACTAGATCAGCAATTTTCCTATAAAGTTTGCAGCACAAACTGAACCAGTCACTTTGAATATAAACGGACACAGCCAGGACCAATTTATTCGAATTAATGTCTACCACAGAGTTAAAGAATTTTAGGATCTGATCTTTCATTTTTAGGAATTGATTTGCTATCTGAGCTATACGACCGAACCTGTTCGCTGTAAAGCCCTTTTAACCTTGTCTCTCAATACTGTAGCAACCTCAACTACTACAAACTACAAACAGAAAGTCACCAACAGCAATCTTAACTTATAAACCGAATGGAATCTATGAAAAGTAGCTATCATGATAGAAGTGACTAGTCGCCGTATGGAGTGCACTCATTTTATCTTGGATGCCTGCCGTTGCGCTACAATGGTGACCCTGACGTGATGAAGCTACATCTTCTTTGATGAAATGGAACGGCAGCGTCTTCAGTCAAGCAGCACAAGCCATCGTCGAGTCGCCAGGCTCTAACGTCAAGACCGCCTTCCGATTGTAGTTTTGGCGGGAATCTCACTTACTTCGGCCGGCAAACCTCACTCTCTCAACGTTGGCGGGGAAGGCATACTGCGACCTCAGCAACTCCTCCTTCCGTACGCACGTCTCCGCTAGCTGCGCGTGCTTGAAGTGGGGAGTTGTGTAGCAACCTCAACTACTACAAACCACAAACAGAAAGTCACCAACAGCAATCTTAAGTTATAAACCGAACGAAATCTATGAAGAGTACCTATCATGATAGAAGTGACTAGTCGCCGTATGGAGTGCACTCATTTTAACTTCGAATACAATCGGATGCCTGCCGTTGCGCTACAATACCTTCTTGCTCCATCCATTGAACAAATTCAGAGTACAACGAAACACTATGGGCTACATGAGTTGGACTCAACAACTTGGATATAGCTATCTCACCTAGGGTGTGGATAGACGAACCGAATGAAGTGAAAGCTTTTTCTCCGACTTTCACACTTATCAGATTATGAATGCCTATTCTCTGTTCGGCCTCCCTGAACACTTTATCACACGCGTTATCAACACCAAGTGTTATATGAGCACAGCATTAACGATTTTTAGATTCTGGAATAGCCATACTTTCTTTAAACGTTTCGTTATCTCCCGCTTTGTCACTCATCCAAAAACCAACTTCGTTTTTTATTTCATCAAGTGTGGAGTCATCCAAATTTGCCAAGATTTTAAGTTTTTCTTCATATGTTGCAGCACTTTCCTCTCCAGAATGCGATATGTTTTCCATAAAACCAGTAGTAAGAGATTTTTTACCTTCTGGTCCATGAACCGTTATATGATCAGCTTTTATGTCGTTCATTTTATGGCCGGCGGCTTTTGTCGTATCGTCCAACCCAACTGTTATGACATTGTCGCCTTTATTCGTCAAGTAGGACGCAACATGTTTCATATTAAGAAGGTAAGCATCTTGCAGATACACTGAGATGCATCGTTTACTGAGGAAGATATACCGGTATGTTAAATCACCAACGCTTTTTCGCTTTCGTATCAGGGTAGTACTACTAGTAGCTGTGTTTTCATCTCCAGAATCATCATCACTTTGATTAGCCTCATCGTCCTCATCAACGTTTTCATCAGATGATATCTGCCAGTTCTGACCAAATATCATATTTGCTGAACGAACTATAATGCCAGAAATGTCTGCATGACTAACTTTAAATTCCCACACACATTGCACAATACACCTAACCAAAGCTTCGTTCAGAGTCCTTCTTCCTGTTGTGATTTTAACGTCAGGAAAGTATTTGAGTTCAGCTTGATCATCATGAGAGACTGAAGACGGAGTCACTGGATTGCTTCTTGTCTGTCTAGAATTAGTTGGTGTGGTCGGTACTACCTCGTACCTTGATGGGTATAAAATGTTTATCATGTACATCATGGTCGTCTTGGTCATGATCAATAGTACCTTCAACATCAGGCTCATATGAAAGACTTTGAGCATCTCTCAGCTCATCTATCTTCATTCTCTTTCTTTTAGCTGACAGATTCCTAGTTTCTTCTCTTTTCTTTTATCTAGTCCAGGCTTTCGGGACAGCAGGTGTGCATATTGCTACGTAATCATCATAGCAGTTGTCAAGATAAAGATTCTCATCTTCATCTGTCATTTTCACTCCAGTCTCTGCTTCCAGGTCCTCTGAAAATCTATATTCTTAGTTCTAGCATCATATCCATGAGCACCAGAGACGTAGCAGCCGCCCCCCAAACCCCCCAATTGGGGAGGGGGGCCCAGGCCAACTTTGGGGGCCCAAGTTAGTCTGAAATTGCTTTTTGGCTACGTGACTATTTTCAGTTCAGCAGACTTGTTTACAACCGATTTAAACTGTAGGAAGAAATTGGCTTGTGACATCATAAGTGAATGCTACGTCATTTTATCTTGCAGAATCTAGAATATTTCGATTGATTTTCTGGTAGAATCTTGAATATTCGATTGACGTAACAATGCCGTTGTTACGCAACAATCATAGAATGGTCTGGAATTCTGTTTGGCTATAAATACCGGGACAATATATATACACTGCAGAGTGCAGATAAAGTATTTTATTGACATTGTATAGAATGAAACGTTCAAAAAGTGGTGCTCAAACGAGAAAAGAAGCAGCCACTGCTCGAGATGCTGTAGCGAAATTGCCCAAGATGACAGATTTTTTCAAGATTACTGAGCAGAGTAGACCTGGCACTAGTACCGAGAGGGATGAAGAAAACTATAGTGTACAAGAAAAAGAAGACTATGACGATCAGCATCAAAGTGATTGTGAATTTCCAGAAAATGTAAGTTGTGATTTACCTGCCAATACGCAACCTTCAATATCAAAAATAACTGAATCTCAATTTACCCCTATCCCTGATGACCCATGTAAATGGCCTGAAAGTATTTCTGATGCTCAACGATGTGATATAGTAAAGCATGGACCACATCAACTAATAATGAATTTTCCATATAA
Source organism: Trididemnum clinides (assembly GCA_963675345.1). NCBI lineage: Eukaryota > Metazoa > Chordata > Ascidiacea > Aplousobranchia > Didemnidae > Trididemnum > Trididemnum clinides. The sequence continues at coordinate 36,796,417 of OY776294.1, read as the reverse complement.
TAACACAACTCCAAGGCGACGTTTTTCCTCCAACCATTATAAACGTGTGTTACCTAATGGTGAAAGTGTTTCACGGTCGTGGCTAGTTTATTGTGGGGAATCAGATCAAGTTTTTTGCTTTTGTTGTAAGCTATTTGGAAAAACACTAAGCCCCTTTTGTAGTGGTATAAATACATGGGAGGGTTTTTCGAAAAAACTGAAAGACCATGAAAACGGCATTTCCCACCAAGAATGCTGCAGTCAATGGATGTTGCTAGCTGAAGGGATAAGAAATTCATCCACTATCGACAAACGCGAGATGAATATTTTTTTCAATGAAAGACGTTTTTGGAGAAATGTTTTAGAGAGACTTATCGACATTGCCTTGTTTCTATCGGAAAGGAATCTTGCTTTTAGAGGATCTGAAGAAGTCTTAGGATCTCCTCACAATGGAAATTTTCTGGGTATATTTGAGCTTTTGGCAAGAAGAGATTCGATCCTAAAAGAGCTTCAAGACAGAATCAAGAATAAAAACACTAAAGATCACTATTTGAGTCCTACCATACAAAATGAACTAATTGAATTGCTAGCGACAGAAGTTGAAAAAGAAAATTTACAGCAATTGAAATTGGCAAAATATTTTTCTATAATTTTGGACTGCACTCCAGATATGTCACATCATGAACAAATGTCTGTCATTCTCCGTTATGTACTATGTAATGAAGAAGCTGCTGTTGTTAAAGAAACATTTTTTGGCTACTTGAGAATAAGTGACAGTACTGGGAAAGGCTTGTTGGACGCTTTCTTAGAAAAAGCGACCGAACTGCAACTCGAATTGTCTGATTGTCGAGGTCAGTCATATGATAATGGTGCTAACATGAAAGGAAAACATTCTGGGGTCCAAGCAAGAATGCTAGACATCAATCCCAAAGCTGTTTACGTGCCCTGTGCAAACCATACCCTTAACTTAGTTGTTGTTGACAGTGCTAATTCATCGACGGAAGCATTGACATTTTTTGGAGTACTTACAAGGTTGTATGTGCTGTTTTCTTCCTCTGCTCAGCGTTGGGAATTTTTGAAGAAACATGTGGAGCTGTCCATAAAGTCACAATCTGATACTCGTTGGGAAAGCAGAATTAAATGCATCAAACCTCTTCGATACAATTTAAAAGAGGTGTTGCTGGCACTGAAAGACTTGGAAGCCATTTCCATAGAAAGAAAAGATGGAAGAGCTGCCTCAGAAACAAAATCGTTGATAGCTCATTTATCTAAATGGAGTTTTCTTTTGTCGGTGTTTATTTGGTATGATATCCTATTCCAAGTCAATAAAGCAAGCAAGATTCTTCAATCGTATGGAGTCTCCCTTCATACAATGGAAACGGAAATCCAGGCAACTGAAAAGTTTTTGCAAAACTATCGCACAACGGGTTATGACAGTGCCGCAACATCTGCTGTTGAAATAGCACAGGAATTGGATATTGATCCTTCTTTTCCTCCGTCAAGAAGTGGAAAGAAAAGAAGATTGTTTGATTACCAAGGTGAAGAGGAACAACGAGCTACTCCTGAACTGAAATTTAAAAGCAACTTTTTCTATCCATTAGTAGACCAGGCTATTATGTCAATAAAGGAGCGCTTTAATTTGTTACGTGAGGTTTCTTCCGCCTTTTCGTTTTTGTACACACGAGACAAACTTTTGCTTGTGCAACAAGAAAATGCTCTTCTTACTTGCTGTAAAGAGTTCCAAAAAAAGTTCGGTGACATTGATTCTGATGAAATGAGCGCTGAGCTACAGCGGTTTGTTTTAATTTTACAAAAAAAACGCAATCTCAATACGGCTCAAGACTTTCTGAACTATCTTCTAAAGACTCATTTATTTGAATTGTATCCGAATGTGTACATCGCACTTCGAATCTTACTAACTTGCCCCGTGACTGTTGCCAGCGCTGAAAGAAGCTTCAGCAAATTAAAACTGATCAAAACTTTTAATAGAACGTCTACGACAGACAGTAGACTATCTTCATTAGCCATGTTGTCAATCGAAAATGACTGCGCCCGATCTCTTGATTATGACAATGTCATAACAGCATTTGCGAACAAAAAGGTTCGCTCCAGACTATTTAAATAATACTGTGTTTTTATAACTTTTTCATGTTTTTCAGTGTCATTGCTTTCGTTTCGCAGTGTCTGCATAAATGTCCTACTGAACTCTGGCATCGGTGCCGAATTTTTTATGACTTACACCTTCGGTATCGGCATGCTTTATTCTGACATTAGCCTGTTTACTTATGTACAAATTGTGGTGTATTTTCTTAATGCAGCTTTTCAATTTTACACCTCGAAAGTGATATGACCTGTGCGCAGGGGCTCTTGCGCTTACTTTGGGGGGGCCCGAAGTTGGAGTGCTACGGGACTGATGAGCACACATAGCATCATTGAAGTTTTTAGCCTTCTCAGTCCACGTATCATCTTTTTTGTGACTTGCACACTCGTATCTTACTAGCGCCATTAACGTTTCATAATCGTCCCTAATCTTTTTCGCCACCGCACGCTCAGTCAATGGGTAGACGTTCTTTGACATCCAATCATTACGTATTTCAAATGCAACAGTCTTACTAGCATCATTCTTACTGATTTGTTTTTCTCCTTTAGAAAAAGATTGGCATAAATATATCATACGTCCAAGTAAGTACTATCCAGATGGTAGTTTCGATTTAGTTTTGTCAGTGTCTATCGCTTTGTATTCTTTCAGTTGTAATTTTATAGTAGTGATGCTGCTTCGAGTATCTTTTTTGGATTCAGCCATATTTAAATTTATCTATCTGAAAGCACACAAATCATTAGATACATTAATGCCTAACACAACACCGAATTTTCAGCTCTAATCCTGTAAAACAAATAGGTCTAAAAGCAAGTTAGCCCACTTTACTTATCTAGAAGAAATGTACCTTATCTGAAATAAGTAGGATCAGAGTAAGGCAATATAAGCATCAAATATCACAAATATGGCTACATAACAAGCAAAAATCAGTAAGAATACGACATAAAAAGCCACACGTGCACGGGAGCCCCACGAAAGTGTCATTTTTGTAATCTACGACCCAAAAAACATATATATAGACATATTACACGATATATTTCCAAGTTATGCTGAAAAAACTCCAAAAATCTCGATTTTAGCCGCCATTTTGAATAAATTAGCATTTTAAGCGGTCAGATGAGGTCATAGGTCAAAAATTCTGACGGATTTGAACTCACCATCCAAAATGGCCATAGAAAACACAGGGCTCTAAAAAATTATCTCATTTACCCCACCTATCATTGGTATAGAGTTATTTTTAACTGAGAAGCAAATGGTTGATTAGATGGCATTTCTCTTAGGGGCAGTTTTTTAAATTTGCACACAGTACTAAGTTTAGAATAGCCAACTGAAAGACCTAATCTGAACCAAATTGCTTTGGATTAAATTTATTTGTTTCACAGGATCCAAGTAGCAATAATTCATTCCAATTTTTAATTAATTTCTCGTTAGTTTTCAAAATAACCTCAAAAGTTGGTGTTCGCCCTATACTTTTCCAGCATAAGTTACAGCTTTTGGTCAGCCACTTTTTTTGACGCCAAAAGTGAGTCGTCGTGTGCAACTTTCCTATTGGCCTTTTTTCCGCAAAGCCATTTTGGCAAGCTCTTTTCTGCGGATTAAAATAGTTGCTTGTCCGCGATTTCCTTAGTTCCGTTTGCTACTCAAAATTATTTTCGGTTAGAGAAGAGAATGCTTAGTTAGGGTTGGCACTCTAGATGTTTTATAGCTAGATCTAGATATTTTTTGCAAGGCCTAGAGGTATAATTGGGAAACTAGATGATGGCTAAAAAGTCTAGATATTTTTTTAACGTACTAGATATTATCTAGAGGGAAATCTTTAAGTCGAGTAATGTAATAAAGAATATTTTGCTTTTGTCACCAGGCATCCTTCAACTTCTCAATATAGCTCTTCTGGTGTAATCGAAAGTTTAAATGATCTTTATTTAGATTTAAAATCTACATAAAATTCACAAAAACTCAACGTTTCGAAAAACTAAAATCAGTTTTTCTTCGTCAGGAGTGACTAAAGTTTAAACACAGACAACGGTTACATAGTAATCAACAGGACGATAAGGAAAAAAAATAAAAATTATAGCAATAAACAAGTGGCGTAGTGGTTAGATTCGCCCGACGCGATGGCGTAGTGGCTAGAGCGTCCGCTTCGCAGTCGGTAGACCAGGGGTTCATTCCCCTTGTCGAGTCATACCAAAAGACTTTAAAAAATGGTATCCGCAGCTTCCCTGCTTGGCGTTCGGCATTTAGGGGAGGTTGTGGAGAACAAGCCGGCAAGTTCGCTTGTTGTGTCCTTGGGCAAGGCACTTTACGCGACGCCCCGCCTTTATGTGGAAGACAGGTGGCCCATAAACCTCGAAAAAGGCAACTCCCAAGCGAGTGCGGACTTCCCGTCCAAAGTATAGCGATACAACTCGCTTTCTCGTGAATGGGGGATAAATATGGCAAGCAAAACAAAAAAACAAAAGTGCAGCAGCGACAACTGGCGGTCAAAAATTTATAAATTTGTACAATCCGGGATAAAAGCTGTTAATTTTATCGTTAAAAGAAAAATCAGTTTTGTGTATGTAAAATGATTCTAAAAAACGTCTTTTCTTATAGTCACTTTCAGTAGCTAAAATTTCAGAGCTTTCCCAATCAATCCGGTGTCCATTTAAGCAAACGTGTTTCACTAGAGCTGATTTCTTTTTTAATTCCTCATTTGTTAGTTTGGCAATTATATCAGCTACTGAAAGAAAGGCCGATATAATTGCCAAACTAACAAATGAGGAATTAAAAAAGAAATCAGCTCTAGTGAAACACGTTTGCTTAAATGGACACCGGATTGATTGGGAAAGCTCTGAAATTTTAGTTACTGAAAGTGACTATAAGAAAAGACGTTTTTTAGAATCATTTTACATACACAAAACTGATTTTTCTTTTAACGATAAAATTAACAGCTTTTATCCCGGATTGTACAAATTTATAAATTTTTGACCGCCAGTTGTCGCTGCTGCACTTGTTTATTGCTATAATTTTTATTTTTTCTCCTTATCGTCCTGTTGATTACTATGCAACCGTTGTCTGTGTTTAAACTTTAGTCACTCCTGACGAAGAAAAACTGATTTTATTAATAGTTTTTCGAAATGTTGAGTTTTTGTGAATTTTGTGTAGATTTTAAATCTAAATAAAGATCATTTAAACTTTCGATTACACCAGAAGAGTAATAAAGAATAGTAAAGGAGGGAGATTAACTTGTGTTCCTTTACTTTTTTATTCTAGGTTATTCAATATTGTAAGGCTAATATTGTATTAGTGAATTTATCCGTTATTTTTCAAACATTATTTTGGGCTGAAAACAGAGAACAGAGAAATTTTGGGCTGAAGTGGAGGATTTCAAAAATGTTTCTGGAGAGAATCCATTTTTAGATCTCTTTAATTGTGCTAAGCAAGCATTGATACGGTAACCTTATTCAAATGCAGATGTGGAAAGAGTTTTTAGTGCAATGAACTGTGCAAAAAACAAACTAAGAAATAGCATGAAAATTGATTTATTGAATGGAATACTAAGTATTGGATTTGGTTTAATTCGAAAATAACAATGTTGCATGTCCTATAAGTAACCTGATTCAGTTGTCCAAAAGATAGGTACAGCAGAAGCATATAAAAATCCCCCTGAAGAAACTGTAGCAACAACATTAACTTCAACAGAAATTAGCTTTTTTAACATCTAATCTTTGTAATGTAATGTTATCAGTAATGTAGAACAAACTTTGTGTGTGCTCTTGTTTAATTATTTTTATTAAATTTTTTTACTTCACATTTAGATGTATTTTTGAATGTTTTAATTTTCAATGTAGATGATTCTAGATGTTTTTTCAAGTCAAACTAGATTTTATTAGTCAAGTAAAAGTGGCAGCCCTACGCTTAGCTCATCAACATGAGTGAATGTAGAACAAATTTTGAATTGCTTTTGATTATTATGTCTGCTTTAATTTTATTGTCTACTGTTGTGACAAATGTAAGCAGGTTGCATTTAGGTTGTTATGTGCCATTTTGATCCATGTGTTGCTTTTCAACTGCTTCATAATGTGAAAAGCTTTTGCTAATGTATGGACAGCTGACCGCGGTGTACAAAATGTCCAAAAGAAAACTGCTTAGCAAAGATTTAGGCCATTCTGCTCTTGGCTGTTTGCACATGTTTTCCTAACCTATGCAACTTAAAATTTCTCACTTTTTCAGACTTGCCAGTTGTACTAGCAGAGGGTGAAAGACCGAGGTAGTTGAAATGACTGCAGCTGCAACATGCACGCAGTTATGATTACTACTAGCTTAACCTGTAATTGTAACCATAATTCTAATTCCAACTCTAACCTTAACCCCAACCTTGATTTGCAACTCTGTAGAAATTTCGCATATGAGTGCTGTATCCCAGTTTCTGTAGAACATTCTGTAAATTTTCAAGTTATATTACTACAATCATTCTTTAAAAAGAATAACTGTGCAGAAGACACAGGCATCACTCTAGCACATTTATGCGTGACTTGTCAAACAGAACTAAAATTGAAAGTTTAGGTTGCAAAACCACTCTCCATGTAAAAGCATTATTTTAGGCAAATGGAAAAAATTATTGATATTATTAAGAGGGATAAAACTTAACCAAACACTGAAAAATATTGAAACAATAACAAATTTTTTGATGTAGCAGGACTCCACAGTCTATGTTTAGCAAGTAATAATTAAATGTGCGTGTGTGACTATGTACGTAATCTTTATGTTTGTGCAGTGACTCTCTAGACTGCAGCTCTGTGTGTAAAAGTAGTGCACCCTGAGTTGCTTCAGTTGTTTCGCTAGTAGCACTTCCTCTTTCAAAATGTTTCAACAATACTGCATACGCCAAGCACCAAGTGTTCATGGTCTGCATAGAAGCTGGTAGTCTGCAGCCTATGTGCTAATGAGTCAGGGTTTAGGCCACCCTGTCCTAAACCTCAGCTTTTTTAGGCCAACTATTTCCAGCAAATTGTCAATTCCCAGGCACCTATCAGCTTTATGTATGACATCACTCATTAGTTTGGTTGAATGCTGTAATGTGACATACTGCTTATCAGATTTGCAATCAAAAACTGCAGGTTGAACATGCAATTTTGGGTATAAACACTCAAGTTAGATAAGTTACTATTATCTGAAACTTGTTTATTTGCTTCAAAAAGGAAGTGGTTATTTTGACGTCAATGGCATTTTATCCTTGGAGTCTATTTTGCTGTAATCGTTCATGTGTGTTTTTATTGGTATAATTCTGCAAGTGATGCAATGGTGCATGGATAGTGCCCTTGCTTTGAATGCTATCGTTGCAGGTTCAAATCTTGGCTGGCAGGGCCTTAGAGAAAAGCAGTGTACACTGGAGGGGGACCCAGTATGTTAACGTATAGAAGGATGTCAATGGTGGGGAGTGTACAGTGTGGGGGAGTGCACACTAGAGGTGCAAACTTTTTTATTTATTAAAATAAACCAATCAGAAATGACCAAGAGTCACATGGGTAGTCCTTGAGTTTAGCATTGGGAACTCAAGTGAAAATTTATCATAATCAAAACACTTACTTTATTAATATCAATCATAAATATTGTAAGTAGTGTGTACACTACCCTGTACATTTACATACTGGGTATGCCCCTCCAGTGTACACTGCCTTTCTTTTAGTGCCTTGCCAGCTTTTAGCATCAAGCGAAAATTTATCGTCATAGCAGCAGGAGTTTCCGATGCTAAACTTAAGGATTGCCAAAAAAATTTGTAATCCAAGCAGGTTAGGGTTAAGGGCTAGGGTTAGGGTTGATTAGGGGCAAACTCTTTTGGTTTTGATCGCTTGGATTACAAATTTTTTTTACTTGAGTTTCTGACGCTGAACTTAAGGGTTACCATCACATGTTTAATACCTCATTAAGATTGACCAATCACAATAAACTCTTGGCAAAATAGCCTCCAAAGGTAAAATGCTGTTGACAGCAAAATAGCCACTGCCTTTTAAAAACAAAATGTCAATGTTTTGAGGTAGGTGCATGTGTTAGTTAAGACAGAGGTTTTTTAATAATGGTTTGTGAAACTTCGTACACTGGGTTGCAAAAAGATTTAAACTAACTACCAGCAGTTTGATGTAACAACAAATTTTCCATGAAAGTGTAACTTTCTATAGTCAGATCATCTCCAAAATCAAAGCTTGACTTGATTTGCTATACATTAAACACAGAGCCCTTAATTCTCATTAGAGGAATATATTTCATTCTCTGAAATTTACTGTGTTATGTACCAAGTTACCTACTAATTTTTTCCAAAAAAATGTGCTATATCAACTTGTTGACCAATGTTTTTAGTAAAACTTTGTCCTGTGATGTTCAGGGCACAGGACTTATGGGACTACTACCAGCTTCACCAGTGTTACCTAGCTGGGCTACCAGTCAGTTATGTCAGGTTTCTATCATTGTTTCAGCTGGCTTGGCCAGCTTCAACCAATTTTTTTTTAGTGTTGGTGCCACTACTTGCTGCTTTTTCATATTTGTTTGCTTATTTGTAGAACCTAAAGCTTCTGGCTAGGGGCATATTGCTTGGTCTTGGCATAAACACAGCCAGGTAAACAGCAAACTAACCCAAAATGGAGCACTCGCAGTAAAGGCTCCCATCTGTAATGTTAAGATTAACGACATTAGTTCAGCCAGCTCTACTTGCTTTATCCAATTGATATTTGTGAATATAGTAATGAAAAGATGATTTTTTGTTGACGTATGCAATTTTTGCTTCAAAATCAAAAGTACTGTTTTTGAAATGGTAATTGATTAAACATGAAAAAAGCATTTTAGGTAGTTAGTTACTATATTTTTCCCAAAGTTTTTAAAGTTCCTGGCTATGTGTTGCTTGCTTTTCTACCAGCAGTTTGATGTAACAACAAACTACCAGCAGTTTGATGTAACAACAAATTTTCCATGAAAGTGTAACTTTCTATAGTCAGATCATCTCCAAAATCAAAGCTTGACTTGATTTGCTATACATTAAACACAGAGCCCTTAATTCTCATTAGAGGAATATATTTCATTCTCTGAAATTTACTGTGTTATGTACCAAGTTACCTACTAATTTTTTCCAAAAAAATGTGCTATATCAACTTGTTGACCAATGTTTTTAGTAAAACTTTGTCCTGTGATGTTCAGGGCACAGGACTTATGGGACTACCACCAGCTTCACCAGTGTCACCTAGCTGGGCTACCAGTCAGTTATGTCAGGTTTCTATCATTGTTTCAGCTGGCTTGGCCAGCTTCAACCAATTTTTTTTTAGTGTTGGTGCCACTACTTGCTGCTTTTTCATATTTGTTTGCTTATTTGTAGAACCTAAAGCTTCTGGCTAGGGGCATATTGCTTGGTCTTGGCATAAACACAGCCAGGTAAACAGCAAACTAACCCAAAATGGAGCACTCGCAGTAAAGGCTCCCATCTGTAATGTTAAGATTAACGACATTAGTTCAGCCAGCTCTACTTGCTTTATCCAATTGATATTTGTGAATATAGTAATGAAAAGATGATTTTTTGTTGACATATGCAATTTTTGCTTCAAAATCAAAAGTACTGTTTTTGAAATGGTAATTGATTAAACATGAAAAAAGCATTTTAGGTAGTTAGTTACTATATTTTTCCCAAAGTTTTTAAAGTTCCTGGCTATGTGTTGCTTGCTTTGTTTAGTACTTCAGAAATTAGCATGCTTACAATTAAAACTGCCAACAATTTCAAAAAGTTCTTTCTTCATTCATTGTAGAAAGTGCTTGGAAGCATAATTTCAAAGTTGTACAGTACAGAGGAGGGTGCTACAGTGATTGATATGTATATTCAGGAAGAAGCTGTTAAGCATTAAGACTGCTATTTAAGACTTTTTTGTTGTTGTGTGCTTATTTGTATGTCCTAAAGCCTATAATTGCACACATGCTGCTTGGTCGTGGCATAAATGCAGCATTGCGAAGTGCATACTAATTGCACTTTGCAATGCTGCATTTATGCCTAAATAAAGTACTCGAAGTTAGTTATTACAATAGCAGGACCCCCATCATTAATGTCAAGGTTAAAAGCATTAAATCAGCTAGCTGTGCTGGCATCACAAAATTGCAAAGAATATTGTTTCAAAATTTACAATATGTAAGTGTACAACAATATTTTGTTGCAAAAGATAAAACAGAACCATCTTTGTCCTTTTTTTTCATAGGAGTCACCAATGTTTTGCTTGGAGTAGGCTGCTTTTAAACATTTGTAGAGACTTGGAGATATTGTTTGGCAACCAATTTCTGATAAGCCATTATAGGCTAATTCTTAGCCTTTACCAATTGGAATCATCTATTGCTAAAAAGCAAATTTTCTTAGCTTTCAAATGACATTAATTCTTAATACATACACGGCCAAAATATATGTCGCAAGATTATGTTTTATCTAAACCTGTGTCACTCAATAATTTGAATTAAGTAATACTTTTTTTCAGGTTTAGTGGGGTTTAGAAACACTCTATACACAAATACTAACCAATTCTTACATGTTTCAGATCAATTTCATTGTCTAAAATTTAGTTGTCATAATCAAATGAAAGCTAATTGGTTCTGTCACTAAATGCAGCAATAAAATGAACTCTAATGAGTATTTGAAGATACTGGGGGACCATGTTCAACTTGCAATGGATTTTTATTTCCCAAACAGAGATGGAATCTTCCAGGATGACAATGCTCGCTTACATAGGGCTAGAAAAGTGGAAAATTGATTTGAAGAATTCAATGGATCATTTCAGCACATGTATTGGCCACCGCAGTCCCCTGATTTGAATCCTATAGAGAACTTGTGGGATGAACTAGAGAGGAAGTTGCGAGGCTCATCACCATTTCCTATAACGTATCTGATTTGGAGGATAAATTACTTCATGTATGGCCAAAAAATTGATCATCACAGTTTGAAAAAGCTTGTAGATTCAATGCCTAGTCAAATGAAAGCTGTCATTAAAGCTATGGGTGGTCCAGTTGACTATTAGTAAATTTTGATACAAGCGACTTTTATTTTGACCTCGCAGTCTACCTCACCATAATCTTTATAGATTAAAGTTACCTGTTTTTACATTGTTTACCATTTTTTAGAAGGCAGTAAAAATTTACACTACTGGTATTAAAGTTCAGTTTTTTTTTATAAAATACTAATAGATACCACACACGCCATGTAATACATGCCACAACCGGCATTGACTTGAAATTAACTCTAATTTATTAAATAAATTTTAAAAATCGATTCAGAAATGAGGTAACAAATCAGTTTTTAAGTAAAGTGATTTTGTAGAAATGGTGCATTTTTTCAAAAACATCATTGATGATTGCTGCTAGCGAAAGATTGTGTTGATTGTACCAGATGTATTATGACATCATAGAGTGATTTTAAAGCGAGCAGAGAAAATGAGAAAACATGCTTAGAAGGTTGAAATTGCTGGAATAAAGAATCTGTTGTTACATCGTCGGTTGAGCCTTAATGGTTCTAAATTTCATGTACGTAGCACATAATCGGTTACAAAATAACAAGCAAACATACAGCCACAACCGATTAGGCGAGACCATTTCTGGACGCATTTCCTCCTTTTGGACTCATCCCTGTGCTCCCACCTAGGGAATAGGTTATGTCATATATTTCTTTTCCCTCTACGTTGATAAGCTGGCATAAATTTCCCTAGCATGATAGAGGAGGTGCCGCCTACTGTGAGGTTAGGCAGCATGACCTTTCGTTGGTGTGGATTCACCCGGCATGTCTGTCAAAGGTATGTCATGCTTCCACCTAGGGAATAGGTTGCATCATAGTCATAACATTCAAAATTTCAGCAAATGTGGATTATTTTGGTGTGACGGGATGGGCCCTGCTGATTAGTCCAAAAGGACGAAATATTTACGAGTAATCTTTATTTAATCTCAATGCACAAAAAGTACTTTTGTGCATGAATGAAAATTTAATCTATAAAAATTATATTTTTCAAACAAAATGTATAGAATGTATACCAAACAGTACATTCTGTTCAAATACCTTTGTGGTCCATTAAAAATGTCTCCATGGCCCCCAGTTTGGAAACATCTGATCTAAACCATAATGCACAATTCTGTATGTCTGGTTTAACTCCTCCAAAACTACTAAGCGTTTCAACATCAAACTTGGCGTGATTGATCATCTAACTGGGGTGAGTGCCATAGAGGGGGGGGGGAGGTTGTGACGTCATCATAACGTCACTGTCAAAGATAATATTTTTAATTTACATTTCTTGGTAGAGAAAAATGAGTTTTTGCCCAAACGAAAGCCAGCCCCAAATTACCAACTTGCAAAAATTTTATCTTTTTGGGGTGGAATACGAGATCACAACTGACATTTGATTACAAAAAATGATGTGTTCAAGTAGTCAAAATGTACTGACTGGAAACTCGATTAAAAGCTTGTACGGGAGATATCAAAAAGGTGCTTTGGCTGAAAAAATTCTACAACGACTTAACCTGAATTGACAATGCTACACAAGATACTTTTTTTTAGCATTTTAAGTATATTTAGTCATTTTGAACACTTCAAACTTGTTCTGTGATGTCATAATAAACTGGTACGATTGATGTGAAAACAATGCACCAGTTGCGCTTAAAGTTGTTATACATTTTCATTCAAATCAATATGCTGCTTGATAAAGAAGAATGATGCATTACAGTGTTAGCACAGCTGTAAGTCTAAAAATCTGTTTTTGTACTATTGTAACGGCAAGTTAGAATACTTTTGTACATTTGTGTCGCAAGGATGACTAATCTTTAACCTCTAACAAGCTTATTTGTCAAGTGCAGCAAAGTTTTAACAAGTTGGCAATTTTCCATTTGAAATTTTGCAAGAATCATAAAAACTATTCATATTTTCGACACAAAAACCTGGCCGATGAATTAAACTCTCAAACCATAGTCCAGCTTATTGCAATAATTCAACTGTAAGTGCTTGATATCTGGTTTGGATTTTTTTGTCTTAACTGCGATTATGCCAGAACCAACCAGCACATGCGAAGCCATATATGTTTCATCACACAAGCAGGCCTACAAATGCAAAGACTCTTAAGCAATATGTCTAATATTTAACTGCTTATTCCTAAAAATGCACAACAATCACATTGGCGTCCTTCCATAACTAAATTGATGCTTCCCTGCAAGCGGTGAAATAATCGGATAAAAGTTTGCAAAATTATTGGCTATTTCAGTTTTTAGCAAGTCCAGTTCCAAAGTGCACCTATGCTGGAAATTGGCCAAACAAGAGGCGTTTAAGGACTTTAAAAACTAAGGGGGAAATAAAAAGGCTGCGCAACTTCCTACCATGTTTTTCTACTCAATGTTCATTAAAAAAAAATGTAGTGCTTTTGATTTTGGAACAAGAATTAGATATGTAAAAAAAGTTAACTTTTCATTGCTGTTCTCACTACTACCCATTGAATAAAGACAGCACAACTGAGGACTAGTGTGCACTTTTCTTTGTTAATTGGTCTGCACTTATGTCAAGACCAACCAGCATACGCAAACACAGGCTTTAAGTCAGGGGTGGCCAACCGTGGCGCATTGCATGTTTAGAGGTGGCGCATTCCAGGTTTAAGATTTTTCGGGCAATTTGGGTAAGTGTCCTTTCATCTGGCCGAAAAATTTGTCACTCCAATAACATCTCCAAAAAAAAAAAAAAGTCCGCACTTGGTTGGCCTCACGTTTGGTGGCATATTTAAGCCAAAAGTGATGGAAAAGGTGCAGCGAAACAGGGGATGACCTTTTTTTTTTTTGGAGATCACCGCTGAATATGGCCTTGTTTTGACTTCAAAGTATAAATATATTACTACACGCTTGAGAGCAATGAAAAGCTATGAATGTTTGTGCGGCGCATCTTCAAATGAATGCTTGTGTGGCGAAAAATTTTGGCGCATGGACTGAAAAGGTTGGCCACCCCTGCTTTAAGTTATGCAAATAGGCCAACAGTTACCAAAAATTCGTAAGTACTGGGTAACATTGATTGATTTTTGAAAATGCATGAACATCACTTCGGCGTCTCCCCTCAACTTTTAAATTTATGCATTTCTTGCACGTCATCAAATAAACATTTGTATAATGTTTAGCTGTTTCAATTGTGAGCAAGTCCAATTTCAATGCACGCTCATGCTGTAAAAAGTTCAAACAAATCATTTCCAGTAACTCAAGAAATTTTGGAAGAATTATAGTAGCTTTGTGCAACCCCTCATAATGTTTTGTTTCATTTAGGGGTGACAGTTTATGACCCGCCAGAGCATTTTGTGCGGCCCACCAGCACTTGTAGTAACTTCCACATATTTAGTTTAATACGACAGGGGTGGCCACACCTACTTTACAAAAGGGCAAAGAACGATAGAAACCATCCTTGAAAGAGCCGCCATGCAATTCTTTGTTTGAATAAATGCATTATCCGTCCAAATGGAGAGTGTTTTTTTTTGGAGACCATTATTTTCAAAGCCCAAAATTAGGCATTTTCACTCTTCCACCGGCATTGTATACAGCTATTACAACATTTTAAGCACTGGCCCAAGCACAACTCTTAAATAGTCAATACGGCTCTCTGGCTAAAAAGTTTGCCCACTCTTGGCTTAATTGATTCCTTTTCAAAAAAACGGCAGTTTTGATTTTCTAATGAGAATTGGTTACGTCAGAAAACCATTACCCACTAGATGGCACCAGCGTAGCCGGCTGATATGATCTTCTCAACCCCGACATTACTGATGGAAGCCCTTTGGGCGTCACCGGCAGAGCTGGCTAGTTAGTTTTTTACCGAAGAATTGACTTATCTATTTTTAGCTTCATTATAAGCTTGTTGGTGAAATGAAGCTTACCTTTCAGCTTCATGATACTCTGTCATGAATCTTCAGACTTGCTCATCAGACTTTGCTGAGCAAGATGAAGCATTTGTTAGGTTGATTTATACTCTATGTCGAAATCTTCATGCATCATCGTTGGAGTCTCTTAAGTATCATTGTCAAGACCACATTGGAAAAGGAAAATTAGAAAAAATTAAAACTGTTGATGAAGTGTTTAAAGTACTTGAGCAACGAGATGTTATATCGTCTGAGAAAGTTGATTTTCTTGCATCTTATTTGAAAAGTATTTCTCGTACAGATCTTCTTGGTCACGTGGATCAGTTTGTTAACGACTGGTTGCGGTCAGAAAAAGTTTTAGATGAGGGAGATCCCCTAGCCACCTATAGCGGAAAAGAACATGAACTAAGCGAGCAAGCGAAAGAATCAACGTCGGCAGCAGTTGTCCGCGGAGGAGCAGAGAAGGAAAAAAACAGCGCCATTCCTATTTCTGGGCTCGGACAGCAAGTAAACCGTGAAATACCGAGTATACGATTAATTGAATTTATGGCGAATAATTTAACTTTTAACTGGCAGGAGACGGTGAGACGCTTAGGCGTTCCCGACGACATTATTGAAGTTGCTCAATACAATAATCCAAGTAATATCAGGCAACAAATCTTCGATACGTTAGTGGATTATGAAAGGTATGAAATGTGAAGATTTTGTTATTAGTGCAATTTGTTTTGTGAAAACTTACTATAACCCCTAACATTTTAACAAAAAACCAATAACTGTTATTAATGTCCCATGATTGATTATTAGACCAAATTACCCAGTGATATACCTTGTACATAATGATTGCAAACTCGTACCGTACTGGTTTGGCACGTCAAGTTATTGAATGAAGACGCCGCATCATAACCTCCCTGTTTGATCGAGTGAATTGGCATCATGAGTTCGAACCTTATGATGGCTACATTGTTGTGCACTTAGGAAGACACGGCAACTACTTTTCCTGCTCGGTGCAGGTCTGCAAACGCGCTGTGCCGGCAGTTTTGGTAACTCTGCAGTAGATCAGAACAAAAGCGCCACGCATCGAGTGCAGGACAAAGTACACAACCGAGCAACGATTTTGATTTGCAGAGCTGGAGGTCTGATTGCTCGAGGAAATCTCATTGAAGCTCTTCACGCATCCGGTCGTAACGACCTTGCTCAAGAACTCAGCATGTGGTGATACAGGCTGCACGCTGCACTATATTGCTGAAGATTCGCCAGCCGCTGCTTGAACCAAGCAAACTGTTTATTTATTCATAAAATCTCAATGCTTCTGTCACAGTGTAATCTCGTGGACAGTATACACTGTGACAGTAGCATTGGTAATTCCAAAACAGGTCAGAACAAGAATTCTGCGCAATGTTATTTTGGTACTTCTTGGCCAATCATCGAAATAGATTTGAAACAAAGCGAAAGAAAATTTTGATTGCGATCATTTTAACCGAAACACCGCCGTTGTTTCAAATCTTATTTTTTTGAAATGCTAACGAGCGCAATGCGAATAAGATTGCCAATATATAATTTTCTTTGTGTATATTCTCTCGCGCAAAACCGACTTTGATGTTGGCCGCATCGTTGCCGACTTCTGATTGTAGTTGAAGCGGGCGGTGTTGGCAGCAGCAAGCATTTACTGTGAAACCAAAGCGTTAAATGTAGGTCTCTTCGATTCTGTTTCTGTTCACTTGTGTGAAATATATCAATGTGCAAAATAATGTGGGCAGATTTGCAGTTAAAATTCAGCGTTGCAACGGTTTTGTGCATCTTTTTTCGGTTTTTAAATATTTTTTTGCAAAATTTTCAACCAACTGTTTTTTAATGCGTGGGAAATGCGAAGAACCCCAATTTCTACAAATCACCCTCGCATGCACAGCAACTTAAGGACTAACTTTGATATGCCGCTGCCAAAAAAGCAAAATCTTCTATAGTAAGGGAAGTGCAATGTCAAATTACTGTTAAGTCGTTTCAAAATGAAGTCTTCAATAGTAAAATTCAAGTCTGATGTGGCCTGTTTTTTAAATCATGAAACGTTTTCAAAATCCTCAAAGAATTCTATCCTTGGTAATGTTTAAACTTTTTCATTTTCGTTTTGATAAAATTGATAGATTAAAGCAAGAATTAAAAGAGTAGATCCACATTTTGCTTACGACTTTGAATCTGGCTATAATTCAGTAGGACTCTTGTGCTTAATCTTATTTTTATTCGGTATTGTCCCCTTAGCGGAGATTGCTGGATTCAACCCGTTTCTTCCGCAATCTCTCGCACTCCATTTCCCCACCTTTCTCGATTCAGGGCATCCTTCTTTAAACGAAATATTTCGTAATTTGTTGATTGCCAGCCAAACTCCTGGGTTAGGTTATTGGCACAGAAAAAGCAAAATAAAAAACCGGCCGTTTCCCGCGCTCGCTATTGGCAGCCCCAAGTGAACCCCAGTGTGCAGCTAGCCATTTTTCACCGTGAAGAAATAAAGGCTTTAAATTTTGCGTCGTGCAAAACATGCAAGAATCCATCAGCCGAACGGAGGGAAATCAGTTATTAGTTGAAAGTATGTACTGGATAAATAGCGATTTCAAAAAAATTCTTTTTAAAACTTCTGAAAAATGTTAAGGTTAGTGTAAGGCTTTGTTCAATAATATCTCAAAATCATGCACTGGTTTTCGTACGTTTGGTAGCAGTTTTGACTTGTGGTGGTGGTTACGTACTTGCCAAAAACATAGCGGTCATTAGTAATCCAACATTTGCAATAGAAATACTAATCATTTATCAAGATTGTCAAAAATGGCAACAGCATTGCGTATATTCAATGCTGATATGTTGCCGTTAAGCGGTTTTTAACTTCTTGCTTTTACGCAACTCGTGGTGGGCTTGTGCAATAGACTGGCGTCTAAACTCTACTGTGATGAGACGATTCTAATCAAACTATTGTTCAGTTGCTAGTACACTGGATTTCTACCTCCAGTCATGTAACAAAACAGGTGTGACCGTCGTGGGCTAAAGGTCTTTCTACGCGGCAAAGCTAGACGAATATTTTGACAATTTTGGATGATGAAAAGATCCGTTGTACACAAATTTCCAGAATCTTGTTGATCGTTGTACTTCGCATCTTCTGCTCGTGTTTTACTAAAAAGCAGATTTTTGTCTGTGAGTGGCGGGTAGTTGGCGCAGTAACGAATTAGTTAATGAGCGCAGTCGGTAGATCAATGTCGCGCAACAGCAAAAGCACCAACAGCGAAACAGACGTTAATAATAGTCGAAGATTTTCAAAATTTTGCTCCAGATACCGGCGTTCGTGCAGAGCAGCTATTCGCGATCAACCAAGTGACGTCAAATCATTATTCTGATTTTGACAAAATCCCAATACAAGATAGTAAAGTGGTCTGACAATCTTTTTTACCATAACTAGTTTTGTGATGCTGGTAACAGTTTAATTTCCTACTTTTTATGCCTTTTGGTGACTACTTTTTATGCCTATTTATTTTCGCAATATATAATCGGATTATTGCATTGCTACAAGTTGTTTTGAACGTTGAGTTTGTACTGTTTTGATTTTTAAAATTAGATTTACTACCGCCATCTTGCTTATAAACCGCGTTTGATCTCAGTTCGTCGCCTTTCACTTTCAGCTTCTGGCGAAAGAAGTCTTCACTATTTTTCGCAGCGGCCGCCCTATTGGTAGAAATGCACTGTATCAGCAGGTATGGACATGATAGCTGCAAATGTTATCTGTGACCGCAGGACATCCATGTTTCCAGTATGATGATAAAAGATACTTTGCTCTATAGTTGCCATCAATCATCACCACATACTGGTAATCAAAATAACGGTTTGTGTTTCAGATTTTAGTTCTCTATCCTAAAATCTCAGTCCGGTGACAAATTCGATCTGGCTTCTCGTTATCATCTACTTTCGTTTTTATTGCTTTAAATCAGGTGACAAGCCGCTGCCACGTTTTTATAAGATTTGTCATAATTTCAAGCTAAAGTAGAATTCTGACGCCAGGATCCTAATGGTTCTTTTAAATGAACGTAAAATGCATTCAGCTAATGGTGTTTGATCGAACCTTTTCCTCGAAACTGGGTGGAAGGATAGCTTTGTTTCGGAAGCTGGAGTCACCTCTCGGTCTTTGAGTCCGCGGTCATCAATACAAGTTAAAGGTCTGCGCCAAGAGTAGAACCTACAAACAGATGCAGCCTGACACCAGAGAGTTCCCCTCGCGCCTTTATTTCGACGCGTAGCCTATCAACCTTTGCAGCTGTAATGCTTTAGACATCGGCGTCGATAATTTGCCTTCAAAAGGCCTAGCAACTTAAATAGAGTGTAATAAGATCAAAATTAGTTTAGTTCAACTGTAATCAAGAATCCTTTTTTTATTTTTGAAAAATCACCGACTATTCGTGCTCCGCTACTTTTATTTCATTGGCTTCACCCATGATAACCTTACAATCTGCATTACATCTCCACCAAACATGTAATTAATAATGCAGGGACAAAATAATGCGTGATTTATAAATTTTTTTATTTCGATGAAATAGGCTGCTTGTTCGTATTCTAACAAACACAATTACCATAATCCAACGTGTAACTAGAAGTTCAAAAAACCTGTCAAAATATCAGGTAAGTCTGGGAAAAGAGGACGTGTTGTCATTGGTGGATTTCGGATTGTAAAGGCCTGAGGCAAGAATTCAGGACTGATCGCCAATGTTCTGGATAAAACTTAATTTAAGTAACAAAACTGACCAACACATTTTTTGTAATTTCAATGTCCATATTTACTCCATATAGCTAACCATTTTAATTCATCAGAACATTGCTTGGATGATAGAAAAATAATTGGTATTAACCTTTCTAAATTGGACAACTACAGAAAAGCAAAAAGCAGTTTTGGATAAATAAACTACACATTCTTCAGCCGCGCCCCATGAACATCAAACAATGATAGTTTTTTACACCAAAAGGTACTTTCAGTTATTCGGTGCTATTAATTATTTAGATTTGTATGGGTGTGTATGAGTTTTATTCTCCTCTTTGACTTCAATTTTATTTTAGCTTTATATTTCTTTCTCCTTTTATTGACCCATGACCTCATATTGACTCGCACTGTAGGTAATGTGATATTTATTTCTTCATATTTGAACAGTAACTTTTCATTTTTATTAATAACTAGTCGGCGTCACCCGGCAGAGGCCCTCCATCAGTAATGTCCGGGTTTAGTATTTCGGTTCAACCTGCCAAGCCGGTTCCACCCATCCGGCTCTTGTGTGAGCAGTAGCAAAAAGTTAATGAATTTTATGCACTTTCACAATTCTTGTTCACAAAACTGTGATCATCATATTTTCTTAATCCTGACCGGCAATGCTTATAAAAAATTTTTCCTCAAATTATTGTTAATACTTTTGAGGGAGCAGCGCTTCAAACACAATCAAAACTGATTGTAGCGGCAAAATCGTGGCTGCTTTCACAATTAAAAAAAGCTATTTCATGGTAAGCATGTTTTGCCAATTGGTGCTGCCCTTTTCCTATCTGTATTTGTGGTATTGAGTTCCTAATTTGGCTGCGCTGTTGGTCTTGTTTCCGGCATAGCGATAAAAGCGGCTATTGTTCTATATGCAGTTTTACAAATTGTTATGGTTATGGTTTTATGTTGATTTTTTCTTAAACTTGGGATTTTCTTACAATGCCGTAGAGTATAGCCATAAATACCATAAAAGGCAGCATATACGACGGCATCGCCCGAAGAGACCCTGTCAGTAACGTCTGGATTGAGAGTGTCGGTTCCGCACGCCCAAGCCGGCTTTACCGATCAGGTTCTTGTATGAAGAGTTACCAAACGTTTATGTGTTTTCTGCACATAAGATGCTCACGACTTTTTGTGCTCCTTTTCCCTATAGAATATCTCATTTCAAGATCCTGGCTATGCCTTAGATTTATGTGCTCTGTTTATTGCTGACACTAACCCAAGGGAGCCTTGCGTTTCCCGTAGTTTGGAAGTAGGGATCACATTTCTGATATTAGGCTATTCTGAAGCAAAAAAGGGCAAAAATGTCTTCCTTGTGGTGCGATTTGACACAGTGACGCTGTTTTCTTTTGATTTCCCCTTAAACTTTCTCAAGTCCTCGCTGACTTCGCATTATGTAGCATATTCTTTTCTCCTTGATTGACGTGCTCCGGGAAGTTTAAAGTGTCCTTGTTTTCCTTGCTTTGGTATGCTCATAGAAGTCAAATTTCTTGCTTTACCCAGATTTTCAGGTTTGATTACGGTAGCTCTAAAGCTATTGTCAAGCAAAATAGCAAACATGTTTCTTCTAACTATGGTGCGATTTAACCCTGCAGGCCATACTATCACCCGTGCCGATTTAAAACGTATCAATTAATGCAGCTGCGCCAGTTTCACACTACAAACAGTTGTTAGAGCCACAACAAAATGTTTTACTAAATATAAGCCATAGCTCCTGTACATGTAATGGTGATCATGTTGGTTTATTAATCAAGACTGGAAGTATTCAAAAAGAAAGAATGATGACACAAACTATCATTCGTAATTTTTAGAAGTGTAATGGTGGTGAAACAGTCCAAATTGATGGCGTCACCCGAATGGTGGTCGTTTTGACTCCTAAAGAAATGAGCTGTTTGGTGATAGGCATGTTGGACGATTTGGTGGACCCGCTTTTGTGTTAATATTTGTGACACCAAGATTTTTTCCTGCGCCGTTTGCTTTAATTCGGCCTTGGCATGAAAAGGGGCTATTGCTTTTCTTTAAGTTATACAACCTATTGCAATAGGCGTCTCTTAAGCTCTTTTCAAACAAAAACATTTCCTCTTAATCCAGTGTTACAAATTGATGCTATTATTGTTTAATTTTGATCTTTTCTTAAATTTGGGATTTTATTACATTTAACTTTGCCCCTAATCCAGACCTCCCAACTTTTAAATGAAGATTAGTGTTTTGTACCGATATCCTTGCAATTACAAATATCAGTAATGGGCTTTACCCTTTATGTTTGCTATCAGAATGATAGTAGATAATTTTGCTACCTACTGCTGTTTTTCACTAAATAGTAGCAAGCATTGTGATGGTATTTAACATTATGACCTCACAATGCGTTTTGAGCCATTATTATTAGGATTGCTACTTAACACTTTTTCGTCACTGTAGGCAAATTAGTATGAACTAACGTCTCTGACTGCGCGCATGTTCCTTGGCCCTGGCATAAACGCCGCCATGCAAAGAGCAAACTAACCCAAAATGAAGCACCCACAGTTGAGTTATAGGAATAGCGGGAGCCCCCATTAATAATGTCGAGGTTAAGAACATCAAATCAGCTGGTTGCTGCGATGGCCTTGCACGAGGCGATGGCGTAGTGGTTAGAGCGTCCGCTTCGCAGTCGGTAAGTCTGGGGTTCTTTCCCCTTGTCGTGTCATATCGAAAGACTTTCAAAAATGGTATCTATAGCTTCCCTGTTTTGCGCTCGGCATTTATGCGAGGTTGTGGAGAACAAGCCGGCAAGCTCGCTTGCTGTGTCCTTGGGCAAGGCACTTAACGCCCCCCCCCCCCTTATTATGTGGAAAACAGGTGACGCGGAAATAGCAACTCCCAAGCGAGTGCGGACTTACCGTCCAAAACAGCGATACATCGCTTTCTCGTGAATGTAGGATAAATATGGCAAATAAAGAAAAAAATTGCTAAGGAAATTGCTTCAAAATTTAGATTATATGTAGCTCGACCTACATTTTGCTGCAAACGATAAGAATAAACCATCTTTACCCCATCGTCATTTTGTTGGGCAAATACCAAGTGTTTTGCTTGAAGTAGGCTACATATTAAAATTTGTAGACTTTGAATCTTTTGAATAATTTAATTAATAATGCTAAAGATCCATGCTATCGCGAAAAAATGGACAAAATGCACCAAAGGATTTTGTTTTCCTAGACATTGCAATTTTGTGAACAGCAGGCACTAAAATTTTGTATGTTTTTATCCGGTAGACTACATTTCACAAACATTTGGAGACTTCAGTTTTTGATTGATCTATTTGAAAACGTCGACAGACAATGCAAAAGAACTACGCTTGTGAGGAAAAGCAGTCAAGATGTATTGTACAACTAAAAATGAAACATCATGAATGGCAACCAAGTTTTGATTAGCCATTATAAACTAATCCTGAGCCACAAGTAATTGGGGTGACATATTGCTGGAAAGGAAATTTCCTCAGCTTTCCAGGATAGTAAATGTTAGTACTTTGTTATAATGGATTTGTATTAAAGTCACTTGTGTTTACTTCTCAATTATCCGTACCTCGTTTAACCGGCATTCAATTATCCGTTCTCTCTATTTTGTTACAACATTTCAAAATTAGATTGCTTTTAATTAGATGTTAAAGGGATAGTTTCGGGGAAACTTTACGCTAAATCCCACTAAAAAAGCTAAAATACTGTATTGTCGGCGAAATTTCTGTGGAAGAAAACGCAATTAGTTCAGCGAAAGGGCTGAATGACGATTTCATAGAACAATTTGCTGCACTAAATATTGAATTGACGACCTTTGATATTGATGGCTGGTTTCATGCTGATGGGCCAGGTTATGAATATTTGGATGAGCAGGGAATAGTTGATCTTGTTTCAGTAGCGGAAGGAAACAAATGTGATGAAGAAGAGAATGCAGACGAGAATACACAATATTCAACGCAGAAAGCACAACGCTCTTTTTCTCGTGCGGAGGCAATGCAAATGTTTGACCATTGCCTAACGTGGCTCCATATTCAGCCGGAAGCAACAGTTTTAAACACTTCGACATTGGTACGACTTCGCGAGTTTGCTGTTGAAAAACGCGAATCTTTCCGCAAACAATCTAAAATTGATTTCTATTTTAGTAGATCTAGTGTTGCAAGTGATGGTTTAGCGGAAAATTTCTTCGAATATTGTAATGTTGAACTTCTATCACTTTCTAAACCATGAATGTTTTGTGCTTTTGTTCCCTTAACTTAAACGTTACGAATTCAGTTATCCGGTTTTTTTGCTCATCCGTCCAGATTTCTGAAAGTATAATCCCAACTAGACCGGATAGTCGAGGAAGCACTGTAGCAAAATAGAGCGACCGGATAATTGAATGCCGGTTAAACGAGGTACAGATAATCGAGGAAGCACTGTATTATGATCTGCGGTAGCGAACATTTGCGTTAATCGTACGAAACATATTTTGACCAGGGATGCGGAAGCGGTCCTTTTTCTGTGGAAGGGGAAGCGGAAGCGCGAAAATCCTGGCGCCTCCGCTTCCACACAGGTTGTTTGACTTGAAGAGTAACTGGGCGAAAAAATCTTGTCGGTTTCCCGATGTTGATTAAACGGTGAAGTTGCACTGTAAGTCTGACTGAACGTGCGATATCAGTAGCGCGATAGAACGAGAAAAACTAGCATCATATTTTATATCGATTACGGGTAAGAAAAAGGAGTTTGGACAATGAAACGTAGTCAATAAAATGATGATTTTATTAAAGTTAACTGGCCTTGGTTAGGGGATTGAAAACGTTGAAAAGCAAATTACTCACGACGAAAACATTTTCATGATTCTACATCAGTGCTCTTTAATAGGGGTTCCACAAAACTTGTAGTTGTGTTCCGTGAGTTTAAAGGGTTTTGTGAGGGAACCGCGAAGGTTCTTTGTTTATCAATAGTATTTATTTCAGTATATTGATTTCTTACATGTAGTGGTGTTCCGTGTATATAAATAGTTAGTAATGGAATCTTGTGACAGCAAGTTGCAGATTGTGATGTAATCCTGTTTCCAACTATAAGAACGTCTGAATTTGCTAACTCCCTTTGTAACGTAATAGTGCATCTGTAAATTTAATTTTGCTCGCCTTATATCAATACGACCGAAATTTCGCACTTCGCTATTCAGAAGGATTAGACTCTACATTCAACACGAGTTCAAATATCTACGAAAAAACAAACACAGAGTAGTTCGGAACAATAAGTTTAAGCGAAGTAGGTAAAGTAAGAACAATATATGGATAGGTTTTTGTCTTCTCAAAATGATAAAGTGTTGGAGATGGCAAGCTCCAGACCCAAAAACGTTGTTTTAAGTTTTTGAAAATTGCTGTGAAAATAAAATGCAGTCATCAATTTACCCCAATAGAGCAAAGGCTTACAAAAGTATGACAATGCTGGTGTTACGTGAACCGACAAATATCAACATAGAAGGGAGAAAATCCTGAATTATGAACAAGCGATAGGGGCAGTTTACAATTTATTTATAACTGGCATAGATCCAAACGCCTGATTAATATTCGTGTTTTTATGCGGCTGTAACGCTATGAGTCATATTAGTGAGACGCAGCTCTAATGGAAAACACCTTAACACAACCGAAGGGGGTCGATATCACTTTTAGTTTATTTATTACGAACAAGATGGAATTGTACCTGGAAAACAACTCATGGATACTCCTTTCTCTTATGACTACAGTCGGCTCGTACTCGGAAAACAAATTATTCAAGCCACTTTCTCCAATTCGGAGAAACTACCCCAAAATCATTATAAATAACAGCCCCGAATTCTACTAGGGCAGATTGAAGAAAGCATTGGTTACAAAGCCATGCTGCAGTATCCATAGCTTTGATAAAGCATTAAGCACGGTACGTTTATTGAATGCTGCTCTGTACGAATGTGTAGATATAGAAATAGTAACATGATTCTTTGCATTTGTAATAGTAAGATAAGCCGAATTTAACATCATATTCACTATCTCGCGCTTAGCCCTCCCCTCTGTTTGTCTTATGGCTGATGAAACATGTGTTGTATTTGAAATCTGCAATAAATAAATGAATTGCTTGCTTATTGCTGGGCCATCAATTACCGGGAGACGAGAAGAGTGTACCGATGGAATTCTAAAGCGTAGTGCTAACATGGGAATGCTGATTGACATGCCGACCAGTTGGGGGAGTACTTTCCCCATGCTTCAACGATTAGCGGATTTAAAATTTTTTGTTTAGGATCTTGGTTCATACCTTACCGAAAGTGAGTGAGCTGAGGTCAAGATGATGGCCGAAATACTACAAATAACTCACGCAGCAATAACTTATTTTCAAAAACAAGATCTCACTCTGGGAGAATGCCTGCTTCATTGGAGAAGTCATGTATAAATTGAAGATCCTGGATAGCAATTTGGCTTCTGCTCTTGCCACCGCCCTGCAATCACGCCAAGAGTTTTTATTGCGAAAGAGGCTTTCTTGGCAGCTGCTTGGGTAAGTAGTGTTTGTTGACTTAGTTGTTGTTACGACCTACCAATATTTTTTGCTGATATTATATTCAACTCAATTCAGGTAAGCGTTTGTGCACTTGATTTTATTTAAGTCGAGAATAACAACTAATGCATTAGTTATATTAGGATTGACTGACTTATATAACTGTGATATTATCATTTTGTTTTCTTTCTTGATAGGCTGATGCTCGATCGAGAATTTTCTTGAGCAACCAGGAGCAACTACGTGCAAAGAGCGGTCTTCAGTCAATTTTCTTGCGCATTCAAAGCACTTCAAGCAAAACAGTAAGTGCTGATGCAGAAACTGACTCGAGCGGAAGTGAAGCAGCATCAGAATTTGTAGCATCAGTATCTGACTTAGATGCGTATTTGAACTCCTTACATTCAACAGCGGCTGCTGAGGCATCAGCTACGGCCTCTGCAAAATCTGATCTTACTGCATTTGCTAAGGCGCTTGTTGATGTAGAGCGACTCGGAAGATTGAAACTGCCAAATGTTTGGGACATTATTTCCAAATACCCCCTTATTGTACTACCTGTATCGCGAATCATTAGCTGTTTACCCTGCACGCAGGTATCCGTTGAACGTATGTTCTCCCACTTAAAGCTCGTACTTCGTGAAAACAGAGTCGGAACGGGCAATGAATTAACTGATATCATTGTGTTTATGCGAACAAATAAATCTGTGTAAAGTTGAAATTATATTATCTTCGCTGTCTTTTTGATTGTTTGATTTTATTTTTCCTTCTTTTCGTTGTTTTTGCCACTTTCGTATATTTTTGGTTACACTTTTTGATTGTAGTAATGACAAATTTCGTTCTGCTAAAGTCAACAGTCATTTTCTCGTTTTTTGTTAGTGGAAGCGGAAGCGACAGGTGTGGAAGCGGTAGCGGTTGAAAAATCACCGCTTCCACATTTCTAATTATGACATCATATACTCAATTTAAGCGTGCAAGCGAAAAAGAGAAGAAAAAATGCTTAGATGGCTTGAAGTGCTTAAGTAAAGAAGTGCTCGTAGCATAATCAAATAAACATTAATTGCTGTAAAGTTGTTTTTATCAAAAACAGCTTATTGATATCCCCTGAAAGAACGTTTAATTGCGTTTCTGCGATAAGTACTTTATGATAAAGAACAAAAATCAGATTGTTCAACAAATCGTTGATTGTTACTCCATTTTAGACCCCAAACAAATGAAAGCTTTTGAAATGTGGTAAGTCGGAAGCTGGTTTTCGTTTGAGCAAAAAGTGATTGTCTTCTGTTCAGTAATGCAAATTCTAAAAACAATTGTCTTTGATTATGACGTCATCATGACTTCACGAATACCCTTATGACACTCACCTCGAGGTGGTGATCAATCGTGCCAAGTTTGATGCTTGTACCTCTAGCAGTTTCAGAGGAGTTAAAACAGACACACAGATACCGACAGACAGACAGAATTGCGCTTTATATATTAGATATAGTTTCTAACAGTTTGCCTAGAAGCAGAACTTTTAGATTTAGCAGTTTATTTTTAAAGGTTTTTAAAGTAAGTGAGCTTCATGTTTTTATCGTTTTGTGGATCGCACTGACGAAGCTGCTGGCATTTAATTAAGTACAGTGTACCAGCATCCTCTGCATTCTTTATAACAACGCAAATTGTAGAAAAAAAAAGTTTTTTATGACCTCATTCCATTTTACTTCTATATTTTACCCTTTCCTACTTAAAAGTGTCTCTTGTAAACTTCTTGTAAGGTAATTAAACAAAAGATGCTGAATGTGAGGATGCCGCTCGGTTAAATAATGTTAGTACCTCTTTGGTTCGCAGCAAAGCTTCTGAGATTACACGCCGTAATAAAGTGATTCGAAATTTCTAACTTCTAAATTGTGAAGTCATAAATAACTTAGTGGATAAAATCCTCCGGGTAAGTGCGTGCAAACAAGATGCCCTTTAATTCACTTGGGCTTTTCATCATAAATATGCGGAGAAATCAGTGGGAAATTATGCCAAAAACTTGAGTTTAAAGAGTTTGCAGCTTTCGGATAACATTTTAGTGAAAAAGCAGGCTGAAGAAAGGTTATAACTTTGTTGATAATCTATGGTGACACTTAAAATTATTTCTTTTTCTTCCTGCTGTGCTCCTGATCTACTTGAAGTGTCCTTTATCGGCAAAAGAGATTATACAGGGTCCGCCATAAGTAACTACATATTTTCTCTTGCTTGTAAATCTGTTTGTGCTTATTCAATTTCTTAGGTCATTTAAAGCTGAAATTTTATATTTTGTTTCAAATTTCAGATCTACTATTATATCTTACAATTTTGTTTCATATTTACTATTTAGATTGACAGGATGCCAACCTGCCTAAACGATGGATTGGCAGACGACGTTTTTTTGACTTGACCCCACCTGACGTTTTTCTGTGGGGCGTTCTCAAAGTGAAAGTCTGCTCAACAAAGCCCCGTAACATCGCTGAACTTAACCCTTAACTGTTCGCGTTAATTTCATAACGTAACTACTCGCGCGGTGTATTTTGTACACCAATAAGAAATGAATATTCTTTTACACTTCGGTGGGTAGAGATGTTTAGTATTTCAATTATTATCAAATATACATGTTATAAAACGCAACTTAATGACTCAGAACTAAATAGAACGTAAACAAAAGTACAAAGAATTGAATATGAAAGCAAATGATCAAACTCTGCGTTACTCATTCATCATTTGCAATGCTGTTTTTGTCTATGACAGTACTTGCACTGGTAATGCATTGAACATTAGTTGTCGAATGCTCTTTGTACACAAAGTCATTGCAGAATGAGCATTTCTTTGTGGTCGCTCTGTTTTTTGTCCTTCCGCAGAGCTGACAACGTCCACGAACTTTTGGAGAAGGCTCATCTATGATGACTACTTGCAATGGTTTGTATTTGGCCAAAAAGCGTTGGATATGAGCTGGAAGGTTTTTTTAAGGTTGATCGAGCTTTCATAAAATATTTGTCATTATCATCATGGTCTTCAAAGCTTTCAGAGTACACATTCAAATCAAAATGCTCATCTTTTTCATTAATTTCGATTTCTGAGTCAGTGTTAGGATCCCTTTTGTTGATAATATTTTTTTCATCATCGTCCCCTTTGCCTCTTATTTCTTCTTCATCAGAAGAATTATCTTAGGTACAACAATAAAGCCCTAATTTCATCAATAGCTAGGTATCTATTTATTTTATACAACTACCTGTACAAAAATGTA
The DNA here is from genome assembly GCA_963675345.1 of Trididemnum clinides. Classification (NCBI taxonomy): domain Eukaryota; kingdom Metazoa; phylum Chordata; class Ascidiacea; order Aplousobranchia; family Didemnidae; genus Trididemnum; species Trididemnum clinides. The sequence continues at coordinate 36,766,977 of OY776294.1, read as the reverse complement.
AAAATTGAACAAAAAATATTTTACTAATTTTTTTACATAGTTACTCGCGCAGTGTATTTCATGCACCATTCAAAACCAAGCGCATTGCATTTTCTCATTACATGGTCTTAAATTAAGCTAGAAGGAAACTACTGTGACCCTATGCTGTCACTAAAGTGCACTAAGGATAGGTGTAACACGAACCTACCAAGAACGGCAAAAGAAGAGGTATGATTAAATAATCCCCTGTGGTGTGCAAAATACACCAGCGCGAGCAGTTAAGGGTTAAGGAACAAATTCGAGCTGCTATTGCTCCAGCTGTGCGCTAAAGTATGTCGCTCCTCGCCTGAAAGATTAGCAAAGTGCATTGAACTCCACGGAGAGCACACGGAGCTTTAATAAATATCAAGCTTTGTGCTACAACAGACTTTAGTGTAGCTTTTGTTACTTTTTGTACTGTACTACCTTATTTCTTCTATGTTCCATTTATCATGTTGAAATAAAAATATAGAGTTACTTATGGCGGACCTTGTAGTTGAAATAAGAGAAAATATAGGCAATGCACATAGGCCTACTTCGATTTTATTTTAGCATGATTTCATTTTATACAGTAGTCTGCTAGAAATTTTGAGAAATCAAACAAAGGGTATCCTATGCTGCCTAGGACCGCAAACGCTTTAAGGCCAGCCCTGGGTTTTAAAGATGTAGACACTGGCGATTTTAGAAGTAATTTTTTGGGTGGGCATCCTGTTTGGGGTGAGGGCCTGAGTATTTTGAGGTGAAAAACAAAGCTGTTTTTGGAAATCTACCTTTTAAAAGTGAAAATTTTACTTATTTTGATTTTCAAAACAATATAAAAAAAACTTTGGCCGTTCAGTGTGTTTGAAGACGAGAATAAGAGTAGCCAGGCAAGAATGACGTGACGTGGATGTCAAACGTTCAACCCACTGCTCAATGTTTTCACATGTGAGTAATATTTGGGTTGCCTATGCCTGTTAACAAAAATTTAGATTTTATTCTTATGATTCACACTGTATATGACTATGTTTTGTTTGCATGACATCCGGTTGTGTTGATTGTTAGAAAAGCGCGATTGAAACCGGTAGGAAGAAATAATTCAGCATTGTGATGCACAACATCGAAGTATTCGGATACTGAAGTCATTCTGCAACACTCAAGTTAACATATAGTCAAATATTCATTACCATCAACTATTGTGTATCTTTATATCCGGAATAAATAGTAACTAGAACATGATCAACCGTTGTCTGGTACTAAGTAATTTGGCGAATCAATCAACAATTACCAATTTCTAATGCTATGACCGTTGCCAAATATTTTTTTAAAGATTTCGAAATTCAGAATTTTGCCTCCATGATGACGTCTATCATGCGATTGGGAAGGAGACATCTCCACTTACCCCCTGAATACGCTGCTGTATGTAGGGATGCTAGTTGTAGCTTATGAAGTTTGCAGATTGATAGGCTGATTACGACTGATTGATGTAATCATCCTAGCCTGTAATCAATTCTTACACATTTGAACAGTTTAGTGGTACTTGTACAAAATTTTAAAATAGCTTGGATAAAAGCTTAAAGCGTGAATTTATGGCACTGTTTTTCATGAGGTAAAAACTTGAACGTTTTCGTTTGGTTTACATTTGATGTTATTGCCAGACTGAAGCAGAGAAGGAAAAGGGTAGCTATGTATAGTCGGCAGAACTATCGAATTGTTGCGTTTCGCCATTGTCTGAAATTCAAGCGCCGGTGGACCAATTGTAGCTTGTAAACAAATTTTTTGGACAATAACTTCTGATAAAATCCCGACGAAAACGTTTAAGTTTTTACTTATTTCTTAAAAGAGTGCTATGAACTTGTCCCATAAAGCTTTTCAGAAAGCTATTTTGAAATTATCATACAATAGAAGTTGTCCATATCGACCATGGTTTTAATGTCATTTGCGGCTGGGCCCAACATAAATACCCATTATTTTGTACCGACAAAAATATGAAGAAACATGTGACGCAATATTTTGTAACAGTCTTCTATCACTTATGCTCATGTCGGCGTAGACTTAATCTTACTGGCGAATAGGCTTAATGCACGCTGGTCTCTTCCCAGCAGTATTTGCAAAAGCCGTTGGGTTTGACTGAGCACATTTAACTTAAATTATTTAGTTCCTGCAAAAACATAAAAAATAGATGAGAATGGAAGCCAGCAATATAGTGAAATAGCCCGATTTTTTGTCACTTCTAATCTGTATTTTTGTGAACTTGGGAACAGAGATAAACAAGTGAATTATTACGTCACTGAAGCGAACGTCACAATTTTGCCCCACAGCAACTTTTGATAATTCGCTGCTTATTTATGCTGATGTTAGCATTTTAAATTTCAAACAATTGCAAGTTAAAAAGTAGTTTTTCGCTAAAATAGCGAGAAGCGTTTACTGCTTTTTTTATCACTTCTTGATCTTTACAAAATTTCTAAATATGGTGATGCCTCACCAGCATTCTTAACTTTCCTCAATCCATACCACCATCTCACATGACAGCCATCCTCAGGTCCCCCATAAGAAATTAAATCTGCTCCAGCATATTATAGGCTAGTCCATCCACAGTGTTTCTCGCATAAAATCCAAATATGCCCTCCAGCATAATTTCAGATCATGCCATCCATCAATCCATTCTGCATTACTGCCTAGACCTCAAATAAGGGCAACGGTTTCGACCCATATCACCTAGGCACTTCACATGTCTCAACCGCATTGCGCTAGAATCAACATGCAGGGATAGCATATAAATATGACGTCATCCTATTGCAGTCTGTATTACACAAAACAACAACACGGGACAACGTTGTTTCGGGTTATTGATCCTCATCAGCCGCATGCTCATTTTCTGAAATACCCTGCACAAAACACTCCCACCACCCTCTCTGATTCAATTAAGGACCAAAGAGCATATTTGCAAATCATGCAAGTTTATAAGATGCTAAAGCTTCAAGTATGAATTTTATAAAATTTGTGGGTGTAAATGTCACAAGCGATATTTTTTTTAATATCATTAAATGCAAAGTTCTCACTCATTCACTTCTAATTGAAAAAAGTAAATAAAATCGTTCAAAAAAAAACAAGATTAAAACAGACACTGATGAAAGAAATACAAACGCATTGTGCGGAACGCTTGATTGACCGGACTTGAAACTCATTATTGCTGAATACAAGGCATCTTCCGAAAATGAAAGCACACAACACTAATCATGACGATACAAAAAAGCTTATCTGAAAATCTCGAGTTGAATTTACAACTTGTTTAACTCTGTGATTCTTAAACCATTTTTTTTTCTTTTACCGATGCAATTTTCCCTATAACATTTACCCCCAATACATATTTGCCCCATTTTTTTTTGTGATCCACAATAATTGTTGATTTTTTGTGATCCACAATTTGTCGACTATTGGGATAGAGTAAAACAGAGAAATCTATTTTTGGAGTAAAGTTACTTCAGGTTATCAAATTCTCGTTTGGCTATGTAGCTTTAAAGTTGCGTAAAAAAAGTTTTCGTTTGGCAAAAATATGTTTAGATTACATTGCGAAACACTAAGCTTTCATATACATTCAATACATTTCTCGGTCAACAAGTACCTTCAAGTAAGTACAACATCAATACGCTGCTTTGGACGGGTGTGGATTTTGAATCTGAAAGCTGTGCAACAGGCGAGATGCACTTATGATATTAGTTCAGCCTTGGCTGGGCTGAACATATGTTGTAGCTTGTTTGTCTTCGTTGCTCATGTTGTTTAGAATGATATAATGTTGTAATTGTGCTGCAAAAAATGAACAGTTTGATTCAATGACCACAAGTGTTTTTTTACTCTTCTGTTTATATTTATCGTTTTTTTAACGAAATAGAATAAATGTGGTTGTCCATAAGATGGTTTTCCAAAGCAGACCCACTAAAGCGCTACCGCTAGATGATGCCAGTGAGTTCATCAAAAAACATTTACCTGCGATCACAGGAAGCTTTGCTGTTACAGAACAACGTTGCATTCATTCTTCGAGATTGCCAGTGCTTCTGGATCTGTGCATTTTGCTGCCCTATGCATCTTCTCAAGCGAAAAGACGTAGAAGATGCGCTGGCACTTGTTTTGCAGCCGGTTCGTTCCCAGCGCGTAAACTGCCTGGCTTTCAAAGCGACTGTTACCGTCTTTAAATTACAATAGAATTTGTCTATAACTTCTTTGTCTGGGCAAGATCTTTAATTTTAAGAAGCTTCTCAGATTATGAGCTTCTCATTAACCCTCTTTGCTAGTTTTCAGTTCGACTGGACCACGACGGGTAGACTGCTTGGCCCCGCCACCTGTCTGCCACATGAAGATGGAGACATCCCGCTAAGTGCCTTGCTCAAGGATACAACAAGCAAGCTTGCCGGCATGTTCTCCACACTGTCCCGTTTGTGCTGAGCGCCAAGCAGGTAAGCTGCGAATAATATTTTTTGTAGTCTTATGGTATTACCCCACTTGGGAAATGAACTTCATATCTATCGACTGTGAAGTGGGCGCTCTAACCACTACGCTATCGCGCCGGTTGTGGACTACCCTGCAATAGTAAGTGCATCCCACTTGTAAAATTTCATTTATAGAAGAAAAAATTTTTTTTCAAATTGGGTCAATAGGCTGATCGGGGGTAAAGCATTTTACTACACATAGGTTAATTTTGCTCTATGCTACAACCAAAGTTCATCAATGCCGCCGGAAAAATAACTTCACAATTATCATTACCAGGATGGTCGTATCACGTAATGGCAAAAGCTTATCACTAAAAAACTTGTTTCTATGATCGTACCAAGGCTGCCGTCATGCAGCTATCGTAGCTGTGTCGGGTTCGAATAAAATTTGGGATATAATAGGGTGTTGGAAAGACCAGTCATAATTTAAGAACACGATGATCATAGTTAGGGGTCAAGCGCAATTTTTAACAACTTTCTTTTTGCTTACAGAAATTTTCATTGTGTGCAGCGCGCTAAACCGATATTTTTAACCCGTCTCACAGACGGAAAGATCTACTGAACGACGTCGACATAGTTGTAGGCAGCATATTACTGCCGCCACTGCCATCAGTTTATTTTCTAAAATATCTTTTTTGAGTTGTGACATCCAAGACAAAACCATGGAGCAGGATGGACATAAGGAACACATTGCGGATATTATGGACTGCCATTACCCCTAAGAGGAATCGTTTTGAGATACAAGCCCAGATCCCCCACTGAATAAGCGTTTTTGCATTCACTGAGTTTATTTTATTTTGGTGTACCAATTTACCGCCCCCCTAATAGCCTGTCCCTGAAAATAATGTCTCCATTAAGCAGTCTTGCATTGAACAGAAGATTGCTAATCCTGTTCGTGCTTTTTGTTTATAGTACAAACGGTCTCATTGCTTAATTCCGTCATGGCTCTTGCGTTCTAGCTTTTCATCGTATATACAGGGTGTCCCAAAAAGATGTACTCACTCTTTGAATCGTTATAACTTAATCAAGTTATTGATTTTTGCTTTCAAATAAATTGATGCAAAAGAAAGAATAAACATTTAAAGAATTTGTGAGAAAAAATATACAAAAACATATCAAATTAAATCTTAATAACACAAAAGACACTTGGGGCAATTTCAGAATGTTTACAAATTGACGAGTTCACATATGTACTCAAACTGGTGGCAGTTTTGCTCAATACGCTTTTCATATCTTGAAGAAATGGACTTAGAAAAGTCCAGCAACATTTTCTCTGGTATTTTAGCACATTCTTTTTCAATTGCTACTCTCATTTTAGCAATTGTTTTAGGTTTCCTACTGCAAACTTCGTTTTTTAGAAACAGTAACACAAAGAAATTTACCAGTGTCAAATCTGGTAAACTAGGTGAACATCCTAACTGTTTCTTTTCTTCCAACGGTTTCTAAAAAACGAAGTTTGCAGTAGGAAACCTAAAACAATTGCTAAAATGAGAGTAGCAATTGAAAAAGAATGTGCTAAAATACCAGAGAAAATGTTGCTGGACTTTTCTAAGTCCATTTCTTCAAGATATGAAAAGCGTATTGAGCAAAACTGCCACCAGTTTGAGTACATATGTGAACTCGTCAATTTGTAAACATTCTGAAATTGCCCCAAGTGTCTTTTGTGTTATTAAGATTTAATTTGATATGTTTTTGTATATTTTTTCTCACAAATTCTTTAAATGTTTATTCTTTCTTTTGCATCAATTTATTTGAAAGCAAAAATCAATAACTTGATTAAGTTATAACGATTCAAAGAGTGAGTACATCTTTTTGGGACACCCTGTATTGTTACGTCTATTGCAGGAGAGACTCGTATTAAACGCGCTTCAAAGATTACATTGACAGATTTTTGCGCGAGTTTCACCAGTTTGTTGGTTTTTCGTTTTACTGCTTAACCTGACCGGATCTCTTTGTTGAATCAAGAAACAGTTTGTAATCTGATGACCTCTTTATGAAATCAAAAAAAAGTTTGGAAAGTGTCTGCGACAAAATTCGATGACGACTTGTTTTGCAATCTCCTAGAACTATTGTAGGCAAACTCTACTGTATTGCAATGATTTAACCCCAGGGATAATGTAACGGATACGTTAGATTATAGTTAATTGTTATGTCATTATGACGTAATAACCATTTTTCTGAAATTCATTGTAATTTTGTTGTTACCAAACAATTAAGGAATTCCTAATAAAAAATAATAAAGCCAAAATGCTGGTAAACATTTTACTAAGACGTTTCGCTTTTGCACTAAAAGCATCATCAGTTTAATAAATGGTCACTTAAGGCTAGGCTAAACAGATGCTGCATTGATAGCTAACCGCTGCACAACCAAATTTAGTAAGATTATCAGAATTATGACATCACATATTGATAACACAAACAACTGCCATTAATATAATTAGCAAGGCAAGTCTAACGTAAGAAGCGCATTGCAGATGTACTTTCTATAACTATTACGTATTAAATAAATAAATTGGTTGCGATGCTCCATCTAGGTTAATTTGTGGTTGAATTTTTTGAATGAGTAAGCTTTCTCTGATTCGTATTCGTATTATTCATAAAAATTCCATTTTTATGCTCATAATTTAGGAATTGTCTCAAATTTTATGGATTAGAATCTTATGATTCTTAAAGGGTTAAAAACAAATCATTTTATTTACGTAAAATGCAAATAAGTGGAAAGTTTTATTTGGTTTATGATGTATTTCCTAAAACATAAAAATTCTATATTTTGACATTTAACCCATCGTCATGCCATCAAAGTAATAATGAAAGAAAATAGACCAAATTAGTATCGAAAGTCTGTCGTATACTTAGTAGTAATTAATAAACAACTATCGTTAGGTCATTGTGGCGTAATGAGTTAGTGCAGTGGTTCTCAAACTGTGCGTCGCGACGCCCCGGTGCGTCGTTTCAATTTTCCAAGGGCGTCGCGGGATAATTTGGTTTTGTGTCATTAAATCTAGGTTTTGTTGCGTCAAAAGAACTCTGATCGTAGATTCCATTTTTACTTTCTTCTGACATTCATAATCAATTATATTTTCACAATAGTGTTTTTAATACACTGTTGCAATTGTTGACTTGTGATTCATGAATAAAATTGCAGAAGTTTAACTTAAATGACGAAAAACGTTTGAAAAATAAAGCATTCGGTTGTATGTTGGACGAAAACAGGAACGATGAGTTACAAACTTAGAAGAGCGTAATTTTACGATTGAAGATGACAGACCATCCAAAATCTCGGGAGCATAAGAACACTTATTTGTGTGGATTATGGGTCAGATTTATTTTGCAGTACAGCAAACTAAATCTTAGGATGCTGTTTGGTGCGTCGCAAAGTCTCGTAAGCATTTTTAAATGCATCGCATCGAAAAAAGTTTGAGAACCACTGAGTTAGTGAATAACGAGCGACTTCTCTCAAACGAAACTGAGCGCCAGCACGAGATGTTTCAATCGAGTTTGGCAAACTACTCGTTAATTTTATTTCAGAATCGGCGCTTAGTAACATAAGTGGTGTTTGCACGTGAATTCAATTCCAAGATGCTTGATGCAGTGCCGGGCAATGAGCTTAAAACCCTGAGTGTAAAATTATCTAACCTCTCACATATTGCTTTACAACTTCGGTAGCAACAAAATACCGGGAAGATGCATCAAGTCGGACGGTACAACCGGCATCAAGCTTCTGTGAAATAAATGGTTGCTGCGCAGTTGGAAATTTGGGTTTAATTCTCTTGTCAAGTCATAACCAAAACTTAAAAAACGTTATTTTACAAATCTCCCACTTTACGTTCAGTTATGGGAGTGGTTTGTGGAATGAAAATGAGTTCACTCAGTCATGGCTAGAATTCACTCAGTCATGGCTAGAAAATGAGTTCACTCTGTCGTATACTTAGTATTTAACACCAATATTTATAAGCAATACTTATCACTTATCTTTGCGTTTACTTATTTTTTGATATTTCGATTAACCCTTTGAACCCGACATTCCCACATTTAAAAGCTCTCCGACCCGAGATTCCCAGCCAAAAATTTTCAAAAAAAATCATTTTCTTTTTTTTTTCGTTTTGGGATTATGAATCGCCTGCAGCTCTCAAACCAACTTCAAAATCAGTGTAATAACATTAAAATAGCCTTTGCAGGTGCAGATATGATCCTTATTGTACATTTTCACCTACAACAGCACCCCGGTTTGGTGTAGTGGTTAGAGCGTCTGCCTTTCACGCGGTAGACCTTGGGTTCGATTCCCGAGGTTGGGTCATACCAAAGACTTTAAAAATGGTATTCACAGCTTTCCCTGCTTGGCGCTCAGCATTCGTTATTCCTCCATCCTCCGGTAAACAGGTGGTACATGGGCCATGCTCTCTATCCGTCGTGGTGGCCCAGTCTGACTGAAGACGAGTAAATCGAGCATATACAAAGGCTACAAACCGAACGCGAGTTTGATACAGTTTGATACAGATACTGGAACCACTTTTGCAAAATTATTTTAAGTAGAAGGAATTCAAACGATTTTATTCAAGTTTTGGGCCTTTAGGGTATATACGCTAAACAATTTAACACCAATACGATTGTTTTGTGTTAAAGGCCGTTTTTCAGGTCTTTCGGGAATAAAAACCGACCATGTTTGGCCGGAAATCCGGCCTTTAGGGTTCAAAGGGTTAAAAGTACTTACATTTTTTTTATCAGGCCTATTTCATTTATAAAAACAGAAATTGACGGAACTGGAGATGCCAAATAAACAAGATTGGGATAAAACACCGGGAAGGGGATAAAGCGACAGGAGGTGGAGGATAAAACAATAATTGGGGGAGGGTGGCAATTGCCGCGTGAGCAGCACAATAGAATGATATAAAGCGTCAATTATGATTTTGCGTTTAAGGAGTTGAGCCCTTGGGGAAGACTTTTAAGCGTAACCCCCTACCTGTTAGCGGTGCATGTAATGGGGGTGCAAACGTTTCACCACATGCTTAAAATATATGAAAAAAAAATATATTATTAGAAACTGTTTCCCTGGGTTGGTTCCTCAAAGTATATTTTTAATTGAAGTTGAAAGAAAATATAAAAAAGTAAAAGTTCGTGCTGTGTTGGGAAAACGTTGTTAATCTATTTTTAAATTTTTATTGTTTGCATCTTTTCAGTTTCGCAGCGAGCGCGTGAAGCCCCTGACTTGCATCGCTCCTATGTCGTGACGTTAATCTGCAGCGTTGTGGGGAAATTTTTGAAGCTGCAAAACTGTTTGCTTTTTTATCTATGCATCAAATCGTTCGAAATATATCAGTTTCAGTGAATGTCATCTCAGGATAAAGGCTTTGGCTCTATTCAAGTTTGGGAATATTATTTGCAACTTTTAAATAAAAATATCATTGGGAAGACAAAAATTCAGAACATCATTCCCAAACTGTACAACGCATGGCCGAAAAGATATTTTTGTGATTGAAAAATAAAAGTCACAATGACCTCATTCAACGAATAAGCGTCAAGATAAACTCGAAGTAGAAACGAACTCTTTGTGGCAACATAATAAAACTACATTATTTTGTTTGCTTTCACATTTTGACTGTATTAAGAACTGCATTGGGTACTGTTGGGACAAATAGAGCCCCGCCTTTGAGAAAGACTTTTTACGGGAAAAACTTCTGCTTGAAAAGTCTACCAAGAAGTTAATGTAATATTTAACAAAGATAACTATAGGATTTAAACCCGGCTTCTTCTAAGGAAGTCACACTTAAAAAGATGAGCCTGTTGTGGTTTGCTCTTTCATGGAAAAAAAGGAGAGAATGCCTGAAAACGTAGCACAACTACTCTGCTTGGTGCAAACCCTTGCCTCGGATTACAAGATCTCGCTGATCGGTCTTTGTTCGAGGGAAATGTTTTGACCGAGTTGCGTTAGTGACGTCACAATCCCTGCCCTAAATAGATCGCCACGCCTGCAAAGCTCTATTCATGCCAGGATGTTGTTTTTGTGTTGATTAGCATTTAAGATTGTGGATATTCCCTTAACGCATGAGGAAACAACAAGCTGACCAAGCAGTTTGCCATTTAAACATTTGCATTTGCTCAGACCAATTTCATCGCTATTTTGAAAAATTGAAAAGCCTGCCACTATCTTTTTTCATCTTTGAGTTTGTTTATTTGCAACAATTCTTCTTAGTGGCATGCCCAGACCTACTTCCGAGTTTGCAAGTTTCAACTTGATGCACGATCAGCTCAAGCTACAATCAACTGGAATTGTTATTGCAAGAGGAACGAACCCAGGTTTACCGAACGGGAAGCTGACACACCACTTGAAAAACATTTCAATGTCATCAGCTTGCGAGCCATGATTAAACCTTAACGATCCAGAATTTCAGATGCTTCCGCGAGAAGAGACGAATATGTGTTTCAGGAAAGAAAGTGGTTGTACTTAGGAGAAAGAACTTCAACATTTTGGATACCGCACAAACGTGAGCACAACATGTTGAGTGGGTGCAAAGGACTTTTCTTAAGCTCATTCATCAATTTTCTTAACTATTTCATCACAACACGCCATTGTTAAATAATTAAGTCTTACATTGTTAGCTGTCAACAGCGGATGCGTCTACGTAACAATGATCACTTGTTGAGAAATACATACACTTTCACCAGCAACCACATCACTTCAAATCGCTGCAGAAATTTATGACGTCACAGCCACGTCAGGGGAACTCCGCTGTGGTGTTGTCGGGTTCGCTCGTACGCGCATATACGCTTGCGTCATGTTCCGGTGATTATTGACTAACAACCTGCATTGTGAGTTCATAATAATAACTCTGTAAAGAAATGAAAGGATAGGATGCTGTTGAAAGGTATGAGTTATAGATAAAATGTATGGGACTGCAAATTGTGGGGCATGCTGTGGGGAGATGAAGTGCCATGTTCTTTTAGTTTTAAAATTACACGCATGCCATTAAAATATGAGCAAATTCATGATCAAAGCTTGAAGAGGTCGAAGAATACGTTTTCTTGTTTTGAATATTTTATCAAGTTAGCAAAAATATACCTTTGGTAAGATTTGGCGGGGCGCCAAACTCTCCTGCCACCGACAAACATTTTGTGATACACATTTCCATGAGGGACAAACTGCTCAACTTTTTGTCAACTTTTTGTAACGTTGAGCAAATTTCGGATCAATTCTTTTATTCGAGCGAAGCTCATTTTTGGATTGTCTCTCAGAATCAAACGTGACGTTATCCTACTTTCCATCGTTTGATTGCAGTGTGAGATCAATTGTGACGCATAATGTCTGATATGTCGAAACAACAGTTCAACAAATTGCAAACAAAACGATACATGAAAACAAATTTCACTTTTCCACCAACAAGTGACTGATTCAAGCCGGCGAACGAATGACTATCGACGGTTGTCGTTTCTACTTCGAGTCAAACAAAAATATTTTCGTTGGTGAGAAGCTGTTCATCAGCAGAGTGCTGCCAGGAGCTCGGTACTTCTGTGACAATCACTACAGTAGTAGCCGTGTAGTTCAGCACGTTTCTGCCAGGAGCTCGTCACATCTATAATCCGCAAGCTGCTTGGCATGAGACCAGGCTGCTGAAGGACAATTTTTTCCTAGCTTTGTGTCACGTGCTCAAACGATAAAGCATCCAACAATCTTAGAGCCACCAATATTGATACAGAATGAGGTTAATCTCCAAAAAAAGGTCTCTACCCTGTTTTCCTAAGTAAGTCTACCCTGACTATACGGAAAACAACTAAGTCTTTTAGTTGTTTTCCGTATGTTCAAACGGATTGTCAACACCGCCACAGTAATCACGATATTTTGGTATATGCTGCGCCTGCAATTATTTGTTGTATAGAAAGTGCGCCCAGTCTGTATAAAGTTTGAGATCCACTGCTTTAGACTTTCATAACTGATGATGTTATCGACTAGCAGAATATAGACTCTGCACTGTGACGTGATCAGGGCGCCTTGTTAAGGCTGCCGACAGATTGCTTAAAAGTTTGGTGTGAAAATAGACAAACGTGCGTGGAGTAAAGTTGTTTCGAAGTTATTTTTAAAAAAATGACCCATAACTTGATGCTGCAAAAGGAAGCGAACTTGAATCATTGGCGCGTATCAAAAGAAAAAGTACACAAGAGATTTAAATTTTTTGAAACTGTTTTTTTTCGGATTTTTGATACTTTTTAACTGCAATAGTTTGCAGGTGTTTTTTTAGCTGCATGATGAATTTTATTCCACCAACAGGAATTCTTTTATCGCGGAGCGCTAAAGATTGAAGCAGCATAGCTTCTGATTAGCATTTTAGTTTATTAGGAGCCGTAAAGAGAATCGAATCCAAATCTGGTGATTTCTAAGCCTACGTTGCATTTTCACACCATCGCGTCAATCGCCATAGTTCTGCACATTATCGCGCCGGTCGCCATATTGAACGACACTGGCCCCATAGTGATTGGAAGCGCAAGGATGGGGTGTTTCTGATTGCTACTGTCATCGACAAATCACTCTGATTAATTTTGTTGTCAAGTCGTGCGGAAGATGGGAAAATGGGATCTACAGGTGTCCCTGCTTGGCGCTCTGTGTGGAAGTAATGCGAGGGGCGAAACATAAAACCGAATTTTCTCAGTTATGATACAAAAAATGCGCTGGCTCTATAAACTATTGCAGCTAAACGCGCCGACAGACTCAAGCACTGTTTCTTTTCAGTCAAATTCAATACCAATCACGTAACACATTTTAATCACGTGACTCAAAATCATTTTTTTGAAGATACCAAATACCGCCAAGAACTTCATTAATAAAATGTCGCTCTGAATTGAACCCGCAAAGTCACGTTCGATTTCACTCTCTACAAATGACAATGAGATCACTGGGTATCGTGCATTTTCACACTTATTAGGATGTGTCTGCGATGACTAAGAAACCATCTACGCCATAGACAACCGTATGTAGCAACCACAGACTTTGAACTCATCAATTTATTGCAAAAACTCTCTGATATCAACTCCCCAAATATCGTGCAAAACATGATTACGTCATTGAAAACCGACAAATAAAAGACGAGCTCTAGTTTATGCGCCGCACCACGAGGTCGACACATTTATACGAGAAATGAAACCGCGTTGAATAAACGCGCGACATCGCTGGACGCTAATTGCATCATACCAGGGCTGGCTATTCAGGGAAGATTTGAGCTCAAATGCTCAAGATCAGTTGGTGCCACATTGACTTCTTTTCACAAAACAGTGACGCAAGTTCAACAAACCTCAAACTTGGTCAAACTCAGGTTACAGGATAGCCACCCTCCGTTTTGAACCAGTAATGAATACAAATTGGTGGCAGGCAGCTCTGCTATCAACCAGGCACTGGCATTTGTAGAGACCCATTACCAGAGTGGAAGCCTGACACGAAGGGAAGTGGCCATTTTCCTTTCATATTGACCAGGAATCAAACTTATATCCGCAAGTTCTGTAAAAACTTTAAAATATGTTTTTGCATTTTCAGCAATAGCCATGTGCTATGACGTCAAAATGGAATGGCTTATTGAGAAATACTTTTGATATTAACTGCTTGTGGCATGAAAATACAATGTCATGGTTGTAATAGAAGATTGTGACGCAATGTGTAGAAGTGTCGGGATGCATCGATCACCAACAGACAGTTATTGTTAAGTTGATGCAAAATATGAAAGTTGAATACAACCAACTCGGCTTCAGCAATTTAATTCGGTCAAAGTATTCGCGCGGTTGTTATCGCGTGGAAATTCAATGAAATTTAATTTCATCCAATCGACACCAAATGGTGGGAGAAGAAAGCCGATATTGGGCTGGCGGGAGAAGTGGCCCATATTTGGCTGCATTTCCATCTTTCAGATTTGCTGAACGACAACGCATCGCAGCAATATGTTGCTCAGACGCAGCGCTTGCGGTAGAAATGTATTGTTCTTGCAACAATGGCAACTCCGAAGCAGGATTAAATGATGAACGACTTGATGGTGCAGTGGTTTGGCATCCAATTAGCAGTCGGTAGACCTGGGTTCGATTTCTTTGTCGAGACATACCAAAGGACTGAAAAAAATATGATATTGACAGCTTCTCTACTTGTGTTCAGCACAAAAAGGGATAATGAGAAGAATACGCCGGCAAGTTGGCTTGTTGCGTCCTTCGGTGCATTCACGTTAGCTGTCTACTTGTCGTGCCAACCCTGTTTAACAAAAGACTCGCAAACGGAGCGTGAGCTCATAAAAATGGATGAACAAATTTCGGCATAATTTTTCTAAACACAAAACATTTATAATATCTTGCCGACGCGTGCGACGAGTGTTTGACAAGTTGACCGCTTTTGTGTTTCGGTTCATGTCGACTTACACTGCTTTCACTCGTGAGTGCAACCGAAAGAGGATTTTCAGAAGCACGGCGGTACCGCGCGCAATTACTGCTTCAAGCACGGCGGTACCGCGCGCAATCACTGCTTCAAGCACGGCGGTACCGCGCGCAATCACTGCTTCAAGCACGGCGGTACCGCACGCAATCACTGCTTCTTCCGACTGCGCTTCTCGCTTATTGCAATAAGCAGCCGCCGCACTGGCAAGCCGCACAACTTAATAGCCGTGCAGTACGCAGACCCATAACAGCGGGGATTTAAATGATGGGTTTTTATGGGACCCATTGAACACAAGAGACTCAACAAAACCCCTCGAGTTTCGCCGAAAATCAAAAATTTTATGTTGTATTAGAATTGCTCCGCCGCCACGACTAATGAACCCCATCAAATAATAAACCCCCCATCAAATAATAAACCCTCCATCAAATAATAAACCCCCCATCAAATAATAAACCCCCATCAAATAATAAACCCCCCATCAAATAATAAACCCTCCATCAAATTATAAATTTTTTCTAGGGTGTTTGTGATAAAACGCGTCAAACATTTGATCAAACTCATGTTATGCAACCTTCGATTCATTGTTTATGACGCTACAGTACGCGAGTGCGCAGTGAGTCAGAGCGCAGTTATAAAACGAGAAGGCGGCCACGCTCAGTTCAGTTGCTACAAACTGTTGTTGAGCGTGGGAGGTGCAAAGGATGAAGAGGCGGGCTCGAGTGCTGGAAGGCTTTAATTGTTGCGTCATAATCCAATGAGCAGCTAGAGTGAAGCTGAGTAAGCAGAGCCTGGTTCGAGGAATGGTAGCGGAACAGACAGCGGACGTAGAAAGTAGGATTTCTGCGTTTCACGAGACCTGCCTTTTCGCGATCAGGTTTATTTTGTAGCGGCAACAGGTGGAAAGTTTAAATGCACCGGTTACTCTAAACTAATGCGCCTTTGTGTTTAAAGCTGTTGATTACGTCATGAAGCTCGGGCTCTACCATTTTGATATTTGCTCGTCGCCCGCAAGCACAATAATTTAATATCTACTAGTAAAAGAAGAAATTTTTTGGCTAATAGCTCAGTTGCCATGATTGCAATCAAGCTGCAGATAGCCCCATAATGGGTGAGCATTAAGCGTTAAGGGGTAGCGTTATTGTAGCCACGATTGTGTTGCAAACATTAAAGCGGAACAACTAAACTTAAATTGCCTCTGCCTAATCAATTGCGAGTTAGCATCGATGAACCCATTAAAAAGTTAATTAATTAATCACCGATTCATTGCAGGCGGCTTTAATTAATGTATAGTTTCGTTTTTTATAAGTTTTAAACTTTTCTGCAAATTATTTTGCAGTTGAAGAAAGGTGAGTTCAATGAATTGAACGTTTGCAAATTGTTATGTCATAACTTGTCGCTTATTTGGTCACAGATGCAAAGTGAAACTGCCAACTACTACATCCACCAACCAAACTATCAAAATAAATACAACGCAGGTTGGAACCAAGGACCGGAAAATTTTTCTGAAAATGGCGAACATTTTTTTGACGGTAAATTTTTTCTGATTTATATATTTTGCTTTTTATAAAAGCAGGGATGTTGCTTTTTTACATGAATACAACATAGCTTTATATAAGAGCAGGAAAAAGCAACGTTGTATTCAGACGTGTTTCGGAGTTACACTAAAAGGCGTAGTGCATTTCTACAACAGCCTGCATCAAGCCGGGAATTGATGCAAAGCACTTTTTTCAGGCTGACAACAACGTCATAAGCCATGACTTCTTTATTATTGTTGCATTAAGTGATAAGCAAATATTGTTAATGATGAACAAGATAATGCAATAACGATATTGACAAGCGGCCACATAAATTTCGGCAAATAGAAAAAAATAATTATTCATCATCCTTTGTGCAACTCCAATACTTTGTGCAACTCCAACTCCAATACCGATTGTTGAATTGCAATTAAGCCAACGTTTGTTGCAGATTACGTGATGACTTCGTCGCAATTGCCATACGGTGACGTTACTGATGACGTGACATCGGACAGCGTTTTGCCATGGTTTGCGTCTGACAACAGATCGATGTGTGGCTACAGTTGCCAAGGCAACAGACCCGATGATAGGTTGACCAGAGTTGGTTGTCAAAGCAACTCGTTTAATGACCATCAAGTCTCAATGCAGCAACATCCTTTCCATTGTTTTAACCAGCCTATGGACCGTCTGAGCGGCATGGACAACTGGACTTCCGCGGATTACCAAAGTCACTCGGACTCTGACTGCAGCCTGTACAGTCCGGGAGTAGAGAAAACTGATTTGAACAGCGTCAGAACCTGGGCAATAAAACAGGAGCAGTTTGAATCTCAGGTAAACACGCTTGCTTTCTTCCATGGCAGACATGTCGCTGGCCCAGCCGGGCAACAAAGAGTCAAAGGTTCGAGTCCAAACCGCGATATTTTACAAAGATTTTTTTGTCAATAGTTATACGAAATAATAAACAACTCCTAAGATATTTTTGTCATTGTTGCGGAATGATTACGTCACAAGTTTTATTTTTCAGAATTTCCTTTCGTCTTCACATTCTTTAAATGAAAATCAAATAATTTTCAACCAGTTATCTATTAATCACAGTGGTAAGTAAGTTAATGAATAAGTTTATTAACAACCATTTATTATACGCCTAATTTTTGGCATGAAAGCAATGAAATTTATTTTGAAAGGTATTTTTTCGGAAATATTTTTAAAACGTTTGATTTAATTTTTACCAGACAATAAAAAATTAACGATTTTTTAAAATGGTTATCAAATTTTAGAGGGAAACAGCCGTGGTTGTTCACTCCTTTAAATTATCAACTACATTTTTTACAGAAACCCAGCTCTTTAATCTGGATGACCACCAACACTATCGCTTGGAGGCGCTCTCTTCAAGCACCCCTTCAAATGCCTTTATCCCCCCTTCAAACAACACAGCCCGCCTCGAAACCATCAAAGCAGAACTGTGGACCGGTGCACCTCAAACGTGGTCCCACTCCTCGTCTCAGTCCCAAGCAACAAACACCCCTGGTCACCCTTCAACGCAAATTATCAACAAAAGTCAAAATAAGATATTTAAGAGGAGGTTGAGGAGGAGAAGGAGAAGGGGAGCCAGTAAAGGTGAGGAGTTACATGACGTAATTTTAATTGATTTAAAAAATGATGTCATATATTAAACAAAAAAATGAAACCGACCAACTGCTGAATAAACGCCCTTTTATATGGTTTGGGAGATTTGATGCAAGTTATTGTTACGTTACATCAGATACTTCATCCGGGGACTGAACCCACATTATAAACTTTCATGAACTCTTCTTTACCTCATGATGCGCGTTGATTGTTTGTTAATATCTACAAACAATTAATTGCAAACCAATTGTTCGGTGCATCCAACTACCAACAGAGGGCGAGAAAAAGTTTGAGTTGATTAGAACAGAATCCTATGTTATTGTTCAGCTACTGGTGGGTCACTAATTACTTTATTGCGTCACAGAGAAAACCGTTCATCTATGGGAGTTCATTAGAGACATTCTGTTGGAACCGAAACATTGCCCATCTCTCATGAAGTGGGAGGACAGAGGAGAGGGGGTCTTCAGATTCGTCAAATCCAATACTGTGGCCACGATGTGGGGCAAAAAGAAAGACAATCCGAAGATGACGTATGAGAAGCTGAGCCGGGCGATGAGGTGAGGGCGCTATTGCGTCATAATTAGCGTCAGTGGAGCCCACTGCTGCTTCTAACTAATAGGACTTCTTTAAAAATAATGACTTATTACCACTCAAGTGCTCTTCTCCCCAGTACAGATACCTACCTACTTTGAATAAAAGCCAGGAAATTAACCAGAGCTTAAGAGAAAACCTTTCATCAGCTTTAACACTTAGTTATAGCTTATCATGAATTATGACATCATAATGCACCGTGGATGAGCAATGTCACAGTTGAACGACGCGAACTCGATCATGAACTTTCACTTCCAGACTCTATGTTACCGCTTGTTGTTAATTGTTTAGATACTATTACAATCGCGGCATATTAGAGCGGGTAGATGGTAGAAGACTAGTTTACAAATTCGGACCAAATGCCCACGGGTGGAGAAGTCCTGTGGCAACGAAAAATCTTGGTGAGTGTCATCGTTACATCAATCAATTACTTTTATCAAATTATTCCATTTTACCAAGTCAATAAATTTGTTTATTTATGTTATTTTTAAAGCAATAGTTTGTTTCACAATGATACATCGTCTTGTGACGTCACAAAGTACATTATTTTCTTCAAAAAATGTTAACAATTAAATGATTTTCATTTAGAAACGGAAATCTCGACTTCTGGGGCCGATGATGTCACATCTCAATCGCCAAGCGTTGTTTCCAATCCGAACACGCCATCTAGTGATGACACACTGGGCAATCTTGTTACTAATCTCCCCCCTTTGTTGTTACCCAGTGCCGAGGTGCTTTTGGAAAAAAATGGGACTCGCAAAGGTTCGTGATGACGGCAGGGCTTACACGTGACTGTGGTAGAGTTGTCACGTTCTTAAACTTATATGCAGCCAGTATTTTCAAAAATATTTTTCTGGTGAAATGCTTTGGTTTGTTCTGGCAGAAGCAGGAAGCACGGCCTGGTTGTTTGTTTGTTGATTTGTTAAAAATACGTTTATTGCGTGTGCTGTTTGCAAAAAAATGCTCTGAAATTACAACTAATAAATATTCTATTATATTGAGATGATGATCAGCAGCTATAAAGTCAGAAGTGCGTGACGGAGTAGTGATAGCACTCCCTAGAAAGATGGAATTAGCTCGCGTGAAGCTTGAGAAGCGAAAATTACTGATACCAAAAGCTGGCACTTCTGCTGAGTTCACGAAGCTTAAAAGTTATTTTGAAATGAAGAAGACATGCAAGTTGGGTAAAGAAAGCAAAAAATGAACGAGAAAATATTTTTCGAAAATTTTGATGAGGCAAAAAAAAACACGAACAAATTTATCGATTTTTTTCAATTTGATTTTTTATACTTTTCAGGAAAAGTTGTTTCATCTTTTAGCCTACAAATCTCGCAAAAATTAGCAGGCGATATAGGTTGTAAACTTTTTATATCACATCTAAACGTTGTCGTTCAATCATATTTCTGATGAGAGTCACAAGATGTGTTAAAAACGTTTACATTTGACATAAAATGCTTAAGATATATTGCTTGCTGATTTTTGCTGCTCTATGGTATGAATAGCGGCAAAGTTAGAGGCGTGAGGCATGTGCAGTCCGCACAGGGCGGCTACTTCAAGTGCGCGGCATTTTTGATTGAGAAAGAGAAAAATTTAGCTGTGACTAAATTCAGAGAATTCCAACACCGACGTTATAATTTTCTTGATTGAAGATGAGGAGAAATTCTTTGCTTTTGCACAGAGTGGTAAAAACCCGCGCGACCCCTCTGGGTGCAAGAAGAGCACCACCTCTTTACCGAAATATTTATTTTGTATAAAATTGCATCGGCCACAACTTATAAATAACTTTAAACAATAAATTGAGATGAAGTAATCGGCCGCCAAAACTTATAAAAAAGAAAAAATATTTCTTCAAACTTGCAGTTGAACAATTTTACAGCTTATTGCAAAATTGATAAATAGCCTATGGGGGCAGAACAAACAAATTTTAAGAAGTTTCTACCCATCTACTTGCTTTGAATGCAAAGAGACAGTGCAATCTGTAACAAGCAACGAAAACGCGCCGCAAAATCTGCTCTAAACATCGGCAAGAAATTTTATTCCCAGCAGCGAAAACCTCAACGTGTGAACACGCCTCTTAATTCTGCTAAATTTTATCTCGTCGAACCCATGAGATTTCTCACCTGAACTTTTTCATTTTGGAATCACTGCTGTAACATATTTTTCTTATTTCAAATGATGAGCTGTATAGCATATGATTGTTATGATATTTCATGACGTAACAAAATAGCTTTTGAAAACATAAAAACTACGATCTTGAAATAATGCCAATAGCTTACGGTTTGAATTTATTGTCAGCAAAACTTTGCTATTTGGGAAGATACAATCACGAATTTGACAAATGGGCTCCACAAATTGAAAATCCATTGAAACTCACACATTACTCTGTGTAATTCAATAAAAAATAGGAGTCCATTACTCTTTGTTAATCTCTGTGATGTCCAGCTTATACACTACCACTACTACCTGTAATGTGTTAGTTTCTATGAAAACTAAGATCTCGCACCAACTTAAAAAAGCACAGCAAATCTTCAGTAATTACGACAATTGCTCAAATTAAAGTGGGAGGATTTGTCCCCTACCCGATGTAAACAAAGTTGTTGTATAAACATTGCCAAAATGACGTAAAACTAGAATTTTAATCACTTCTTTTGGAAAAACCCTAAACTTTAAAAGTCAGTGACGCCACCGAGCAAGTGAGCGTTGTGTACGTGATCTGACACGATAGCTCGACATTGTATTGCTGCGAACAATCTATGATAAAAAAAAGAAAAATTCCAGAACCGCCATTATTTCCGTTATCATTCTTCTGCCGTTGCAGTATTGAAAGTCGTTTATTGTTGCATCACAAAACCTATTGATCGCTCGTCACCAAGGGAAACAATTAGCGATTCGATGCGATTTAATCGCTTCAGTCGCGAAAAATAAGCTCCAACACATAAATCTTTTTTCGACGAGCTTAAAGTTAAAAAAAAATGGAGTATTGATGTCAACCTGTAGGTATTAGTGTTTCAAAGATAGTTAAAATAGGGGGGACATAAATAAAGGTAGGACATAAACTTTTAATTCAGTAAAGAAATTTTTATTTAGAGTAGTGTTTGATGACCTGTTTAAGTGCTCGTACCCTATGAGCTTTCATAAAATTTTTGTATTTCACTTCTGTCTAAAATAACTTAAGAATAAACCCTCAATTGTTTGAATATTTTCCGGGTTCAGCAGCCATCCTTAAATAACATAAGATTTCACTCCACGCCTCGCACACTCCACCTCCTATTTTGATGCTTCGTACCCTCAACCATAAGATGGGGTCGTACCGACAGTGAAGAACCACTGTTTTAGAAATCGCTTAAAGTTGTCCCAAAAACGGGACGTGTTGGAGGATGAGGGAAAAATTCACTCACAAATTCTGATCCAACTGACGTTTTTGATTTTATATGCGCTTCTCAAAGCTGTGTGCATTCGTTATTTGCAATAGTTTTGTCAAAAAATTGTTAAACTTTGGAAACAAATTTTTGACCAAAAGACGGCAACCAAATATTCAATTTGGTGCGTCGTAGTTTGTTGTGACATTATCATATTCTCTTGAAAGGTATAGCTTATGTTTAAAATACTGGATATGGCTGAAAATAGACTTAAAAAACATAGGTTGTGCCTGGTGAAGTCTGCGTGCATCTTTTTGATCAATTGTGAGCGAACGCTTGCGTATTCCCTATTCGCAAAGAGCTTTTAGATTAAGGTTTTCACCCAGACTTTTCGGGTCTCTATTTTATCCACCCTCTTTATGACCTCTCGTAATTCACCTCCAGTAAAAATAGTGCTCAAATACTCATTTAATTACATTATGGCTGCTCTGCGTGTAGGCTAATGATATGATAAACTGGCAGAATGGTGGCAGCAAGATAAAATGGCACCGGCGTAACAGACTAGCACAGGCGCGATATACTGAGAGCCTACTGAGAAGACGTTCTGTTCCTGGTATGATAGACTGGTGCGAGGATGATAAACTGGTACTGGAAAAATAGACCGATATCGACATGATAGAGTGGTACCGGTAGGCAATGAGAGGTCTCTGCCAAATAGGGTAAAACACCGTTGATGTTTTTCGCTCGCTACAGCAAACGTGGCGATGTAAGTGCGAGATGGCTGAGTTGAACCGCGTTTTCTCGCTTTGCTGTGCAATGTAACCGCGCTTTCGTTGAACGCAATCTCGACTCACACACCTTCTACGATTACACCTCATGTTGACGTCGTTCTGATTATAATAACCTTTGTTCTTCGATAGGATCTTGATATTTGACCTGCCGTGGTGCGCATGGGGCAGAGGCGGAAGCTGAAACAAAAGTTGAAGAGATATCAGTCAGCAATTGTGGCAAATTGTGCTTTGGAGCGAGAGAAGTCATGGAATCCTTGGAAAGGTTCTTCGAGAGATGTAATCATTTCAACACAGAGCAGAATCGACGTCATCATAATCAGGGTTGATGATCGATGGCGTTATGCAAAGCGCTGTTTGATTGCTAAGCAACAATTTCCCGTTTATTTTGTCTGAGGTGCAAATTTGCATTGGAAGCTAAGATTTTTGGACAAAGCAATCCAAACTCGCGCGAATGTTATTTTAATAGGTTCCTACCACAAGATCATCTGTGCAGAGTTCATGGTGCAGTAAATAGCTTGCGCTCTATTGTTACGCTATACTTCTCGGGTCATTATTATTGAAACAATAGTGTCATTATCATTTCCATGATGATCATTAAGATAAACGTCGTTAGAATACTGGGGAGGATTGTTTGTGGGCTTGTCGCAGCAATCGAGTCATTATCGGCACCAGCTTCCTCGTATCTGATTTCCGGCGTCTGTCTTGATTATTTACAAGGCACGTAAACACAATGAAAAAGATGCAGCCAAACAATTAACTAAGCACCAGTGCGAGCAACAATGGCCCAACGGAGGTCCGCCCAGCTTTAAAAAGATCGATGATCTAATATAAAGGAATACGCAGCATTACGAGGTCTGGGGTTCAGCCCCAGGGTCAGTCTGCCACGCTCCACTTTGTTTTTTACCAGGGTCGCCAGGCTTAGTTTTTTTATTTCTCCAAAAGCGCGAGTTTTGTTGAGCGAACTTCTAAGAAACAAAATCGCGCCAAGTTGTACTGGCAGCATGTTGTCACAATATGCAGTTCATATGATTATGGGGTCACAATATGCAGTTCATTTGTTTTTGTTTCAAGCTATATTTACCTCTGCGGAAGGCAAGACAAGGTTCAGACAAAATTCCAAAATAATTGCAACAACAAAAAAACCCACGACGTAGCAGTTCTAATGTCTGCGGTGCCCAAGGAAAAAGAGAGGTTGAAAATGAGATCATT
The DNA here is from genome assembly GCA_963675345.1 of Trididemnum clinides. Classification (NCBI taxonomy): domain Eukaryota; kingdom Metazoa; phylum Chordata; class Ascidiacea; order Aplousobranchia; family Didemnidae; genus Trididemnum; species Trididemnum clinides. Next base: position 36,743,007 of record OY776294.1, on the reverse strand, counting down.
GCAATCGTGGAAAACAAACTTTTATTTCACCAGAGTCAGAGTGAATGAAATTAGTATAAAGGACACTTTTTCTCTAACACCCTTTTTCAACTTTTTTTTCGATAGAAAAATTCAGCAAAATCAAATTCAAGTCAAATTTTTCAGTTTATATATTATAACTCTTGGATGTTTGAATTGTCTCGTGACATCACACGTTCTTTAACTAGAACATTATCAGAGTGATTATTGCAGCATAAGCGAGTTTGTTGTTTTACAGGCATTTTCTCGATTGCATTTTTACGACGTCATCTTCTTGAAATGTTGCCAATATAATTTTTGGCCATTCGCCAGCCATAGTAGTTTTGATTTTAACTTATTTTGGAATTTTTTTGATAAGTAATAAAAGAAAAGAATAAAATGTATGAATTGATTTGTCTTGCCTAACGATCTTCTTTTTGATTTTCTGCCAAGTTTTACATGTAAAAGCAAAATGCAAAAATCTTTTTTATAATTTTTCAAAAAAACTTTCCACTCAGCTACAACATATACACCGGTCGTTAGTCCGACAAACAAACGTTTAATTGTTGAGCAATAGCATAAGAATTGTTATGCAAAATTTGACAACCCAGGAACAAAACAAACAAACATGGCGCTCGCAAACACCATGAAGATGTAAGTTCGCTCCCGGGGGTGCTGCTCTACAACAATAACAGCACGGCTGCTCTGCTGGTGGTAAAAGTTTCTGAATCAGCAGAATTGCAAACTCCAAAGCAAGTCTAGACACGGAAACGTTTTATAAAATTTTCCAGGGAAAAAAATGATTTAAATGTAAGCTACTGTACCTGTGCCAATCAAAAGTCTAGCGGCCATCAGTCCAAGCCCTATTGGGCAGCGGAGCGCAAAAGAGAAGTTGCTTCCCGGTCATAAAAAGAAAAAGGAAAAGTTTAAAAGGGAAGCTATAAAGCAGGGGTTCTTAGCTGGGGGTAAATTTACCCCTTGGGGGTAATTTGAAGAAAAAATATAAAAAAATTTGGGGTTAAATTTTACTTTTGAAACTTGTCAAGGGGTAAATGAGAGAATAAAGGTTGAGAACCCCTGCTATAAAGGATGACGGGTTGATGCCTTAATGCTTCGACGTCGTAAATGCCGATCTCCATGAATATCGAACATCTAGCACCGTTGCAAATGCCCATCACCGGGTAGCTGAATGTATACAATTATTAGTCATAAGTAACAAACAGATTTTCAATATGATATCACAAACAGTGCTTGTGATGAATTAATGACTTTACAGTGAGTGGAACGGGGATTAATGATTTATTATTTATTTTTGTTCTACCTATGCAGTTCTTGCGTCGAAATGGTTCTGATACGTCCCCCTACCCCTATACCTTGCGTTATTGAAAATTTATTTTTGTTAACGAGTTAATAAGTAGTTTATATGCGTAAGTAAGTAACTTGTTAGTAACCACATGCATAAGTTATAATTATAGGTGAATCATAAACACAAACTGACGTCTTAACAATTCGTTGATTCGCAAACGATGCTGCATTGCTTGTGACGCTTTAAACTTTATGTGAACTTCTTAGTAAGAATTATGACATCTTCTTTGCGACGTCACTGTTATTTCAAGACGAGCGACAGCGGTTGAGTTCATGTTCAAGTAGTTGAAGATGATCACAAGCAAACAAAATACTGTCTCTACTGTTGTTGAAGTGTTTCCCAATCTCTTGTTAGAAAAAAAGCGCGGCATGACGAGGTAGTTGGGGTTCATACTGCGAGCTTAATCGAGACTAGTGTTAGGGAAACAGCAACTATTTCAACACAATCATGCATGTAGACCGGTAAGGGCGTAGGAAATGGGAGGAGACACGGGTCATGTTCCCTCACAACCATACGAGCTTTATCCATTCTTCAATACTTCTTAAAAAATATTTCCGCAGCTTGCACTCAAGATTGCTCTCTGTTGGTCTCTGTTGGTGATTAATCATGATTCATAACTATAGGTAAATATCAAAAGGCGCTTGCTTTCACTAAACAGCAACAAACTCAGCTAAGAAACTAACTTATTATGAAAAAAAATTAAGCATCTTCAGTTTCTGTAAAAAAATCGAATCGCACAAAAAATTTTTAATTTTGCCCATTAGAAGCCCATAGAAGCAGGGACCAAAAATTTGATTCTTGATGCTCTACTTAAATCTACAAACCGCGACAAGGTTCTACATTGAGACAAGGAGGGAACTATCTCTTATATGAGGTTGCATTGGTTGCCGTTGTGCAAGGTGTAGATCATTTGCTTGCGAAAGGGGGGCCACAATGTGTGCGTCCCCCTCAGAAACAACAAAATGTTTATTTCAAGAATTATTTGACCAAAATCATCCTCACGCCTTTTTTCATGAAATTGTGGAACGTGATTGTCGGCTCGTGAATTTTGCGCTGCAGTCGGTTGACCCCTAAAAGATAAAAAGGTTATCCATCTACCTCCAGCAAAATTTGGACCACCGCGGACATCAATCTTCAAAAACATTAGAGGTCAACACTGTCTCATGGTGCGCAATTTTGATCACTGCGTTCATAGTGTGGCAATGTCCACCAGTAAATATCTTGTGCCCCCTCAAGAAATTTCTGCGTACGCCCCTGGCGTAGGTTCATTGGACAGCTTCCATAGTAAAGGTTGTTGGAAACAACTTACCCCTACTCATTTCTGCAAAATTTTTTCTATTTTGGCTTGTTTCCGGTGTTGCACGGTGGGTTGGGATAGAGCTTAGTGCGTGTGGAGTGGGGTGATGCATCGTTTTTTGATGAACAAGCCTACAGATAGGAATGTTTGACTAATTACCTGCAGCACATTTTCTGTTAGCTCACAGTTAGTGTTGTGTGTGTTAGTCTACTGCTATGTTGAACAGCTTAGCAGTAGCCTACTATTTGGCATTGAAGCACTATTGCTGAAGCCGAACTAGTTGTGGTGTGGATTACGTAGCAGGTGTATTGCTTAATACTTTCCTCTACTGTACGCTTGTTAGGGACCCCTTTCTTTGATATACCGCTTTGTCCTGTGCCTGAAAGAAGGGTCACAACATTGAGTAGGTTAGCGGCAGCCAGCAGTTAATTTAATGCTTGTGGGGCATTTCATAATACAGACTTTGCCTAATGAAACTATATTATTTTGTTTGCTTATTTTACCGTAATATGCTTTCTTCTCTTCTACTTTGTTTTATTGTTCTAGATGTCCCTAGTTTTGTGTAGGTGCAATCGTTGCGTTATGTGCACATTTTCCCTATTCTAACTTTAAGAGAAGTACTTGAACACGCTGCACTTCTCGCTGGCGTCGTTTCCATTTTTTTGTTTGTTAAAGGCAAAAGTAAAATGCCTGCTACACATAAACGCATCTTAAATGAAAAAGCATTTACTCCGATCATTCGGTCAAAATCCGGTTGTAATCACAATGCGTGCTGTGACGTCACAGTGCAACCTGTTGTAACCAACAATCGGCCGATAGTGAATAGTAAAGTCAAAAATATAACAAAACCGAATAACGCAAAACCAAAAATTAATTTAGTGTTCTGTCTGTTGTTGGTCAAACCATGTTCAGAGTATTTTTAAATGCTCTGAACCACAAAGTTGTGCAGTTTCGTAACCACGAAAACTGGTAACACTGCGAATTCTGACGCACGCCAACTCCATAATATCTGACCAACACCAAAAATATAGCAACAGAATGAGGCGCAAATCCTAAATGAATGAGATACAGAGCGACCTGGCTCGGTCTTAATTTTTGGTCATTGTCTTGATCAAAAACGTATCTGAATCAGCTGAATTGACCAATGTCGCTGTAAAGCGTGAGGTTTATAGGAAACTAGTTTGGCTTCTTCTTCGCGATCTTCCTTGGAGGAAAATTGGGTTAAGTTGCACTTGCGTTGCATATATGCGCGCGTGTATTCAACATTGTAGGCTAATACGTCACAATTCAGTTTGCCACTAGAAAAAAAGGTGATTTCATTAGCCGGCAGCAGGCAATGTGCACAGAGGATATCGATATGTGTAAGTAGACGATTTATAAAACAATAAAAAGCAAAACAATAAAGCCCCAGATCAAAAACCTTCTAGTCCCTAGTTCAAGATACCGGTATCCATTCTGAAAATAGTACCGGGATAGCCTGGGTTTCCGTTTGGTACTTTGCCTAAAATTTGTGCTTTTTCTCAGCCTGCTTGTTTGTTAGTGTAGTAGTAGTAGATGGTAGCCCTGGGTATAACGCTAACCACAGCTTGTGAGCGCACCCTGGCGGCATAGTTATTTCAATTTGTGATAAGCGCTATTGCTCTCAAAGCGAACAATCATTGAATCAAGGTTTTGGTTTTGTAACCCTATTTCAGAGTCGTTGTAAAATTGCTAGGGGACCGCTTAGTTGGAGTTGCCAAGAGGGAGTCCCTGTTTTAGGGGCGAATCTGCTGATTAATCTATTTATAGGGCAAAATCATTTTTCTTGTTAATTAAAAAAGTGAACTTATTTTTTAATATTTTATTATACCGCATCTTTAACAGCGAGTGTAAATTTATGATTTGTATAGAAACTTGCATCACCCCGAACTTTTGGATCAGCAGATCTTTTCATGGATGCCAAGTCGAGAAGATTATCTTGAAAACAGACCGGGACTTGAAAAACTATCAAATATGCTGAAGTCTCCACCACTTTTCTGTATTTAAAGGTTGTAATTTTCTTGAATAATCTTTTAATCAAACTTTTTTCTTTGAGGGTACTTTTGATTGGAACTGAGAGCCCTAACTACAAACGCAACGAGGTGCGTTCTGTCAAAAACTTTCAGCCAGTTCTAGCTGCTGCCAATGCAAATGACATCGTTACCTCAGTAGAATTAAAGATAGAACAAAGATGAAAATTCAACCAAATTTAAGGTCTAACTTAATAGCAAGACTGCAGGCGCCAACAAATTCATTCAATTGATGTTGAGTTCACGCTTGACTTCGAGTTTAATAACAATTGAAGTTGTTATGAACAACTTTGAAAATTCCCCTCCGGCTGCCGGCCACACAACGTGACAAAATTTTGTTGCAACCAGTATTGACCTCCTTATTTTCTTAGTCTCGTTTTTAGTATTTCTGCGTCGGAAATTCCCCAAATTTCTTGATTTTCATGATTACTGGGTTTGCGCCCTGCGAAACTGACCTGCAGTTAACGTTATAGGACGATAAATATGAGAAAATTTTTTGACGTTTATTTTAGTAATTGCAATTGCTAGTAATAAAAATAGCCCTTCCACTTTCCGGGAAGTGACATTTCTGTATTTAGAACAACGCACGCTATACGAATTTTCAAATTGCTTTGTAATAAATTCTTTTTTTATGAATAAACTATTATAACATTGTACAATGTGTTCTACGGGTAAAAAATGGAAAATTGACCAAGAGTGTCGAGTTTTCGATGAAGACTATTTATTGACGTTCAGAGCAAAGCTGTGTGCTTTTTGTATCAAATTTTAATTGCGGTTTTTAGAGAATACAATCTTCAAAAATATCATCACCCAAACACTCGGGTTTTGGGGTTAGTTTATCACAAGGAGAACGAAAGAGAAAATCTGTTAAATTGATTCAAAAGTTGAAAAAGCAGCAGATCGTTTCCACGAAACAATCATCATTGCAAGAAGCTTCCAGTGATGCAAATTTTACTCAGTGATACAATATCATAATGAACAATAAGCATTCTCTGATGAGGAATATTTGAAAGAATGTTTGCTGGTTGCTGCAAATATCTTAAGTCCGGAAACTAAAACAAAGTTTGAAAAAATTGCTTGATCATAAAAAACTGTTGTATATCGAGCAAATACCATAACTAAGGATCTCAACTTCAAGCTGCCATTTGGCAATTTTTGTGGTATTTTTTGACTTTTCAACTGTATTCAAAAATTCTTTCAAGGTTTGTATTCGAATGCTTTTGTGGTCCGATGAAATACTTAAAGTTGGCCCGAAAGAAAAATGGTTTGGCATCCCTGGCCTTAAACATACGCCCCATTAAGGTGTCATCACGCGGGCCCGGCCTTAAACATACGCCCCATTAAGGTGTCATCATTCGGGGCCGAATACATCATGCGACGTTTAGAACGTATTGCAATGTTTTGCAAATTTTTAAATTACAAACTTTATATAGCTATGTCAAAATTATTGACATTATTCAAACACATGATCAGCATATAAACGCTGACAGTCCTTAATCAATGAAAAAGATTTCCAACAAAACAAATTCCTGTTTTATTTATTCCCTATTCCTTTTCTTTCTACTTACATTTTTTTCATTCAAATGATTGTCATAAAACTCAACAACCTATTATATTTTACGGAGATTTAACACGTTTTCATGGACCTTTAAGTAGGCCGTATACCCCACCCTTCTTAACCATTAGCATAAGTTGAAAGATGTGTTTTCACGATGTGAAGTGTGGTGTAAACTGGGGTGTGTAAAGCAGAATATTTTACACCGTGCAGTTAAGCAACCAAAAAATGGTTCTCCGATGCATTTCCACCTCAAGAATAAAAACAGAAGGTTCATTAAGCTTTCTGGCAAAATAATTACCAACTAGATCACTGGTTCTCAAAGTGGGCGCCAGTGCCCCCTTGGGGACGCTGGCTACAAATTGGGCCGCTGGGGGTGGTGAGAACAAATTGGGGCAGTTCTAGAAACAAAATGACAATATTTAAAAAAAATGACTTCAGTGACTTTCTTGTATATACCTATCGAGTTAATTACTAGTAACACCGCTTTGCAGGATCTGGCATGTTCGTCATGATTGTAGCGCATAACTTAACACCTTGAAATGTCGAAGTTTAGTGTATTTAATGTGATTGCACAGCTACTAGAGGTGAAACCGTCCGCTAGTATTTTTACGTTTTTTCTAACATTGAATAAATTTATCGCACATTAAATTTGGCAACATTCCAATTCACCGATTGTTACGTTGGAGTTTGTTCTTTTTTAACAATTAAGTCAAAAATTAAAGTGTCTTGTAACAAGCTGTAAGTCACTTTAAGTTGGTGTTGTACAGTTTAGCTTAAATAGTTCAATTTGAACATTCAATTTTTGGTTTTTGCTTTCATACAAGTCAGAAATCAAAATGAGATAGCGTGGTTTGTTGGTGTATTTACCCAATCTCATCTATCTAGGGCTAGGCTATTTTCAAGTTTAAATAATTGCTCTTATAAAATCTATAATTTAAAAATAGTAGGCCTACCGTGGACATTTTGGATTGAAAAAGTAAATTAAAGCTAAATATTACAGCAACAATGAGTTTTGCGAAACGTAAATGTAGGCAATACAGCGTCAGCTACCTCCAATACGGATTTATCCTAGCCTATCATTCTGAGTTGCAGACGATGTGTTTGCTACGCAATAAAGTATTTTCTAATGGAGCAATAAAACCATCCAGACTTTCTGAGCATTTAACCAAAATTCACTCAGATAATACTGACAAAAGTGCAACATTTTTTCAGTGCCTTTGGAATAACTTCAAAAAACGAAAAACTATTGGTTTGATGTTTGCAAGTTCTTCCCAGCAAAGTGTTGATGGATTGCTAGCATCTTACAATCTGTTTTTGATGATTGCAAAAAAGGCAAGCCTCATACGACTGGTGAAGAATTGATCTTGCCTGCAGTAAAAGAAGTTTTGAACAATGTTTTGCATCACAAGGCTTGTTCCTCAGTAATCAAGTCAATTCCTTAGAGTAATGATACCGTACGAAGACGCATTGATGAGATGTCAGCAGATGTAGTACATAAGTTATGCAACATATTGAGGAATACAGAATTAGCCTCCAACTGGACGAGTCAACTTTGCCTGGTAATGAGTCGCTACTACTTGGCTATGTCCGTTTTGTGCACAATGGAGTTTTATGTGAAGAGCTGGCAATAGCTTTATCTCTAAATACTGATACGCAAGAAAAACAGTATTTCAGGAAGTCAAAACTTATTTTGAAACCAATGCAATTCCGCTGACCAATGTCATCGCTTGTGTAACTGACGGTGCACCATTTATGATGGGCCGTTACCTTGGATTCAACGCTTTCTTGAAATCCGAAAATCCTAATGTGATAATATGTCATTACGTAATTCATCGGCAGCATTTGGTGGCCAAAAATAGTAGTGGTCGTCTTAACTAGTACTTGAAGGCTATTATCAAGGCAGTCAAGGAAATTAAAGCCTACGCACTAAACACACGCTTATTCAAGCAATTGTGCAATGAAAATGACGAAGCCTTTGAGCGCTTATTACTTCATACCGAAGTATGATGCCTTTCAAAAGGAAACAGCCTTGCATGTTTTAATTTGCTTTTTGATGCTGTCGTGGAATTTTTGCAGAGTTGGGATCCTGGTCTCGCTCAAGAAGTTATACTCATCAAATATGATTTTGCATACTTATTGAACATATTCGCCAAATTTAATGAAGTGAACTTATCCCTTCAAGGAAACGAAATAAACCTTATCAAGTTCAAGTCGGCACTGTCTGGATTCAATAACAAACTCACACTGTATCAGCGAAATTTAGCTAGACGAGATTTTTTTCAGTTCGCAAGCTTGCAACAACTTGATTCACGCAGTGGTAGTGCTACAAACAATTCTGACATAGACACATACAGCAAACATCTTCAGGAATTAAAGGCAGACATGGAAGTTCGATTCCAGGATGTATTTTAATTGGAAGTCCCTGACTGGATAATCGACCCATTTTGTGATATTATTTCTGAAAATGGAATTCTAGGGGAGGAACTTATAACATTGAAAAGTGATCTTGAACTAAAACCAAAGTTTAAGATTTCGCATCAATCGTTTTGGCTGCAAAACAAAATTAAAGAAATATACACACATGTGTTGGATTGGGTCAAACTTATTCTGATTGCCTTTCCCAGTTCTTACTTGGTAGTGCGTGCATTTGGTGCGATGATAACGCTTCTGGACAGCAAAAGAAATCGCCTTGAAATAGTCAACCGTGGAGACTTAAGACTGTTCCTTACTAAGTTGAAACCTGATATTGACGAATTGATTACAAAACACCAGCTTCATTCATTCCATTGAAAGCTACTGAGTTTGATATTACGTGGTTGAGATGAATGTCGAATAAATGTGTTTTTACTTTTTGTCAAAAGGGGCGTTCAAAAGTCGGAAGGTTGTTCAGGGGAGCACTAACAGAAAAAAGTTTGAGAAACACTGAACTAGATGCTGGTTAGAGTGTCCGCCTCGGATGCAACAGGCTACTGGCTCCAAACCTCCACGGGGCATTACCAAAGGGTGAAAGATAGAACAAGTATTCATGCCTTTCCAGTTCTGAATTCAGCACAAAAGAATTGTATAGCGAAAACAAAGTCAGCAAGTTTCCTTGTTTTGTTCTTGGAAAAAAGCGCTTCAAAGAAAGCAAAGCAAAAATATGACGAGTGGTTTTGCATTAATTGAAAATCAAATTGTCGACAAAACAAACGTCGCAAATTTAAGGAAAGGGCAATGGCTCCGATGCCGGGACGCCCTTTCTATGGCTACGTCACAGCTGTTTGCTTCTTTGCGCTTGAGTGAAAAAGAGAATAGGTAACTGTTTTTGCATTTTGCTCTGAAATTACAATCGGCGCAGAGTTTTGCTTAAGAAGATATAGAGCTATATTTTGACTATCTTTGACTTTGGATCACCCTTGGGCAAGATGCAGAATGTGTCAGACTCCCATGTTGAGATCACGGTTTGGCAGCAGTTGGTCTACCTAGATGGATTATTTATTTACTGGTTGCACGCTTTTTTACTCATTTTTCATTTTGTGGATGTGGTCACAGGAACCTAAAATATACTTAAGTGAAAGTATTGTTTATTTCTCGAGGAAATAGTCTGGTAAAAAGAAAAACTAACCACAGGCAATTTTACATGAGTAAAAATAAAAAGTTGTCAAAAATTTAACTACGTAAGTGGTAAAAGTAGAAATAGTTTCATTTCTTTTGCAGTTTTGTCCTGTACTAATTGCAAATTGATGCAGTATAGTAGAGGCTCGTTCAGTGGCGCATTTAGACGGGAGAAGTGTTATCGTCACCAGAAATAAAATTTGGTTGAGTAAAAAATATACTTTTTCGGGTTTTTGCTCGTCAGTTGACCAAACCCAGCCTCTAAGTTTGTTAACCCAGCCTCTATGGTTGTTCAAATCAGAGCATCCTTGCTGCCGGTCCCAAGCCCGGATAAATGGGGAGGGTTGCGACAGGAAGGGCATCCGGCATAAAATCTAGCCAAATGTTTTCAATGAGCGTCGTATCTGACTTTATACCGGATCGGTCGAGGCCGGGGATAACAACGACCGTTACCAGTGACTGGGCACCAAGGGTCACTGGCGGACATGCTACTTGGATGCAAAGAAAAGGTGGAAAGCAATGGAGAAGAAAGAAGGAGAAAAATGAAGAGAGGAAGAAAGCCAAGAAGATCAAGCTGAAGGTTGCAACATTAAACCTTGGAACCATGACCGGTAAAGGAAGAGAAATGGCGGACCTTTTGAAGCGAAGAGGGTTGGACATACTGTGTGTGCAGGAAACTCGCTGGAAGGGGGAGAAAGCAAGATGCATAGGTGGAGAATATAAAATGTGGTACTGTGGAAGCGAAAACAAAAAAAATGTTGTGGGAATCATATTGAAAAGGAGCATGTGGACAGGGTAGTGGAGTTGTGGAGAGTAACAAACAGGATAATATGCTTGAAGAGGGAGCTTAATGGTGTTATGTTGAATGTTATCAGTGCGTATGCACCACAGGTGGGATGCATACGTGAAGAAAAGGAAGCATTTTGGCTGGATCTAGATGAGACAATGGAAAAGATACCAAAGAATGAAAGAATGTGGTGGGAGCAGACCTAAATGGGCACGTAGGAGAAGGAAATAACGGTGATGAAGAATGCATGGGCAGACATGAATTGGGGAAGAGAAATAACGAAGGACAAGCAGTGGTGGATTTTGCTAAAAGAATGGAACTAGCGATCACTAACACCTACTTTGTAAAGAAACCAGCACACAGAGTCACCTACAACAGTGGCGGACGCAGTTCACAGGTGGATTACATTATGGTGAGAAGAAGAAGAATCAAGCCGGTGGTGGATACAAAGGTTATTGTCGGTGAAAGTGTAGCAAAACAGCACAGAATAGTAGTAAGTGCGATAATCATCTGGACGAAGTGCCAAAACCACTAAAGAGAATAAAATGGTGGAAGCTGAAAGACTTGAAAGTGAAGAACAAATTTAAAATGGAAGTGATTAAAAGCGGAATACTTGGTGGAAAAGAAGATTTCAAAGAGTAGCTGAGATGATACGGAGTATTGCCAAAATAGAATTGGGTAAAACATCAGGAAAAATTAGCACGGCAGGTAGACGGGAGACGTGGTGGTGGAACCAGGAAGTCAAGGAGAAACTGAAGGATAAGAGAAATGCTAAAAAGATATGGGGTACCATGAGAGATGGTGCAAGCAAGTTGGCCAATAAAATTGCAAGAAAACAAGCTAAGAGAGAAGTGGCAAGGGCAAGAAACAAGGCATACGAGGAACTGTACGAAAAATTGGAAACAAAGATGGGAGAAAATGAGCTGAGCAGAGAAACAGACAAAGCAAAGATGAACAACAAGTAAGAGTAATCAAGGGTAAAACTGGAGAGATACTGATGGAAGAAGAGAAAGTGAAACAGAGATGAAAGGAGTATTTTGACGACTTACTCAACCAGGAAAACTCTAGAGAGGGAAGAAAAATGAGAACAGAAGAGACAAAAAGGGACGTGGAAGATATCTCTGTAGAAGAAGTCAGGACTGGGTTAAGAAAGATGAAGAAGGGAAAGGCTTAAGGACCTGATGACATACCAGTGGAAGTATGGATCGCTCTAGGGAATAAAGGTGTGGAATTTCTAGTAAACTTTTTTAATAGACTCCTACAAGGGGAGAAGATGCCAGATGAATGGAGGAGGAGCGTGCTTGTACCTTTGTACAAAGGCAAAGGAGACATCAAAGAATGTGGAAATTACCGGGGAATTAAGTTGATGAGTCACTCTATGAAACTGTGGGAGAGGGTAATAGAAGCAAGGATAAGAAAGGAGGTGACAATCGCTGAGCAACAATTTGGGTTCATGCCAGGAAGGAGTACCACCGACGCAATCTTCTGTTTGAGAATGCTGTTGGAAAAGTGGACTAAAAGACAGAAGGCGGTACACCGTGCCTTAAATGACTTGGAGAAGGCATACGACAGGGTGCCCAGAGAGGAACTGTGGGAATGCTTGTGGTTAGCTGAAACATCAGAATGCTATATAAATATTGTTAAGGACATGTATGACGGAGCGACAACAACTGCGAGAAGTGCAGCTGGGTTGACTGAGGAATTCAAGGTAGGTGTTGGACTTCACCAAGACTCAGCACTCAGCACATTCCTTTTTGCCATCATCATGGACAAGCTGACGGAGGACATCAGGAAGAACGCACCATGGGATATGCTGTTTGTAGATGACATAGTGCTGTCTAGGCAAAATTGCAGGGAACTAGAGGATGATCTGGAGATTTGGAGAAATGCACTGGAGAGAAAAGGTCCGAAAGTGAGCCGGAGCAAGGCCGAGTATTTGATGACTGGAAATGTGGATGATGGAGAAGAGTTGAAGCTGCAAAAAAAAAAGCTAAAGAGAGCAAAAAATTTTTAATATTTGGGTTCGACAGTTGGTAGCCATGGAAGATGTGAGGAGAAGGATCCAAGCAGGATGGATGAGTTGGAAGAAGGTGTCTGGAGTTCTGTGCGACAGGAAGTTATCAGCAAGGGTTAAGGGTAAAATGTACAAGAGTGTTGTTAAACCAGCCATGCTTTATGAAATGGAAACGGTGGCAGTGACGGAAAGACAGGTGGGAAAAACGGAAGTTGTAGAGTTGAAAATGGTGAGATGGGCACTGGGAGTGATAAGAAAGGACAAGATAAGGAACGAATACGTGAGAGGGACTGCGAAAATCGCAAAGCTAGGAGACAAACTTCGGAATGCAAGGCTACGCTGGTATGGCTATGTGAAAAAGAGAGAAGAAGGCTACGTGGGAAAAACGATGATGGAGATGGCGGTGCCAGGTAGAAGGAAAAGAGGAAAGCCAAGGAGAAGATGGATGGATTTTGCAAGAGAAGACATGGAAAGGGTTGGAGCTAAGGAAGGAGACGAAGTCGACCGGGAGAAGTGGAAAATACTTTCGCGCTGTGGTGACCTCGAATAGGGAGAAGCCGAAAGAAGAAGAAGAAGCTCGTCAGTTGACCTTGTTTTAAAGATGTTTGTTTTATTGTGGACATTGTCGTTTTTTTCACGTGGAATAACTTTTGAGGCCTGACCTTTCTCCATACATCCCCTAAATGCCACGCGCCAAGCAGGGAAGCTGTTGTAGGAAAAGTTCCTTGAGCAAGAGCGTGCTGACTGAATCCCAATTGCTGGGAACTATGGCAGTCATAAGGAAGAAAGCAGGACAGTAACATTTTATTCCATCAATTCACGCAGCTGTGGCAAATAATCAAAAATCACGTCCTTCTGCCACGACGATCAACAAACAAAGAGAAATGACAGACAACCAGAACACGTCCATCCGCCACGGCGATCGATGAAGAAAGAGAGCACAAAATCTTCAACCACGTGGTCGGTAACAAAATATTGCACGCGTCACCACGAGCTAGGTCGCTGCACACGTCTATGTAACCAGGACACAGCACACGTCACATAAACGAAAACAACGGATAAACAATCTAAACCGATGCGATGGCGTAGTGGCTAGAGCGTCCGCTTCGCAGTCGGTAGACCAGGGGTTCATTCCCCTTGTCGAGTCATACCAAAAGACTTTAAAAAATGGCATCCGCAGCTTCCCTGCTTGGCGCTCGGCATTTAGGGGAGGTAGTGGAGAACAAGCCGGCAAGTTCGCTTGTTGTGTCCTTGGGCAAGGCACTTAACGAGACGCCTCGCCTTTATGTGGAAGACAGGTGACCCATAAATCTCAAAAAAGGCAACTCCCAAGCGAGTGCGGACTTCCCGTCCAAAGTATAGCGATACAATTCGCTTTCTCGTGAATGGAGGATAAATATGGCAACAACAACAACAACAACAACTTTTATTTCGTTCAAATAAACGTACGAGATTTGAACAGGACAGTGAAAGATCACTAGTGATCATCTAGTCAAACTGCCCTTTCTTGCATCACAATTACTTATAGTATAACAGCAAAAGCGTAAGACGCAAAGCAAAAGCATATGTACAGCTAAGCTACAGCAAAACTATGTACATCTGGCCAGAGTAAAACTAGTATCACATATACATCAGGCCAGAACAAAAGTACCACTACTACTACTTTGTGTAGTAGCTCTATTATATATATGATTAACGTGGTATCAGAGATTGCAATATTAGTATTGCTTTAATAATAAACTTGAGTAATATTTAGTGAAACTATGCCAAGACAGAGATTTGTTTAAAAGTGGAATTTTGTTCCAAATTTTTACTCCATGAAAATTAAAAGAAGATTGCCCATATTTAGTGTTGACTCTTTTTAAAAAGTAATTTTTATTTGTAATTGACCTAGTTAAATGAGTATGCTGTTGTGATGCAGTTCTGAAGTAGGAATTAAAATTTTCTGGAATCTTGTTATGGTGAAACGAGTGCATGAATTTTGCTATTTCTAATTTGAAAATATCTTTAAGTCGTAAAATATTCAAAGATTTATACAAAGTGTTCATTGTGACACAGTCTGCGAGACTTTTGAATTCCATAATTCGAATGATTCTGTTTTGGACTACTTGGACTTTCTGCAATAGGTTGTTTGCAGCAGTACCCCATGCTAGAATTCCATATTTAAGATGTGAGTAGGCAAAGCTATAGTATAGTTTAACTAGCGTTTTTTTGTTCACATAGTGTCTCATTTTAGATAGGATTCTAGCTGCATTAGCAAGTTTGTTTACTACATGGTACACTTGTTCTTTCCAGGTTATTTTATTATTGATAAATACTCCCAAATATTTTACACAATCTGTGTTTGAAAGTTTATGCCCACCAACATGAAGTTGAAAGTTTTGTAGTGCAACTCTCTTTTGTTTGGGAGCAGAGATAAAGTAAACGCTTTTTTTATAATTCAAAGACAATCGATTGTATTTCATCCAGTCATTGATGATAGTGAGTTCATGATCGGCTAAAGCTTGAAGGTTAATGTGATTTTTATTTTTCAGTATTAACACGGTATCATCTGCAAATAAATTAACATGAAATTTGGTGTGTAGTGGTAGATCATTGACATATAATGAAAACAGTAAAGGTCCAAGTGTAGAACCCTGTGGTACACCACACACGATAGTATTTATTTGAGATTTTATATTATTGCAAACAGTAAACTGCTTGCGATTTTGTAGATAGCTTGTCAAAAGTTTATGCATATTGCCTCTAATTCCATAACTGTAGAGCTTATCCAACAGAATTCTATGATTTACTGTATCAAAAGCCTTGGAAAGGTCCAAAAAAATACAGCAAGTAAAATAACCATCATCTAAATTATTTTGTAACATATTTTGGAGATCTGTTATGGCCATTTCAGTTGAATATCCTTGACGAAATCCAAATTGCTGCTGTGTGATAAGTTTGTGAGTGGTAAAAAAACTTTCAAGTCTAAAATATAGCAACTTTTCAAAGATTTTTGAAACAGTTGACAATATCGAGATTGGTCTATAGTTGCTAACTATATCTTTGTGACCAGATTTATGAATAGGAATTACTTTTGCATGTTTTAATATAAATGGAAAATCCCCTTTCTCGTAGCAACCATTAAATATTTCACTCAAAAATGGTGAAATTATAGGGGCCAGTAGTTTGTAGAATTTATTTGGTATGTTTTCAGGTCCACTAGCTTTTGATGTGCCAAGTTGTTGAAGTTGCAAAAGAACTTCTTCTGGACTTATGGGATCATAACAGAATGATTTCATTACGTTTGTTGTGCTAAACTTTTTTACTTGGGTATTTGGTATTTTAGCGTCCATTGAGGGCCCAACATTTGTGAAGTAGTTATTAAATATATTGCAGATTTCTGTATTTTCACTTACTATTCTATTGTTTACATCTGTAATGGTAGATACAATTTTATGTTTATTTTTTTTGTGCCCAAGTATTTCATTAATAATTTTCCACTGTTTAGATTCATCTTGTTTGTGTATTTCTTTTTGATAGTAATTCTTTTTTGCTGTTCTTTTGAGTTTGGTTAATTTATTCAAATATATCTTGTAATGGGTTATCAGATGTATTTTGTTCTGTTTATAACATTTTTGGAACTGTGCATTTTTTGTTGAAATAGATTTTAGCAATCCTTTAGTGAGCCATGGTTTTGATTTTATTTTCATTTCTTTTCGAGAAAGTAGTCGTAAAGGAGCATGATCGTTGGTAGCGCTGGCAATAACATCTAAAAACTTGCTCATTTTTGTACTAGGGTCAGAAAGTTGTTTCAGCTTTTTCAGTCGGTAGCTAACATCTTCACAGTATGACTCAGCATTGAAATGTTTCATATCATGTACTTGTTCTTTCAGTTTACAAGGTTTATAAAAGTTATTTTGAATAGTGCAGAAGGTAGGCAAGTGGTCAGACACATCTAGCACTAAGATACCTGATGCACATACTTTTTCTGATGAATTTGTGTATACATGGTCTAGGATAGTTGATGATATGGAAGTTATTCTGGTTGGCTTGTTAATTAGTGAGCAGCATCCAGAAGAATATACCTCATTAATATAATTCCTCACTTTAGGCTCAATGTTTTGTTTGGATA
Organism: Trididemnum clinides; assembly: GCA_963675345.1. Lineage (NCBI taxonomy): Eukaryota > Metazoa > Chordata > Ascidiacea > Aplousobranchia > Didemnidae > Trididemnum > Trididemnum clinides. The sequence goes on along the minus strand of OY776294.1, from coordinate 36,726,232 downwards.
AATCTATATTGTAATCTCCTAGCAAAAAAAAAGAATTATTGCTGTGGTCAAGAGTAAGCATTACTTCACAAAGTTTATTTTGAAATGAGGTGAAGGAAACTTTGGGATGTCTATAAATTATGCCAATTAGTATATTTTTTTGTCGTTTTTTACTTGGTTTGTTTATAATTTCAATAAAAATATTTTCACAGTCTTCACTATTTACAACGATATCAGATTTTAAAAGATATTTTAGATCATTTCTTATATACACACCAACACCACCAGCATTTGATGCAGAATCAATATGCTCAAAATGATAATTTTCTAGTTCAGCTTGATCAAGATTAGAGGAGTTTAGCTTGGTTTCTGTTACAGCAATTATGTGTGGTAAATTTGGCAATTGCAACAAAAAATCTTCAATTTTATTATTATTTTTTGGCAATGATCTTAAATTAAAATGGATTACCATTATCTCATTTCTTTTATTGGATTTCATCACTTCAGCAAGTTCTAGCAAAGTGTAATATTTACAATCTCTGATGTTAGAGTGGCAAATAAAACAATAAAAATAAAAAAAAACTAATGGCGGGAAAGGCAAGCCCACCAACGAGCTACCATGAGAGGACAAAAACATAAACATATCTAGCCCTAATTAAAAAGAAAAATAAATGTGTGTGATTTTAGACACAACCAAGAACAATAAACGAATACACGTTGCAATATCACGGCTAGATTGCCGGAAAGCCATGCAGGCTTAGATTCCTGGCATGAGGTTACATCGCCAGGCGTGCGAACTATAGGAGCACGATATACTTTAAACGGAGATAGCCGAGCGGCTACAAACCTGACGGTAGATACTTCGTCAGTTAATATTACTTCATCAGTAAAATCGTTAGGTAAAGCAGCAACAGTGCGCGAGCTGGGCGTCAAACTAGGGACGCACGAACTAGCAAACACAGCTCTTACAGCAAACAACTAGAATCACACACATTGGCGGGAGCAAAGTGCCAAGCCGCCCAAAGCAAACAAACAAAAAAAAGACAATAAAGTGTTTGGCATGGCAGCTCGATGAGGTGCGAGGCGCGACACGCTACACTGTAGATACCATTTTTTAAAAGTCTTTTGGTGTTACTCGACAAGGGGAATAAACCCCAGGTCTACCGACTGCGAAGTGGACGCTCTAACCACTTCGCCATCGCACCGGTTCCTAGATTAAGCTAGAAATAGCGATGAACATATCAGATGTAAAAATTGTTCACAAAACATACGCTTAATTCAACAGTTTTTAGTTACTTTTTTGCATATTTTTGCCCTCACACACACACAAACACAGCATTTAGTATCGGTACCTACATCTACCATTTTAAAAAGTTTGTAGCGACTACTTTCGAAAAAATGGGTTCTACTCGATGAGCTTTACTTCCCCATTAATTTTCTTAGGCAGAAATGCAATTGTGGTACAACGGCAGGCATCTAACTGTAGTTCAAGTTAAATTGTCTGCAGTACGTGTGGCGACTAATTACTTCTGTCACGAGAGCTATCGCGTTTGCATGGCGATCCATATATAAAGCTAGGTGTTATTGGCAACTTTTTATTTGTGGTTTGTAGTTGAAGTTGCTGAGGTTGCTACATAATTTTCCTCCTCAAGCATTCGAAGCTAGCAGAGACGTGCGAAGGAACGGAGGAGGTTGCTGAGGTCGTAACATGCCTTCTCCGCCAATGTCGAAAGAATGAGATTTGCCGTCCGAAGTAAGTGAAATTCTCGCCAAGATTTCAATTAGAAAGCGGTCTTGACGTTAAATCTCGGCGACTCGACGAAGGCTTGTGCTGCTTGACTGAAGACGCTGCTGTCCAACTACGTTGGAGGAGATGTAGCTCCTTCACGAGGTCACCAATGTTGCGCAACGGCAGGTATCTGACTGTAGTCCAAGTTGAAATGAGTGCACTCCGTGTGGCGACTAGTCACCTCTATCGAGATAAATCCTGAAAGTAGATGGCGATCCATATATAAAGCCAGGTGTTATTGGCGACTTTCTACTTGTGGTTTGCAGTTGAAGTTGCCAAGGCTGCTACACAAAAAATTGTAACTGCTCAAGTAAGTGGCTTATAACTGAGTAACTTACTCAAATACCGTAGTTTATTTAAAAAAGAACTACTGATACATCATTACCAGTCACATATATCGTTTTTTGTGTGGTTTTGGTTATAAAAACAGTGCCAAAACGTAAGCAATGCCCTTTAACTGTTTTTGGGCGTTCTGCGCTTTTTCATTTGTTTTTCTGGTTTGTTAGTTCTCCGACGGTGTTTTGGATAAAATAAAAATTTTCTTACTTGTAGGTTTTTCGATTGAACCATTAGGACTCCTATAGCGGATAACGTAATTTCATTTAGATAAAATATCATTTACCGCACCACGCTTGCAAAACCTGAGGAACAAAATTTAAGAAAACTTAGGCTAGAAAAGTTGTATTGCGGTTAAGGTGTGGAATTTGATTTATCAAGGATGTTAGCAGATTTGTGTATAAGAAAAAGAAACAGCACTAAAACTGTGATTTCGGGGAGTCACTTGACATTTTAATGCGGTGTAGATGTTTAAAGTTAAATTTTGTTTGTGCAGCAACTATTTCCTGTCAACAGCATTTTAGACTTATAAACTATTTTGCTGTCAATTATTTGTAGCCCCAGAGCACACTCCCTGCAGTTTTTAGAAAGGAGCGCAACCGATGTGAAAAATTCAGTTCAGAATTTAAGAAAACATTTTTTTTGTCATTAATGGTGATCTTTCAGTCATATTATTAGCTCATTATTTCTTATAAATTAATCTGTTACTTGTAGCTCAAATTAAGCCCTGTCATGATCTTATGATAGAAAACAACACTAATGGGTTGAAATGCAGATTTATAAATGTATGGTATCATACAAAAAAACAACTTTAACAAGTGTAATATGGTACAGTGGTAAATTGCAGAAATACAAAAGTTTGTGGAAATTAAATCATCAATATTAAGATCAACTCAGCTATGAAGTACGGTAGGCAGTGGCTATTTTTTGTGATTGCAACAAAATGTTTGTTTGGGGTTTTTATCTGACTGTGAAAAGTTTTTGTGGGCTCTTAGCAAAACTATCCTACAGACTGTTTTGGGTATAATTAAAGTTTGGCAGTGGCTATTTTGCCGTTGACGGCAATTTACCCTCAGAGACTATTTTGCCGTGAGTTGTTTGTGATTGGTCAATCTTAATGACGTACTAAACATGTGACTTTTGGTCGTCTCTGATTGGTCAATTTTAAAAACCAAAAAAAAAAATTTTGCACCCCCAGGTCTCTATCCCCCACCCTGCACACTCCCTTGCAGTGTACACTGCCCCATACATTTACATACCAGGCCTGCCCCTTCAGTGTACACTGCCTTTCTTAATTTACATACATAAACTTTAATTATACCCTCTTTTGATGTGCCTGTGTGACCATAAAAAATTTCTATGAGCTGTTTTTGGGTAATTGTAAAAAACATGACGTTTGGTTTTTAATTGCATTACGCATTTTTTCTTTAATCATTGGTTATTTAAAATTTTTGTGTGTGACTCTGCTATTTGGAAGTTTAAAAGTGCCAATTGCCTTGAGTTTGTTGCCAAGGTTTTGTCATTGTGTTTTAAAATGGCAGTGGCTATTTTGCTGTCGATGGCAATTTACCCTCAGAGACTATTTTGCCATGAGTTATTTGTGATTGGCGATCTTAATGACGTACTAAACATGTGACTTTTGGTCGTCTCTAATTGGTCAATTTTAAAAACCAAAAAAAAAAATTTTGCACTCCCAGGTCTCTATCCCCCACCCTGTACACTCCCTTGCAGTGTACACTGTCCCGTACATTTACATACTGGGCCTTCCCCTCCAGTGTACACTGCCTTTCTTTTCAAGCCCTGGCCAGCTGAGATTCGAACCCACAACCATGGTATCTCAAGACCAGCGCTCTATCCACTACACCACAGTGTCACTGGTATAATAATAGCAAATTTGGCTATATAAACACACGTGAATGATCACGGCAAAATAGATTTCAAGGTCAAATTGCCGTCGACGGCAAAATAGCCACTGCCTTAACTTAATTCCAATTAGTTTCTCTCTTCAACCTACTCATGCTATCTCATCAAAATTTTTGAAACAATACTATGAGTGGAAAAGTGCCATTATTACATCTATATGTAAAAAGGGTTCTTGTGATAAGCTCATAAATTACAGGCCTGTCCCACTTCAGTTTTCTGTTGCATTTTAGAAAGTATTATTGCAGAAAAAATAATGGATCATTTATTATCAAACAACCTTTTATCTGATAGCCATTTTGGATTTTTCCAGGTAGATCTATGTGCACTCAACTGTTTGCAGTTTTGAATAAATGGTACAAAAGCTATGATTCAGATATTAACATTCATATTGTTTATACTGACATTTTCAAGGCATTGAATACTGTGTCACATACATAATTGCTTTCTGTCTTGAAATCATATGGTCTTGCTAATAATACTTTTAACTGGATATGTGCTTTCCTCACAAACAGATGCCTACGTGTTTGTATTAATGATGCATTATCATCTTTTTTACCATTCACTAGTAGTGTTTTGCAAGGCAGTTTGCTTGGACATCTTTCGTTTTTAATCTTTATTGATAATTTGACTGTATCTTGCCAACCAAGACATGCAGTTAGTGGTATGTTTCTTTATGCTGACAATGCCAAACTCCTTAAGTGCTCACAATAATAATCTGCAACAGAGTTTAACTAGTGTCGTTTCTTGAATGGAATCTTATCAATTATCACTTGCCCCAGCAAAATATCAGCATTTACCTATCATTAGCCACCCTGATGCTGATAACGCCAGTAATCAATATTATATTGGAAATGTAGTCTGTCTGCAGTGTGTGATTTGGGTGTTGTTATTTCTGGTAATCTTACATGGCGCCAACATGTTTGTAGCATTGTCTCTAAAGCTATTTTTTGTTCACACCCAATTTTATGCTGTTTCAGTAGCAAGAATGTTTTGATTTTGCTCAAAGCATATGTTACATACATCAAACCACTGCTTGAATATAACATCGTAATTTGGTCCCCGTTTCTAAAAAGTGACATTTTTATGGTTGAATCTGTTCAGAAACGCTTCACCAAGAAAGTTTGTTTTTTTTTTGTAATATTTTTAACACTTCATATTCTCATTGCCTGAACATGCTACACCTAAAATCGTTGGAGTATAGGAGAGTTGAATTTAATTTATTGTTTATGTACAAAATTATTCATGGGTATATTGACTTAAATTTTAGCAATTTTTTTCTCAGTTTGTCATAGTGAATACAGTTTGCATAGACATAATTTTACAATTAAGCCATTTAGGAGACCATGTACAAAGCACTTAAATAATTTTTTCATGCACAGAGCCTCATAAATTTGGAACAAATTACTTGAGAGTGTTGTTTCTCCTCCTACTTTTGCTGCCTTCAAGAATTGCTTAAAAAAGTTTGCTGTTGCAGTGTTTCATCATTAACATTTGGCTGGTTTTCTTCTGTGCTCTTGCTTGTTCTGGTTTTCTCTCAAATTTCAAGACCGAATCAAAACTACAGTAAGTAATTCCTACAGAGTTGCTGAACTTTGTTTGATGCTCTCCACCAAATCCATTCTATCTGCGATCCACAAGGATGCTGTACAGTGGTTTTGTGTATAAATACATGTGCTGATGTAATTGCCAGGATGTTGGCCACAAATTCCAAAGACTATGAACAGAATCAATCTGCATGTACCCAAATCAAGTAGTCTGGCATGAAGAAAGGGCAGATGCTTATTTGAAAATGCAAAATTATTCTTCATTTTCCCCTCCTGGTTGTGACTCGGATATTAGACATTATTTACTTGAAAATCAGAGTTGAGTGCTAGATTGTTTTGCCATTTTCGCAAATCATCTCAGAAGTGTGACACAGTGAGATAATTTTTTGTGCAATGTCTCGATATGGTGGAGGAATGTGAGTACGTAATCTACCCAGTTTTATCCTGAGGTAGGTTGCAATTGAGCAAATGGCTAAAGTTTACGTTAGTATAGATTACAAACCCACATTTTGCCTCTCAATTGTGTAAATAAAAGACCACTGTCAGCGTGGCTGAGTTTCAGCCTTCAAATGTTGGGATATGCTGAGAGTGTAGGCAATGTCTTGGGTTAAAGTTTCTTCCAATGCTTCTAGTCCTCAGAAGAATGCAACAAAGCAGATCGTGGGCATTATCATACTTTCTGGAGGTTGTGGAGGGACGATCCTTACATAGATATTAGAAAGGTTGGAGCCTAGACAAATCCCTGAGGGATGCTATTTCTCAGACATCAAAGCCTGCTTTGCTGTCACTAGTAGTGAGAATGAAAATTCTATTTTGGATAAGCTTTCAAGATCATCTGGATCATGTGCTTATCTAACAGAAGTCTCAGCAGCTTGGAGATGAGGCTGCAATGCCAGACAGTGTGTCATAAGCTGCTGTGAGGTGGACAAACATGACACCATCCTTCTTAGCCTCAAAAGAGTCCTTTATATTTTGCGAGAGCAAAACCATTTGGCCCTTAGTTGATCTCTTGTGTTAAAATCCAGCCTGCTCCTTTGGGAGCTGTGGATCAATAATTGATTTTACATGAATGTGGGTAAGCCTCTCAAGGATCTCATTAGGGATGCAAAGCAGAGATATTGGGCAATAGCTCTTAGGGTTCTCCACAGGCGTCTTTGACTTTGGGATTGTGAGCTTCTCTTCTGAGTACTATCAGTGCTCTTCTCCAAATTTTGGAAATCTTGAGTTGACACAAGCAGAAAGAAAGGAAGCCACATGACCAGGACTTCAGAGCAGCTCCGCGCAAATAGAGTCAGGACCAAGAACTTTACCTGGCTTTTAGTGTTAAAGGACAACAGTGATTTCTCTTGATGTAAAATTTCCAGAGATATCCATTGGATTTGGTGTTGTGGCCCTCCAGGGGTCAGACATCTCTATAGATATGAGTTGAGATGACTTGTGATTAATATCCTCATATATCCTGTTTCTAACTAGCTGAGATGCGATGGCATCAGCTAAGATGGAAATGTGACAAGGGGAATGTTGTGACCTGCCAGTTGTGCTATTCAAGATACTCTGACCTTTTCAACTACAGTATTAAAAGTTGATGCTCTGATTTACTTTGGACTATCGGTACCTCTGTTTTGTGTTGAATCTGGTGAACAGGGCTGTGGCAGCTTTGCTAGTGTAGTTTCCCTCAGGAACATTTGATACAGGTTCTAACACTTTGCATTCCAGCACGGTATGCAGTTGTGACAAAACGGGATAGATCTTTTTGCTGCTGAGCTGATGACATCGCAGAAGTCCTGGTAGCCTGATTCATGTCTAATGAATCAGGTAACCAAATTTATTCATCAGGCTATGTAGTAGCTCCACTTTGCCTTATGGAAGTTCCATCATTTAACAGGCACGCTTGGCACTGACAAAGCAAACCTTGGTCGTGTGATTAATGATGGTCAATGTTGTGACCTGGGTATCTTCTTGTGAACACGTCTCAAGTAAGTGGCTGTTTGAGTCCGCACTACAAAATACAAGATCAGGGTTAATACCACTGTTCCTGCAACCAGAGTGGAAGCTGGCAAAATCCTTTGCCTTATAAAGAATAGCAAAGCTGTCAATACTTGCCCAACCAGCCAGACACTTCCCATCTTCACCATAGCCCTAGTGAACATGCACGCAGTTAAAGTCACCAGCGTAGACAGGGGTGAGAGAACACTTTAGGGAAGATCAGGAGCTTGCAATTGTGTTGGAGGAGATTAATAGACATTGACAATTTTGTACTCATTAGTATCCATACCCAACCATTTGGTTTCCAATTTACGTGGTGGAGACTGCTTTAAAAGTTTGTATTTTAGTTACTCATGGACAAACGTAGCAAGGCTGACTTCCTGATTGAGGAGAATTCATCTAATGCAAAGCTTGGAAGTATTAGCTTTTCTGCAGTGGTGCAGTGGGTCTCCTGCAGTAGGATGACAGGCAGTGTTCCCTTTAAACGCAAAAAAAGTGCGAATTTGCGAAATTATGTCCGGCGGATTCGCAGTTAAAATTCAACAGTGCGTAAAAAAAGTCCGGCGGTTTTTGGTAACTTTTTCATTTTGTTAAAGTTTTTGCAATTGTGTTAGCAAAATCTTAACCAACTGTTAAATGCATGGGAGACGGTGAAAAGAAATCCAAGTTAGGACAGATGCTTTTTTAGAGCAGTGCAACGTCTCACGCAAACATCGCACTGCTGTGACGCAATATCGAGTGACGGCGACTTAAATATCGTGCACGCCTTTGCCTCACTTTTTTGTATAACAAATTATCTCTCCAGCAATTAACCTGAAGTACAATCAAGTTTTTGTTTACTTTTTCCCAGCCGATTTCAGTCGCAGCTAAAGAGCAGTAATACCAAGCAGCTCTCAAACTTCAGTTTTAACTCAAGACATCATTTTTCGAGGGAAATTGCTTACTAAACTCGCTTAAAATCTTTATGTTTTCTTTACGTTCCAACGCTAACTTCAATCGTGCTTGTTAAGATAAAAAAGCACATAGTTCTCGCTTTCAGTTCTCGCACAAAAAACACCATTTTTGAGGGATTGGTTCAGTTTTTGTACGTTACAAATAAATAACCTTCTTTTACTTGCCTTTTATAAACACTAAAAATGAAAAAGAATACAACTTCTAACTAATTTAGTTTGGAATTCCCTACAAATACTTTCCGAACTGAGATTGAAAGTTTGCTTACAATTGCAAAAACCTGTTGTTTAATTGATTACGATAAAGAAATGTAAGTTGTCTAATTATTTACCGTAATCAAGCAACAGTTAAAGTTCGCAAGTAATTTTTGTTGTGTCGTAGTAACATCACATTACTTCATAAAAGTTCTAGTTCTCATGCTATGTCGGACGTTGGCAAAGGGTTAATTTTATTTACGCGCATTTTTCATCTGTCATTCCAAAGTGCTTACGAATCACTGCTGCAAAGGCTGTAAAGTTTGAGACCAAATTTAACCACAAATAACTTACTCAGGAAAAATAGCCAGGTATTTCGCCGCCGTCTTATAACAACCGATAGGCTACCTGTTTGTGAACATTTTGGGGCTGACATAGTCACGCTAATCATTACGTCACCGAAGCGCATTGTCACAGTTTTGACTTTCCTTTCCCTGCAAATTTGTCCGGCGGTTTTCGTAGATTTGCTAGCAATTTCGCACTTGTGCCGGCGGTTACGCACTCACTAAAATCTTAGAGGGAACACTGATGACAGGAGCCTCATGCTGTAAGATGATGAAAAATGTTGATCTTACTTGCAGTGAAGCCTTTGATGTTCAGCTGTAGAGTGATGTGCTTTTGGAACCTGTTGACAATATGCCCTGAAAAGTGCACGTTCAATCCACATACATTGCCCTGTTTTAAAAAGAGTATTTGCTGATTAGCAAGCTTACGGTGAACATTGGGATGGGTAGGTACTCTTCCATTTTCGCAGATTCAGTTTCGATCTGGCATGCAAGCTGCAAGTATAGACTTACTCATGACCAGCTGCAAGAAAGCATCTGCCATCTGGGCCATACTGACAATGGTATTGTGGCTGGGCTATGGTAGCTATTATGGTTCTCTTGATGTTGACATTCTGAATAGAGAGATTGAGTTGGGACTACTAGCATCTTTCATTTCGCTATGTTATTTGGTTGTATTGCACAACCTCAGTGCTAAAGCCTTTTTAATATTAAGTAAATGATGCTAATATAAAAATTGTAATGCAGGATTATAGCATTTAAATGTATAGCCAGTCCAGTACATTAGGTAATTTATAAAAATTTCACCCAGAGAGTTATGGAGTGTAAATTGATGCTTGGCGTGAAAAGTTTTTTATGTGCCGCCATAACATCTTGTCTCATTTTGCTAAGCGAGCTATTGCTTCAATTGCAAATTTTACATGATGCTTCACTCATTGGTTGTAGCAGGTATGTTTTACACTCACAGCCTGGTCACATAACTTCGTTAAATCTATATATTTTAAGTCCATCACAGTAGTTGGCCGAGTGTTGGTTGAAAATACTTGACCAGTAAGCTCATAAAATGACTTTGCTTTCGTGTTGAGTTTAGGTAAAACTACCATATTTATTTGAGTATAAGTCGCATGCGTGTATAAGTCACACCCCCATATTTAACATGAAAAACAGTACAAAATTTTGTTTAACATTATTCATTGCAATCACATAACAAAACATTAAAAACCATCAAAGTCATCACTGCTGTCACTGTCCTTAAACAGTCTGTCACAGTCGTTTTTTAGAACATCCTCATCAGTATCCCATGGTGGTGGCAAGATCTCCTCAACTTCATCACTTTCCTCATCAGAGCTGTCATTCCCTACTTTATGATTCCCACTTCCATCCGGAGGATTGGCAATTATAGTCTTTAAAAAACTTTTTGATTGTGAGAAAGGCGATAGGGTAGAAAGTGTAACGTGACTTGCGTGGAAGTTAATAACTAACGCAATTGTGTGAAAGGTGATAGTGTGGAAAGCGATAGCGGAAAAATACCTTAGAAAAATGTTATATCGCATACAATGCACTTCATGTATTCATGTATAAGTCGCACCTGACTTTTTGGGTGATATTTTGGTACAAAAAAATGTGACTTATACTCAAAAAAATACTGTAATTTTTGAGTTGCATATGTGAAGAAATCTGTATCTTCAAAGATCACATCTGGTTCTTGGGTCATATTCATTAGCATTGCGATTTTGCAATGCTTGTATTTTATTTCATCCACTTCATACATCATTATTCTTGTCAGTAGGTGCTCTTTTCTGGAGATCACAGCACATTTTTCTTCAATGGACTTTCTTAGCTTCAGCTTTTATAGGCTGATCTGGAAAATTTATTAATCTTTGGTTATATTCTGAAAATTTTTGGTTTTCAGAAGTATTGCTGTGCAGTTTCATGTCAAACCAAGAAGAAAAATGAAGTTTCATACAAAATTTAGCCCAGTGTTTGGCGTTTTTTTAAAAGTGTTGATATTGAAACATATTTCTGTAGAATTTTGCATCCAAAATGTAATAACTGAGATTGTTTTATGATGCCCACTGCAATACACCATCATTTATTTTTAAAATCATCCACCAAAATGTTCTATATGCAGCTCAAAATTAACCTAAACGTAAATTCATTTATGGCCTTATTTGACAATCTTGTAAAGATGGGATGTGGAATTGACTGAAATTCCACAGTAGGCCACAAAGTGGCTTCACTGATATTTTATCCACCTGTACTTGAAAAGCTGTCAGGGCTTTTCGTAGTTCCGTCAACAGAAGAAACGTGATTAGAGATAAAACATCTCAATAAAGCAACAAATTGTTCATTGCCATGGACGATGAAGGCGCTTTCAGGATTAGCAATGCAGCAATTAAGTATTTACAGTAGTTCAGTTCAGTTTATTATAGGTTTTGTCTGTAAAAAACGCACACGCAAATATAATACTTCATTAAGTATGTAGGATCCACATGCAAAAAAAGTATTTACAGACCAGGAGACACCTAGAAAACCGTTAGTTGTCAAGTCAGATTTTTCCTGAGATTTTGTAAATGACCTAACAAAATTGAGAAAAGAAAAAAGGAAAAACAACAGAAATCTATAGAGATAGCTTCAATGACAAAAAAAAACAATGATTCCAACACACAACATTATAATGTAGGCTAATCAATAAAAGGCACAATCTGATTAGGAGACTAAAATAAAGTGCAAGCTCTAATCATCATATTTTTCCAGAGGACCAGCCTAGACATTCAACATCAGGGTTTAGTTCAGACCAAAACTTAACTCCAGCAAATGACAAACGAATAGTTTCATCAGAGCCAGTTATTTTTTAGTTTTATTCCACATAGTGCCTGGGAAAATATCATGTAAATTTTTTCGGGCAGTGTACGAGCTTATCTTCTTTACTGCTCTTTGGTGAGAAGTGTGTTTTATGGAATTTCCCAAGCTCTCCTATCACTTAAGTATTCTTTTGATTGGGTAGGATATAGACATTTTTCCGTTTTATTCATGGATTGACTCTTTTCTGCCATAGAAAACCCAGCATCTACTAACTGAAAGATTTCTTTTTTCATGTTTAAAAATGAAAAACTCACTGATGCAGCTATCAGGGGGATGCAATTTATTAAACTGTAATTTGAAATTTCTTAAAGTCAAAATTAAAAAAATACCAGGCAAACACTACGTCATTAATATTCACTACTGACTATCGTAATGTAGGTGTGTATTTTTTTTTTGAATCAGTAAAACTCCGACATTTTTAATGAGTTGTCATTTTTATCTGCAATTTCATTCCTCTGCATGTAATTTGGTTTTGTCTGATAAATTTGTTCATCCACGGATGGATGTACAGATCTTTACTAGATTGGCTTGTGCTATTTGTCTGCGTTGTTGCATTTAAATCAGAATCAGGAGCCTGTTTTATATGATAAAGTATTGCACTGCACAAATGTAGGTAATTCCAATTTAAGAGTATCTTCAAGCTTTAATAGTGTTAATTTGTTATAGAGGTTAGTTTAGTGATCCCCAACTTTTTATTCTTGTTGTTGCCTTACCCCCTTCCGAGAGATGGAGGGGGATGGATGGAGCACAAGAAAGTTGGAGGCATGACGGAAGAGCATATAGCCTCAGAAGCCAGGCAATATTCAGGGCCTGGACCAGAGGTCGTAGAGGTACAAAAACTCACCAAAAAGTGAGCGATGCAAAGACTCTGTAGCCTGACAGTGCAGAATGAGATCAGAGATCTCCTGGCTGAGATGTTCACTGGCACTACATGAAGGGTTCCCATTACTTTTTGTGTGGCCTTCACAGCAGCAGGGACCAAGGGCAGAGGAGTACCGAATGGCCAGGTCGTCAGCATGCAAAGAGCAGCTGATCAAGGAAGGTAGAGACAAAGAAAGATCATTGATGAAAATAAAGAAAATGCAGGGCCAAGAATGAATTTTTGCAAAACACCTCAAGGAACGACTTTTGTGATTTTGGAAAACCATGCAAGTGTGCTTGTCAGAAAGGAAAGATTGAGCTGAAAGAACAAAACAAGGAGTGAGGCCAGTGAAAGAAGTTTATGAAAAAATGCTAGACAGAGGCTAAAGCTTTGGAGAAGCTGATCTTAGCAAGAATCATCCAAGCACCCGGCCTGGATTTGTTAAACTCATTTAAAATGGACTGAAAGAAACAGAATTTGATGGAGAGTGGACCGTCTAGAGTGGAAACCAGCCTAGTGAGGAGAGAGAATAGAGTAAGGCTTCAGACAGAAGTGTAGTGGGGAAAAGAATGGAGTAAGACTTCAGAAAGAAGGAAGGTCCTTTATTGTAGGATAGGCGATTTTGTTTAGGCCAGTGGCAGTGTACTGTGAGAAATTCATTGGGAGAGCAGAAAGAGGAACAAGACTCTTCAGGGCACTTGGCCTATGAGCGTTTGGACTGGTGGCCTCTGGCTTTGCTATGCAAGGCTTTAGGATGAAAAGTGGAAAAAGGAGATTTTAGGTAGACTGATGCAAACTCCCAAGGAGAAGAACAGCTGGGGAAAATTAGAAGATGAGGCAGAAGAAACCAGTGACAAAACGGATGACAGAGTTGACGTATTTCTTTTGCTTGCAGCATCTTCCACTTTAGGAGACCACTGGACTTAAGGTTGTTGTGATGTGACTGAATGCCATGGAAAATTTGGCCACATTTAATGCCAGAGAAGTAAAGAGAGCAACAGCTGAGCAAAGGGCTATTTGCAGATGTGAAAGTAAAAGTCCAAGTCTTCCCAATAAGATTCCTGAAAATTGTAGAAAGGGGGGCATTTGATGGGTAGAAGAGCACAGAAAAAAAGGACAGTTAGTAGAATTGGGAGGTGATCAGAACTGAAGTCCTGAAGCATCTCTCAGGTGGAAGAGAGGAATGTGAAAAGGGGTGACTGCATTAGGAGTGATGGAGAAGGGTAGTAGTGTCAAAATTATTGAAGTTCCTTTTGAGGAAAAGAGGGTCCATAGTGATCGCCCAGTTGAATACTTTCTCCTCACTGTGATTAGAAGTACCTTTTGAGTTCCAGAGAAAGTGATAGCAATTAAAATCCTCCACAATGAAGAGATCTCTGAAGGAAGAAAGAATGAAGCGGGAGAAGCAATTGCTTCTGCTGTTTGTCATAAATGAGTGAGTAAGGGTAGTGTAAGCATGGAGGAAAGATAGCAAGGAAGCGTGATTTGGTGAGATGTTGACACCTAAATAGTCAGAATAAAGGCCAAGTTAAGATAGAGAGGAATTAGAGAGTTCAGAGAATGTCAGGATTGTCCCAGCCTGATAAAATGAAGACATCATCGCTAGCATGCGGTTCATCAAGAGAAAGAATTCCAATTCGGAATGAATACGATTAAATTGCAGAGCAGAGTATCCAAGCATTGAGAAAGAGGAAGAAAGTTGAGGTCTGATAGATGGAGAAGTTCAGTGCTTCTGTCTCGCAGATTTCATTGAAGAAACCTGAGTGAGTCAAGGGAGGAAAAGGGAGCAGAAGGTGTAGAAAAACAGCCAGGAACATAGGAGGTTGAGGAAGGTGAAAAGAGTGGAGTTACAAAGTGGGCAGAAGGAGTATAGGATGTTTGCAGGCGAAAGTGGTGTGGGGGTGCTGCATTGGCAGAAGGGCCAGATTGAACAATGGAGGTAGGTGTATATATGCTATGGGGTGCCAAAAAAGAAGTCACAGTGTTGTAAAGTTGGGAACTCCCAAGAGAAGCAAAGAGGACAGCTCCAGGAGTGAGAGCTGCCTAGAATGAACTTGGAGGAGGGTTTTTAGCACCTTCAATAAACCCATTTAAATTTGATGCTACATTGCACCTACCTACTTGTCCAGATAACATTTTCAGTGCAAACTGAGCTGGGAAAGACGGGTCCAGGTGTACGGTGAACGTTGATGTTCATCAGAAGGAGGAGAACAGGAATGCGGGCAAGAAAGAGCTAGGAGAAGAGAAGAGGCAGACGACCAATTTTAAGGAGACTGAGTGCTGCCCTTATGTGGCTGTTTAGAGCAGAGGGCAGCACGGTTAAAAATGTTGGATGTAGGGAATGCCTGAGGTAACGAGGAGTCTCGGGAAGGCCAATAGCCTGATTGGTGCAGTACCAATCTTTTTCATGCTTCTGGTTTTTTTTGAAAACTTTGCTGATACTATGAACCCTCCCCTCAAGTCAACAACTGACCATAGATGTTCGAAAGCATCAAAAATATAATTCCTCAGACATGGATGTTTTTTGTATTTATCCAATTTCTTAGTTCCTCACTTTCCCTAACTGCAAAGCCCTCGTGAGTTGTATCTTGCTCACGAATGTAGAACCAAAACGAGAAGACGAGAGAGAGAAAGAAAAAAAAAACACCGATTTTAGAAAGAGAGCGAGCTGCCTTTTTGCGGTCGTTCATAGCAATCACAGCGAAAAAAAGTGATTATTTCAATAATGACTGAACAGATACCTCATGTATGTATGTTTTGCGGGTGGTACGCCTTATAGAATTTTTGTGATGCACTCTGCTAGAAATTAAAGTTAAAAACCAAGAATACAATATTTGTAATAACTAAGCTTCAGATTTTATGGGGTAAGGTGGAAATTTCAACCGCTAGTGTGATAAGTGTTTTATGTTATCATCTCATTAAGTTAATTGATGACAAATACTCAGAAGCATTTAGCACAAAATTATCTTTCCAAATAAATTAAATTTTCCAACTATTAAAAATTGGTGGCGATAGGTTTGTTTACTAAACTAGTTCATGTTTGTTTATTTACTTAAAGATAAGGTTGTTTTCTCATAATTTAATAATCGTATGTTTAACCGCATCCATCAACTTCTTATAGTTGGTTATTGAATTCACGCTGTTATCACACATCGAGAGGCAAGTGTTAGTCACAAATAGAACAATATCGAATTCAGTCTTTCCTGGTACATGCTAGTTAGACCCTGAGTTAGGTTTTTGATGTTATTTGTACAAATTTCTTTTGTTTGGTAATTGATGTCAACCGTGGTACATTATTGCATTTGTTGATAGCTTTCAATTCACAGCGAAAAAGTGCCACAAAAGATAAAAGTGTTTTCAGGTTTTTGATGTAATGCGGGTTGATTGTCAAACGCTGTTGATAAATACAAAAAGACGCAATAGAAGTTAAGGCTCCGGTCTGCATTACTCAACAGTGTATTGCAAGTAATGTGAGCATTGCCAGAATCGAAATTATAATCATTAATTCCGTGAAATTTTACAAGATAGTTACACATTCGATTGCTCCTCCATTTTTCGAATGATCACCAGCCAGTGGGAATGGGATAATGTTTAGTGAGGGGATAGGCATGGGGCAATGGGTGTATGGACATTGGCAGACAAGTGCAATTTAAACCAGCCTAAAACTGATTTTGATTTTGACTTCGACCCTACGACCTAGTTTCAGAGACATGAAGAGCCAGTTTACTTACTGTAAAATTAAAATTTGTGTGAAAAACAAACCAAAACATGTGTACGACGACGGCCTTTATTTTTTAAATCAGACCGCTTACCAGCAAATCATAACTTTTTGCCAGGTTGGCTGTCGAGAGACTAATATTTTGTAGCCTGAAAATAGAATCATGTTTTACCAATTCACACCAATATGTCATAAGCAAACATTGAAGCTGTCAATTTAAAGTTAATGTTTTTCTTTTACGGTCTTCTTTTAACATCAGTTAGTTGACATTTTGTCATTTGACATTTAGTTGGCATTTAACGCTGTTTTATGTTGTAGAAGCTCACTGTGATTGCCACTTTGAGTCCAAATGTGATGGTATTACAACACAGCTGTGAGAGCAAAGCGCTCTGAAACTTGTAGTCTTGAGTGGTGCCGGTCACAAGTGATCTCGTTACTCAAAAGACTTGAGTTTGGAAACCGAAAAAAGACGAGATTTGCGCAGGCGGAATGAAATAATTTTCCGTCGAAAACACATTTCTTTTTGGCACGGGATCATTGGCAAGCTAAACACGTATTCAAAAAGTACTTTTTACCAATCGAGCAATCAACTCGTAGTGGTAGCCCAGTCTAATTAAGACAAAACTAGCAAACACAATTTGAGAATAAAAGAGCTCAAACGAAGAAGAACGGCACCAATCAACTGCCGCCTCAACGTGGTGGTGCAGTCCCCGGCCCTGTTTGGGTTGGGTCGAAATGGCTGTTGGCCTTCCCAAGGGTCCCAATTACCCCGGGCACTCCCCTTTATTTTTTCGCTATGCTGCCCCCTGAATGACCGCAGAAGGGCAGCACACAGCATCTTTAAAATCGGTCGCCTGTTTTCTCTTTTTCTCTTTCATTTCTCCTACCCCTCTCTTGCCCTTCTTCGTCTCCTCATTCTCCTCCTTCTTTTGATGAGCAGTAACGTTCATCCCAACCCTGGCCCCATTTTCCCCTGCTCTGTGTGCGCTGAAAAGGTGACCTGGCGAGGCAAGTCAGTGCGATGCTGCGCCTGCTCCAAATGGGTCCATCTAAGGTGCTCACAACTTTCCTTATCCCAATTCAGAGCTTTTGGCAGCTCTCACTCTTGGAGCTGTCCCCCCTGCCGAATCACTGAGACTCCCTCTTAGGACTCCTCCGACATGTATATCTCCACTGTGCAATCTAGCCCCGCCTCTGCTAACGCTGCTCTCTTGCCCCACCCTCGTCTCCAAACTTCTTATCCCCCATCTGCCCATTCTATATCTTCTCCCTCTGCCCCTCCACCACCGTCCCTTGCTCATGGCTTTTCTCCTGTGCCTCCTGCCTCCACTCCCCCCTGACTTTCTCAGGGCTCTTCAATGGAATGCTGGAGGTCTTCAAGCCAGGAGCACTGAACTACTTCACTTTCTTTCGTCCTATCCTGTCGACCTTATCTGCATTCAGGAATCCAATCTTAACTCCTCTTTCCGGATTCCTGGGTTCTCTGCTCTACGCTCTGATTGCCCCCACTCCCGGTCTAGCATTCTCTCCTCTGATACTATGCACGCTAGCAGCGGCATTGTCATTTTCGTCAGGCAGGGCCTATCCTTTTCTAAACTTTCTACCTCCTCTCTTTCTTTGCTTGATCCTTACTCTGATTATGTAGGGATCAACATCTCTCTAAACAACTCCTCCTCGGTGTCATTTCTTAATGTGTATGCCCCCTCTATTTGCTCCTCCCCAATGGATGGCAGAACCGATTCCTTCTCTCCCTCCGTCCTTCCCTCCTCCAGAAATCTCTTCATTCTTGGGGACTTCAATTGCCATCACCCCCTCTGGAACTCAAGAGGTACTTCCGACCCCCACGGCGAGGAAGTATTCGACTGGGTCATCTCCTCTGACCTCCTCCCCCTCAATGATCCTGACACACCCATCCTTCTCCATCACTCCTCTGGCAGTCGCTCTTCCCCTGACATCTCCTTTGCTCCCTCCTCTCTTGCTCTTTTCTGCTCCTGTGAGGTGCTACAGGACCTGGGTTCTGACCATCTACCAATTCTTCTATCTATCCCTCTCTCTCCGGTCTTTTGCCCCAACGAGCGTCCCCCTTCCTTCAATTTTCAGAAAGCTCGCTGGGATGGCTTTGCCTCTCACTGTTCTTCAGCAGAGGAATACTCGTCTCTTTCTCATTCCTCTGCTGCTGCTCTTTTTACCTCTCTGACTTTGAATGCGGCCAAATCTTCCATCCTTTCAGCTGCATCAAATGCCCTCCTAAAGCCTGGTGGTCTGCTGAGGTGGAAAGTGCGGTTAGTGAAAGATGCAAGGCTTTCACTGCCGCTCACAGAAGTGATGAAGATCGCCAGGCTTACATCACCGCTTCTCGACACGCCTCGTCAGTCATTGCCAAGGCCAAGACTGAGGCATGGCAGACGACTTGCTCTTCTCTCTCACCTAAGTCTAACCCTAAATCTGTACACTCTCTTCTTCGCTCTGTCGCTGGCTCTCTTTCCTCGTCTTCCTTCTCTCCTAACTGCTCTTCTCCCAGGGAATCGGCTTTGGTTTATGCCGCCTACTTGAGATCTCACTTTTCCGATTTTCATCCAGAGGCTACCTCTCTGAGCTCCAATAAGCCACGTGCTCGGAGGAGTCTCACTCATCCTTTTGCTCTTCTTTGTCACTTGCTGAATTTCTTGCGGCTGCCTCCAACCTCTCCTCGTCCTCCGCCCTTGGTCCAGACAAAGTTGCCTATCCCATGCTAAAGCATCTTCCTCTCTCTGGCATGGATTTTCTTCTTTACATCTTCAATCTCTCCTGGTCTTTGCATTCCTTTTCTTCCATCTGGAAGACATCTTCTGTTATTCCCATACATAAGATGGGAAAGCCTCTCGTCTCTCCTGCTTCCTTCCAGCCCATCTCTCTCACCTCCTGCGTATCAAAGCTTTTTGAACGCATCATTCTATCCCGTGTACTCTTCTTTCTGGAATCTAATTCCATTCTCTCTCCCCGTCAGGCCGGTTTCCACCCTGGCGGTCTACTCTTGATCAAATTTTGTACCTTTCTCAGTCCATTTCGAATGGGTTTAACAAACCCAGGCCGGGTTCTCGGAAGATTCTGTCTACTATTGATTTCTCTAAAGCTTTTGACTCTGTCTGGCATCCCGCCCTTTTCCACAAACTGATTTCGGCTGGCCTCCCTCCTTGCTTTGCTCGATGGACTCAATCTTTCCTTTCTGATAGGCATGCTTCTGTGGTCTTTTAAAATCACAAAAGTCGTTCGTTTTGAGTCCGTCAAGGTGTTTTGCAAGCATCTGTTCTTGGCCCTGTACTTTTCTCCTTATTCATTAATGATCTTCCGGCCTCTCTGCCTTCTTCCGTCAGCTGCTCTCTTTACGCTGACGATCTGGCCATTTGGTCCTCATCCCCCTCGGTCCCCACTGCGGTGGAGGCCACACAAGGAGCTCTGTTTTGATTGGAGCACTGGTCTGAGCACTGGTGTCTTCCTCTCAATTCGAGCAAATGTGAGGTCTCCTTTTTCTCAGTGGATCCCCACCAACCCAACCTCCTCCTACTCGGCTTCCGCCTCCATTTCAATCCAACTCCAACTTTTCTTGGGGTCACCTTCGACTGCACTCTTTCCTTTTCTAAGCATGTATCTTTGCTGAAAGCCAAGTTCTTCCCATGTCTCAACGTCTTACGCTGTATCTCTGCTTCCTTATGGGGCCCCTCTAAGGAGTCCCTCTCTGTTCTGTATAAATCTTTTCTTCGGTCCCTCCTCACTTACGCTTCACCCGGATGGTTTCCTTTCCTAAGCGCTACCAATCTTACCAATTTGGAACGCCTCCATCGAGCAGCCAGTCGCACCATCACCGGCTACCTCTCGTCCTCCCCTATCCCTCTTCTTCTCTCCGAGGCTTCTCTTCCTCCCCTACAAGTCACCCTGACTCATTTCACTCTTTTTTCTTATGAGCGGGCTCTTCGTCTCTCAACCTCTTTTCCTATTTCAGGTTTGGCCAGACTTGGAGTCAAACCAAGACTCTGTGGATCGTCCTGGAGAGCTCTTGCGTCCACTCACCTGCTCATGCTTCCTTCTACTTCTTCTAGGGAGGCTTTTCTTGCTTGCCCTCCCTGTCCTCCTTAGAATCTGCCGTCATTCACGGTGGAGTCCACCCTTTCCACTCCATGCTCTCGCTCTGATCCCCTCACTCTCGCCGAGGTGCGACTCTTGCCCACCTTGGCTTTCTTCCCCCTCATGATCTGGTGCTTTGGACAGACGGCTCTGTTCCTTTTCCTTTTGGTAAGGGCGGCTGTGGCGTTCTTGCCAACTGCTCTCTCTGTGGCACTGAGGCCACTTTTTCCTTTTTGGCAGGCTCAGTATGCTCAAGTTTTTCCACTGAAGCCTGCGCCATTCTGCACGCTCTTTGCTGGTCTTGGCGGAACCAACAAGTCTACCATTTCTCTTCTCTTCTCCTACTATCTGACTCTCGCTCTGTCCTCGCCACCCTGTCCTCTCCTCCATCTTTCCTTTTATTTCAAACTCTGTGGCAGATCTGGCAGGATCTGTCTTCTCTCTCCTGTTCTATCAGGCTTCAATGGGTCCCCGGACACTCGTTTCTCCCGGGGAACGATGCGGCTGATTAGCTAGCCAGATGGGGAGCACTACTTGCGCCCTCCGCAACCCCTTGTAGTCTCTATCCTCTTATCTCTCGTATCCACTCTCGTCTTATCTCGGACTGGAGGTGTACTGCCTCATCAAAATTCTTTGACATACAGGTTCCCTCAATTTCCACCGAGGAACTTGTGCTCCCTCGTCATGCTCGCTGTGTCCTCTCTCGTCTTCGCTGCAACGGACACAGCCTTCGTTTAGGTTCCTATCTCTCTAGGATTGGCAGAACTGAGAATCCTTCCTGCAGCGCCTGTGGACACTCGTCCCAGGACACCTCTCATCTCATTCTGCACTGTCCAGCTACGGACTCTTTACGCCGCTCACTCTTTGGTGACTCTCTGTCTCTGTACGACCTCTGGTCCAGACCCTGGGGAGTTGCTCAGCTTCTGGGCTCCATGGTCTTCTTCCATGCCCCCATCCCTCGGAAGGGGTCGGGTAAACAAGAAGAAGAAGAAAGAGATTTTTTTCGGAGAAGCCCTGGAAAAGATTTAAACAACTGCTAAAATATTCAACTTTTGAAACGGTTATTTGTTATGATCGAACTAATGTGGTTGCGTAGAAGTTTATAAAACGCTTTCATCCACTGACCATTTCGCCGCTTGAAAATAAAACGGGTGTTAACCACGCTTCGGCTATTTTCTTCTTTTTTTCCTGTTAAATTTTTTAGGCATAGACCTTGAATGTGGTGAAAACAGCTTTATGCAATCTCGCCGCATTTTAGAGATGGCTAGAACTTACTGAATTAAAATGGAGGGGACATTTTCGTAGTTATGATTTTGCAGTTAGCTTTTTGGTTCTCAGGTGCCAATTTGCTCAATGTTGTTTGAGGTGTTTCTCATCTTTATGTGACATACTGTTTACGGTTTAAATTTGAAAATCCACATATTTTTGTCTGAAGACACCTAACAAAGTTATAATAATTTTAAATTACAGCGTTTAAATCAAAGTTAAAATTCTAATTTTTTCAGTATTGTCCTAATACAAGTAGGCCTGTTTGTGTTAAAACATTTTGGTAAATTTTATTTGCAACAAAGATGTCGAAATTTTATGCGGCAGAGTCTAGCAGCGACACTGAGGAGACGTCCTCGTCCGAAGATGAAATTAAAGCTCCAAATCGAAAGCCAACCGTGCAGAAGCGATTTCTTTTGAGTGAAGATGAAGAGGAAACTACTCATGTTGTGCTAAGTGCAAAAGAAAAGGCGTGGGAAGGTTTCAATGAAATCATAAAGCAGATGATGCATGCGAGGAAAAATAAAGATGTTACAAAACTCTTGGATGAATTTGAAAACATTTGCAAGTTTCACAACAAAATGCGAGCTGTGATACTGAAGGAAGGAACACCGCGTTTTTATATTCGGTGCATGGTAGAGACCCAGGATTTTGTCAACGAGCTGTGGCAGAACCGAGATGCAAAAAAACGTTTGAGCAAGCTGGGAACAAAGTCGCTGAATATCTTGCGACAGAAAATTCGAAAATATCTTCGTGATTTTGAAAAAGAAGTTGATGATTATCGGAGTAATCCTGATGTTGATGTTGAAGATGAGAGTAGCGATGATGACGTTGCAGAGGAGGAGGAGCTTCCGCTGAAAGCTAGCACGTTTCTCAGCGAACCACTCAAAGCAGCTGAGATTCATAAACCTTCGTTTGTGGATGTTGGGGATAGTTACGATGACGACGACGACGATGATGGTGATGAGTGGCTAATGAGCAGCAGTGATGACGAGTCATCATCAGATGATTCGGACACAGGAGCGTTAGGAGGAAGACAACTGACTGCAGAATATTTTCTAAAGAAAACTGTCACTGCCGATACAGGTGAAAAAGCGAAAAAGAAAGATCGAGTACAAACCCAACAACAACGAGACGCAAAGGCAAAGAAGAAGGAAGAGCAAGAGGAATCATGGGAGCAGGTGAAGGGAGTAGGCAAGATTAAAACTAAACTTTTTGAAAAGGGAATTGAAATTGATCATGAAGTAGTGCTGAAGAAACTAGTTGAAATCACTTTGAACCGCGGGCGAAGGTCGACCGTGCGTAGGGATCAGGTGGAGATGCTGAAGCAGCTGCGTCAAATATCTGAGGAAAACCAACTCGGTGTGGCCATGTCCGTTCGCATTCTGTTCGATTTGATTTCAGGATTGTTTGATTACAATACAAAGATGTTGGATTGCATGAAACCCGAACCCTGGAAGGAAGTTACGAACTACGTCGATGAGGTTTTGAACTTGTTGCTCGCAAATCCTCACATCACTGTTGCCGAGCACTTGCCCGTAGAGTCAGAAAATTTGTCTGACAAAGAAGCAGGTTACAGGCTCCATGGAAACCCAGTTGTGTTGGTCGAAAAAATGCACAGCGAGTACATCAAGGTGCTTCAAAATGCTGACGCCCATTCGACTGATTACCTTAAATATTTGAAAGAGGAGCCACGTGTGGTGAAGATTATAAAAAAACTTAAAAGTTACTGCGAGCAAGTCGGGTCAACGCAGTTCATTTGTCGAGCGTATTTGCTGTTGATCGAGTACATTTACTACAAATACGATCGTAGTGCCCTTCTCAGTGCTAGCAAGGTGGAGGGCTCGGAGAAAAGCCAGGATTCGTTTGAAGTCATGAAGACTTTGTGTCAGTATATTTATGCCAAGGATTCCTCGGATCGGCTTCGAACCCGTGCTATCTTGTTCCACATATACCACCACTCGTTGCATGATCGATGGTACGAGGCACGTGACTTAATGCTGATGTCACATTTACAGGAAATGATCGACGCTGCCGATATTCCAACGCGGATAATCTACAATCGCACGATGGTGCAGCTAGGTCTCTGCGCATTTAGGCGCGGCTTCATGAAAGAAGCTCACCACGCTCTGGTCGATATTCAGTCAACCGGACGCGCGAAAGAGCTTCTTGCGCAAGGATTGCTCTTGCAGCGTCAAGGTGAACGGATCTCTCCGGAGCAGGAGAAAATTGAAAAGCGGAGACAAATTCCTTTCCACATGCATATCAACCTCGAACTTTTGGAATGCGTATACCTCGTATCGGCGATGCTGCTAGAGATTCCTTACGTTGCTTCCCACGAGTTCGATGCCCGTCGTCGCATGATATCGAAGCAATTTCATCACCAACTGCGTGTAAGTGAGAGGCAAGCACTGTTAGGTCCTCCAGAGAACATGAGAGAGCATGTGGTTGCAGCTGCGAAAGCATTGAAAATGGGCGATTACCGCTCGTGCCTTGACTACATCATCAATGATAAGATGAATAGCAAGATCTGGAATCTGTTTGCGAATGGTGATGAAGTCCGCAAGATGTTGGAGACGAAAATCAAAGAAGAATCACTTTGCACCTATCTTTTCACCTACAGCCAGTTCTATGACAACATCAGTCTTGACTGGCTCTCATCCATGTTTGACCTGGATCGTACGATCTGCCATCAGATCGTAAGTCGATTGATCATCAACGAGGAGCTAGCCGCGTCGTGGGACGAGCCCTCCTCCAGTTTGGTCCTTCATCGCACCGATCCGACCCGGCTACAAAACATGGCCATCCAGTTGGCGGAGAAAGTGTCCACACTGGTGGAAGTCAATGAAAGGATCCTGGAGTCGAAAGCTGGAGCCGGGAACTTCACTAACTATCGCCAAGACAACTACCAGTCTGGCGGTTTCCAGTCCAAGTCTGGTCGACAGGGCGGCTACCAAGGAGGTCGGCAAGGTAGCTACCAGTCCAAAACTGGCTCCAACTACCAGGCTAGAAGTGGTTACCAGGGACGTTCGGGGTTCGCCAATCGAGGTTATCAAAACAACTACAATACAGGATATAAACAAGGTGAGTCATGTGGCTGCCTCATCCGCTGCGTTTGCGTTGATTCAATATTGTTAAGCATGTTAAAATGTAGTTGTGATATTTTCTTCATCGATCAAAATTACTTGACTTTGAATTTATTTTGTTTGTGGCTTGAAGCTGGTTGAACGATGGCGACCAGTTTAGTAATATCCCGTATCTTCATTTTCCGTTTTAGATATGAAAGTTATGCGGACCGGTTTGAGTGCAGTGATCGCTACACGATGAAGTATTTTTCTTGGATAATTACGGGGGTTTTTGTCACTTTTTTTCTTTCCCTTATGGTTTTGCTACAAGCTATAAACGAAATGTCTTTGTCCAGTATCAAAATGCCCCCCGTGTTGGTTTTGTGAATGATTGTGATCACGTTTTGCGGCGTAGGTTAAGGCGCATGGTAGCCTTATGCGTCATATTGGGTGAGCACAGCTTCCGTATTGTAGCCTGATGGATAATACTAAAACTCATAACCGTTCTTGCTAAAATGTGAGGTTGCCACAGATGCAAAAAAAGATTTACATTATGTCAAAAGCCTGGTCCGATAGCGAGTGTGTAGTGGTAGAAATACATTGAATCAGCACGTCTGAGCCTGCGAAACACGGGAAAAATGACGTAAAACCGACTTTCTTTTCATAACAATGCTTGTAACTGCCAGAGAGAGGGATCTTTTCTTTCCTGATGGAGTCTAATGAGAAGACGATGGTTTTCAGTGCGATACGGTAATGACTTTATTTCAGGTAAACGATTCGGAACTTCAATCGTTCGCTGACGTACACGAGCTGTTTCTTCCATCAACTCGCGATGCTGTTCTGCAGTTTAGCAGATGTTTTTGATATTTGCATTGAAATTGTGGTTATTTTTATTAGTGAAACTAGAATATTTCGGTTTTTTTGCTAATTGCATGATGACGTATGGCCTGCGTCACCGATTTCTGTTGTAATAATTGAGTTTGTTGGTGATTAATTCTGTAGAGTGTCGTACATTGCCAGCCTTGTGACGGTGTAGAAAATATAATTTTTTTCGCTTCAACCTCGCTGCCTTGCCCGCGTAGCAGTGCGGTTGATAGGATGTCGTTTGAGAATTTATTGTGATGGAAACTGAGTGGCCATATTTACCGGGTGCTACCGGTCTTGTTCATAAGTCGCATTATACTTGATAAAAAAATGATGTGTGGCGTGCTCATAGAAAACCGGTACATATTGCATTGTTATGTGGTCTTAACAGATTCGATGCATTTATTTGCGATAGTTTTCACGCGTGGCTAGCATTAATCGACCTCTATAAGAAAGTGCAAAATTTTTTGATAGTCGGCAAAACAAGTTGAAACTGGTAAGAAGAAAATGAATAAACCTGGTAGAAGCCACATAAATCTTGGCCTGTGGTCGATACACTCGCCTGTATTATATTGAGCATACTGCTACATGTATCAAGCTGTTTGAAATATTTGTTTGGCGCAGCGGCATGACCTGGGATGAAATTGGCGTGTTGCAAGTTTTATGTTCATTCAGTGTCGTACGACTCTGCTGGTCTTAAACGTTTGGAATGGAGGCGTGGAAATAGAAATTGTGGAATGGTAGTTGAATTTTTTTGATGAGTCACTGTGAAGTAACAGGTACATCTTCGAAATCCGGTTTTTGTCTTGGTGTTGCTTGAAACACCCGACAAGAAAATCGATGTTCTTGGAAGAATTGCAGGGACGACAGCTCTAGTATGTCCCTCATAAGCCTCACAATCCTCTCAATTACCTGGTTCGGTTCCTCGTCATTTCGATGGACTTGCCACGAGTCGTTTTCGGTGTAATTGCAAAGATTTTTTGCTCGGCATCAGAATAGGAGCCAACGTCAATCCGCTTTCGGCTCAGACCGACAACAAACGTCAGGAGCGGCTTAAGACAAAACCTTTTGCGACGAAATTTGATTAAAGCAAAACATAATCTGGTGATCGACCCTGCTCTAGATATAGCAATAGTGGTGGTCCACTAGTAACCTCAACACCAGTACTTCATCTAAATTTTACCGATATTTGTAAGATGGTAACGCTGCATCAACTACTTCGTTGCTGACAACATGAGCAGTTAAGGATTTACTGTTGGTCAACCATGAGCAGTTAAGGATTTACTGTTGGTCAACAATGAGCAACAGTAATTTTACTGCATTTTCATTTTTTTAGACTCGCAGGATATAAGCAACTGCGTAGAAAACTATAATAAATTGAATATAGCATGCATTTTTCGTTTGTCTCTTACATTAATATCATAAACACTAAACAGATAGAGTCATTCTTTTTTTAACTTGACGTTTCATTCCCCTTGGTAACTGGGGAGCTTCTTCAGAAAGCGGTAGATGCTGTTACCAGTGTAACACAGACTATGGAGCAAAAGTACTTGTTGGAACCTATGTTACTAAACACTAAAAATTATTACTAGCAAGGCAGGCAATTACGTAACTGCTAAAACAATATTACATCACAGAACCAGAGGTAAGCACAGGCAAAAGTGTTAGAAGACCTTATTTGTTGGCGGCAAACACTATAAATAGCCGGAAGATTTGCACCATTAATACGATTACCATATATACTCATGTACACGTCAATCTTATGTATAGGTCGATAAGTATTTTGGGACAAAAAATTACATCATTAAAAGTATTACTCGAGTATAAGTCAATTCCACATTAAAGCATGTTTAAGACACATATGGTAGATTCTGTAAAAAAAAGCTGCCAGATGGGAAATACAGATGTGGCAGTCATCCTTGGAGGTCTGACAAGCTTTTTACAATCTCTGGATCTCTTAATAAACTATTTAAAGACACTATTCAGGGTTCTTTGAATCAGTGGATGATAAATAGCAACAAGACCTTCACAAAACGGGGCAATATGAGAGCCCCATCATTAGCTACAATGTGTAAATGGGTACGTGATGCTTGGCAGTAGTTAAGCCCGGCTATAGTTGTGAAGGCCTTTCTGAAGAGTGAGATATCGAACGCACTAGATGGTGCGGAGGACGATTATTTATGGCATGAACGTGATTCCGTTCCAGAAACGAGCGAAGATTCCGAGGATGATAATCTACTTGACAATGATAATGACTTTTATGATGACGCAACCAATACTTGCGGAATTGAGGAGTGTACTAAACTGTTTGGGGGTAGCAATAGCGATGCTGAGAATTGCTTTGAAGGATTGTAATAAACTTTTTATTAGACTACTATTAACTAAATGTTGACTGTTTTTTAGATTTGAAATGCTTGTATATTTGGATAATTACCGATATCTATAGATCAAGGTCTATTTAAAGGTACGTGCATTAGACTTTATTTGAAATTTAAAGTGATAAAATTTCGTTTAATGGTTCCCCAAATATATTAATTTGTTAAATCAAAAAACCGACAGGTGACAATACAGCACAACAATGGCGGCTCCCACGTTGTGATTGAGCGTGCCGCCGTAAGATTGCTTACAGGTAATATATATATACCATATATTTTAAGCTAATTCAGCACCTCTACAATAAATTTCACTGATAATTGATAATTTTGTGAAGTAACGTTAACATTTATAAGGAGAAGCATCATATTATCAGCGTTTGTTAAGGCTTCATACCGCGGTGTGTATATTGCATGTATAATAAAGTAGTTTTCTTTTCATATTCACATTCTATACGATTAGGCAGCAACATGCCCATAAACATTACTCTTGTATAAGTTGACCTCAAAAATTTTACCTTAAAATCGTCTCCCAGAAATTCGACTTATACGTGAGTATATACGGTAATCACATTCAGTAAAAGAGTTTTTTGAGTAATCAAGTAAATTGGTTTTTCAGTTTTCAAAAAACTTTCCGCAACGTGACGCATGTGACTGTCTTGAGTATTTTGACATTATCCCAATCTATTCTATGATTAAAAGCAGCAACCTGTTGATTCAGCTTTGACCTTTTGGTGTAAAAAGTCTTAACCGCATCAACATGTTCTCATTTTCTGGTTCTGGCACTACTTCCTATTTCACCCACGTACACAGCATTGCAATCATGGCAAAAATTTGAAACACCCAACCACGTTTTTGTTCAAAAGTAATAGCATCTTTAAGTTTACGGAAAAACCAAGACAACGTGTGATATGGTTTTAAAGCCACTCTGATACCAACTCGAGTCAAAATTCGACTAATAGGTTTGGAGACACCTTGCACGTAGGGAAATTTAAGTAAACCGTTTCGGTTTTTCTGTTCTTCTGATAATGTGATTTTCCAAGTACTTCTTGCAGCTGCATTTGTTACAACGAAATCCGTTGTTCTTCAAGGTTTTTGTAATTTGATGGAATTCTTAAAATCTTTTTCATTATTTCATGCAATTTTATTGGCTTTGGGGAACATTGTACAAGCCACACTAACTTTTTAATTAACAGGATGATGAGAAGAATATGAAGATATCTGTCCATGTGTGTTGGTTTCCCATATACGCTTGTTGCAAGGGACCCATCTTTTGACTGATGTACATGTACGTCCAAAAAGACTAATTGTCCTGATTTTTCCAATTGCTTTATTGATGTAGTAGATACTGTATTTAAATAGTTATAAAACAACTTTGTAATAATAGTTTGTTCTTGAAGGTTAACTCGTAATTCTGGCTTCGCTGGAAGAAGCTAATCGATCAGTAGTGATATCTAGCGGAAAGACTAGCACAACGATTAGAGCTTTACTTTATAGTCCGTAGGCCAACGATCGGTTTCCTCTTCAAATTACACCGAACGACTTCAAAAAATACAGTGTGGCTCGGAAGTGGTAGTTTGAAGAAAATGCTGGTGAATTTGTTTGTTGTGTTTCAGAGGAAAGGCAATTAACGGGATTTTTTCATTTTTCTGTAGCTAACAGATGGTAAAGCCCAGCGATTTGCTAGTCGTGGCGGCCCAGTCTAAAGAAAGACATAAAAACGAGCTCGAACACATAGGCATTAGTGAAAAGCGGCAAAAGACTTTCGAATTATCGCTAACCATTGCTGAAAGACTGGTGCCATTCTTACTCAAAAAGTATTAGAGAAGCTATAGCACCACTAGAGTGGAATCATAATTTTTATTTCTTAAAGCGAATGTAAACTTGATCCTAGCGCAAAAATAGAAGCGATTAACGACGTGAATGAAATGGTAGTGCACCTCGAACAACATTTTCAATGAGGCTACCTGGTTGAAAAAAACTCCTGATATTGAGACGATTAACGATTGTTGTTGATTTGGATTATCACACTTTGGACACCGCAGCGAGGAGCGCGAACTTCAGTGACCTCTGTCATCTAATTCAAAATCGAATCGTAAATTTGGAATGAAACTTCTCGTCAATCCATTATGACGTAATCACTTTCCTGCCCTCAAAAAATATTAAAGAGGGGGTAAGACACGATAAGCTTCTCGACGTGTAAATTGTTTTTAACAGTTCATGTGTCATATTGCTTGACATCTTCTCTTCTCAAATAAGATTGTTTGAAAATTAATGATCGATACCCCATTATTTTGAATGAATTAAGGTTTTTGGATGGTAGTAATGTTTCAGTTAATTTTCGAACCCGTATTTCAGTTTCAATTTGTAATTGGTAAATGGCTTAATATAACTTGAAGTAACTGGTTAGGACAAGGACTTAATTGACGATCTTAAATCTGTATATTCAAACCTGTTAATGCAACTGACTTTATTGCTTTTAGTTGGCTGCTTCTGGGGTTTGAGATTTGGTTTTATGATTGCCATATCTCGTCGCAAACAACTTGGAACATGGTGAAAAGTCCCGATGGTTTATTGTTTGAATTATGATTTCGAGTTGCTTATAGAAACGTACGTATTTTGTTAAACAAACGACTCGTTTAATTCGCTGGCCATCACGACAAAAGGGAGTAAAACTGAAGCAATAGTGTAGTGGTTAGAGCGCCCGCTTTGTAGTCGGTAGACCTGGGGTTCATTCCCTAAGTCGAATCATACCAAAAAACTTAGAAAATGGTATTTACAGCTTCCCTGCTTGGCGCTCAGCATAAAAAAGGGATAGTGCGGAAAACAAGCCGGCAAGCTTGCTTGTTGTGTCCTTGGGCAAGGCACTTAACGGGACGTCTTCACCTTTTTGTGGCAGACAGGTGGCCTACTCGTATTTCACCGGATTACAATTGTGAAGTTGCTCACCAATCATGTTGTTAAGGGCGACTCTTGGGTACCCACCAGTGGCAGTCCGCCTTGTTGGTGGTGTGGCTGCCAGTCACTCATAACTGGTTCGAAATGGGCTGCAATCTTTCCCTTAGCCTAATTTCAAACAGGTTGACGGCATGAACCTGAATTGCCGTTCATGCCGTACTTCCTTCCCGAGGAAGAAAAGGGGTAATCACAACAACAGCAACAAGAAAGGGAATAAAACTTCCCACTGTGCTTTCACTAATCATGACAGATTAAATTACATTAAAAAATTGATAAGCGCGCGGTTACAAGGCGATTAACATCACGCTTGAAATAATGGTGTCGATTTCGAATCAAAATAAACAATTGATTTATGAATAAAACACAAATCACAGCGAGCGTACCGGGAACGCCGCGCTGCAAATGCCATCTAGCGGTCGAAACTTTCAACTAAAGTAAACACTAATACAGGCTAGGAGTTGTATATTTTAATAAAAATTGACAGGGTTTTGTTGAAGACTAATTGTAGTCATCAAATCATACTGCCCAGAACATATTGTAAAATGGTGACATAGCATGGGTATAGGGTGACATGGTTTGATCTTCAAAATATTTTTTGCTCGGAAACGATATGTGGTGAAGATGTGGAGCAAATTGGCTCTGATGCGGCGACAGAGAGAGCGCATGACCCACTAAATTTTCTTTTCTCCATTTCGCTCGTCGATTGCTGAACCAGACCTACGCATCAATAAATAGCTCAATTGAATTGTTATGACGACACAATCAATACCGGATTGTGACATAATAACCTGAATTATAGCTTCAGGGAGTTTCGTTTGCGACATCAGTTGCTCGCGCAGGGATAGATTCGGGTAGTGAGCCGAGAGGAAAATATTCTCGAGCGCCGTGACCTGCTCCGCGGTGAAAACGGTGCGGCGTCTTCTCTGCTTGGCAGAAAAGCGGCGCAATTCACCGCACGGATTGTGCTCCGCCGCCGCTTTGGAATGGTGTTGGAGGAAAGCTGGAATGAAACGCTCCGTCATAGACTCCCATCATGACTACGCTGTTGTGATCGTGGGGAGGACACGCTTGGTTGGCTACGTGGTTGCACGGCTATATATATTCTTTTTTATGTTCCGGTGGGGTAGCATGTGACAAACCTGCCCGCAGTACTACCCCTACCGACAAAGTCTAATAAGTCACAAATAGTAACCAACACTTCAAACGACATGAGAGCCATTCAAAAAAACAAAAGAGCCAGTCGGTCATTCTATGCGAGGTCTCAAAAGCTAGATTATATATAACCCTACACTCCTACAGTCCCAGGAAACCTTTTTGTCGGCAACAGCTTATAATAAGATAGTTGTGTTCACACTTGCTTCCGAGTAACCACCACTACTGACGCCAGACATGTCTACCACAAGCCTGCAGTCAAGCAGGTAATTACGTAAGCGCTTCTCCTAAGGACACAATGACGTAGCTATCAAGAGGTTCGAACGCACACTCATTGCTTCCACAAATAATGAGAAGTTGTTCAATTCATCGAGCATAAGATGAAGGAAGAGTTTAGGGGGCTGCGAAATGGCCTGACAGTGTCAGCAGTCACCCATATGTGTTGTTGCGGTCGTCCCAGCCATAGTTTGAACCCAAAACCTGAGTTTTAATGCAACTTCCGGTTCCAAAGGCCAAACTGAATGCAACATAGAGTGCTACACTCGCAGCCTTTCGCTGACGAGAATCAAACTAGATCCATCTGGTCACGTTTTCCTGGCTACTCGTGTACTAGACCTAAGCATAAAATGGTCACACACAAAGGCAAGGAGAACACATATCCAAATATCCAAAATGATGGCTACTAATTTGTAGCCTACTTTCTATTTTGTCTTTCGGCTTATTCCCGATTAGGGGTCGCCACAGCAGATATCTTCTTTTTTTTTAACATGGCATTTGTTTTACACTCGGATGCCCTTCCTGCCACCAACCCTGTCTTCGGAGGGAAAACTGGGCCACCTGTCTTCCACATAAAGGTGGGGGCGTCCCGTTGAGTGCCTTGCTCAACGACACAACAATCGAACTTGCCGGTTTGTTCTCCACAACCTCCCTTAAATGCCAAACGCCAAGCAGGGAAGCTGTAAATACTATTTTTTAAAGTCTTTTGGTATGACTCGACAAGAGGAATGAACCCCAGGTTTACCGACTGTAAAGTGGACGCTCTAACCACTACGCCATCACGTCGGTAAAATTTGTAGTCTACTAGAATTTAAATTTTTTTTAACTCAAAAAATTTTCCATTCGACAATTGTGGAAATGAATCATAAAGCTGTGGTTATTTTTTTATATTTTATCAGTTCAGGAGGAACTGTGCAGTTTGTGACATCCCACCCTGTAAGCATCCCCTCCGCCTCATCCCCCCATTTTTTTCTTCCACACGTTTTACTTGCGTAGCTCCCATTTTTCTTTCGAGCTTCATTCTTCTGAAACAAGCAAATAGATGGTCAACTTAAAACAATGCTACAACAATAGCTTCAAATTTTTTCGATTTTTAGCAAATTACAGATCGCTGACGTCATTACCGGAAAGAATATAACTTCAATATCAGCTTGCGATGATTTCGCAACCTTGAAAGTTATCAATTAATCTAAAACAACATAAGAATCACCTGCTGATTTTCCGAAGTTTTTTGAAAATTAGAAGTTGTAATTTTCGAGAAATTTGTTTTTTCTTGGTTGCAGAATTTTTTAGGATTTTTTTTCCGTAGCCTTGGTGTCAAAGATCCTGTGATTTGAAATCTAAGAATATTTAAAGGTCAAAAAGTTTCAGAAAATAAATGAGAGTTGAACGTTTCTATCACCCGCTTAAAGTAAAATCTTTAGAGTCGTTCATCGCACTACGTTGTATCCAGACCTGCTTCAGAATCACTAATAGTGCTGGTAAAATGCGTTCCCACCGCAGGCTTGCAATCAGGCGAAAGAAATGTCTCAAAGCGCCTGATCTGAGGGCACATCAAACGCGAAGGCATAGATTTTAAAGCATTTTGATCATAAACCTTTAACTCTTCAGAAGACTTCACAACTATTTCCTGTTGTTTGACCCATGATAAGTAGTTTGAAGTAAGTTCAAGTCTTCCACCAAAAAACGTATGGTGGTGCAACCGCAAATGGCACCCATTTTAAATTCAGAAATTCTCATCTGGTGTCAGCGAATTGATGAATTTTTATTTGGTGAATGAAATTGAACCAATTAAAGCAACGATAAGAACTTTTAAAAATGTGTTTGAATAGTTTTTGAGATTTTCAGTCACGAGTTGCAGCAGATTCTGTTACTATCACGAATTCAGCTTTCAGAGCAACAATTGCATTTGCAAAAAAAAGTTTTAATTTTCCACGCATATCAACCCAGCTCCACCCAGCCTGATTATCTGTGTTGAATTTACAGATGCGCACTAAATTATAAAAAAACAGGGGTTTCTAGAAATGGAAAGAAAATTTGGAAGGACCGTCCGCTCCAGCAGATACCCAAGGCTAGAAAAATGTAAAGAATCTTTTTAATTATCTGACATTGTCTGATCAAAGTTGTTTTGGATTTTTATGGGAGGGGGCGACTTTTAAATTTACTGTGGGTAGCACTTAAATTTACCGCTGGGCATTGACTCTGCTTTACTCGCATCTATTCTTTTGCCGCCATTTTTTGTTTTAATTCTACCCTTTTTGCCGATTTTAATGCTCCGAGTTAGTTGAAACCTGATCCTTCTCGCTTCGATTATTCGGAGATTAGCACGAAACCGCGAGAACGACCCGCATTGCTATCTGTCAAAATTACTTTCTTTGCATTTACTTTAAAACAATTTTATCTAAAAAAATATAATTCCAAAAAGTCAAGTTATTTTAGACCAATTATAAATAACATTTTTGCTCTTAGCATTAGTGAACGTACAAATGTAAGTGTTTTGCCAATTAGGTACCAATCTGTACAACTTTAGTTCAATAACTGTTTAAAAAAAACAATCTTGATTTAATTCTACAGGCTTAACTTGCACCCCCAGGTATGCAATCCCTCGCTTGGCCCAATGCGCCCCCCTATTTTGTTTGTAGGATGAGGCAGTTGACTGCGTCATAACTCCTAAGCAAGGCAATGCTTAACACTATAATGATGGAATTAACATTTTTTCTATGTCTGCAAACAAGTAAACTAATTAAAGATGCAAAAACTAATCAAACGGCAGGTTCTACGCAAATACTGATATTTAAACATGCGGTATCTCAAAATATTATTTCATGATTATTTGAATAACATAATATATGGCAACATCATGTTCCATCCTTGCAATCATCCAATGCAACATTACCACTCTTTTGCGGGCAATCTACGCGTAATAGTTTGCTCGAAGATTCTCGGATTCAATTTTGCAAATTATTTCTTCTCAGTGACTTTCATCTACCAGCGGTATGTGGTGACTGGGGCATCTTGTCAGCATTCGTTATACGCGGGTTCATTTCTTTTGTCGAGTCATACCAACGACTTCAAGCATGGCATCCATAGCCCCCATGCTTTGCGCACAGCAATAAGGGTGAGATCAACGATGAAATAAGAAACCAAATCAAAATGTGAAACAAAATTAAAATAAGCTCTGACGCTAAAAGCAATTTCATTTGAAAAGCGTTGAAACAAACGCCACATTTGCCTTGCAACACATGCAGCATTGCATTCGCCTTAAAATAAGCGGTAGTTGATTTTAATGCTCAGACATCGGTTTGTGGTTTAAATGGTTTACCCGTAGACCTATTATTGTTTGTTTACAATTATTTTTTATTTTGTTTATCATAGAATGCACCGCAATAATCATGCTTTTCATAGCAACTCACCTTCCGATTATCTTGCTCACACAGCCGTGCGACACCCTCAAGTGGCGACTAATCACGCTGGGCCTCACTCCGCATGAGGCGAGCTCAATTATTTTCTGACGTACATAATTGGGAAGGGGTCGGCCGTTGATGAACACTCCCCCGAGTTGGTTAACCTTTTCTTGACCTATAACCGGTCTCATTACGTTCCCTTTTACCACAAAGTGGCGCTAGTAGTTTATCAATTGATTTCCCTTTAAAAGAAAGCGGACAAAACCTCAATGATTATGACGTCATAAATTCGTTACGTTATGCAACAAATAAATTTATAATTTCATGTGCGTTGTGCCAATAATGCTCAACAAAAAAGCCATTCAAATATAGCGAAAGTAAGATACAAAATGGCGAGAACTAAGAAATGCAAAAACTGAGCATAAAATTTGTAAAATAAATTAGAAATAAATTTTTTATTTGGAATGGTGAGGTGTTGATGATAGATAGAACTTCACAAACGAAAGCAATCAATTGTCATTTACAAACTTTTTAGTTCATCAATAATTTAATCTGATCAACAAAATCATATCAATGAAAAATAGCTCTCCACAGTGATGCCTCATAAAATGCTGATTTTCAATTTTATTTCAAAATTTTTTGAAATAATTTCTGAAAATAACAATTAATTTTAAATAACTCAATCAGAAAACTAATAGGCCCTGCTTCCATCGATTTGGAATCAAACATCAGAACAACTACGAAAAAAAATTTTTTCTAGTGTTGTGTTTTGGAGTTGGTCAATATATTTTGATAAATTTATGTTGAGTCGAATATCTCTTTAATTAGAGGTTTTAAAATAGTTTGCCCAAACTCTCAAGGCAGCCAGTCAACTTAGCAAAGCGAATTCTAATAGCAAATCTCAATTTAGGATGAGACAAAAAAAGGTTCACATGAAAATAAACTCAAATGGTGGCATATTGTTAAAATGAAACAAAGCAGGCACGCATTGTCGAAAACAAGGACATTTCTCTGACATAAGGGCAACATTTTTTCTAAGACGTAGTCCTTCAAATTAAAGACAACTCTTAGAAATAAGGATGGTATGAAACCCCTGCTTATAGGTAAAAATTTTCCTTTGAAATATTTTATTGTTTATTGTTTATTTGAATGCTTAGTTACTTTTAGAACAAACAGTTTTACAGATATTCTGTTTGCATCATGAATAATATCACAGCAACCACATAATCGTCAATTATTTCTTGACACCTTCACATTATGACGTCACAACGAGCATGATTCAATGAAAACTCGACACTTTAACAAGATGACGCCTCAGCTCGCAAGCAGGTGATGTGGACAATTTCAACAAAATATTTGCTGCAACCCCTTGAGCCAGGGTACGTCCTGGTGGCAGCAAGAAAGGGGGCCAATACCACCAAAATTTTCAGCTCGTTATGTAGTCTTAATTCCACTACGGCAGCGTCATTTTACCCCCACTCCAATTTTTTCTGATTACCTTCTTGCATTGATGCTATGGCGATGTAAACAATTATTTTTATTTAAAATTCGCTTTCTATAAAATCATTTTGCTATTTCAAGCGAGAGTAGAACTCAGAACCTTATGTTTTGAATTGCGACGCGAACAGATTTCGACGTAAAAAAAACAGAAAAACATTTACATGAATGAGTGAAACTGTGTGAGTAGAAAATGATTTTAAACGTAAATAAATTTTTCAACATTGCAACTCAGAAACAATTCCGCGGCAAACGATGCTGAGCGTTACAGCGAAACCAAAAAAAAATAATGAAAAAAAGCTAAGCAGAATATAGTTTTTAGAAAAAAGTTGTGGTAAAGGTTTGGGGGGGGGGGTGCTGTCAATTGTTAATTTCAAGATATTTTGAGCACCTAAAGTGACGAATTGAGCAAAATAGCTGCAAGCCCCCTATTTTCATAGTTTCCACCGGATCAAAAGATCCCTGATAGGAGAATAGTTGCTTGCTATGCTATGAATTCAAACTGCACTTCAAACTGCTTGCTATGAATTAAAAACCAGGGAGATTATGAAATGTTTTTCAAGAGAATAATTAACAGAAGTTTTTGGTTGACTTCCGGATTGTTGCAAAAATTGATCTGATTAACGTCGTCAATCTCGTACCCGCACGAGTTTGAATAGAATAGACACCCAGTATAACACGGACAGGAAAATTGTCGATAATGCTCAAGGACACATCGCATGTGCCAAGTAGGAATCAAACTCAAGTTTCTGCCCTCAAAAACAACAACGAAACTAATCTTATGCTTTAACCAGTCAGTCGCTTTCCTTTTGTTTACACTCTCCAACAAAATGGCGACAACGCCTATATATTGGCAGACCGCCTTTTTTCTTTTGAAATCAACAAAAACATCAACTTGGCTTTCCAGAAATCGCAACAATTTTTGTGACCAAAGCGTAATTATCTCGCTTCAATAGAATTTCCGTCGCTGCGGTTCTGCAAAATTACGTGCGATTTACAGAAGATATTCACAATTATGACGTCATAGCAACGGCAAACATTAACTGTCAAGTACTTTATGAGGCACAAATCAGCACAACAACAATAGAAAATAAACTGATTATTCCACCGAGACACGCAGTAAGAATTTGTTTCTACGTTCTATGATCGTA
Organism: Trididemnum clinides; assembly: GCA_963675345.1. Lineage (NCBI taxonomy): Eukaryota > Metazoa > Chordata > Ascidiacea > Aplousobranchia > Didemnidae > Trididemnum > Trididemnum clinides. The sequence continues at coordinate 36,687,635 of OY776294.1, read as the reverse complement.
TTCCTAAAATCAAGGGGACGTTACGTATCACAAACAATCTGACTGGATGCAAACTTACTAAGACCTTGCTATGTGAAAAGCAAACAAATAATCCACCAACTGTAGATTACATTACTTTTTGTTAAAAAATGTATGTATTTTAATATATTCACAAACTTGAATCTCAATATGTCACTACCTGCTACTACACCCACAGTGTCACTTAGATTTTACGACTTCGAACAACACAGATTTTTTCGCAGCACAAACAAATGAACATGTTACATTCACGCAATATTTTTGTCAATGTTATATCTCAATCTTTCTTACAAATAAAATATTGTAAGCAACATACCGAAAACGTTACAAGTTGGTATACAGTCTAGAACATTGCTACTAGCGTCACGTGTCGGTTACATGTGTTCCATTACATCTCGTTCATAAAAATATTGGTGGTGGTACAGAATTTAAATATAGCTTTGAAAACAGCTGTTTGAGCCATAAGTTTTGCGTAACTCTCTCATCGGTGGCGGTATCGCGTCAAAAGGGAAGATCTAGGGTGAATAAGTGTTTTATGTGAATAATTTGGACGTTAGACAATCGAGACGAACCAATAATGGCGCTAGTATTGTAAATCGCGCCAAAGAAAGATTTCGGAATAGCGAAATGCTAAAGAAAGCGGAGCAAGAGGCCAAATAAGAACGCCGCGGTTTTCGAATTTTTCGATTTTCGATTTTCGAGAGTGTAAACAAACTCTTTCTGTCTGGATAACACCGGGCGCCGGGTCTTGATATAAGCAGCCTCTAAGAGATTATGATGGAAAGAGCTGAGTGCTGTGGCAAGGATTGAAAACCGCTTGTTATCATAGTTTAATGCGCATTGATCATATCTAAAAAATGCTGACCAATGGCAGAGTCACAATCCGGTTTGGTCTCGTTTCGTTAGCACGATCTGTGTGATTGAAATCTGCATGTACGGGTCAATTTTTGTCTTAACAATTGCGAAACATGTTGCTTGATGCGATCCTGTAGTCGTTGAGATGTTCGCCCTACGTACCAACTATCACAGTGGCACTTATATTCATTGATGATAGAGCTTTTCTGAGTGGTAAGTAGAACATCCTTGCGGGCTACAGGCAGCATGCGCTTTGACGTGAACATCAAGCGGATGCTGACGGAACCATAGGAGCTTTCCACTGCAATTTTGACTACTTTTTCCAAGTTTGTGGAGGGCTTACCTATCCAAGGGACTCTCAAGTACACAGGGCACTTTACCGGGCCAAATCGCTTGAGAGTGGAGAACAGAGCGATGGAAAACTAAGGTGGAGAAAGATGTGGACTCAGGTCGCTAAGAAAATTGCCAAGTCCTCCACCCTTAAGCGTCACGAAAAACTTATAAATGTAGCGTGCTTAGAGATGATAGGATATCGGTGAGGAGATCGATTCCTGTTAAGAGCATTTTCATCTCTATTTTAGAGGGCGTGATCTTTTATGTTTTTGATGAGAATCAGTTCGGCTGATTCCTCCCCGATGCCGTTTTAGTTCAATAAATTATTTAGTATACACTGTATGCTCGGTATGGGTTGATGCAAATGAGTCTGGAGGTAGAGCAAGAGCTCAAATGGGGGCAGCATTCTAAGTCTTTAAGTTTAACCGACAAAAATTTAATCGACATAATTATAATGATCTTACAGTTAGCGTAATCAATCATTCAAAAACCAAAATCAAAAAAATAAATTAATTGTTTATTTTTCTTTTTCTTGTCGATTAAATCGAAACAAAACATGTTTTCTCTTCGTCGCTCAAAATGAATAAAAATTACCAATCAATGCATAAAAGATACAGCTTCATGCTAGACATGCATTAAATTTTGAACTGAAAGTAGAGCAGAGAAGGACCCCAAGAATACATTGGATGTAACAGCTACTTGTAAGCATTTGTTAAATATTGTTGTTTGCGCGTCCATGGATGTGTGCGTCCATTCATGCGTATGAGCTAATGCTATGTTTTACGGTCTTTTATCCGAATGCACCGCCATCGGTAGATTAGTTGAGCTAGCCACCTCATTGCCACAGTTGGGGTAGTATTGTTCTCGATAATTGACTCGACGCCTACACAGCGTTTGCCTGAATTCAGGACTAGATCCCCATCAGACAATAATAAAAACAACAATCTTTAAAACAGAAAATCTTATTTGTGACATCCAGGAACAGAGAAACAAACCTATAGTATACAGGCTTCGAACCGGGATCTTGCAAGTACCAGTCGGTTACATCGAATGACTGAGACAATTTTGAAATAAAATTAGATAAAATTACAAGAACATTCTTGACCTCCGATTAAACTCAAAGTGTGAAAATTACGTGGAAACACGATCTTTATGTGATTAAGCGATGCCGTCAGGCGGTTAGCTTAAGTGAGATAAGAGATCGAGGTTTCGCGAGCAGCAGTGAAAGCATGAGAGCTATTAAGGTGTCCACCGGGGTTTTAGATGATTTTTGAAACTGTAGCTCTGGTATTTTTTGGAGAAAGACATGGATTTTTCAGCAAAGTGCAGGTATCTTTGATGTTACTGCAACGGTATTAACCGCTTTTTCGCCTCTGTCGCGCTCAAGAAATTAGTTTAACTATAGAAGCCTAACAATTTTGAAACAAAGAAAAAAACTCGACCAACCCTAAGCCCAGGTTTTTAAAATACGACATAGAATCGGACATGCAACCTTCAATCCGCCCGCTATTTAGAACAGCTTCAGAGTCTGCCATTACATGGGTGACGTTAGTTTCTTCCATTAATTTTTTGAGCCAATGTGGTAAAGCGCGCAGTCTACCATTTTGTTCAATTTTGGTCAAAACGTCATCAATGCTATTTTGTTTTGCTTTTAACCAATAAGTTCTCGATTAAAATTTATTTTTTGAGGGGTTCCGACTTTATCCAACTTGGCAGACACCCCAATTTGTGACCTGTATTTAGGTTCCCAAAAAATAAATTGCTGTGATTTTCGATGAAGTGCAGTCATGAAAGGCAGCAAAAAGTTATGGCGCAAATACGTTATCGAAACAGAGGATTGAATGGAATAACTTTTGAAAATATCTGGATATCATTACTTTTCCACTGCAATGGTTTTCAGCTACAAGACATTTTGCAATCATGACTGAGGGAAATAATGTTTCACATCTCTCTGGAGCGGCAAGCTGGAGGCCTGCGGATACTATTTTTGAAGTTTTCAGGATTACTTGACAAGGAAATTCAACCTTGCAGAGAAAAATGTTTGTTTCAAACGAGGTTCACGCGGTCAGCAAATCAGTGGTAAAACAAATAAAACTTTAGTATCGAGCAGTTGGTGTTTTTTGAGGAAAGAAAAATAATTTTGATTCCATTGCGATGAGGTATTTCAATATAAATCATTCAGAGATCTGAATGCTTATTTTGTGGTGCTTTTGTTCAAAGCAAACAACCTGCGTAACGCGGTCAAAAAGAATCGTTTGAACAACGCATTTGGTCCACATTTCGAAGGTCGAAGAAACGCAGCAGTTTCGACAGAATCGCCTCCAATAAATAAAGACGCTTTCTTTTCTCTGCTTTCAAGTTTTCACTCTTTACAAAACAATTGCAATGAATCCATTATCTTATTCAAAGGTTTTTAGAGATTACGAGTTGTTTAAGCATAAACCATTTACAGTGATTGTTCACCACTTCAAGTGGTTCCTGTGAAAATATGTCAAACTCGTCTTGCGGACTTGTGGCCAGCAGCATCGCTGTCATGGCAACCGACATGCAGTCACTTAATGAGCAACTTTCGAAGGCGCATGAGAGGAGGTACTCGGGATGAGCTGTACCCCTCCAAAAACATTCTTATTCGAAACTTGAAAACCATTTGTTTTGAAAATTTCTTCAAGATTGGGAACAACTTTGCATGTTTTCTAAAATTCCAGTAAAAACAAGCTGTCCCTTATAGCAAATTAAAATCCATTCTACTCCCATGATTTCCATGTTGTTGGCTCTGTTTTTAGATGCATTCTGATTTTTGTAATTCATTTTATTTTGATGATGCAGTTTTGTGTTTATTTTTCTTGCCATCAATCAACATTATGTAATAGGTTTCCATCAAGCTATAGATTCTTTTATTTTTTTCCATCAAGACGTCAATACAAGCTGTGGTCTCCGGTAGGCGACCAATCAGAAAATGTCACTGGATTTTTGACAAAGATTACAACCAGTTACACAATATCAAAAACATAAGAGAACTTGTTCGTTACGCCATCAGTTGGATTATTACGTCATATCTATTGCTTATCTGCTGTTGATGTTCGACTAGTAATCTTGTGCCTACCGGACTTGTGCAGGCATAGATTTTTATACATCTGTGATAGAACAGGTGATAAGCTGTGAATCAATTTCTGAGTAACAAAATAAAACAAATAATTTTCTTCTCAAGCACGCCTGCAAGCAAAAATGCGCGAAAACGATTTAACGATTTTTTTAAATCACGTCGGGGGCAGGTGGCAGAATGTGTTATTGTGACATCACACAGAATCATCGGTGAAAGAAACGCGTGATATTATTGCTCATCTATACCGTCACAATACACGCTCAGTCATTTTCCTTGCAGCGGCCTTTATTTCATAGGATCGTTGAAACTTGCGCTGATTTCCGTGTGCGTTACGTTCAATAATGAGGGGGGATTTCCGAGAGCGTGATGACATCAAGTTGAGAAGCTTATTTAACGCTGTCGTGCAGCGTATAGCAGTCGCACGCTTGGCATGTTTCCAATCTGATACAACAATTTATGGTGATGAGTCAAAAGATGAGAAAGATTTAATCACTAAGATCAGGTTAATACAGGGATGTATCTTAAAACAACATGATCTAGGAACAGGTTTAGATCACGGGTGATTCTTGATGTTTTAAAGAAGAGGGCGAAAGAAGACGTTTTATTTCGTAAATTGTGCGCTTGTAATGATACGGCTTCCTCAGACGAACTTATTTCAGCAGGAGAGGTTACTGACCTACCTTCACCTGTTAAATCTACAACTGACTGCGTTGATATTTATTAGTGCCATGTCACAGCCGAAAACGCTTGATATAAAATGAAAGGTTCAGCATTGCTTGCCTGCATGTGGCGCGACTTTGTGATACAAAAGCAAATTTTGTTAATATTTGGCAGCAAAGATAATGGCAGAAGACTCTCGAGGCCCCTTTTCTAAAGGTCAGCTTTATCCCTAAAATTATTTAATTGAAAACAGGAAGTCTGATTCTAGATATCTAAATAAGGAAGGCTGCAAGCAAACAAAACAAGGTTGCAAAATTACTTTCACATTCTTTAAGACGAAAGCGAATATGTGCGTCACACTTATCCGAGGCAGCGCATTGGCATTGGGTTCGAATATGACTAACCAGCGTCATCTAGCGATAGCAAAAACTCGTTTTAAAATAATTTAAACCTTTTGCTCTCAGCTTTGTTTTTTTATTTCCGCACTTTTAAGTCAGTTCAAAATAAATATATAACATTTTGGAAGAATCAATGGCGATACAGGAGGAAGACAAGTCTAAACCGGTATTCTTTGTCTAGATCAGGGGTTCCCAAACTTTTTTGTTGACGGCGCCTTTTGAAAACTTATCAATATTCGCGGCGACCTAATGAAGCAAAATTTTCAAATTTCATTTTTTACCAAAAAATTGTATTTAAATCATGTTTATTGTTCAAAATGCAAAATACTGAAAAACATTTAATGTGAGCAGTGAGCTTGTTGCTCTATTTTACCAAAGAGCGGTGCAATGTTTGATATTGCAACACGCGTCTCGCGTTCAATGCCAATCTTATTGTGGTACAGTCTCGTATACAAAATATAGTCTAGCGCTGTTGTTCATTTTGAAAACCCTCCCTGTCCGGCGTAATCTTTCACTGAAGTGTATTTGACACCTCTGCAAAACAGTCTCTTCATCCCTGATGTGCGGTCTCATTTATTGCTTACTTTTCCTACTTTGTTTGTTTACTAGCCTGCGTTATTCGCAACCTCACTCAATACAGTCTAGACCAGCGGTTCCCGAACTGACCGCCGCGAGACTTTGCCAGGGGTGCTGCGAAAGCATGCGAAAGTTGCTGTATTTGTCGTTGTCAAGTCCGCTCTGTACCTCGAAATATAATGGAAAAATAGTGTCTGGAAGAGTTGCTCGTAAACAGGTGACGTAATCGCACATCACAATGTAATGTATTGTGTAACAATTGCCCGTTCATTTTCATTAACCTGCGAGAAGTAAAATTCGGCGGAAATTGTTGTGCACCTTTTGAGGAGATAATGAAAAAAGATAGCACTTCTTTGCGTATTTTATTTGATTGTGATAAAATTTCAATTATATTCTATTCTCTATTCTTGGCCGGATGTTGGTGTAAATCATGAGAAATCTCGCTGTTTACAACCGTATGAGCATTGCATGACGTGATTAAGTGCAACACCGGTCTTTTCGATACAAATTAAGCGAGCACATTTTTTCTTACGTTTCCTTCTTTTCCACCAAGGATTTGTCGAATCAGCTCTTATGCTGCTAAGATTCCGAAGATAAAGAAGGCTGGTTGAATTTCCTTTATAATGTTTGTGGGTTTCTAAATTCAGCTTTCTCTGTCCGTGTCGCCTGCCTAGACAGAGCTATTTCCTAGGTCAAAAAGACAGAGTAGGTTACTAGCAGCCTAACTGCTGTTTGGTGACCTCCGCTGTAATCTACTGTTAGTGGGCCATATACCGTATTATACGAGAAGGCGATATATTCGCTGCTTTCTTTACAAAAAATTACAGTGCGTGGTTGACAGCAGCTTGTTAGCGTCTTAATAATTACATTGCGAAAGTTGCTAACAACTTGTTGCAATTTTACAGCTTGTTAATATTTTGTATAACAACCACACGATTGTAGAAAATAACGCTTCCGTAGCGTCAAACAATATCTGCAGTAAAATATTGACAACTTATTGGCTTCGTAATGGACACATTTGTTACTGGTACTTTACCTCAGAAGAAACAGATAGAAGTTGATGTAAACAAAGAGAAAAGTGGAAGAAAGAAGACTAGAAAATACGACAGTAGTTATCTCAATTTTGGCTTTACAGTCGCAGAAAAGGGAGGGCGTTGAGCATCCGCAATGTGTTATTTGTTGCAAAGTTTTAGCTGCGGAATGTATGCTACCTAGTAAACTAAAACGCTACTTAACAACAAACCACAACAACTTATCTGAAAAACCATACAAATATTTCGCTCGTAAGTCATCAGAAATGAATAAACAGTCAGTCTTATTTTCAAATTTTTTGCACACCCCTGCCAAGACACAGATTGAGTTCCTTAAAGTTGCGTACAGAATCGCGAAATGTAAAAAACCGCGTACTATTGCGGAAGAACTAGTGCTTGCTGTCAGTTGCTCAAAAGCTAAAAGCTGTTCCCCTCTCAAACAATACCGTTTGTAGGGGGATCGACAAAATTTCGGATGATATCAGTGATCAGCTGGTAGCGAAAATGAGTGGATATGAGGTCAGCTTACAGTTGAGTGAGGCAACAACCAGTATCAGTGATAAAGATGCTTATTTGATTTGTTACGTACGCTTTATTGATAACAAATTGCAGAGCACATGAATTGTTTGCAATAATGAACAACTTTTTTCAGGAAAGTAACCTCGAGTGGAAATACTGCGTTGGTTTATGCACTGACGGAGCACGAGCTATGTCTGGTCGTTTTGGCGGGCTGCGAGCATTAGTGCAGGGCGTTGCCGTCAATGCGAAATGGACCCACTGCTTAATACACCGGGAGGCCTTGGCTTCGCAACAGCTCAGTGGTGACCTTAATGGAGTACTTGAAGTTGTTGTCAAAACTGTGAACTTCATTAAAGCAAGGTCGCTTAAAGCTCGGCTTTTCCAAAGTCTTTGCGATGAATTAGCAGCAGACCACAACATTTTATAGTAATGCGAGGTGGTTTTCCAAAGGCAAAGTTCTTTTACCTGCGTACAAATTGAGAAACAAAATCTTCATATTTTTAAAGAAAAACCATGCACTTGCTACTACCTTTGAGGATGAAGTTTTCCTGACTCAGTTGGCGTATCTCTGTGATATTTTTGCAAAATTAAACCAATTAAACATCTCACTTTAAGAAAAAGACACACACCTTCTGCATCTCCATGACAAAATTACAGCCTTTAAAAAAAACTACAGTTATGGAAAACTGATCTGTTGATAAATAACGAGCAATGTGATAGTTTTCCACTTTTAAAATCCCATTTAAACTCGCAATCTGGCCATCTCTCCTTGCAGAATACCGATGAGTGTGATATGAAGACTGTGATGTGTTCGCATTTGGATGCTCTAATCTCACATTTTGAGAAATATTTTTTTGAAGACATGGAGAAATACAATTAGATAAGAAATCCTTTTCTTGATAATGCAAATGCCCCTCAGGGGTTTATAACTCTGGAAGCTGAACAATTTATCGATCTTACTTCTAATCTCACTTTGAAAAGCATATACAATCTTAATTCACTAATTTCATTTTGGGTTAGGGCTCGAGCTGAATTTCCACTTGCGTGCTGTAAAGCTCTTCGTGTTCTTGTACCGTTTGCAACGTCATACTTGTGTGAAGCCGGTTTTTCTGCGGTAGCAGTAATCAAGTTGAAGTGCAGAAGACTTGACCGAAATTTTTTCGCCAAGTTTTGTCCTTAAATAAAATTGTTCTTTGGGAGATCATCGTTTCCACATCAACTCTTTTGCCAATTTCTATCACGAAACAAATTTAAAAATTACTTTTTGTTTGGGAGATCCACTAACAAGGTCCGCCTTGGAAGAGTTGAATTTTCCAGAACACTAGTCAGACGTCACGTCCATTATATTTGCGTGAAGCGCAGTTGCGCGTCCCTGACCTACATATAAACGTGGAACGTACAACCCAGTGCAAATAGGAAGTGCGGCGCCAAAGTAGAAGTGGCTACGAAAAAAATGTCCGCGAGGCGCCAGCGCACTCGCCTCTATTTCTAGAAAAAGGTTTCGAATAATTTTCAAGTACCTACCTTTGATTACCAAGCAGCTCAGATAGCTAAAGTGTCACAAATCGGTTGCTAGTTTTTCAGAAGAGGATAAGTAGAGTAAAAAAAATTGCGGAAGTATGTGGCGCAATGCCAATTTGTAGGAAGATCGCTCTTCAATACACAATAAACAAAATATATTGAAAAATAATAAATACATTTACTTCAAGTTTGAATATGGATGATGTGTATGGTTGCTCTGAATTTTGACGCTGCAGTTTTGTCATGCTGTGTGATACTTAATATTAACGAACTGAAACTCGATCTTTGCAAATATAAATTGGCAACAGTTTGCTACAACAAGTTTAGTTAAGATTAAGTCCCATAAAAAATTGTTTGTGATGCTTTTGAAAGATACATTGTTTTTGTTAATAGTTGGGATGTTCTAAGCAAACTGCAGACAGTGACACTGTTTCGACCTATCAGGTCTCTTCAGAGCAGTTGGTAACCGACAAGAAGCTAGAGGCTTTTGATAACGCATAGCTTAGACCACCACACTTGTGGGACCTTTACTAGGTCCACTGTGGTGGATAGTCTGTCAGTACTCATCTGTCAGTACTCATGAAGCCGTATCACTCATGAATGAGTGGCGGTTGTCGCAGATGCACTAAGTCTAACAACTGCTAGAACAACAGTGCTGTCACAGCCCAGTGGTCACAAGCTCTTATAGTCAACCGACACTCATTTACGAGTGATACGGCTTCGCAGAATACTGACAGACTATTCACTACAGTGGACCTGGTATAGGTCCCACAAGTGCGGTGATCTAAGGTATGCTTTATGAAAAGCCTCTGGCTTCTTGTCGGTCACCAACTGCACTAAAGAGACCTGATAAGTCGAAACAGTGTCACTGTCTGCAGTGTGCTAAATGAAATGTTTTTCCAGATTTTCAGACCATTAAGTCTAATTGACTAGTGATAGAGTCACATTCAACAAATTTTGTTTCATTTATTGCCAAAACATCTCGAGTTAACGCAGTGTCGCATAAAGTTGACCTAGAAAGTGAGAAAGAGTGATCATTGCAAAATGCCGGAAATAAGGTTTGTTTCTTGCGGTGGCTCATCGAACTCATTGCAATTAAAACTTTTGTGCAATTGGTTATAGCTGCTGATTTTCTCATTACAGAAAGAAATCGATTTTACACTTGAATGAAAATCCCAATTGATTTCATGCTGATTTATCGCAATAAAATGTCAATCACGCTTGATTGATTACCTTCATGACGTAATTGAAAAGAATCATCAAAGCGTGTCATTGCTAGTTCTTTTTGTGACATCAGAACCTTGAATATTTATCGAAGCGAGTATATCAGCGTCAGGTGAAGTTCGAAATATTATTGGGACATAGTTTAGATGTGATATTTTACGTTTTCGCTGGCTCTAGGCATGGGGCGCAACCAAAGCAAGTCGTAACTTGAATTTAAATGAAAGAAAATAACATTTATAACAAGATTGATACCTGAATGGACAGGTTTACAGTATAAGTTACAAACTTTAATTGAAGAAGTCTAGCTCCTAGCTACCAGTTGACTCCTGCAAACTAGATAGGCCAGCACACCGGGGCACAATTTCCACCCTAACAAGCTGGATATAAAATCTTGCATTTCGGATCAAAATAAATCGCTTAAAAATAGTTATATTTATTGGTATTTACGAAAGTGCTTTTGTTGAATAAATAATCATATTATTGTCACCAGCAATGCACCGTTGAACATAGTATACAATATATTTAACAAATTCAAACGTTTTTAGCGCTACATATCGCCCTCGTCGGGATCTACATATAAAGATTTACAGTATTAAAACTTCCGTTGAACGAAAACACAAAAAACATAAAACAACTTAAAAATAGTCACAACAAAAAAGGATAAAACTTCCTTTTGTAGTTTTTGTAATTATCTAGTTATTGCTAACAACCAGCTTGATAATAGAAACGATTTCCTGTTAGACGTTTATCGAATTTGGGGTTAAGTAAATAAAATTTTCTCCATCTCCTAACCAAATTATGGTCAGTTTCGAAATCATCTCCCAAATTGCATCTCAGATATATAGCTGACATTTTCGCAATATTTAATGATGACCAATCATGCACCAAATTTCTGGAAAAGCTTAACACCCAGCACCCCAATATTAAGTTTACTTTAGAACAAGCTGAAAATACAATACCATTTTTGGATATGGAAATAACAATCAACTTGGATAAATTTGATACCTGGATATGGCAGAAACCTTCTAACATCGTATTATTGTTAAATTTCAATGCTTTTTTGTCCCAAAATTTGGAAAAAGATAATATTTTTTGTCTTTTCAATAAAGCAAAAACTATTTGTTCAACGGACTATCTCTTCCGAAAAGAAATTGCTCACTTGAAAAATCTTTTTTACCGTAACGGCTGTCCAATTGCTTTTTTAACAAGATTTTACACCAATTTCAAAACGACGTCACAATGGGTGTAACTCACACGCCTTTCTGACGTCACAATGGGTGCCTACTTGAAACTTTCCAACGTATTCTAGTGATTCTTGCTTCTTCTCGAAGATTTTTCTTTTTATTTTTATTATTACCGATTACGTAATTTATTAGCAGTGTCTTTTGTGTCACGTGATGTTCTAGCAATTTCTATGTTATTTTCCAGTCGTATATATAAGGTGACAAGATTTTTTTTCATTTATTCAGAGATTGAGAGTGTAATTGAGTGGTAGATCAGAGTAGAGATTAGAAGTTGTAAAAAAAGGCGTTGTTGTGTGGTGATTGTTGTGACAGGAATTAAGCGATTATTTTGGTGGCTTAGTTTTAGTTAGTCTTTGATATTTAATTATTGAAGTGCTTTAGTTCTGTGTTTTGGCAAGCGAAGGAATTCGAAGTTATAAAGTGGTTTGTGAATGTATTGCTCTATTGCAGTGGTTCCCAACCTTTTTAATGGCCTGCACCCCTATATTGTTGTAATATGTTCTCGCACCCCTAAAATATCTTAATATGTTCTCGCACCCCTATAGTATTTTAACATGTGAAGAATAAGGCCATGCACTAACACTCTGAAGTAAAAAGAACGATCAACTCAGGTTTGATCCCCCCAAAAAAAAGGCGAAAGCTGAAAATGCCACCAAACTTCACGCCAGACAAGTGATGACCTTTTTTTTTTTTTTTTTGGAGAACACCGCTGAATGTGGCCTTATTGTCACTTCAAAGCATCAAGACATTACTACACGCAGTTATGAATGTTTGCGTGGCAGATGCGCCACGGCATTCATAATTAAGGCCACATTCAGCGGTGTTCTCCAAAAAAAAAAAAAAAAAAAAAAAGGTCATCACTTGTCGCAATGCGCCACATTTGGCCACCCCTAGCTTAGAGTCTAATTCCGTAGTTTTCAAGCAGGCAAATTCCGCAGTTTTCTCACCATTATTGCAGAGGTGATCTCCCAAAAAAAATACCCTCGCATCGTTTCGGGCTGAAGTGAAGGCCGCGCATTAGGCATGCTGTAATTAGACACTGATTGTGCAGAACTATTAACACATGATGAACTGAGCATGACAGGACAAAAATGCAACAGAAAAATCTGAATAACCATCTCGCACCCCCTAGGATGCTGCTTCGCACCCCTGGTTGGAAACCCCTGCTCTATTGTGATCGAAAAGTGCGTGGGTTTAAGTATCTCAGTGGAAGCCAATCTTTTTCTAGCCATTAAGTTGCAACCAAACGTCATTATTCGATCGATACTGCAAATCACTTCAATTTAAGAAGTAAATTGAAATTGAAATAGAATTAAAAACTCCATTGAACCGCGACAGTTTGTTTATAAGTTTACCTGTTCATGTAATGTGAACGTCACGTACATCGGTACGTCCGCAAGACATTTCAGTATAAGAGCAGAGGAGCACTTAAATGTTTCAAAGTCAGGTAAAAGTGCCGTCAAGGAACATATAAGAAAATGCAGTTCATGCAAAACTCAGCCGAATAACATGAAGCAATTTGAAATAATTAGAAAATGCCAAACATCTTACGAAACCAAAATCCATGAAATCTTGGTGATCAAAAGAAGTAACCCTGTGCTGAACAAACAACTGTATGCAAACGGAGCGTCATTTTTATTAAAAGCGTTTTAATCATAGTATTTATTAAATCACATAGACAAACAATTTTGTACTGAATTTGATGTGATTTTTTATTCTTTTGAAACAATTATTTATATAACCTCAAATCCAATTAACTGTTTACAGATAATCGTTTCTGCTATCAGGCTGGTTGTTAGCAGTAACTAGATCAGGGGTGGGCAAACCTTTTTTAGCGAGGGCCACATTGTTCTGTCTGTAACCAGCGAAGGGCCAGCTTCTACAAATTATGCTTTTATTATATAAAATATAATATATATTAATTATGTTTCAATTACATTCTATTAATAGACATGTATATATGGATTTTAAATCTGAAATAAAAAAATTAAAATTATAAAACAATGTGTTGTATTCAATGTTTAAATAATAAGACGTTCAAAAGTACAAGTATAAATGTTTATTAACATAATGTCTCTATCATTGCAGCACATTACACATATTTAGTGAGACATATGTAGCTGGTCACAGTTTTTAACAATCTTTTTAAATCTTGGCACAAAATTACTGCTTGATGTTCTTAAAATTGCATGTACATTTGAGTCAGTTAGCAAAGACCTGTTTTTAGATTTATTGATTGTTAAGCATGAGAATGTTTGCTCGCAAATGTATGTTGAGCCAAATAATGATAACATTGTTGCAGCAAAATGTTTGAAATTTCTAAATTTTTCATCAGAAAGAGAACCGTAAAATTCTGCAAGTGACACTGTTCTAAATCTTTCTCGCAATGTGCCATCAGCTTGCAAGTTAATTAGTTCCAGCTGAACGTTTACAGGAACTGAATCAACTTCGGCTGTGAATGGAGTTGTCAGTAAATCAAATTTTGGCTCCATGTCTCTGAAGTCTGTGAATCTTCTTTCAAATTCTTGTCTCAGAGCATTGCACTGAGCCATGTACTTTTGAATACAGTTTTCTGGTACTTCTTCCTTTCCAAGCAGTGGGAAGTGACAAAATGATTTAGCTTCCATTTGTCTACAAAACAGAGACAATTTAGTGTGGAATATTTTAACATGCATGTATAACTCATGGGCCAAAAGTCCTTTTCCTTGCAGTTTCACATTTAGCTCATTTAACATTTCCAAAATATCAACGGCAAACATAAAGTCATATTTCCACTCCTTAGATTCCATCTTTGTGACAAAATCACATGCAACCCCTTTAATGTCAAAAAACAAAAGTATCTCGCTTTTCAGATTCCACACCCTTTTCAATACTTTGCCGATGCTTAACCAGCGAACCTTGTTGTGATACAATACATCAATGTGTTCTGCTTCAACATCTTCAAGTAGAGCTTGGAATTGTCTATGGGAGAGTCCTCTTGCCCTAATCATGTTTACAGCATGTACAACTGGATCAACTACATGTTTGAGCTGTAATGTAGATTTACATAAACTTTCCTGATGAATGATACAATGGAAAGATAACAGTGAGTGATCAGGGTGACTTTCCTTTATTCTGGTATCAATCAATTTTACAAGGCCTTTATTTTTCCCAGTTAAGGCTGGAGCTCCATCAGTTGTTATGCTCACCAACTTGTTCCACAACAGTCCGTTCCTTTCAATACAGTTTGTCACTGCATGGAATAAATCCTCACCAGTTGTTGTGTCTTTAAGTGATTCGACACTTAACAGCTCCTCAAATCACGAAAAAACACCAGTAACTGAGCCGTGTCCTTTACATCAGTACTTTCATCTAATGCTAAAGAATAGCACAAAAATCTATTGCTCGCTTCTTGCAGTTGCAGCAATAGATCCTCACTTAAATCAGTGAAACGGCGCACAACAGTTCTCCTTGATAAAGCCACACTCTCAAACTTGGATTTGGTTTCTGGGCACAAAATATTAACAACGTCAAGCATGCATTCCTTTATAAATTCACCATCTGAAAATGGCTTGTTATGCTTAATGATGTCGTATGACAGAACAAAACTGGCCTCCGTTGCAGCCTCACGTGCTGATGATTGCTTTACAAAAACATTCTGCTGTCTATTCAACCTTTCAGTCATATCAGTAGCTCTTTTTTTCCGATCATTTTCGGAGAAATCATGGCCAAAGTTAGGATGCTTAGTCTGGTGATGTCTTCTTAAATTATATTCTTTGAAAACTGCCACCGTTTCCTGACACAGCAAGCATACTGCTTTATTAGAAACGGATGTAAACATATACTTCCACGACCACTCATCCTTAAATATTCGACAGTCATGTTCAGTTTTACGTTTTTTAGCAGCACTCATGTTTGGGCTTATTATAGCCGTAATAACTAGTAGGCTTAAATAAGTAAAATGTAAAAAAGAAAAAGGATAGAATCGTTAGGGCTAGGCCTAAGCACACTAAGATAACTATGCGCTCGACTATCATCGTGTGCTAATTGAGCAGAAGCGACTTGTAAATAAGACAGTGATACTCGATCAGCGGATAAAATCTAAAAGTGTGCTTTGTGTACGAGGGCGGGCCGCGGGCCACAGAAAACGTTCGGCGGGCCATAGTTTGCCCACCTCTGAACTAGATAATTACAATTCATGCAATTTAATAGAATGCCAAAACTTCAAATGTCTAACTATGGTGATGCCTCACCTGCATTCTCAATTTCCCTTAATCCATACCAGCATCTCACATGCCAGCTATTCATGATCTTTCCCACAAAACTAAATTTGTACTAGCCTATCGCAGGCTAGTCCATCCAACAGTGTTTCCGGCATAAAATGCAAATATGCCCCTCTGGGCAATTTCAGATCATGCCATCGATCCATTGCTGCATTACTGCATAGACCTCATACAAGGGCAATGGTTTTGACCTATATCACATAGGCACTTCACATGTTTCAACCGCATTGCGCTAGAATCAACATGCAGGGATAGCATTTGAGGCATCACCATAGTTAGACATTTGAAGTTTTGGCATTCTATTAAATTGCATGAATTACAAATATGCTCTTTGGTCCTTGGTTGAACCAAAGAGGGGTGGTAGGAGTGTCTTGTACAGGGTATTGCAGAAAATAAGCATACGGCTGATGAGGGCCAGTAACCCGAAACAACGTTGTCCCGTGTTGTTATTTTGTGTTATACTGACTGTGTAATAGGCTGACATTATACTCAAATGCTATCCCTGCATGTTGATTCTAGCGCAATGCGGTTGAAACATGTGAAGTGCCTATGTGATATAGGTCAAAACCATTGCCCTTGTATGAGGTCTATGCAGTAATGCAGCAATGGATCGATGGCATGATCTGAAATTGCCCAGAGGGGCATATTTGCATTTTATGCCGGAAACACTGTTGGATGGACTAGCCTGCGATAGGCTAGTACAAATTTAGTTTTGTGGGAAAGATCATGAATAGCTGGCATGTGAGATGCTGGTATGGATTAAGGGAAATTGAGAATGCAGGTGAGGCATCACCATAGTTAGACAGATAATTACAAAAACTGCAAAAGGAAGTTTTCTTCTTTTTATTGTGACTATTTTCAAGTTATTTTATGTTTTTTGTGTTTTCGTTCAACGAAAGTTTTTATACTGTAAATATTTGTATATATGTCCTGACGAGGGCGATATGTAGCGCCAAAAATGTTTGATTTTGTTAAATATATTGTATCCTATGTTCAACGGTGTATTGCTGGTAGCAATAATAACAACTTGGATTCTAAAAGTCACCTCTCTACCGAAATTGTATTAAAAACTTTATGATACCTATTTATGATACGTTCACCAACCAAATAACAAACATAAATATGTGTAGAGTAAAAATGCTATAGCTTCAATTGGCAGAATAAAAAGTTGGGTCTTTGTAATCACAAGTTTTAACCAACTGCTTAAACTACTGGCCCCCCCAGGTCCAAAATAATGATTAAATAAATTTCCTTACATGTAACAGCTCGAATTTCATCAATGTAACAAATCTAATATCATTCTAGTAAACCACAAGAACTTAAGGATGTCGTGGCAGTGGGTCTGAGTACCCTTCCTGGCAACAGTGGTCGGTGCTTCAAACCTCACGATAGCCATGCTGCGGTGCTCTTGCAAAAGACCATTTATAACAACACCTGTTTGGTAAGAACGCGGTGTACCCACTGTTCAGTTAGCTCCAAAGTTGGTCTGATCACGACGATCTTTGAGCAGAACTGTGAACTTCCGAAACCAGAAGATGTAACAAGTAACTTTCTCAGGAGCAAATGACTGGGGTCTTTTAACGATTCTCAAAACAAAAAGCAGAGCCGATAGGTTGCTGTTTTTGCTTTATTTGGATGTTTCACAAAACGCTGCTAACATCATCATACTGTGTAGTTGTATCACGAAATGAAAATGACAAAAACTCATCAAGCACAAAACACGGAGAATTTGAGAAACTGCATAATGACTGCACTTTTATTCGAGGCAACTGTCACTCATTCATGTTGCGGTCGTCACAGCTGTGGTTTGAACCTGAAATCTCAGCTTTAAGCAATTTCTGGTTTTGCTTTACCATGACGCATGCGCATAACGCTCTGAGTGCTCAACTCGCGGTCTTCCGTTGATGAGCCTGGCACTCAGAAGATCGCACCGCACTGATGACAAGTCGAGACAGAAGTCTTCGGCAAAACGCTAGTCTGTTCAATGGCGGACTCGAAGTGTGTTGTGGGTTTTATCGACGGTTTTCTTGTTACGAAATAATCATCTGGTAGTCACGTGGCTCACGGATTGCTTTAAATTGTGAAATTGTCGATAATTAACCAAAGATGGTTTAATATGAAGGTGTTCTTAACAAACTAATTGGAGAAGGTGGTTGTGTGGGGGAGTTTATAGATACCCTAGGATCATCTACGTTGCACTTTTAGTGATCGAAGTTGCCTTTAAGGTTTAATAAAATTTCGCCGAAGAGTTATTTTCCTTCTACAACTAACTAGCAAAAATAAGCAGATGCCTTATATATTGAGCTTTTTATGTTAAAACTAAACGTTTTCGCCTCATTAACATGAACCTCATCGGTGTATCAAATTAACATGCTGACTCTAGAATCGGTAAAGTCCACATGATTCCTAATAAAAAACCAGTGGGTAAGACTAGCGAAACAAATTAAAGGGAAAAAAATACGGGGGTAAAAAACAAAAGTTCACAATAACGGAGAAATAACTGTGACAGCGATTTGAGCTGGTGGCCATTACATGGACTTTGACCGAAACGTCATAGCCTCAACACTGTTTTTACAATACTTGGTTTTTTCAAAATTGTAGTGAAGAAACCGTTGTTTACATATAAGCAAACGATAAACAACCGTAGCCTGTACAATGCTTATTATTGTCTAAAAACGAAACACTGTCCTACTGCATGTTAAAGCGAGGTTTCCGAAATGAGGTATCACAGACCAGTTTTACTTAAAACCAAACAGCAATTGATCAGAAACAAAGTGAATTGTTTCTAAAGCGCAGAACTAAAGCACACACGCAAAAAACTAAGTTCAATGATTTGTTCAAATTCAAAACCAAAAAAAAAGTGCCATTATGCGGCAGCAACAGTAACAAAAAATAATAATTGTTTTTTAAGCAATGCAATAGAAAGCCATATTTCTCATTTAGTCCTTTTCAAATGCAGTTAAATTTGGAAATGATTTTTTGTGCTTTGATTTGTCGTTGTCTTCGTTTACAAGTGATTATTTTTAATACTGATGGTAGTAAATAACTCACAGAATGTCCAGAAACATTGAAATATCAGAAAGGTCGTGATATCCGGCATCACAGGTTTGTTTTTGTGATGCCGGATATCGCGACCTTTTATCTGTTGTCTAGTATTATTTCCAATTTTCCCAACATGTATTGCTCTGGGACAAAGTAAACAAGGGAGCACATAGCTGGCATTAAACGACGTACGCGCCGATCTTTCGCTGATGGGAAATGTGCAACTGTTGGGTTCTGCAACAAAGTTATTTGTCCTGGTGTGTGAGCAAAGCTGGCTTCTGAGGTGTTTCAGGAAAAAGTAACCGGATGAGGTTGAGGATTTTCGTTGGAGAAAAGTAAGCGTTTGAAGTTGGGTGGTTGTCTGTAAGCGATTAAGGAGTAAACAAGAAAAAGATGTTGTAGTAGAGGGTCCCATTTAAAAAAAAATTGTAGCTTTTTGATAATCCGAGTTACAAATCTAATGTGTGAGTGATAGCTTAACACTAAAACGGTTCATTTGTTTTCTGAAGTAGGTTTGTAACAAATCTCTGAGTAACCAAGTTTTACTCACGAATTTTTTATTAGGTTCCATTTGGAGTTTACAAGACTTTTTACTGCCTTTTTTCATCTTTCCACTTCTTATTCTTTTTTACATTTTCTCTTAACTTTGTTCTGCTGTAAATAGTGAATATAACTAGTCCTGCCTAGCTGATTAGTGGTATGAGATAGAACGTCTCCGTCTTCTCCTACGACAGTGTTTCTCAAACTTTTTCTATTCGCGTACCACCTATTCGTTTTTTACTACACCGCGTACCAAATGACTCAAGATTACCTTTTTTTGCTCAAATCTAGCCCTATTTATTTTACCATAACACCAACAAATAACAAACAATACAATTTAATGGGATAGATGCAACTGTTTCTTCTGCACAAGCTGATCGATTCGAGGCGCAACCTTACTCACAGCGCATCTGAAATCATGTTTAGGCTCAGTTATACGATTTCGGCTCTTGGATTTAACGGCCATGAGGCTGAGAACCCTTGTTCACATTCCCATGTAGAGGGGAAAATCAGTGACTGTCGAGCAGCATTTCGGGCCAACGTTGGGTAAGTAGAACCCATGATTAGCCAGAAATCTATAAGAGAGCATTCCTTCAGCTTTGCTTTTGCTGTATCGTCAACTTGAATATCAATGATCTCTTCCTGTTCTCCTGTTCCCTCGGGTAGAAGAGCTGGGTCGATGCAGAATGGATTGACTGCGTTGGTGCAGCTTACTAAATCTGGAAAGTAATGCAACAATTCCATTCGGAGCAGCTTGAGATGATCATGAATTTCTTGAGATAATTGATCATTGGGCTCCACTGAAAGTGTGGTAAGGAGTTGAAACATTCCAAACTGTTTGCTCTCTACATTTTTGGTCCAGAAATCTAACTTCCGAGTGAATGCTTCCAGCTTTGAAACAAAAACTGCAATATTGCTGTTTGATCCTTGAAAGGAAAGATTTATAACGTTGAGAGCCTGGAAAATATCAGACAAGTAGGCCATTCGTGAGATAAAGTCATCGTTCTCAAAATAATCTTTAAATTCGTGGTTTTTCTCTTTGAAAAATGTCAACAATTCATGCCTAAGTTCAAAGACCCTCCGGGTCATATTTCCGCGGGACAGCCAGCGAACCTCCGTGTGGAAAAGGAGACATTTACGAGCAGAACTGACGTCTTCACAGAGTCTTGCAAAAAGTCGAGAATTCAGAGCTGAGGTTTTTATAAAATTTACAATTTTGATGATTTTGTTCAAGCGCGACATTAACTCAGCAGGGAGCACTTTGGTACAAAGTGCAAATCTGTGAATAAAACAGTGGACAAAGGTCGCGTTTACTGCAATATCTTTTACATATGTTTGAAATCCAGATTTTCGCCCAAGCATGACTGGAGCACCATCTGTCGTGCATCCAATTAACTTACTCCAATCTAGCTCATTCTCTTTAAAAATCCGCCAAAACATTGAACACATCTTTCCCTTTTGTTGTAGCAGCCAGCTCCTGATTCAACATCAGCTCTGTTTTCACTGTGTTATTTTGAATAAAGCGGACATAAACGAGCAATTGGCTACATTTGGCGACATCTGTCGACTCATCGAGTTGAATGGCAAACCCGAACTTTGAGTCTTTTACTCCAGCCATTACTTGATCAGCAATAACACCCGACATTTCTTGAATACGGCGATTTACAGTGTCATTGGAAAGGGACACATTATCCAATTTAGCTGCTGCCTCGTCTCCAATGAGGTTCCTAATTAGTGTCTTTGCTGCTGGCAAAACGAGGGACTCAGCGATTGCGTGGGCTTTCATGTTTTGTACTACAAGAAGAGAGACTTCATTAGATGATTTTACTACTCCTATCTTCGTTTGGTGAAACCGGCCTGTCTGGTCTAGGCGCTGTCTTTTTGCGTTCTCCACCAGCCGCTCAAAATAACTTTGATCTTTGTCCTTTTTTTCTGCATGGTTCTATTCAAGGTGCCGTTTGAACAAGCTGGGCTTTATGGCTGCATTAGAAAGAGTTTTCATAGAAACCACACACTGTGGCAAACATTCTCCTCTATGCTTGATAGTAATGAAACCATACTTGATGTATTCTGAATTGTACTTTCGTTTCGACACGGCAAAAACTTTTCTTGCTAACTTACTTTTAAATAAATTTTGTGCAATTGCGACGTAATAGTATCAATGTTTAATTGCTGCCAATTAACTAAAACAAAATGCACATCTTAAACTTTAATTTAAATTAAAGTGCGTTTGTTTTATTGAAACGTCACACTCTTAATTGTGTCGCTATAACGTAAAACAAACGTATTTTAACGAATATTGGACGTCCTTCCTGATTGCTAGAAGGGAAGGCACATCGCCTTCTGCTAGAAGGGCTAGAAGACTGCGGCTATAAACTGCTAGAAGGCTGCTAAAAAGACTGCTATAATGGACTGCACATCGCCTTCTAAACGTACTTTAATTTAATCTAATTCCTAGTCTAAACGGGTCTTTAGTTTTGGTATTGTCACATCATGGTCATCAAGTAACATGGTCATGTGAAGGCAGACTATAATAATCACTGATGAATATCTTCACGTACCACTAAAAAAGCTCTCGCGTACCACTAGTGGTACGCGTACCACAGTTTGAGAACCACTGCCCTACGAGATATCGTGAAATGAAAGCCATGGTTGTTGATCTCGATTCTCGTTGACGGAAAGGCCTGGATGAGATAGATCGAAACAGGCCTGCCGGCATCTGTCGATCATACGTTTTATTCTGCTGTTTTCTTACCTCTTATTCCTACCCTATTGCTTTGTGATGTCACAGTGCAATTGTTTTACGTGTTACGTATTACCTAGCTATTTGTGTTAATTTTAGTTTATTTATAAGTCTTTCAATCATTTTGCCAAAAGAAGTGACCATTCGCTCACAACAACTTGCATTATGAAACATACAGTCGACTACGAGGGTCAGTTTTGAGTTTTTTTCTTTATTTTAAAGTCGACCCGGCTACAAAACTTTCAATAATTAATGAGCAAAGCTCTTAGCGAGATGTTTTGTTTTAACCACCTTATCTTGTATCATTTGGTTATCACTTTTCTTAGTCACGCATGGTTGAAATTGACGGGTGAGCGGTTTACTTCAGAGCCTTCTCGATCAGTCAGCGCACGCGTGGCGTTGTGTTTAGAGCACAGAAGTGCTGGAATATTCCGGGAAGTGAGCAACGTTTATTAGGTTGGCAAGTGGATGCAACGCGGTTGTAGGCAGTGCTGGCTGGTTGAGTGGCGTACCATGTCATATCACAAAATGCAGACGATCTTTCAATAAAATGCTTCTTAGATCGGCGTTTGTCTTTCTGTCGCGGTCGCGCAGCAGCAGCATCTGACTATGGTAAAAATTTATTTGTTTCAATTGACTTGATAAAATTACTCAACGAAGTTTAGCCTTTTGCAAGGTAGTTACATCCCGATTGGCTGATTGATTCTCTTCCTGCTGTTTGAGCCTCGGAAGACAGTTTTATTGGTGGCACAAGGCGGGCGCATGCTGAGGGTTGTTTTTTTACGAGATTTTGAAATCAACAAACCAGCCCCCAAGCAATAAAAAACATCTTTAAAATCAAAAAAACCTGACCAGCAAAAACATGTTTATTCTTCACCCTCAACATTTCTCTTTTTGCTGAGGGCCGAGCGGAAGGTTTGTAAATATTACTAGTATAGTCTTTAGTGTGACTCGTTTGAGGAATTAGAACCAAGCCTATAGACTGAGAAGTTGCTCTAACAACCACACCTTCCGAACGTGACAATTAACTATTCGTAACAATAGTTATTGACAACCCTTCGCAGTGTAACAACATTTGAAAAACGCTATTCGAAGCGAAGCTGAGCGATATGGGGCGCCATTTGTTCACCGCTGATTACACATGTTTTAGGACAACATTTATGACTAAATCAAATGCATTTGTTTAAATGCACAAATACATTTAACATTTGTTTAAATGTTTATAACATTTGTTTAAATGTTAACATTTGTTTAAATGTTTTTAACATTTGTTTAAATGTTAACATTTGTTTAAATGTTTTTAACATTTGTTTAAATGTACAAATACATATGTCACTCAACCGTATCATTCACATATGTCACTCAACCGTATCGTATCGTTCTTTAAAGGGAATGTACTGCGAATAACGCTTTTCCGATAGATTTGGTCATTGGACCATCAAGTGATAGGTTTGCGACAGACTCGTTTGAAATGGGCGACAGGTGCGACATAGTTAAAATTCTTGAAATGGGCGAGGAAAAGCAGAGGAAAAGTTTGGCGAATGATAAATCGCTCAAAGATGTTGTAACTTATATTCATAAAAAGACTGCGAGTTTAGCACTTATAGTTACATTGCATGTAGCATGGCCGAAACGAGTCGGCATTTACAGTAAATTGATTAAACAAGATAATAAAGAAAATATACATCATAGGATATAAAATTAAAAAGGTTTTTTAATGTTTTATCCTATGATTAGGGTGGCCATACGTCCCGTTTTAGGCGGGACAGTCCCGCTTTTTCAGGCCTGTCCCAGTTAAATTATGGAATGTCTGGTGTTTTCGCTCAGTCATGCAGCACAGCTTGACCTAGGGTATGCCAAAGTTAGCCGTGATAAACTAGGGCATGTTGGCAGCAAACCCTACCTGAATGATGATTCCGGCGGAAAATGACAACAAACGGGCAGCGAAATAGGTGGTGACCTTTTTTTTTTGGAGATCCACCCCACCGTAGGCGCGACCGCGGTCTTGAGCGTCCCGATTTTGATCTAGAGTCTATAGTAAGCCCAACTATTTGGCTTCGTGAAAGGCGGCCATCCACTGTCCCGTTATTTGCTCATGCAAAAACGGGACGCTCAATTGGAGGCCTGTCCCGCCTAAATCGGAACGTATGGCCACCCTACCTAGTCATAATAGCAGTCTGCAATAAGCGTCCCGGTTTTGCATTTCGAAAAATGGCCAGCCTACCTATGATGTATATATATACATACATAGTCTTTCATAAGTATCATTATTTTCTGCAAGAAACTGGCAGACTGAGTTCATTGACTAACAGCATAAATCTATACAGCCTATGTTGCACTTTTGCTTCCAGCAGTCATCCTATATCCTATCCAGCAGACATCTTGTAGTAAGAGACTCGGACTTTTGCGGTTGGTGGTTTAATTTGCTGCAGACCACATGTTTCAAGAATTTTAACTATGTCGCACCTGTCGCCCATTTCAAACGAGTCTGTCGCAAACCTATCACGTGATGGTCCAATGACCAAATCTATCGGAAAAGCGTTATTCGCAGTACATTCCCTTTAAAGAACGATACGATACGGTTGAGTGACATATGTGAATGATACGGTTGAGTGACATATGTATTTGTACATTTAAACAAATGTTAAAAACATTTAAACAAATGTTAACATTTAAACAAATGTTAAAAACATTTAAACAAATGTTAACATTTAAACAAATGTTATAAACATTTAAACAAATGTTAAATGTATTTGTGCATTTAAACAAATGCATTTGATTTAGTCATAAATGTTGTCCTAAAACATGTGTAATCAGCGGTGAACAAATGGCGCCCCATAGAGCGACGCCTAACATGTGACAGGTCGATTGTAGAGCTTACAGTTGATGTGTGTTCGCTAAACAAAACGGAAGAAATGCTTGTTAAATATGGTTCAGTGAGTCAAGAAATAAATTGGCAAGCAGCAGAAGATTTGTATGTGATGAACAACGCAGCTCGTCACGTCAGAGAACAAATAGTATTCTTCCAACGTCTCAATAAAATAAGGTGGTTTTCTAATTTTTTAATTTTTCGCTTTATGTTGAAGAAAAATGATTAGACTTGCAAGACGAGGTTATTATCGAGGCTTTTCTACATTGAAATTATTTTATCTTTTTTCGAATGGATCTTTTTATCATAACCAGTTTTCATGTGTTTAGCGTTAACATTAAATCCTATTTTAAAATGAGTGTTGAAGAGATTTGCAGTATTGCGAACACTGATTTAAATCCTCCCCAACTCGATTGGGAAAAAACTCATCAAAGCGTGACTGATACGTCACTTCCGGATGTGATGGTGTTTAATGAAGCAGATCTAGGAAAAAAGGAAATATTGGGTAAAGGCGGATTCGGGATTGTGTATAAGCGGATATGGAAAAATAATTCCAGATTTTTGATGTATGTGGCGGAGAAGGAGATGCTGAGCGATGGAATAATCGATCGGTGAGTAGCAACTCCATGGCGCGTCATAAAGTGAGTTTGGGCCTCGAGCACTTTTGATCCAATCAAACGAGAGCACGTGACGAGGTCAAGGTTCAATGGCTGGCGCTACGTTACGTTGCTCAATAGTTTCAACAAAAGCAACCGGTACCGATCTACTGCTTACCAGCACAGATCTACCGTCTACCGGTACTATAGAAGCAATTGTCGGAACTGACCAATTAGCTGCAGGCCCCGAACAAACAACTGTCGGCATCTGCCGTCTTAGCTCTCTTTCCTTTCCATTTGAGCAATACATTCAATTGCCGGTTGAATTTCAGATAAAATCACTACCGATCAATATGTCGCAAAAAGCTAGTAGCAAAACAAATCTCGAATTTTTTTCATCCAGGCAAGCTGAAAGAGGTTTGAAGAACGAGACCAGAAACCTGAAGAAGATCCAGCATCCTAACATTATTGAGCTCCTGGGTATCCTTCCCGGAAAGAAGCGGTTCAGCCTCATAACGGAATACATCCGCTATGGTTGCTGTGCCTCGTTTTTAAAACTCCTGAAAAAGAACAGGATAGAGGAATCGTTCCGGTGGCCGCTCAAGTTTAGGATCTCACTGCAGGTGCAGCAGCTCACTCTATGACGTTATCGTTTTATGACGCAATAACTGTTGCTTGTTGCCAGGTTTGCGAAGCGATGACCTATCTCCACGACGAGATGCAGCTACTTCACCTTGATTTGAAATCGAACAATGTCTTGATTGACGACGAACTCAATGCTAAGGTAAGGGGGGGGGGGGGGGGGGGCAGGGATGGCCGTGGCTGCATTACTAAAGGAGGTGAAGGAAAGCTCGAGCAGAAGGGAAGGCTTTGCATGTTTCAATTCAGCAACCATACACATACCTCATAATCGATATCAGGTTCGAACCTGCACTCTTTGATCGAAATCCATCGAATCATATTCGCCCCAAACGACGCATCACTTGTGTGACGTCACACGGCCCCACCCTGCATTGTTTCTTGACGACCTGGTGCCGTTGCAGGTATGCGACTTCGGCCTCTCTCAGTTCTACCACCTCAACTCGTTATCGAAATCGTCAGCTGCAGGTAAGCAGGAGTGTTCCTTCCAAGGTTTTAGTAAAGTGCGTAACCGCCGGCGCAAGTGCGAAATTGCAGCAAATTTACGAAAACCGCCGAACAAGTTTTGTCGGACATTGCTGAACAAACGGTCACACCAGCCTTAGTAACATATTTTGAAGGTGTAAAAAAAGATACTTGCAGTAGCCTACGGCTATTTAATCAGTGTATACGCCAAGCTAACTTTGCATAGCTTACAGTTTGCCAATAACGTTGGTTGGTGTATAACGGCGTCCTTCATTTTTCCCTCAGACGTTCTTCGATTATGACACATTTCATTTAGTTCAGTGCTTTTCAACCGTTTTTTGGCATTTGGCCCAATTTCGAAATACACAAACGCATGCGACCCGGTTATAAATTTTTCTCGTTTTCATGAGCGTTTTTGACTTCACACCGTTTTTGGTATTTTGCTCATTTTCGAAATGCACAAACGCACTTGGTTCAGTTATTTTTTTCTCGTTTTCATGCGCGACCTCAAAAAAGTTATCAAAGTAAATTTCAGAAGTGTTGTCCAACTAAAATAAAATAAACAAGTCAAGAAAAGTTTTCCAATTTCATTCGATGTGAAGGCAAAATAAAGTGCTGGCACAATGAAGACCACGGTGCATCAATTGAAAATCACTGATGTCGGCCATCATCTTTATCACGAATGATCTTTGCTTTTTAATTCGATCAAAACCCCAGCCTGTGAGTTGTATCTTGCTTAGTATGCTACATCTTTCGCAGCAGGAACTCGAGTTTACAGCGCATCAAAGATCTTCGAAGAAGACCGAAAAATAAGTCCGAACAGCAATTGTATGGCCGTAAGCGCCGAGTTTTCAAAATTTGCCAGGGAAAAACCGTGATGATGCGCTTCGTTGACGTAATAATTAGAGTGATTATGTGAGCCCTAAAAAGTCTAAAAACAAGTAGCCTATCAGTAACTAAAAAGCGGCGACGAAACTTCTGCTATTTCTGTTTAATAAGTTGATTTAGGTTAAATGTGGTCACTCAAACTCT
Source organism: Trididemnum clinides (assembly GCA_963675345.1). Taxonomy (NCBI): domain Eukaryota; kingdom Metazoa; phylum Chordata; class Ascidiacea; order Aplousobranchia; family Didemnidae; genus Trididemnum; species Trididemnum clinides. The sequence continues at coordinate 36,659,965 of OY776294.1, read as the reverse complement.
GCGACTCTTGCAAGAGTAATTTGTTTGCATTTCAGAATAGCTGGTTAACAGTGCATGTAGAAAAAATTAATCCTTTGCCGAAGCCCGACTTAAGCATGGGAAGTATCACTTGTTTGAAATAATGAGATGTAGGCAGATTACCACGACTATGACACAAGAACAAAAATTACTTGCGAACTTCAGTTGTTGTTTGATTACGGTGATTAATTTAATTTGTTACATTTCTCAATCGTAATCATTAAACAGCAGAGTTTTGGAGCTGCAAGTAAACTTTCAATTTAAAATTGGAAAGTATTTGATGGCCAAAGCTATGCAACTTGAAAGAAGAAAATTATAAGATTTTTTAGTACAATGTAGTAGTCATTGTAAGCGCGTCTTGCTTCAAAAGCGTATCTCAGAAAGCAATGTTATTGATAAACGATAACAAACTTCCCTGGAAAACTTATGTCTTGCATTAAAGTGAAGTTTGAGAGCTACTTGCTATTACTGCTCTTCAGCTACGATAGAAATTGGCCGGATTACGTTACGTGCTTTGGGGTTGGTTTGTAATACAAAAGAAGTGTGGTAACGGCGTGCACGATATTTCAAGTCGCCATCACTCGCTGTTGCGTCACACCAGGGCGATGTTTACGTGAGACGTTGCACTGCCCTAAAAAAGTGGCGATTCTACCTTTGATTCCTATTCACTGTTTCCCACGCTTAAAACAGTTGGTTGAAAATCGCAAAAACTTTAACAAACGAAAAAAGTTACCAAAAACTGCCGGGCTTTGTTTTGCACTGTTGAATTTTAACTGCGAATCCGTCGGACATAATTTCGCACATTTTTTGCATTTAAAGGGAACACTGGTAAGCGGTGATGACGTCATAGTGACGTCATTCAAGGAATATTGCAGTGGTGTGTTGCTTTATGAAATACTTTTGTTGCTGGAAAGTCGTTCGCGGCTATAGATTTACTCGAATGATTCCTCCACCAAGAAATTTAGGGGGTTGCCACTCACTGTCGTATCTAAAATAATTCGAGTTACTTTTTGTCTTTAGTTCAGTTGGAAGGATGCTTTTAATTACGTACTTATCACAGGGCAACTGTTTTTGTTACGGAAAACATCTGTTTTAAAAACGTGCTGCAAAGTAATACGTGCTGGGAGGATGTATTTAATTAAATACAGTATTTAATACTGGGCAATTGTTTTAGTTTCGGAAAATGCCTGTTTTAAATACGACATTTGAGTAAACAACTGTCTAAATAAACTAACGCTTTGTGTACACATGTTTTGTGCACAATTATTTTGTTGCTTAGGTTTGCAGCGATGTCGATGAGCCTTCTGGAAAAGTTTATTTAAAGCACTCTGTGGGTTCCAACCAAGTCTGAGTCCATGACGTAGGTCTTCCTACGCTGAAAAGCACTCTCTCGCTTCCGCTATGATTTACATGAGATCTTGCCTCCATTGTTTATTGATCTTCTTATAGCGTCACATTAACATATTATTATTTTTATCTGACGTCACTCCACTACAACGCACTTGCAGCAATTATTTAGTTAAATGCCCGGGAAATACTACGTTACCTATTGAATATTGAACGAAGCAGCGACCAAAAATCAAACTTTATTTCTGATGTCACTGATTCCGTCTCGTGTGCATGTCGACGTGAGCAATGACACAAGAAATTTCTATGCTTCCAATCTCTTTTTTTCAGCATTGAGTTCCCAGCATGGGCCTACAGCCGGAGGCACAATCACCCACATCGCCCCCGAACGCCTGCAAGACGTAAATCATAAACCCAACACGAAATCAGACGTTTACAGGTTAGTATGGTGTCATTAAATCATTATCACATGGCAATTCTGGGAGTGCACTCCTTTAACCTGTCATACCCTTTATTCACTCCCCTAACCCTTCATTATTACTCTCCCTTTATCAGTCTCTAACTTTTCATTATGATATCACCAGCCAGCTTTCTTCAAGCTGAACCCATCGGTCAAACTTGATGAAGTTTCAAACCCACACTTTAGTTTAAATTTTTTGTTTTGTTAAATTACTTCCGGTATTTTACGGAAATTCTCGCTATAATCGTCAGCAACATGGTCGTGTGAGTTGAGCCGCTGTTTATAGAGAAAATAATTGTGTGTTCAAACCTCACAATGGATGCGTTGTCTTGTCTATGAAAAATGCTTTTTATGGTAATTTTCCTGTTTACATAGCAAACTGCAGACAATAACACTGTTTCGACCTATCAGGTCTCTTCAGTGCAGTTGGTGACCGACAAGAAGCTAGAGGCTTTTGATAAAGCATAGCTTAGACCGTCTCACTTGTGGGACTTATACATGGTCCACTGTGGTGGATGGTCTGTCATTACTCTGCAAAACTGTATCACTCGTGAATGAGTGGCGGTTGTCGCAGATATACTAAGCTTAACAACTGCTAGAACAACAGTGCTGTCACAGCCCAGTGGTCACAAGGTCTTACAGTAATGCAAGGGGCTAGCGATGCAATTAGCAAACTGCAGACAGTTACAGTGTTTTGACCTATCAGGTCTCTTTAGTGCAGTTTGCAGTGTTTTGACCTATCAGGTCTCTTTAGTGCAGTTGGTGACTGACAAGAAGCCAACGGCTTTTAATAAAGCAGAGCTAAGATCGCCACACCTGCGGGACCTATTTAAGTCACTAAAAAAACCTGATAGATCGAAACAGTTTCCAGCATGAGATAGACATGCAATGTGCCAACAATAACAGTGATTCCGAAGCCGATCTGAACACTACGTTGTTTAATAAACAGGGAGGCCAAAAGCAGGGTTGCAGTTCCTTCATTTTCTGTTTAAAATAGGATTGATGGAGGTAGGATTTTATATTATACTGTGCGTCAGAGCTTTGGACAGATAAGATGATTGCTGCGAGGTTGAAGGTAAACATTTTCAGCTTTTAAGAGATTAAATGTTCAATGCAAAACGTCTAATATTCATATGTATCTGTAAATAAATGTCTAACAAATGTAAATGTCCAAGTGCTAACTGTAATCTTACTTTTGGCCCATCCCTTTGGCTTTGGTAAAATTGATGTTTTTCCGAAGATGCAGCAGTAAATTTCTTGCATTTTTTCAGTTACGCAATATTTTTGTGGGAATTACTGAGTGAAGAGGAACCGTACCAACGTGAGTGGTTGGTTGATGTCTTTTATACTGAGGATTGTATGATATGCATAACTGTCTTGAGAAACTAGATATTTTTCGAAGGTTTTAATTGTTTGTAGTATTTCATGTGACCCTCCTCCAAGAATGAAAAAATACAGTGCTTCCTATTCAACTTGAAATTACAAATGAAAATGTAGTTAGTATTTAGTTGCTGTATATTACACACAGCAATGAGGGCCGTCGAACAGTCGTTGGCGTATAATTGTGTCTTCAACTTTGGATTTTGTTTCTTCGTGAAAAATTCTTCTTGAATTTTTGCTTTGTAATCGTTATTGCAATAGTTATTCATTTCAAAGAAACTAATACCTAATTGCTGCTGCCATCTTGTGATAGCTGCAAACCACACATCAGCATTGAGCGCAATATCCACGAATCTCGTCAGGCACAAATCTGGCTACCTCATCAACTGCAGTTTGCAGTATCTTCTTTAGTTTAGAGCTGTAGTGTTTAATTTAGAGTCCTAGAGTGATTTTTAAGGGGATCTGCAACAACTTTATGGCTATAGACTAACCTGAAGACAGCCTACAGCAGGTGAATCACCAAAAATATTTCATCATGAAAGGAAAATGAAATCCCATCATCTTTAGTCACTCTCCAAAAATTTGAAAAAGCATATCACATAAAAAGAGAAAAACCCACCATCATAAATTATTCCCCAAAAATTCAAAAAAAATTGTCTCACCAAAAAAGGGTCAAAAAAGTCTTCCATGAATTTAAACAAAAAGACCATTAGTTTAAAACATTGAGAGACTTTGGAACAAACCTACCTGAAGCGTGTGAGGGCTTGCGGGTTCCCTCTAGTGGCCTACAGGTTAGCAGCAGCTTGAACTCACTTAACTACGATTGAAACATTGAAACCATTGATGAAAACCACCTAATTTGTCAGCTCAAAATGTTTTAGTCGTAAGAGTGTGACGTTATCAAGTAAGAAGTATATGACGTGTCAATTTGCTTTTGTAGTACTTATATGACGTAGCTAAATTGACGATTCTGGTCGAGCTTCGAACACAGGCTCACTATAGCTAGCTGATCACGATTTGTTTTTAAAGACGCGCCTCCGAATCTTGTACAGGAATCGATCTGTCGCGGGCAAAGACCGGACCTCAAGCAGATTCCTAAAACTGCTCCTGGGTTTCTAAAAAAAATTATGAAGAGCTCGTGGGACAACGATCCGGATGAAAGACCGGAGTTTAAAGGTAATCCAGGCGGAGCATAACCTAAGCTTTGAAGGCCATTTGCGCCATTTCACGTTTCACTTTCTACATTACCTCTATTGCTGAGCTCCAAGCAGGATATTTGTTTGTGTTGTTTTTGAAGTTTTCAGCATAGCTCGTCATGTTCTACTAATTCCTTATGATCTTCTAAACGGCAACTTTACGTCATTCGTTTGTGAAGGTCGCGAGTGCACTGCATGAAAGCACTATTGGCTGTGACATGATAATGATAAAGCTCTAAAACTTATTGTTTAGAAATAAGAGAAGATTTGCTTCGAGACTCCTCCGCTTTTAGCGACGAAGATGTTAAACAATCGGTGGCAACGATAAAAAGTCGCATCGTGAGTTGTTCGTTTGATACAGGCCATATTCCTGGTTGTTTGCTATACTACACGCTTCCAAATAAAATCCACGGTATCGAAAGCTTCCGGCGCGTACAGAACCGGTGCTGAATCGATGCAATGCTGTCCCTCCAGGACAACATTTCGTTGGTCAGCACCGAACCACGTTGTTGTTAGTTTGCTTTAATTATATTAGCAGACCTGCTAAAAGCATCTGCCACAAGAAATTTAACGCAGCAGGAAAAATTGTGGCAAAGTGCTTTTTTTAACGACCAATCAACGAATCCATCGTGAGGTTTCAACTCACGACCAATGCCGTCAAGAAACATCTCTCTGACCCATTTGACCAGATTACCTGCATGTCAATGAAAGGATGAAGCAGATTCCCCTTTGCCTTTTCCCTTTGCCCTTATTCTCAGTTTGAATCGTCCCTATGTTGTAGGAATCTCGCACTAGCGACAGCCAACTATGCTTCCCCCACGAGAAGAGATGCCCCAACTCGAAGATAATCAGAAGCGAGGGGGAATCAAGGTGAGTTTACATTATTTTATATTACGACTATTTATGGCGTAGCAAAAATACGCGCGAACGTAACTTTCGCTGTTACGTCGCAATCACGAGCTGCAATGACTCATGGCTCGTACGCATGATCATGCAAAACGCGCAAAAACTTTCGCATCAAAATACCCAACATTACAACAATATTCATCGCGCGATGATTGCGACTCAGAAAGCAAACACGTGACAACTCCATATAAGGTAAAAACGTTAAATTCCGATGAAAAAAGTTTTTGCTTAAAGAAGCGACGCCGGCAAAATGTAGTCATGGAAACTGGTGACATCATAATGTTTACAACTTCTCGAAAGAAGCGCGTGCAACTCAATTTGGCCATTTATAGCGTCTTGCAGCATTGATTATGCTTTCAGCTCAATTTTTGGTTCTGCAGTGCAATTACATCGGGAACTTGCCCACTGCTTAAAAACACACAAGCGTTTGTTATGCGACAGTTGGTTTTGAATCGCGTTTTAATTGTTCAAGGATTGTCATAACATTTGATCTAAGCTTGAATCTCGTGTGTGGTGAGCTTGCTTGTGAATAGAACCTTACTTCTTATACTGCACACGCTCGAGTTCGCGCTGTGGAAACCGCTTGCGCCCTCCTGCGGTATATGGTGAAAAATTTCTTTGCAGAGTGGCGGATATTTAGAGTTTCCTGTATTAACCAACAAATCATGATCGTTGTTGTTGAAAAATGTTGTCACGGTTACTGCAGACCTGTCCGACTTCCCTTTGGTGCCCACAGCGAACAGCGACGTCCCTTTGTCACAAAGGAATCAGACACCACGCGAATCAAGAGACCAGTAGGCCAAAGTTCAAGTCTTTGTCCGACCACCACCAGTCGCTTACCGTCAAACAACTTTCCGACCCAGACCGTTCCTCTCATGAACCCTCCACAACATTTCGATCAAACTCAGACCCTTCTAACCACCGAAGACCTCAGGATCAGCGCTGATGAACCAAATGAAGATACGCGACCCCTAGTGGAAGGTAATTGTTTCACTCACATGAACTCCAGTGAATATATCGGAAAACAAAAAAAAAATAACGAGATCATATTTTTGCAGTTCGCTCCCCCCAACAAAAATCCCGTAAACGAATTATTGTTGGGGTCGTAATATTGACTGCCTTGTGCGCATGCGCAGCAGCGGTTGTCGTGCCGCTTTGCATCACGCGGGGCTGCTTGGGTGAGTTGGAAGCTGTTTCTGATTAGACAATAACCTTTTGGAGAACAAAAACTAACATTTCGTATTTTAGTCACGTGTTCGAATTTACCCTCCGACGTTCACGGATCTAATAACTGCTCCGCAATTTCTCCGCAACCCGGGACAACGTGCTTGGTTTCTTGTGATTCCGGTTATGGTATCAAAAGCGGAAGTTCAACATCAACATGCCTGAAAAACGGGACATGGTCAAATTCTATGCCAAGCTGCTCAAAGTGTAAGTACAACAAGTGGACAGTGCTGTTTTTCCGACTGCCACTCGTCAGAATTATTGGTTTGATCTTACTTTTTGTTCCCCTATTGCCGCTATAAAGATTATTTTCGTTCATTTTTTAGCATATTAAATACGTGATGTCGCTGTCAGCGATCTTGTCGCCGCCTCATCGAGAGCCTCAATGGTGCAATGGTTTGAGCGTTTGTTTTGAATGTAGCCGGTTGTCAGCTTGAATTTCAACCGTGCCATCCGGCAGACTTCTTAAAAATAGTGTTCACTGCTTCCTTGCTTAGCGTTCAGCACGAAAGTGATAGTGTGGAGAAAATATCGGCAAGTTTGTTTGTTGGGTTCTTAAGGTGGCCAGGTAATCGGATACCTCCATCTTTAGATGGCAGACAAGTAATTGAGTCTAATTTTCTACCCCTTGAAATAGCCCAGACTAACTAAAGATTTGCAAACAGAGCATGAAATTGTGAAGATGAATGAATGAAGAAATATTTTTCCATTGTCTTGTCACTGTTGCTGCCACTGTGACATAAGAATCGTTTTTTATGTTTCAGTGAGATCTTGCCCAGATTTAATCAAACCGGCAAACGGCGGCGGATATTCTTGCACGGACGGCTTCTATGAAATGTCCGTGTGCGACTTTACCTGTCCCCCTGGCTCGTGTCTCCGCCTACCGGGAAGCTCAACTTGCACACCCCCATCGCAAGATGGCGCTAATGGTATAAGTACGAAGTGCAACATAGCTTCCAGTCCTTCCCTGGAACCGAATTGGACTTCTCCGGTTCCATATTGCGAAAAAGGTAAGATGGTGACGTCATTATCTTCTGCAATGTCACTGGAGGTGGCCATTTAATACCCTGCCGTCTTATGGCAGCTTCTGATTGGTAATCGCTGTTTCGGTGTTGTAAATAAATACTCATCCGCACATTGTTGTATATTGAAACGTAACAATTATGCAGCGATTCCGTGCCCATCGCCGCCCCATCAACCAGTCGGCCGCTACCAGTGCAAGTTTGAAGACGGAAAACTACCCACTAATGGAACGGTCTGCAAGCTGTCATGCGACCCCCCCTTTGGCGCTCCTGGGCCCTCCTCAATTTTATGTCAAAATAATGGAGAGTGGAACGCGACTACTCAGCAGTGCGTTCGGGGTAAGTGGGATAAAGGAATGCAGGTTCCTTTAGTTTTGTATGAATCAATTTTTGTTTAATTTGACACAAAAAAGCTGAAATCAATTCAAAATTTTTCATTATATAAATAAAAGAGAAGCCGATTTTGTTCAAAAGGCTTTGCTTCATACTCAGATGCCTTCTTCTTTCCGTATAGCAGTGCTAAAGGTTGAAACGAATTTGGTGAATTTGAACCCACAACCTCATAATCTATGGTAATTACATATGATGAGTAATTATGAGTAAAATATAGTAAAACATACTTACACCTTAATTATGTACGATGAGTAAAATATACCACAATATGTTTAACAAAATTTAAGTTCGCTCAATCCTAAAACCAAATGGTTATAGTAATTGCAACGAACAAAGGTTCGAGTCCACTTCAAACTTGGGTCAATTTTTTGAATTACAAAATGTAGAGTTCGCTTAAGTTTCAATTTTTTTTAAAAAACTGTTCAGAATGTCCAAGTGTAGAACCGAACCCGAATCGATCGTTTAATTGCACCCACCACTTCTTGGTTAACTCTGTTTGTACGTTTGAATGCAAGGAGAACTTTGTGATGTTGGTAAGTTATGATTTGATAATCTGAGCTCGACTCTGTGGCTAGCAGATTGAAATGAGATTTAACCGGAGAAAATGTGGCGGCGAGATAGAAAAGTTGTTTATAACGTCACAATATTGCAGGGCCCGCTCAGAGTAGCTTGTTCCCCCGATGGAGCTTGGAAGAATCCTATTCCGACGTGTGTATGCCCTGCTTGCTTCGGGGGGGATAAATGCGACCAGTCTGCAAAATGGGTGGATGCACTTGCGGACATGAAGCAATCCTTGCCGGATGGGTCGGTGAGTAGGTGTCGCTTTGTTTATGGCCGGGTTGGGGATCTGGATGAGTGCTTGCGATGGGGCTTCTGGCGCTGAAGACCTGGACAGCTCTTTGATGATTTTAGATCACCAGGACCTGTTTGATGTTTTGGACAAAACTTTTGTTCCGGGACGGGCACTGCCTGCAATGGCTCTACTCGTGATGGGGAGATTCTTTTAGCAAGAAGCACAGCATGAAATATCCAGCTACGCACACACACACGAACACACACACACACACACACACACACACACGCACGCACACACGCACGCACACACGCACGCCACTCACGCTTGCATGCATACGCATGCATGCCCATCAAACAACTGGAAACATGAGGATAGAGTTTGATGCAGTCCATTCTCTACCGGTCATGATTGTAAACTGTTAGTTCCACAATCAAGGCAGATAATTGTTGGTAGATGGCGAAAATTTTGATTGACGTTGGTAGCAGGTTGAATTCCTACTGTAATTTTGTTCCAAAAATTTAATATTGTTTTGCAGTTCACGTACGTCGGGCATTCAATAAAATGTTACAAACGCGTTTTCAACAAGAAGCTCCATCTTGGATCAAGTGCGTCTTCGAGTGCTGTGTCCTTTACAGACAATCATTTTTCAGACGCTGCCAACAACGTATCTTGCGTCTGCAGAGATGTTGACAGCAACTTGATGAAGCAATGCAACAACTATTCGTCGCTAGATGAGGCGTGCACCACTACACTTTCCACTCTTATAAGATTTATGGCGTACAAGAAACTGTATCAACTACCCTGTGATGCTAACTTGATGCCGCCACCTTGCGACACGAGTTAAATGCGGAAAATGACCGCCCGAGTGAAATGTGAGGCTTAAAAAGCTGGAAAGGGATTGGTAACGGAGCCACGCCATCAACTATCAACGTAAGCAGGAGGTTTGAAGTTTAGCGCTAGTGTCGCTTTCAAACCAATTTTTTTGCACCAATTTTATCTTGTTGCTCCTACTGTGGCTTCATATTTCGAAAACTTTTTCTAAAATTGTTTTCCGTGCGAACTTGTGATTTGATTATATCATAACTTGTCGCTGTAATTGCTTCAATTGTTTTTATTGAGGACTGACGTTAAATATGCATCGCGAACATTACCACCTGCTTTTTTATGGTTAGAAGTAGGCTACCAGATATTAATAAAACTTTACTCTGAGCAAAAAGAAAGCTACTCGAAATTGAATTGCTATGAAACAATAGAAACGCGAGTGTATAGTGATTGAAGATGGTTGCTTGTTGGTTTGTTTATAAGTGGGGAGCTTTCATCGGGGGTGCGATACTGTAGAACAGTTTTTCAATTTCCTTCTGAAGATAAATTTCTTTGATAATTTCAATTTCAGCGATTTCTAAAAAAAATTTGAAACATTCAAAAATTTCTGAAGAAAATAGAAACAAATCGTATTTTTAGGGAGAGTTGAGGCCTTTTATTCAAGATAAATTTTCCCACCTGTAAACATTCGTTTGATCTTTATGTTTGTCGAGCTGCCAAAAAAGTTTCTATAACCTCGCAGATATGCCACCGCTAGATAGAGATAGTCGATCAGGATCAATCTGTAAACCTCCGTCACGCAGGCGTACGCGTCATCGAGGTTATTCGGGTCCAAACCTGTAAACAAAAAAAATTGTTCTACAAGAAACATAGCAATGCTGTTGACAGCAACAAGAAATCCCGGTGATTAACCCATGAGAACCCACACCCCCCCACTCATAGCCCTGACGACGTTTTAGTGCAATTGCAGCCGCTGAATTTCATCAAATCAAATGACTCCGAACCACAAATTCAGTAAAAAAGTAATCAGTAAAATGATGCAACCATTCTTTTTGCGACGATTTCAATGTTGTTTTGTAATTTCTGGTGCCTCTCTCACAATTCAAATATACTCTTCATCCCGCTATCAGTTTTCTAAAATTAACCGCACATTTCTTTCCACGATTTCAGGCCACAAGTTTTTACCGTTTACAGGTGTTTTTCAAACCAAAAAGACTTACACTCATAGTTTTCAACGGCCCCCCTTCTTCCTTGTAAACCACAGATTTTGATACATATGTCCCCATCAATCAAGCGCTGTCTTCCTCTTCTTTCATAAGAGGTTCCTCTGGTCGTATCCGGGCGCAGATTGAAAAATACTTTTCTGGCACCCGGACCGAATACACGGTGGGTTTATCCGGTTGTTTTGGTTTTCAAATAACGAGGCACATTTTCAGAATGTTTAGCAGGCTTTCTAAAATTTTTTCTAAACGCGACCTTCTGTTTGATTGAATAAACTCCAATCCATGCCCCTAAACAACTTGACTCAACCACGTCACAGTTTTCAAATACCAACCTTTGTTGGCCATGTTGTGATTGGGAACATTGGGACTTCTTAATACTGCCTCAATTTTGGACCTCATTTGCTCCCATATTAGATTTAGGTGCCCCGTTAAAATGCGCTCAAATTCCGACGGAATGGGTCCAATTGGGGATTTGACAAAAGAAATATTCCACTCTTTGTCCGACTTCATCATATTAGGTGGAACATCAATAAATTCCTCAGCGGTGGTCATTTCCTAGCCAGCTTCCCTTATGAGGTGGACACCGATCGCGCGAAGCTAAATGAAAACATTGATTGGTTTAACATGCAACCGGCTGACGTTGTCAGTTTCAACCAAAACTTGATTAAGAAATCATGATTAATGAGGTTGTCAGGAATGTGACTCAATGAAATGACGTATGCAGACGAGTTTTTAGGGCCTACGTCATCTTATAGGAAAAGTTTTTAAACTTCACTCACTTGGACAATCAACTGGATGAAGCAAAACCTGCCGCGATGTGGCAAAACCTAATAATTACGAAATCCATGTTTTTGAGATTATTGATTTTGTTGTCATGTATTAGCTTCGGCTTTGCAGTTTGTTAGGAAAAAAAGCACTTTGGATTTGCGTTTATTTTTCCGCGGTGTAGGCGTTAGGATAAGGTGGAACACTGCCTCGGGGCAGGCACTGGGCTGACTCGTCATCTGGATTTGATAAATCATGCGAGGCCCCAAGGAACGGACTGTCGTCGACAATCCAAACTACCTTGACAGTTTTGCACCGCCGGTTCCGTGTGTCTGCGACCATTTTCTCGCTTCCAAATAAACTTCTGTAGGAGCAGAACAATATCTGAAAATTCAAAATTTTTTATTTCAACTTTGTGTTGTAGATATGTTGAACAACAACTTCAAACACAAAAATGTGGCTTGGTATTGCTTTCGAGTCTTTCCTACAATTCACCCAGCGGAAGAAGTCGTCTCGAAGTGCCTTTTCCAAAGGCGAATAGCGCTCCGGCAGGTGCCTGGCTGTAGTTCGGAATTAATAGGCTGCATTCGCTACGGAGCCAATCACTTATATCATCATAGCTTCCAAGAAATGATTTTGTTGACATAAGTTCAGTTGTGGTTTTCATTTTTCCACTTGTAGCTTGTAGTTGAACTTCCTTCGTGCTCATACGTCGCTAAGAAGCTGGATCACCACGCCGCTGCCACTGCTGTGCATGATTGCATTGAAGTTGCTGAGAACAGACGCAACAGCGTCATCGCGAGGGCGAAAACATCATTAATCAATCATCGTCGCATATGATTCACTCTTCAAATCAATCAATCCTGTGACAAACCTAATTATTAGCCTACCTACTATCCACTAAAAAGAGTTCAAACCTTTTCGTCGTTGATTTACGGTATTGGGAAATTCTTTGTTGGTCATGCATTATGAATTGCTGGGTTTGTGTTGTGACCTGTTTTGGAGTTAGCAGCGCTAGTGGTATTGTATGGCAGTTCTTGTATTGAGCTCGTGCTTTCATAACCAGTCTTAATAGTTTGTCCTCTAAAATGGCCCAAAAATCTTTTTTGAAATTAAAAATTGCCCACCATTATAGTTGAGGTTTAATGAAAAAATAACACAGTAAAAACATCGGTTGAATTCAGCATGAATAAACGGTCTTTCAAATCTTTAGAAGTTACTTAGAAATGATTGAATCAGTCTATATTTCCGGGTATAGTGCTTTTTTTATGGTCTGACTCTTTTCACATGTGCATCAATCTCAATGTTGGTCATAAATATTTTGGAGTGATTTTATAAGCCCTTGAAATATTTTTAACTTAATGATCTGCAATGACTCAAATGGGCATCTGATCTAAGATAAAACCACAAGCTTTCAAGAATGCTTTGTGTACCATCAAGTCGATTGTTAATTAACAAATGCACGAAATGTCCAAAATCAATAACAGTAAGAAAAAAACACAACCTGGTTGCTATGCTGCAGAGTACTCTTCATCAATTCATCTCTATCAACAGTGGCTAGCAGAAAGCTGCGGTTGTACTTAATAACTTGGTGAAGGAGCTGGCATTGTCGGTCGCATTTGGCAAAGAATTCAATGAAATCTGTTGCAAGTTGGACTATGCTCCAAGTCTGAGGTCCTTTATATAAAAAGTGTTATCACTGCAGCTGCAAATATTTCCAACACGTGGTGGCGGCATGCCACAAAGAGCTGTCGTTGGTCGAATGAGCGTTGTACAACAGTGATAGCTCCCGCATTAATTCCAATGTTGCTAGCTCTTGTATCAAAACGAAGTGACGCCAGATGCTTTTTGACACCTGTCCACTCATTCACAAACTTACATCTCTTGACCCATTATGATTTTACTTCCAACAGGTAGTTCGGAGATGTCCAGCAATTTCTCAACATCTAAACCTGGTAAAACAATAACCGAAGAGTCATGGTTGGTTCCATCCAGATGGGCCGACATTTTGCCGAGAAAATGTGCAACAAGTGGAAATGTTGGTAAAGATTCTGCCGTGCTTCAGCTGATTCTGCCGTGCTTCATCTGATAAACCTTTCGGTTATCGAGTCGAGATGTTCCCTGATCTCAGCAGATTGAGATATAAGCGAAATCTATTAAGTGACACTGTTATAATTCAAGTAAATTGTCTAAATAAGAATTGAGTTCAATTTTTTATGAAAAAAAAGAATGGAAAACAATAACAATAATGTTTTTTACACAATCCAATGTTTTAGCAAGAGTTAATATTCATTTAATAATTTTAGTTTATACGCTTTTTTAAAAGAAACCCAGTGCATGCTCTTTAATTCGGATTCAAGGTTACCCCACAGCTTTGAACCTCTGTGAGAAAATAGTTTTTGGCTATATAATTTATTTATTCGGGGGCGGTAGTAAGTAGTCGAATTAATTAATCTCGTTTCATGTGGATGAATAGTATTTAACTTACGAAAAGAATGATAGAAGTTTTTAGGCAGTTGATTATGATGGAGTTGATACATAAATTTAGCTAACTCAAGTTGATATATGTCTTCTACTTTTAACACTTGAAGTTCTTTATACAATTGTGAAATTGGCGTATATAAGTTACGAAACAATATTATTCTCAAAATTTTATTAAGCCTCACCCGAATTATTTCTTGTCAAGTTTTATTTGCTGTTGCCCACGCAGTAATGCCAAATTGAATTCTGCTGTATACAAGATTATAGTAAAGCATGCAAAGAGTTTCTCTTTGCATAAACAAAATCGCGCAATTTGTAAAAGAGTCCCGTGCATCTGGCAAACTGGGTGGACAAATAATTTATTTGCGACGTCCATTTAAGATTATCGTCAATGAATAACCCAAGGTATTTGACAGTGTGCGCTCTATTAATAGAAACACCGTTAATCGCTCTATTAATAGTAACACCGTTAAGAGCTATCCCAAAGTTATACTGACAAGTTTTAAGGGGTTACTTGTTCAATATCATGTAGTCAGTTTTTGAAAAATTTAGGAATAGGTTATTTTGACAGAGCCAAGAGTTATTTTTTTGAGTTCTATTTGAACTTTGTGTTCTAGGTTTTTCAGATTGTTATCAGCCATCATCAAGCAGGTGTCATCGGCAAATAATGTGGTGTCAAAATTGGAAATCAACGAAATGTCATTAATGTATAATAAAAAAAGTAGTGACCCAAGGCAAGATCCCTGGGGTACCCCACATGATACATTGTTACAGGTAGACATGAAGTTACGTACATTAGTAAATTGATATCTGTTTTTTTAGGTAGCTTGTTAATCAATGCAGACTTTTACCACGAATTCCAAAGTTACGATACAATTTATTTAAGAGAATGTCATGGCCAACAGTATCAAAAGCCTTTGATAAATTCAAAAACAAACAGTATGTATATAAATTTTGATCAATATTGTTTGTAAACTTGCCATATATTGAATTGATTGCAAATAGTTGAAGAATTTTTCCGGAAGCCAAACTGATTTTTACAGAGCAGATCATTTTTTTTCAATAAAATTAATGATGCAGAAGTAAATTAATTTTTAATATTGCTTTGAAAATACCTGTTTTAGCCATAAGCTTTTAGTGACGCTCTCATCAGTGGCGGTATCGCGTCAAAAGGGAAGATCTAGAGTGAATAAGTGTTTTATGTGGTTGATACAGGTAATTGAGACGAGCCAATGATCGCGCTAGTATTGTAAAGTGCGCCAAAGTAAGATTTAGAAACTTCTCTACGATCATCCTTTTTAAAAATTGGAATAACTTTGGCAATTTTCAAGCAGTTTGGATAGATGTCTTTCTAAAGCAGTTGTTTATTAATTTATAAAGAAAAGGAGATATTATTGATTTACTAATTTTCATAAATTTAGTTTTGGCGTCTGTACACCTGGTTGCTTTTGAATCTTTAAACGAGTCGATAATATTATTTATTTCGTTCGGATAAGTTGGAGTTAAGAAGAAAGAATTGATCATGCCTTTGGGCGCTGTTGCATTTATATCATTCGCATCAACTTCGGAAATAATCTCAGCACTTACTTTGGTGTTGAGTTGGTTAATGTCAACTTGTTGTGAAGGTTTTAAGTCTACCAATTCATTCACTATTTTCCATATCTTACCGCTATCACTTTTGTTCTCAATTATTAATTCATTGTAGGATTTTTGTTTCGCTTTTTCAATCGTTCGATTTAAAACATTACGATACTTTTTATAGCTTTTGTATTTTGTTTCTTCATATGTTTTACAAATCGATTTATAAATCTTATGTTTGGTTTTAATCGACCAGAGAAGACTCGAGGATACCATGGTTTAGTCTTTAGTTTCTTTTCTTTCCTGGTAGCTAATTTACGCCGGGCGTGTTTATTTATTTGTTTTTTTATTTTTTGTTTTTTTTATTTGCCATATTTATCCTCCATTCACGAGAAAGCGAATTGTATTGCTATACAGAAGAAAGTGGGGCAAAGCAGAATAGTTTTACAAATTTTTTTTATAACTTCTGCTATATGTACGCTAGAGACATTGTTAAAAGTGACAATAGTTATATTCCATGTCTAGTATCTTCACACGCCAGCTCGCAAAATTTTTTTGTCTACTAATAATTTTATAAGCTAATTTCAAAATCAAAAATTTATTCCGCTTTGCCCCATCGTTGGAACGAAGCGGAACGCCTGTTCCGTTACTTAACTCACTGGAGTTATTGGTTCCATTTTTAACAGGACTATATCACAAGTTACAGTGAATTTTGTATTAAACTAGTGTAAAATAATTTGATCTCAGATAAAAAAAGCAAGAATATCAACTAAAAACTAAGCTAGTATAAGTTTACCAAGCATTAACTGCTTCATTGTTTAAATGATTGGTAGCTAAATGTAGTTACATAACGTACTAATTTTGCCGCAATTAGCAACATAACCCATTAATTTTTTGCTATATTTTGTTTTGCCCCAAACTAGCATCCCATACGAAAGTAATAAATTTGAAAATTCTTGATAAAACTACGTTTGGATATTCTGTTAATATATTTCAAAGTTAACCCTAAATCTGATTGCTCAGCAGCCCAGCTAGGTAAATAGTTATGTCTCTTTTATAACAGTTTCCTCACAAAGAGGCATGCTTAAACTGCATTTTTTTTGTAACTCAGCACATTTAACCCACCAAGCAGCAAATTTTGGTGCGAGAACCTGTCACGTGATAATCACTAATTTGACGGAAGATGGTGGCGCTATTTCTCACAATCAATAAGAAATTTAAATATTCCGCTTTGCCCAGCGTACCGTTTTGCCCCACTTTCCCCTATATTTGCCACACTCGTAAAAGAGTTAATGAAGTGTTCAAATTGATTACGGATTGTAGAATGAAATCGAGATAAATTTAAAGTTTTTGATAAAATATTCAGCTTTAAATTTTTTCATATCTTGTTTCCATATTGGACGAGCGTTATTTTTGAAATGCGTTACAGTAGGAACTAAAGCGAAAACAGCATAGTCGTCAGAAAAGTCCCTTATTGCTATGCCTGGCATAAGCTAGTTATTGAAGTTGTTAGAATAGATTTGATCCAATAATGACTTTGAATTTTTACATACTCTTGTTGGTTGATTTATTAGACACTTTACCGCGCTGCCAATTACAGGGTGGGCCAATAAAATGTTACCACTTTTCAATCATACACAAGTTTTCAAATGTGAATTTATTCAAAATTTTTATTCAAAGATGTGTGGTAAAAAACATTAAACCAACATTTAATATCAATGAATTTGTAAAATCTGAACTCTGTAGGGAAAGAAATAAAGATCTGTGTTCAGTATGCGTCTGAGAGTGGTCCTTGAGAGGGCAGTCTCCCTCTGACAAACATCTGGTCGATTTTCTTGGTGATTCCTCCAGACGCTGTCTCACGATCTCTGTGTTAATGGCTGTTCTCGCAGACCTTGGCCTACCACTATGTCCTTTATTCGCTTTGGTCGCATATCCTGTTTTCCTGAATTTTCGAAGAAGATGTCTGATTGTGAGTATACATGGAGGATTTCTTTCCGGAACGTCAATGACGAATCGTCACTGAGTCTGGGTTACCAATTTTAATTCAAAATATGCTTCCACGATCTTTACTCTCTCCTTCACAGTATATTGTTTTCGATCCATTGATGTGAGAATTCAATGTTTTGTTGCTAGTATTTTTGAGAATAAAAAAAATCTGCTATTTTGGAAATAGCAAGGATTCAAAAAGTGGTAACATTTTATTGGCCCACCCTGTAAATCATCCACACATGTTTTGATGCGATTGTTAGATTTTATTTTTTAAATCTAATTATTTTCGCAGTTTATAGTCTCACACTGTCTGGTCATGGTATATCATAAGCAGCTGATAAGTCAACAAAAATTAGGCCAGTGTTTATCTTTGTTTCAAAACCAGCCGCTATGCTAGAGGTCAGTGCCAGTACCATGTTCTATGTTTGGTAGTGCTATGATTTTTCCTGAAGCCCACTGGTTCTGGGGAAAGTCTTGTTTCACAGCTATTTTTATTCTGTATAGTTCAAGTCGTTCTAGTGGCTAAACGCACAACTTATTGGGCGACAGCTGGCCGGCTTGTGGCCCCCCCTCCCCCCCGATTTTAGCAACGCGATCAGTTTTGCTTTTTTTATCAGTAAGCATAACGTCCGTCAGAGTATTTTTTTAAGTAGATGCTAAAGGCTTGATGTCTGTTGAAATGAAGTGCGGTATGCTGGCGTAAAAACAACTTGACTGCAAGATTTTTTTTGAAATCCTCTAATGAAGAGGGACATTTTTGGTGCAAATTTTGAAAATCAACAGAACGGTCTCCTACTGTTTAATATCAGCTGGGCAGGGTGCGGTACATTATTAGTGGAGCCCCGTTGTCAAACCTTTTGATTTTAAAAAGTGTTTAGAACCAAAAGTAAAATTAAATTTTCATTAGAGTTTAATTTTTAGCCTTTTGTTTGTTTACATACCTCCCACAGCTCTTGTCAAGGGAGCGGCCAGGGAAACGGGGAAAAAAGGTAATTGCCCTCTCCAAAAGATTGATAAAGTTTTGTTTTTGTTCAAACTCTAAAGTGCCCTCTAAAAAAAAGTTTATCATGCACGCTCAACCTCAGGAAATATTTTTGCTTACCACTGATTTTTACCCATAAAAGGAATGGTCATCATCTTTCCTCAGAAAGTTTTAGCTGACGTCGCCATTTGGCCCTAGTTTTCGTGCGCTATCTTTTACACATTAGAAAGATCAAAGTTTTTGTTGAAAAGTTGAACAACTTAGGTCGGATCGAATCGCTTCGCGTTATAACGACTTTTAAACATGAAAGGTTTCATCCAAAATCTAAGTCATAAGACAACTGTCAAATAGACCTGCAAGAATAAGTAGTAATTTCATTAATAATTTGGCCAATATGTCAGTACCACTTTGTACTCTTTAAAGTTTGTTTCAGCAGATCTCAATTTATTTGGCATCTTGCACTTCATGACATCAAAAAATCAATTTTTTCACCACTTCGATGTTTAAAAGCAACCCGCACCCTTGCCAAAAGGCTGTGAAAGCCAGCCAGTGGAAAAACTTGTAATGAGTTTCCCTCTGCGGTAGTCTTTATTGGTGATGTTTTTTGAGATTTTCAAATGGATGCGGCAATCTTCTCGAGCTCTACAGATTCTGGAATTTGTACAATTGTTTGAACAACCTCATTACAATGTGTGGGAGAAAGTTTATGGGCGTTTCTTCCAGACTTAAAAGCAGTTTAAACCTTAGATTGTAAGCCACTGAATTATTCTGAAATGACTCAAGATTTCACTTTCATAATTCCTGACTTTGAATATAATTTATTTCTAGATAATCTCGGACAATTTTAAGTTAATCGGTGAAGATTAAAGGGCTAGAAATTTCTATTTGAAGGGACCCTGTAAATATTGTTACAATATTTGGCAACATTTAATGCTTTAAATCTAGTTTTTGCGTAGCCAATCTGTGATTCGAACCCGCGTTGTGTGGTTGTTATGTTTGTTTCTCTCGAGGTATCGTCTTTTATTGATTAGTCGTTGGATTGGCGAGGTTGACCCTCGAGCGACGCAGTAGTAACTGCCTTGTTAACACACCTTTACACTATTCTCAAGTAGACACGTTGCAAGAAGGATTACGTTGTTTGTAAAACCTGCACGTTTGAGTAGAAGTCAAACGACTATCAAAGAAGCTCGTAGCGTAGAGAAAAGTTGGTTGAGCTGTTTCTTAGTCGATTATTATTGTGTTGGAGCTGTAGTAAAGAAGAAACTACTTGGGAGTCAAAATAGTTTGAAACAGCTACGCCGCTAACAACGCTACGTCGCTACATCGCCAAAGCCAATCCATCTGTTTTTTCATTTCTGCTTATCACTTTCATTATTTCCATTTTCAGTTTTGCGTATTATCAATAAAATTTATTAAAGAATTTATTTAAGAAAGTCAGACAATAACAGCGTGACGAGAGGAAAAGCGCGTTTCATCTATTTACAACTTCAGCTTCACTGCAATCTGTCTCGGGTTCGGAGACTACCCCAAGGGTCTCTGCTCCACGAACCCGTTACAGACTCAATGAAATGAATTTTTTTGACCAAAGACGTGATCTATTTTTTCGTTATTTAAGCTGTGAAACAGAAAGTAACTATAGTAATGCAAGAGACTAGCGATGCACATAGCAAAACTGCAGACAGTGACACTGTTTCGACCTATCAGGTCTCTTCAGTGCAGTTGGTGACCGACAAGAAGCTAGAGGCTTTTAATAAAGCATAGCTTAGACCGCCACACTTGCGGGATCTATACTAGATCCACTTGGTGGAAGGTCTGGCAGTACTCTGCGAAGCCGTATCACTCGTGAATGAGTGGCGGTTGTCGCAGGTGCACTAAGTCTAGCAACTGCTAGAACAATAGTGCTGTCACAGCCTAGTGGTCACAAGGTCTTACTTGTATAGTAATGCAAGAGGCTAGCGATGCACATAGCAAAACTGCAGACAGTGACACTGTTTCGACCTATCAGGTCTCTTCAGTGCAGTTGGTGACCGACAAGAAGCTAGAGGCTTTTAATAAAGCATAGCTTAGACCGCCACACTTGCGGGATCTATACTAGATCCACTTGGTGGAAGGTCTGGCAGTACTCTGCGAAGCCGTATCACTCGTGAATGAGTGGCGGTTGTCGCAGGTGCACTAAGTCTAGCAACTGCTAGAACAATAGTGCTGTCACAGCCTAGTGGTCACAAGGTCTTACATGTATAGTAATGCAAGAGGCTAGCGATGCACATAGCAAAACTGCAGACAGTGACACTGTTTCGACCTATCAGGTCTCTTCAGTGCAGTTGGTGACCGGCAAGAAGCTAGAGGCTTTTAATAAAGCATAGCTTAGACCGCCACACTTGCGGGATCTATACTAGATCCACTTGGTGGAAGGTCTGGCAGTACTCTGCGAAGCCGTATCACTCGTGAATGAGTGGCGGTTGTCGCAGGTGCACTAAGTCTAGCAACTGCTAGAACAATAGTGCTGTCACAGCCTAGTGGTCACAAGGTCTTACTTGTATAGTAATGCAAGAGGCTAGCGATGCACATAGCAAAACTGCAGACAGTGACACTGTTTCGACCTATCAGGTCTCTTCAGTGCAGTTGGTGACCGACAAGAAGCTAGAGGCTTTTAATAAAGCATAGCTTAGACCGCCACACTTGCGGGATCTATACTAGATCCACTTGGTGGAAGGTCTGGCAGTACTCTGCGAAGCCGTATCACTCGTGAATGAGTGGCGGTCTAAGCTATGCTTTATTAAAAGCCTCTAGCTTCTTGTCGGTCACCAACTGCACTGAAGAGACCTGATAGGTCGAAACAGTGTCACTGTCTGCAGTTTTGCTATGTGCATCGCTAGCCTCTTGCATTACTATACATGTAAGACCTTGTGACCACTAGGCTGTGACAGCACTATTGTTCTAGCAGTTGCTAGACTTAGTGCACCTGCGACAACCGCCACTCATTCACGAGTGATACGGCTTCGCAGAGTACTGCCAGACCTTCCACCAAGTGGATCTAGTATAGATCCCGCAAGTGTGGCGGTCTAAGCTATGCTTTATTAAAAGCCTCTAGCTTCTTGTCGGTCACCAACTGCACTGAAGAGACCTGATAGGTCGAAACAGTGTCACTGTCTGCAGAAAGTAACTAACTTTACCATGTCCAATTGATAGCTAGCTACATTTTTCTTCGTTTTGCAAAAAAGTAACTAGTCAATGCCTTCTGCCGTATATGGGATAAATTTGTTTGCATTTTTTGTCAGCTGTAGCTGGGTGATTCTCTAGGTTAGCCTTCCGGGAGTTTCCACTGGGCTTGAGAAAATGCCATCGATTTTTTAAACCGACTTGAATATGTCTCAGATCTATAGTGTGAGGCCTTTCAAAACATTATGGTGCACGAATAGGAATTTCATAGGCTATTTGTCGGTTGACAAAAAGCAAAGATTGGGTATATTTTATTTTTCAAATCTAGCAGATTTAAAAGTGCTCGCACATTTGAGTTTATCAGAAACAGCTCGTGGCTGAAGTTTATTGCAGACATTATAACTTTTCTATTCCTTGACGAGTTGCTGTCATGTGGAGGTTATGGATTCTGTCAAACATGAATATAGAGCTTTCATAGTTACCTACTTGCACGGCTTCAAGACCAAGATTAATCCAACCCAGACTTCAGGTTAAAGCTGGTTGGAGTTAATCATCATCGGGCTGCTGCCGGGACAGTCGATTTCTACCACTAGCAGGAGAAACCACTAATCAAAGTGATGTAGCATCACAAATTTCGAACAAAAAATTATTGCGGGGATGCTACTACAAACAGCGCTCCATGTTTGGCCCGTAATAACTCCGGAGCACCTAATGCAACAGACCACAATAAAAACTGCTCAATTCAACCTTGAAGCTTGCATTTATGCTGGCAAAAAAGAGATGTTTACACGTTAATTATGTTTAATGACAGTTTCAAAGTGAAGCTTGTAAGAAACGCCAAGTGACAGGTACTTCCACAGAACTTCATTTGTGATGGTATAAGTATGTGGTACCGCATTATGAAAAGTGTAGTGGATCCGCTGTACACGATTTGTCCTGTTTTGCCCGGAAACAATAGGTTACTTTTGAACTCGCGTTTTTTGTAGAGATTTCACCACAAACAATAATCATACTGAATGCTTTTTAAACAAAACCACATATTTTATGAGCAAACTCAAGGCATTTTCTTGGCCTATTATCCAACGCTATTGTTCATACCGTTAAAATGCAAAAACGAAGAGACATTTAAGAATATCTGTTGACACCATCCCCAACGCGGCAGCCTTCAGCAAAACTCTCAGGGCAACTTAAAACGATTTTAGAAAATCCTATTTTACTAAGGGACTGAATGATTTCAAGGGGGGGTCTTTCGTGATCGGCTGTTAGAAAATCACCTTGATAAGGAACAGTAATTACACTGCGAGTCAGAAGTAACGCAGTTATATATATTAAAAACGGCTTTAAGATTTTCTCCAACTTTTTATATTAACCTATAGAGCAACTCGAGTTGTTTTTTGCGAATTGCCAGCCATCTTCTAGCATGGCGTTCGACACATAGTTGCTGGGACTTTTCTGCAACAATGTTGTCTTGCAACCATAAACATATCTACAGGGTGTCTCAAAAGTAAGTATACACTTTAAAATTTGAATAACAATCTAATGGCTTGTTCAAATTTGTCAAAAGTTTACAAAAATATTCTATGAACTACTAGAAACAGATTACCGTCCTAATATCTCGTTGAATTTATTTATTGACAGAATGTTAGACCTCAACGTGGAAACCACCAATTTCGAGACATTTCAGCCACCTTTTGGCGCATTCTTGCCCGATACCCTGCAATAAATCTTTTGTAACTAGTCCACATGATGCTCTAATGTTTTGTTCCAACTCTAAATGGTTTTGAGGCCGTGTGGAGTAAAGTTGACAAAAAATACTTCGGTTGAAAAACTGTTACTTTCAGCAAGATGGAGCTCCTGCACATTACACCAGGAAAGTCAGAGATTACTTAAATCAGTTTTTTCTCGGTAGGTGGATTGGGTGCAGAGGTCCTCTAGAATGGGCCGCTCGTTCACCTGACTTAACCCCATGCGACTTTTTTCTTTGGGGTTTCCTTAAGAGCAAAGTTTACTCCACATGGTCTCAAAACCTTTTAGAGTTGGAACAAAACATTAGAGCATCATGTGGACTAGTTACAAAAGATTTATTGCAAAGTGTCAAGCAAGAATGCATCCAAAGGTGGCTGAAATCTCCCGAAATTGGTGGCTCCCACGTTGAGGTCTAACATTCTGTCAATAAATAAATTCAACGAGATATTAGGACGGTAATCTGTTTCTAGTAGTTCATAGAATATTTTTGTAAACTTTTGACAAATTTGAATAAGCCATTAGATTGTTATTCAAATTTTAAAGTGTATACTTACTTTTGAGACACCCTGTATAAAACAAAAAAATAAGTCATATTTGTTAATTGATTGAATAACTTTTTCTCCATACAAACAACATTAAAATAACTTCCCCAGGCGACATATGATATTTGAAGGCCCTTGAAAGTACAGCCTTAACACAACAATTTTTTAGTCACGTAAGCCTACCGAACACCAGCAGGCACTCTTGAAGCACAAACTACCCTCTTCTGATAGCTTCATCCCGATGTACGAATGGCGCCAACAATTAGCGGTCGCGCATTAACATAGAATACGTCATTTTCGACGATGACATATAACAAGGAATTAGACGATGACACAATTGGAATTACGGTATTAACAACACATAACAAGGAATAGAACGTGTGAAAAAGTTGGTACGATATAATTTAACAAAACTGAAACACAGCAACTACTTTACATCCAACATACACGGTATTATCGCTTAGCTAGCAAATAACAATAGATTATACGTCAACATGCTGCAACCGACATCCATTGGCTTTCGAACTAGACTTTCACAGGAATCGCACAGCTCATTAAATTTCTAAAAGGTCTTCCCCACGACTAGCAGTAGAGTTTGAACGGACTTTCGAACTACGAAAAAATTGCCGATACACCACTGCGGCTAAATCTTGGCAGTTAGTGCTGCTGGCCACCTCAATACCACAGATCAAGATGGTCTAAGGCCTGGCGCAAACACATGGCATATTTTTCAGTACAAAATCTGCACGCCTTAAAATACACATACGTTTAAAAGATGCATTGCATTAACAGCAGCAGCTCTAAACAAGCAAGATCAGCTTGTAACTATCGTTGCGTAACAATGCTTTGCGACGACACAGTCAAGTCATTGTTAATTTTCGGATGTTGCAAGCACAAACTCTCCAATTCTGCTAGTTGGCGGCCATGCATGGTGTAAGCTAGAAAACAACAAGCAGCTTCACCAAAAGACTTCATATTAAAGATGTGCTCTATGATTAGCAGTGTATACGTCTTGATGCGCACAATCGCACATTACTGCAGTCGAATGGCAAGGTGGGTGCGACGAGGTGGTGGTTTTGCCATCGGTTGGTGTGAGAAACATAACGAGCAAGCAATGTAAGGTTGCCACGTGCACTAGAAATCGCAAACGTCATTTTGAATAAATTTCTTTCAAAGCATTAGTTTAGCATGCGACGATGCCACATAAACACACGATACGTCATTGCATTTTTAACGCCCAGTAAATTTGTAGGCGAGCTCTTCCAAAATATTTTTGCTTAAACTTATAACGAAAAATTAAAAATCACGAAAAAAAAACAATTTCAGGCCCATAAATTTGGTACTGATAGCCAGCAACAACTTGTAGAACTGCTCCAAGATCATCCAGTAAAACAACACCGTAAAGAGCATCATGCTATTGCAAACAAAGATCATTTTAGATGTAGGAAAACCAATTTTAAATCTTCAACGTCCATCAAACATCTCTCGAACAATCGATCTGTCGCGGACTGTATAACATCATGACGGGCGTTCGTCATTGTCGATATTTTATTCACCTTCAAGATCCCTCAAAATATCGACAATGACGAAATCCTGATGTCAAGAGTCCGTCCACACATTACAATGTTTGTTCTTGTCGCCAGTCACCAACCGTCCACACGCCCAGTCGCAAGCTATCACCGGATCATTGTGCTCCCGGGCCATTGATGATAATTTTCCGGTTTTAACGTCCCACGATAGTACGGTACCGTCACTGGAGCCAACGCACACGTACTTTCCGTCGTCACTGAACGAGCAGCGAGTCTGATCCCAAACAACACGGAAGGAGTCGTTTCGAAAGACAGACACCACCGCGCTCTTTCGCAGGTCGATCAGCTCCAACGAATGATCTTTCGTACAGCAGACCAGCGATGTTCTATCGACCGGCATGTCCAACGATGTAATCCTACCACCCACCACGATTTCGTTCTGAACACTACTGCTCACGCGTGCGTCCCACATCCGAATTTTCTTGTCGAAATGACCGCTAGCAACACACTCTGCAGAATCGACAGCTACTATGTCATTACATGACGAGCCAGCCATGAAGGTTCGCGTGCACGCACCCGAGGAGACGTCCCACACCTTCACAGTGCGATCTTTACTGCCCGACACCAAGCGGTTCGAGAAAAGAAATTTGTTTGACAGCACGCTGCCGCTGTGACCTGTGAGGGTGAGCTTCATGCGTTGTGTGTTAAGAGTCCATATCCTGCAAGCGTAATCGGTCGAGCTCGCCGCGATGCACTGCTCCGGCGGATCGACGTCAACTGACGTCACCCCACCGTTGCACCCACGCAAGGTGTACTGCAGGCGGGGTTTGTCGCCGATGAAATTCCAAATATTTATGAACTTGTCGGAGCCGCCAGTCGCCAGTATTCCACCAGCAAAGAACCTGGTGGAAGTCACTTCGCTCTCATGGGCCTTCCAGTTACAAACCACCTCTTCTGGCAGATGGACGTGAGTAAAATATTGACGGGAGGTTGTCAGCGTAACCTGCGGCTCATTCTCAGGCTTTGCTGGTTTTCGTCCGAAAAAACTCGATACTTTGTCCTTGAAGCTAACACTTGTGTTCATAGCACTAGGACTGCAGGAAGATGATGTGGAGCTGACCGAAAGCGTCTGCTCTCTTCTTCCACCGCCAGGCGGCTGCGGTATCGGTGTGCTACTGCTGATGGTTTTTTCCTTTAAAACAATTTGAATTTTAGCATTTTCCGAATTTAATTCCTTAGCTTCTTTGTCTTTGTAGTGCATCCATCTCTCAATTAAAGTTTGATTTTCAACTTGACAATTTCGAAGTTTCTTTTCAAATGCTTCTGACGTGATTTGCAGCGCTTGATACTCATCTTTCAGCATTATGTTTGCTTGCTTCAAATCACTGTTCTCCTGTTCGTATTTCGCGAGTTTATTCCTCGCATTGTCCAGCGCTTCATTTCTCTCTTTTAGATGCTCATTGATCCTGATCAATTCCTTTTCTTTCTCCTGCAGAGCCATGTTCAAGTCGATGATTTGCTGCGCTCGGTGTCCTTTCGTCCGATGAACCTCAGTCAGCTCTTCTTGAATTTTGTAAAGTTTTTGCTCAAGTGCAGAAGAATGTTCTCTGCGATCAAAGCTTGATCTTCCGGAGTTGACTTTGCGAGCCAGATCATTATTCTCCTGCTTTAACTTCTCAATTTCATTCTTCAAGTTAGCATTAAGCGATTGATATTCTTTATTGCTTTCATAAAGTTTCGCATGGGAAACGATCAAATCACCAAAGCGATTGTAAAGTTTGTTACGTACTTCCAATTTACCAAAAATCTCTTCTTTTAAGTCCATGTTTTAATTTCACTTCAGTAAATTTACATTTTACAACATTTTTAGTTGAAAAAATCTGAAAAATTAAAAATGACAAACCACTGGTAACGGGTCACTACGAATCAAAAATACAATCGATTGCTGTTCATTTATTACTTTCAGCATAAAAATTGATGCATGGTATTTTTCTCTACAATACAGTTTCCTTTCTTTCGTGATAAAAATAAAATTTCATTGCAAACCAAACTCGTAAAACCTTCTTGTGTTGTCTGCATTAAATGCAATAAACACAACATCAAAATACTTTAGATTTCACCATCCACACTTGTAATACAGGCGCAGCAAATTCACGCACACCTTGATAATAATGTGGCAACACAAGAAAATATGGTTCAAAGATCCACGAGCAAATTCAATTAGTAATATAATACTTAAAATACTGAGCCCAAAAAATGTACCACAGTTGTTTCCTCTAGACCAATGTTTCTTAACCTGGGGTGCTGAAATTAATTTCAGAGGGTGCTGGGAAAGATGACATATGAAGAGGTCAAAGGTAAAAAAATACGTTTGGACAAATGTATTTTTACCGATCTGAGTAGAAATATGGTAGACGTTGCAAAGTTGTTTTGAAGAATAAACCAAACGAATGATCAAGATGTAGTGCACTTGTCTTTACTTTATCCTTATAAGTAACCAGTTGTTAGCCAATGGTAGGGGGTGCTGGGCTGCTTAGGCTTGATCAAAAGGGGTGCTGAGGAAGAAAAAGGTTAAGCACTGCTCTAGACTGAGAGTTTTAAGACTTTATGAGAGGTGATCCCCTTTAACATTGCCAAAAAATCTTGTGCACCCCTTTAATATGTGAAGACCTTTTTTCTTGAAAATAAATTCTTTAAAACTCTGATTTTGACACATTTTAGTGCAAGTGGGACCAAACAATAATTTTGGGATCAAAATATTGCTCGCATCGACTGCAACGTGTATCAGTGGCAACTGACTAAAAGATCCTTTTCAAGTCTCTCCGACTCTGTCGATCTTGTGTTCGATTGAATAATGCAAATGCCACTTCTACCCTGCCACGCCGCATGCAACACAACAACCTGCAGTATTCATTGATAATTCTCACACTCAGTCTACGGTCCTGTGCTGCTGACACAAGCCGGCGGGCTGCTAATAATGTTCTACTGGTTTGCCACTTAAGGTAAAGTATAGAATCAAGTGTCATTTTTTCCAGCTGAAACGTTTGCGATGTTCTGGCCTGGGCCTTTATGCATGAAACTATTTTTAAGTGAAGTTGATTCTAGACTTTTCCTAATTCTAAAAATGTCATCAGTGCTTGCTTTCACAACAATTCATAAAACTACAACGTGCTTGCCCAACAGAAAAAATTTTTACCAAATAACGATATAAAAAGAATCAAAAATGATTTTTTTTATTTCTCGTCTAAAAAAAAATGTCAAGCTATGCCTCAAGATCTAATAATGAGAAATAAATGTCAAGCTATGCCTCAAGATCTAATCCCATGAGTACGCTGTTTAAATGAAATCAAAAACGAGTTTTATTTACTGTTTTTTACATCAGCAGATGCACTTTCATTTAATATTTTGTGATGCAATTGAAGTCAAATACACTAAAGAAAAGGTTTTTGAATCTAGGGTTTGTGAAGAATTTTCAAGGAGGCAGCAACAACCAAACTTTTTGTGCCACAGAAAAACTGTTTGGCCTCCCTTACAATTATTTCTACAGAATCGAAAAGAAAATCAGATTGACGGGAGTCCTCCATTAATTCAAACAAGCAAAAAAAGATCCACCACTTGAAAAAGTTGGAGAATTACTCCATTGAAATGGTAATTCTCAACCTAATATTTCCACAGCAACACAATTACTTGCGGACCAGAAGAACACTAAGAAAAAGAACAAAGTACTTTTAACAAAGTCAATTGTTAAAGTGAACTTTCGTTTAGAAGGCCAATTAGAAACATGTCACTAAATTGGTTACAATTTTGTCAAACTTTAGGGAAAAGATAGACAATGCACATCAAAGGTAACAACTAACATTTTTGCAACCTTAGATATCAATCACAATTGCCTCATCATATTTCATTCACATAAAGACACTGACAAACCCAATTGCTAGTAGGGACAGTATAGCAACAAAAAAGGCAGACTTAATCGAATTTCAAGATATTGAAGTAAATACTCCAATAAATTTAGCTAATCTCAATGATTTTTAAACACATAATGGATTTTCAGATTCTGCTATTTCTTTTTTCATTCATGGGTGTTTTAGTTACCAATTTGTCTTTCTTACTTCCCTACTTCATGCATTTGAAACTAAATCATTTTTTGTTGTTAAACTTCCTTCCTAAAGTAAATTATTACAATTTTGTGTTTAGGTTGGGTTTTTGATTTCCCAGTTGTTTATGAAAACCAGAAAAATGCAATCTAATCTAGATATTCCAGAAAAAAAACAGGAATATTTACTATAACACAAAAGAAGTCCAACATCTGAAATAAAGGCAAAAAGCACTAAAACTTGCTAAGTTCACTCTTATTATAACAACTGCAAAGAAAACTCAAGAGCATTGACAGATTTATTGCTAAACCGCAAGAAAAATTTTGGCAGCAAACAAGCCCTCAGCAGAAAAAGCTCATTTTTACCAAAATTGGAGTTGGTGGAATGTTCAGTAAAGCATTGCAAAGGTTCTTTGCCTTTCTAATACAACAGCTAAAATCAAAGTTTAGCATTATTTTTTTTGTTTGGTGATACAACCAAAGATTCCTTGCCATTGGGTAATTTGGTTGGTAGAACAGGGAAACAGTAATTATAACAAGGCACTAATTCCAGGGAATTTTCAAACTGGAATCCCAGTTTGCATTAAATTTTATTTTCAATATTGGTATTTTAGTTTGGTATGACTCGACTGTTTATTTTCTGTGTGTTGTTATTGCATGCTCAATATTGGCTAAATCTCAGATGACTCTAATGGACTTTTCCTGTCAGAAGTGGCTTTTTTTCTGTCAACGGCAATTTGCCTTCAAAATCTACTCTGCCCTACATGATTAGTGTGTCTATAAATAAACATATTTGTGTAATGCATTGAAAGATGCCATGGCTTAGTAGATAGTATGGCTGCCTTGATATGCAAGAATTGTAGGTTTAATTCCTTGTAGACAGGTTGTCTTGATAGAGGCAGTGTACACTGGTGGAACCAGGTATGCAAAAATATGGAAAAATGTACACAAGGGATATTTATTTATTTTTTGGCACTCAGCACAATAGGAATAGTGTGGAGAACAAGCCGGCAAGCTTGCTTGTTGCATCCTGGGGCAAGGCACTTAACAGGACACCTCTGTTTTCATGTAGCAGACAGATGGTGGGGCCAAGTAGACGGGTAGACTGGTGGCCCAGTCTGACGAAAGACATGCAAACAGAGCATGAGCTCATATGTGTAAAATAAAAGCATTAATAATTATTTGTCCTTGTTAAATCTAAATTATTCAATGCAAAGTATGATGGAAACATCATAAATATGCCATCATCTCAACACTGAATCTACCAAATATTTTATTTGCAGCTCACCTTTAACAACCAAGAATAATTTTTATGCACATTTTTTTTATTGACAGCCTTAATTTCATTTACTACAAGGTTACTTAAACAGCTTCAGTCCTTTAAAATGCTTTTGAATGTTTTCTTTTCTGTAAGGTTTTGTCACTAAACAAGTTGGATAATCTTCTGGTTGTTCAATCCACAATTTGTGATCAACATTATTTTCAGTTAGAGTCTGTGAAAGTTTTTTAATGGTTTCTTCATCTTTTGCTTCTAGAACAACTTTATGCATGTTATCAAGATCAGCAACATATTCAACAACATTTGGATCATCCTTAAACATCACTGTCACTGCAGTACATGCATGACACCCTTGTGCAATCAATGCACCAACAGGCCATTTCAGCTGTCGATAAAGATCTCCACGAAGTACAACATATTGCATCAACCCACTCATTATTGCAAACCTTAATGCAGAACTGTGATAACATTAACTCATTTTAATGGGTTAATAACACACCAACTGGAAGTGCTTCAGGTACTGGTACTTATCCTACAGAGGGTGTCAGGTGATGTCAGGCCAGCATGGTGACCAGGTATCAGACATTTTTTTGGAGTAGCAATCTACAACAACTTATAACAGTATAACAAGAAATGTTCACTGGTTAATAATAAATTAGTTTTACTCAAGTACAGGCAAATTTTTTAGTTTCTTATCTGCTTACTTGGCTAGGCCTAGACTAGTTTCAATTTGTTTTGCTGCCTATTTAAGATATTTAAAATATTTGAGTAGAGGTATTTTTTTTGAGTAAGTAATAATGCTTTTACTGAAATACATTTTAGTTAGATTGCCTATGGTTAGAATACATCTTGCCAAATTTTTGTCAGTAGAATTTAATGCACTCTGATTGCAGGGAGCTGCTGCATGCTTTATCAATTTCTATGGGTTCTTATATTGTATACTGGTTAAAGTTCATAATGCACTGTGACATGATATAGATGTAATCTTAATCCTAAGCTTTCATAGTGCTCACTGCAGATTTGTACTAATTGCAACATCAGACTTTTATCAGCAAACAAATAATCTACCGGTACTTAACGGTTAAAAGCATAAAATAGGATTGCCTACTGAAATAACAATGAAAAGCATTGAAGAAAAAGTATTCAAATAATTTGTTTGCACATAGTGGTTTTATATATCTTATACTTTTCCATTGAGAACTACATTCATGCCAGAACATCACAAACTGCAAATAGAATTGAACCACTTTTTTCTATATTTACTACAGTACTAGGCTACCGATTCAAAAGTAAGTACATTTTCTAGTAATAATTTTTAAGAAAAACTACCTGTACATTTGTAAATACTTTTTGTTTTTAGATGTTTTATCATGTACTTAAGAGTGCATTAAAACTCAAAAATTTTGTTAAGCATAAATGCATTAAGGCTACGCAGTAATTCCTTTTGCTTTCCGCATTATCAAACCAATTCTCACCAATTAAAGTAACAAAAAACTTTACTGTAACGGCTGCGACCCTGCAAGCAGCAATACATCAACACAATCAACTTTTCTTGCTACTTTCACCACAGCCGCATACAACTATCTTTACTGGGCTGGGCCTTTCCAACTGCAGAAGTGTTTCAAAGCCAACGCCAAGAGAAAAAGTAGGAACTGCACACGAAAAAACGAGGATTTCTGATAGCAGAATGTAAATTTATTGGTGGTGGAAAGTGGGTCAATCATTAACAATTGTCGTAAAAGAAATTTAAGAACAACATTAAAATTGTGGAAATGTAACTTGTCATGGATAGGTAAAATATCTACTTATTTATAATAATCGCAGAAATACGGAAATTAAAGGAAAAGCCTGTTTAACTCGATTCAATACCGGCAATCTTTGTTTACCAAATTGAGTGGACACGTTTTCAGTTTTTATGAACTTCTGCCACTCTTCGCATTTCAGAGAATTTAGTAATTTTTCAGATGAAAGTTTTTTGTACTTTCATTAGTCAGTGATTTCTCTTTTGGATTAAATTTCCGTAATTCCTTGTTCTGGCATATTGCCGCGATGTAATAATTTCACAATTCAAAATAAATTTCTGTGAATCTGTATTTCCATATTTTGGCATTGTCCAAATTCAATTTCTTTCCAATAATTTCTTCTATTAACTGAAAATGTTGGATTAAGTAAATCTAAATTTAACAGTGAGGTTTTTTGCCTAAACTTTACTGCAAGAACATCTAAAACGATAGTAGATATTGGTATATAAATTTTGTAAAAAAAGTTTATTCAATCAATCAATCAATCAATCAGTTTATTATTATTTTGTGCACATACCAATGTTGCGTGAAGCGTAATATATCTGTAGCACAAGCAGGGCCGGATTAAGCAATGGGCAAACTGGACAATTGCCCCAGGCCCCGCGCTTTTTAGCGCTATTAACTATTGAACTGAACTGAATTAAAATAAATTCATAGCCTTATAACCTACATTACCAGCAAACTTGAACTGAAGAATCTAAATATTTGCATACCGGTGCAGTTATTATTTGTACGAAAAAAATTAAAAACAGACTTTCATTGACAAAGTAACTGAGATGTCACAGTAGGTACTGGTATAATCAGTGGTGTATTGCTAAATATTAAAGTAAGTGGACGGTTGGAACTGATTTCAAAACTTATGGTCTGAGAGATATGCGCAACGGCACACTTCGCTACAGCGCAAGGCGGGACGCATAGACAACATATAATTGAACTGTTCGCAACAAAGGTAGATTAAAACAAATTTATTTTAATAAAAGTATATTTGAAAACATGTTCTAGAAACAATAAACCAAAAAAAATTTGAATATTAATAAAATGTGCCTTCAGTCGAGCGTTTTCTAAAAAAAAGTAAGTGGACGGCGATCCCCCTTCAATACATTCCTGGGTACAAAGTACAATAGCATTTAAATTAATGGCTGCGAACGACTGTCAAATGTTAGATCAATTATAAAACATCTTAGACGCCACTACAGCCCTCAAGAAAAATTTTGTTGAGTTGAGACACCTGTTACAAGATTTTACGTTGGATGACAATGAAACAAACAAAACCAAATCAGATTCATCGTATTTAAAAAAGAGTATAGATGCCTTAGAAACAGCCATATTATGTGTTTTATGGCACAAAATCCTTCAAAGATTTTACTGTTCAAGCAAAAGTTTACAGTGTGCTGACATGTCTTTTGGAAGTTGCGTTGCACTTTACAATGAAATCGAGAGTTTTTGCCAGCATTTATGGGATGAATTTGATACAACTGAAAAGGATGGTTTGAAACTCACAACCGTTATACAGAAAACCTATGTGTCTTCAAACAAACGAAACCGAAAAACGAAGAAGACTTTTGGTTATGAAAGAGAGGACACTGGATGCACTACAGCTTTGGAAGATGCTTGAGAATCTTTTCGTATTGGAACTTACCTTCCAATCATTGATACCTTAATTGGAGATGTAAGA
Source organism: Trididemnum clinides (assembly GCA_963675345.1). NCBI lineage: Eukaryota > Metazoa > Chordata > Ascidiacea > Aplousobranchia > Didemnidae > Trididemnum > Trididemnum clinides. The sequence continues at coordinate 36,625,552 of OY776294.1, read as the reverse complement.
AGACGAAAATCTGTGTACTGTATATTGCAACAGAATTTTAATTTTTTTGCTGAATCTGAATACTTGGGCTATCAGTGACATAGAAAACGCAGCAAATAAGTTGTTGAAAGTATATGCAAGCAATTTGGATAGCGACTTTCCTTCAGAAATTGTGCACTTCGCTTTTCATTTACGTTCATCTCCTGATCTTGGTTCGAAGACAAATACTGCGCAAGCACAGTTGTCATATTTGAAAAAGAACAGTTAAATTTAAACTTTTCCAAATGTGGCTATAATTTTTTGTATATATCTGACCTTGCCTGTAACAAATAGAAAAGGTAAACGTTCTTTTTCGGCATTGAAAAGAGCGAAAACTATATGCGCTCATCTCTGACGCAGGATCGCGTCTGCGATTTCTGTATTATGGCCATCGAAAAAAGTTTCACAAAATCTATAAGCTTTGAAGATATTATTGATAAATTTGCAGCAGCGAAATGCCGAAAACACCAGTTGCCTTAGCTTTTTCTGTGTTGCACTTTCTGTGTTGTTTATTATAGTTTCTGTGTTGTTTATTTTTGCCCTGTTAATGAAACAGTGAGAAAATTTTATTGTATATTTAACCTTTTAAAATAAATTTCAAAATAAATTTTAAACAAAATTAATGAAATTTCCTTTTTTAATAAATCAAAATAACTAATTAGACTCAACCTCTTTGATGTAAATGAATGATGTTCAAAATAAAAATTTGTTTTCGTTTGAATTTCTATCAAACAAAACACAAATAACGCAAAAAAATTAATTTTTAGTTTAAAATAAATACTGTACAGTTTAATTAACTCATTTATACAGGGTGATCAAAAAGTCCCTGTGCACCTGATTTTTAATAAATATAGGTTGTAAAAAATGTTACTAAATAGCGTTTTATTCCATATTAATCAAAATCTTTATTCAATTACTTTTATTTCATTCAATATTAATCAAAACCAGCATATTGTAACAGATATACGTGTTACTTGGTGAACTTTACAGTAGATGCTGGAAATGACCACTACCCGCCTCAATACATCTTGTGGCGCATGTCATCATGTTTCTAAAGACGTCTTTCAAGACAGTGTCGTCAACTTTTTGGATATAATCGGTGATGGTTTCTTTCGATTCATTTATTGTGCGGAAATTGCTGCAATAAATTTTGTTTTTCATAGCACCCCATAAGTAAAAGTCTGGAGGCGTAAGATCAGGAGATCTTGGTGGCCAGAGATTTTTGGAGATAATGCAGCTATCAAAAATTGTTTGTAAAAATGTCAGAAAAGCATTTGATGTGTGGGCAGTAGCCCCATCTTGCTGAAAACATTTATAATGATTTTATTCATGATCAAAGAGCAAAATAATAAAAACACCGACATAGGACTTCATTTATGTCTATTCATGACTACTTATAACTTCGTGGATCATTTATTATTTTCACAATTTAGGTGCACAGGGACTTTTTGATCACCTGGTACATCACCCATTTTAAATACCAAGGATTACGTCCGGGACGCCTTGTTCCCGGAAGGTAAGAGCTTATTATGTCTTCTATCATTAAGATGTAGTAAATCAGTGGCTCCCCAATGTTTTCAAGTGTGACCCAGATCTAAGTTAGTTGTTTTTGCGTTCCATAATTTAGGGGCCCCGCACTCTTATCTACCCCGGGCCCAACCATCTCCTAATCCGCCCCTGAGCACAAGGAGACAATAGAGATGACCATACGGTCTTCTAGGTCTATCGCCACCAACAATTATTTTAAATATTGATAATGATAAACAAAGCGAAAGCAAAACACTAGAAATACACAAAAATTAACAGAAATAGAACTATTATCTATAATTATTAGTACATAAATAAATAAATAGACTCGATAAAATATTTAAGAGTGCTCAATAACAAAAACAGTTAGAGCAAATTAATATATATCTTTATTAGCAAAATGCTAATAAAAATATAAATTAATTGTTAGTACATATTTTTACTGTCTAAATCCATTCAAGAAAACTATATGCAAACAGGGCTGGTGAGAATCAACATTCTATATGCAACATATGTACAGTACAAGAGACAGTAGAAGAGTTCGATATTGATGATATTGCAATGACTGCCAGGTACTGATTGTGGTTTTTTTATCTAACCACATTAATATTTTGCAATCACGTGAAGTTTTAATTTTCGTTTGAATGAATTCAAAATGTAAGATTTCAATTCTTGAGAAACGTTTTGCCGGATTTTTGGACCATTAAATGAGAATGACGTTTTACCTATTTCAATCCGTTTTCTTGCTAAAAAATAGTCGTTCTTTGCCGAATGTCTGGTATTTTATGTTTTGATTATTATATATCAAAAATTTTAATCGCAAAATTCAAGTTTCTCTCCTTTTCCTCACCAAAGAACTTTATCAAAATACGGTAGTTTTTAACTTCTGACTGTTTATATGTTACTTTGGACATAAGAACTACAGTATTCTGATGAAGCTCGAAGTCTAAGGGGAGCAAAACGTAAATTTTAGCTATAAATTTGTCGAATAAACGTCTGTATTTATTTATGAGATCTATACTCTCAGCAAAGACGCCTGCTATATTCAATCATGTAAATGGGTTTCCATATAAATAGTATTTTCATTAATTTTTACCTGGGCAATAAAACCCTAAACGTGCCGTTCTCATTATCAACTGCATATGATAACCTTCCTTTTTTATTAAAATCCAATTAAGCATAAGAGCATCACGTGATTGTACTTGACAACAGTGGTCCCTTGAGCAGACATTTGTTGTAAAACTAAGCATTGCAAGGAAGGAAACTAGGTGAATTAATTATATTGAATAGCTTTTACGCTAAGTAAACCACTTATACTTAAGATATAAAATATTGCTATTGTTAAATACTTGGATATTTTTTTTTAGATTCGATGCCTTAGCCTAGTTTGTTGTAAAAAAATGTTGTTGTTGATTAAAAATCTTACTGTTGCTGTTAATACTTGATTTAATTTTTGTCTATAGCCTACAAAAAGAAGACAGGCTTGCATAACAGTAGAGTATTTCAGAAAACAATGAGTACCAGGACATTGGCTAATGCGTTGATCAATGTGTTTTCATTTGGTGTTTATGAAGTTGGATTTGAGATTCCTCGCCGGGTTCGATGGATTATTTATGGTTTATTTCTGTTTTTGATATTGTTAGTTTTACCTTTTTATTGGTATAGGAAGAAATCTACAAAGTAAGTGAATGAGATGTGAAAAATTTGACAATTAGACTTGAGACTTACTGCCAGGCTTAAGTGTCTACAGTAAATTTCAATATACTGACCACTCATCAGCCCATGAAACTATGCAATGAGGGGGATGTGTTAGTAGAGTGATTGGACAATTAAAACGAACAAACAAACTTACATTTATAGAAATAGAAAAATAGTAATAGCTATGAAGTGGTAGTCTGGTGATACAAGCGTTGGCCGTTATAACCAGGCTTTTTTGTATGGAGTTAGATCTAAGCTCATTAAAACTAAACAAGACCTAATTAGTTCTAAGTAATAGATTTAATGCTTTGTAGCAAGTTGTAATTCATTTTCTCATCTTTTCTTCAAATCTGCTCAAATCAGGAAGTCTTTTGATATAATTATTTCTGTTGGTTTTAATCTGCCTCCTTCCTTTTGTGTCTGTTAAAAAGTTTTTGTGTGCATTTTTGAATATGCAAAAACTAGCGTTGTGCAGTGAATCAAGCATCATACTTGCCATTAAAAGACTGCAAGCTAAGAGCTCATAGCATTAGATTGCAGGCAGCCTGGCCGAGCAAAACTGTCGTGAGCATTAATCTCACGTTTTAGGTTCAGTTTATTGCTTGCACCAACTGCCGCAAAATGTGTTAGTGACTACTGACATGAAGACTATGAGGTATTTTTACAGTTTCCCAAACAATATTTTCATCATTTGTTTAACGAGTTTAATAAGTTTTCATCATTTCCCACTTTATTATTTCGCATAGGTACTTGCTCATGGGAGTGGTATGATTAATGCTTTTATTGATACCTGATTGCAGACACCTAACGATTTTTGGATGAACGAGTCATTAATTGTGGTAAAATTAAACTTAACTAACTAGCTTATTCTGTTTGATCAAGGCAGTAACAAAGCAATTTGTAAATAAGTGTGTTTTTTGATAAAGAGAAAGTTAATGTAATGCTTTTTCCCATTTAATTCAAAGTAATTTTTGTTTACCAATTACTCTTAAGTTGCTTTTTCTTTTCAGAAAATTGACATTTTCTCCCAGAAAGTGGTCCATTGATCTTGGTACGTTGATGTAACATCATTTATTGAGTTATTTGCATTTTGCAAAAAGTGTTATGTTACAGTAAGCACTTGCTTTGTATTTATTTGTTAATTATCTCTGTAGGATTGTTTCTTAATTTTTTGGGAATGTGGCGGAATATACAGTGGTCTGTGACAAATTTTGTATGACTTTTAAGCTACGTCCTAATTTTGTAGTATTTTCTTATGTATATATGATGGTCTTACCTGCAATGAGCCACATGATTACCATTAGAATGTAAAAGAAGAAAATATTGATTTTCCCTAATTAGTAAGATGCTCTCCCAAGGTCTAAAAAATACATCTACCTGATATATGTTTTGTGACCCACTGGCTGACAATTACTGCACATCGCTAGGGATGGGCAATTCAGAATGCTTAATCTGAAGGATTGGAATCTCAAAGTATCCAAACCCAAAATGCCAATTCAAACCGGATAAAAGGATTTGGTGTTCATCCTGCTTGCAAGCTTTATCACGTTGCTTGGTCCCAGCTTTTTTGTGTGTAAAAGTATCAATTGCATGCAATGATTCAAAAACTAACTTGCCCACACATGCAAACATCTAAAAAACTTAAATGCATTAAGCTTTCAAGATTTTAGGCTTTTAGGCTTTTTGGCTTTTTTCTTAGATTTTAGGCTTTCTATTATTAGGCCTACACAGCTATAAAATCGTTTTCTGGTTGTGCTTTTGTTGAAAACTTGTAACAAATGCTTTTATGTTGATTGTGCTAATTGCAAAAAAAAAAGATTCCGATTCTGGATTCGCTATAACTATTCTAGAATATTCTGGAATAGTATATTATTCTAAACTGCTCATTCCTACACTACCCAGCTGTTTATCACCAAAACATAAAACTTTTAAACTTATCGAGTTGTTGTCTTTTATGTTTCGTTTTATGCCACTACATTTTTTCTTGAGCTGTGGTCATTGTTATGTCGCTAAAATTTGATTTCTTGGTGGCCATCATTTGCCTTTTTATTTTTTAATTCATAATGCAGCAATGTGCTTAACTGATGCTAGTGTAGCAACTTCAACTACAAACCACAAACAGAAAGTAACCAACAACACTTGGCTTTATATATGGATCACCATCTACGTTCAGTAGCTGTCATGAAAAAGTGACTAGTCGCCACGTGGAGTGCACTCGTTTTAACTTGAATTACAGTTAGATGCCGGCCGTTGCGCACAATGGTAACACCATGAAGAAGCTGCATACCCCCTATGTGGTTGGACGGCAGCGTCTTCAGTCAAGCAGCGCAAGCCATCGTCGAGTCGCCGAGCCCTAACGCCAAGACCGCCTTCCATTGGAGTCTTGGCGTGAAACTCACTTACTTCGGCCGGCAAGCCCCACTCTCTCAACGTTGGCAGGGAAGGCATGTTGCAACCTGAGCAACCTCTTCCGTTCCTTCGCACGTCTTTGCTAGCTGCGCGTGCTTGAAGAGGGAAATTGTATAGCAACCTCAGCAACTTCAACTACAAACCACAAGTAGAAACTCGCCAACAACACTTGGTTTTATACTGTATATGGATCGCCATTGGCGTTTTGTAGCTATCATGATAGAAGTGACTAGTCGCCACATGGAGTGCACTCATTTTAACTTGGATTACAGTCAGATGCCTGCCGTTGCGCTACACTAGTGTTAAGCAATGACGGAAAAAATTCATCTTGCGTAATTGGTTTATTAAAAGTGTGCAACTTCAAAATAGCTTTAAAAAAGTTGTTTTTCAGAATATTTTATAGTAGGTCCAACAGTTCCTTTGTTCGTTAAATGAATCACAGTGTATACCATTTCAATTTTCTTCGTCGTTTGCGCTATTTTTTCTGAGCATTATGCAGGAAGATGCTCATACACTGCGTGTGAGCTCAGGCTCGGTTTGCGAGTCTTCAGTTTGACTGGGGCCACCACGACGGGTAGACTGCTTGGCTTCACCACCTGTCTGCTACATGAAAACAGAGGCATTCCGTTAAGTGCCTTGCCCAAGGACACAACAAGCAAGCTTGCCTGCTTGTTCGCCACACTATTCCTATTGTGCTGAGCGCCAAGCAGGGAAGCTGTGAATACCATTTTTAAAAGTCTCATGGTATGACTCGACTTGGGAAATGAACCCCAGGTCTACCGACTGCAAAGCGGATGCTTTAACCACTACGCCATCGCCCCGGTACCATTTCAGTGACACTACTGTGAATGTGTTCCGAAAAAAAAAACATTAAGTAAAGCTGCTGTGTGACTTTGTTTTAAGTGTAGCTGAGTACTAACATTTTAGAAATCGATCGTTTTTTTTGAATGATCACCGATTTTCGAAGTATTATTTTTTACAGGAAGATATTACTCAAAAAACACTCATTTAGCTTGGACCAATAAAATAATTTCTTGGATATGCGAAACAAATTCTTCTAAATTACCTGAAACTGTTGAAAATTGGATTGAAGAACTCAATCGAAACATTGCGACAAAGCCTGTGAGAAGTGCTTTTTTTCTTTTTTCCTGAATGATTTTGTGAAAATATCGAGAAAATAGAGATGATCTCTTTTGCTTGAGGGAGGAGTGATCGCGCAACCTTGCATTACACTGGGTTTTATTTACAACCACCCATGGCATTGGTAAAAAAATTGCTTTTTTACCATGTAGTTTTTGTTCACTTTAGGTGTATTGGTATTAGCGCTACTAATATTCAATTTCTCAAGTTCATGTGCATTTTATAAAAATTTTAACAACAAGAAACATTTTTAGCCGATTAGCAGGAATACCTTATGTGTTTAGAACAAATTTTCTGTTTTAATTTACGGAATAAAAGAAGGTTCTGGTGTTCCTTTGCTGGAGGAAGTTCGGAGTATGAAAACGATGGGGAATGACATTGTAAGTTTGTATGATTTACTTGATGGGCTCTGAGAACTTCTACTCTCAATGTCACATCGAATTCTTCAACCTGAAATGGCCAGGAGTGAAGCTTAATCCAACCACAAACAGCGTGTTGTGAAATTAAAAACTTGCAAAAAACAATTATGCTGTTTTTCTTTTTGCGACTACTGAAGGAAGGTGAAACAATTGTATTTTTGTACTGCTAGTAATATTACTTTACAGCATGCCGATGTGTTGTTGAAGTCAAATAACTTCGGTTTCTTGGTGTCGGTACAAAGCACATCGAATATCAGCAACTTAATATCATCAGTAAACTACAATGCAACTGTGACTCAGTTTGAATGTTGGGTGAGCTTTGTTCAATTACTTATTAGTTGCCAAGTTATGTAGTGAAACCTCTGGTCACAAAATTTTGTGTTTATGCCCTGCATAGAACATCACATGTTTAAAGGTCCTTTAGTGATGCCGAAAGCCTATTATACATCGGCTCACTGTATCCTACCGCATTCAAATTTGGAAACCAAGCAGGGAATTGCCCCAAAATTTCTTTTCCAAAGACATGTGATCGTAAAATCTGCGGGCGAATTAAACAGTGGTTACTGAGGAAAGTGATTACCGCCCTCTTTCTCCTCTTCCCCGTCCCAGTGATCGTTTTCCCTCCTTCGATTCCAGAGGACTCGTTGGGATGACTTTAATTTTTACATCAATTCACACTGTTCTTTTGTAGAGAAATACTTTCTTTTCTCTGCTACTGCGCTCTTTACCTATTTGGCATCGAATGCTACTGAATCTTCCATTCTTTTGGCTGCGTCCAACGCCGATTTCAAACCCAGCAATCTTCTGAAGTGGAGGAAGCGATAAGGAAAGACGCAAGGGCTTCGCTACCGCTCGCAGCAGTTATGAAGAGCGCCAGGGTAACATCTCAACCTCTCGACATGCCTTTTCCGTCATCGCCAAAACCAAGGCTCTGGTATCGTAAAAAAGAACATACGTTTTTCTCGCTTCTAAATCCGATCTTAAGCCAGTCTATTTTATTTTTGGTTCCGTTGTTGGTTATGTTTCTTCTTGCTCCTCTTCTCCTAACTGCTGCTCTCGCAGGGGATGGGAATGGGTATTTGCTAAGTAAGTAAAATCTCACTTTTCTGTATTTAAGCCAAAGGTTGCTTGTTTGAGCCTCGCCAGGCCTCCTGCCCTGAGTCACCCCTGACTCATTCGCTCTGTTTACTTATGAGCAGGCCCTTCGGCATCCAACCTCGTTTTCCACTTCAGGTCTGGCCGGATTTATAATAAAACTAAGACTCTTCAGGTGGATTTGGGTGCTTTGAGAGCTTTTTCGTCGACGTACCCGTTCATGGTTTCTCTCTTTCAAGAAATTTTTCTTTATTTTTTTTCATTCCTCCTCGGAAGCCGCCTTTCTTTATCGTAGTCCTCGCTTTTGCTACTCCCTGCTCACGCTCTCGCCAAGTCGCTACACTCGTTCACCTAGACATTCTCATTTCACGATCTCGAGGTTTGGACGGATGAGTCTGTTCCTTTTCCTTTTGGCAAAGGGGACTTTGGTGTTTTCGCGACATTTCCACTTTGTGGTGCTGAGGCCATCCTTTTCTATTCGGCGGGTTCAGTGTGGTCAAGCTTTTCTGCTGAAGCGTCTACTATTCTGCTTTCCGCTGATCTCGGCAGCAGGAAATATCTGCCACTTCCTTTCTACGTCTTTTTTACTCTTGCTTCTTTCTTGTTACACATTCCTGAACTCCGTCCTTCCTTCTATCTCACTCTCTGGCAGGAACCATCCTTTTTTCTCATTAACGTTTTACGTTTTTTCAGTTTTCCGCCGTTCTGACTCGACTGCACGGCAACATTGGTCTCATTCTAAAACCAATTCAAAAGAATCCAGTTTGTGCATTCAAGGTCAAACCGCTTACAAAGGTGGTGGCTGGGCTTGTTGATCCACAAGTAGGTGGTGCTGTTTGCGGAAAGAGATGTTTTTGAAAGAAGCGTAACACCACGCTTCACGGAGTGAAAACAGCAAAGCCACTCACCTCGCATGCTCTATGAGGTCATTATCGGCCACTACAATTCCAGTCTCTACCTGGTTGCTAATGGGGCAGCAAGCTTGCATTTATGGCTGGTTAGAAGTGCACTGCCTCCAACCTCGTCATCATGTTTCTCCTTGCGTGATTGAGTCTGAGACGTGGAGTAGGATGTTCACACTGAGCCTTCATCCAAAGAAAGGGTTGGCAATCTCGTCACTAACTCTTCGAGTAGCAAAAAGAGCTTGAGCTCATAATGCTATATGCTTGAGTAAAAAGTAAAGAACGAGCTGTTACGCAACAAACTCTTTCCCCAATACTTTTGTGAGATCACCTCGTTGGGTAACCAGCTTGTTTCTTGAGTGGCTTTAAGAAGCTGCTGCTTTCTAACACCCGTTTTCGCCAATTTGCACTTCGGTGTTGGAGTGTTTGCCATTTTTTTTTCTTTTTTCGGGTGTTGCTAGACACCAACCCTCAAATTAAAAGCTGATTAAAGTTATGTTTAAATTAAATCAGTTCTGCTCCAGAAAAAGGCTTTTACAAAATTGGTGCCCCCAATACTCCCCATCACGTTTGTACACTATTTCAAATATTTTGGGTTATCCTAGGTTGTTGCAACCACCCGGTTGAAGAGCGCTGCTCCAACATGTTTATACTTGCTTGATTGATTTGTGATGAAAAGCTGGATGTTTCAAATGCTGCCTTCATCCCAAAGAAGAGGAAAGTGATGTCACTAAGAAAACAAAATGTGTTTTCATAACAGCCGAAAGATTGTAGTGGAAATTTCAAACAAAAGACCAAAGTTTGTTACTGCATTAAACGCCGCTGTAATTCTTCAAAAAGAACTGAGGAGCACCTTTGCTCCGGTGAAATTTTGTTTTTGAAGCAAATGCACTCGGGCAGAAGCACACACCTTGATCTAGACGTAAATTTTCAAACTTGGGAAAATGGCCGTAAAACAAAGCTTCTAGCGTTTTTCATTGTTTGGTGGGATTGATGTTCATTATGTTCAGATTGTGACAAAAATAATCGGCCAGGCGGTCACGGAGACGACATTCTACGCCAACCTAACCCCCGCCTCCATCGGCGGAAACACAGCGGCCAACTTGTTGGGGGCGCCGCAGGCTGACAGCAGCCTATGTCTCGATTCAGAACGAGAAGAAGTATCAGTGAGAAAGAGAAATACAGGTAGCTACGTTGAGTTGTTTTTGGATGTCTTGAACAAAATAAAGATTTGTGCAGAGATGGCGAGCTCCTGGGACACCGCGCTGAAAGTTTAGCTTCTCTTCAGTATCTAGACACAGTCAGAAAGGGCGTGTTATTAGTAAGGTAATACCCTGATATCAATTGAGTAATACATGTATTTCTTTTTTAGATGAAGAATCAATATCGGTGTCTACAGATGGTGGAAGCAACAGAGCAAACAACAAGAGCAGGAAAGCGGGTCCGTCATTTGCGACGGATCATAGGATGAGCTCACCCCCGGCTAATCCTTGCGTGGATCTTGAAGGCGACTACCCATTCCCATCTCTGACCAAACCTTCCCTTTACTGTAACCATCCACCAGGAGCTGGAGATAGTAAGTTGATTGGGAATCCTGTGTGTATCGCCGACGCATGAACTAAAACATACTTTGTTGATTAAATTTTTTTGATTAGAACCGGCCGAACCAACTGCTTTCGTACTTCCTGACCACCGGGAGATGCATGCCATGCATAAGATCCTGATGAAGACAGGCAACGAGCTCCATGAAACGTTTGATGATGGTACGTGGTGAAGCCCAAACGTTTGTTGTCACATAATGAGAAAATCCTGGGTTGTACGCTCAGGTGTTCTGCAAAACCTGCTTTGCTAATCGTCCCCAAAAAGTAGTTTAAAATGCTGCATCAATTCTGTCTCTCCACGTTCTCCTGGTAGAGTTTAACCTCCCAAATTTTTTAGTTGCTCGCATTGAAACTGACGTTTCACTACCCGCGATATTCTTGTCTAGCACGCCATTTTGCGAATCAAATTTTTTGTCCTGCTTCTTTGTCAGCTTTTGACAATGCATCCTGATATCAGTGCAGCCAGTCAGACGAATCATGCATGAGAGGCTTCGTTGTATCCTTAGTGTCTGACCTGAAGATGCGGGTTTAGACTTGCAGAGATCTGCTTGCGCGTCAGCCTTAACAGAATTCACACCGGTACAGATTGTTTCCTCTCAATCTATGTGATACTTAGCTTCACGACCTGCGGGTTAGGTGCAATGGCAACTGGACTACGACTGTTTTGATGTGGATCGAAATCTATGCTTTCTTCAATCGGCGACGGCTAAGTATTTTATTTCAGAGTAGAGCAATCAGTTATGTAAGAAGTATCGGCTGGCCAATGTCAATTTTTAAAAGTTTGAGCTTGGTTTTGGTTCAAATCTTGGAAGTTCGGTTCGGGTTTAGGAGTAATAACATCATAAAACTAGTTTTTCACTCGATTTTTGCCTGCTTTTATTGCATATTTCAATGGTTTTTTTGTATATAGTATTTTTGTTTTTGTTCCTAATATTCATAAAATTTTGCAATGAATTAAGTTGGCCGGAAAAATATGAAGAAACCAAACTCAACTAAAGTTTGGCCGAGTTGATGATCGTCAGCAGTAAGAGAATCATTAGAGCCATTTTTTATGATCTAAGACAGGGTGGTACAACTTTTTTAGACCGATTAGATTAGAAATGTAAGGATATTTACCAGACCGCAAAGGTGCTCAACTATATGCAGTTTATCTTAAATTCGTACAAGATCTTTTGAAATTGTTATATTTTTGGAAAATAAGGTTACATTAAAATATTAAGCGACTACAGTGAGGCCCGCAGACCACCAGTTCGACCATCCTTATTTAAGACACGAAAAACATATTTTGAAATGCATGAAAGTATATAACTTTATTTTTAGTGCATCATTTTTATGCTAATGAGTTTTGACATGTATTGTAAACTATAACACACTCGAAGAACGAAAAAGCAATTTTATTTTACTTATAGATCGCTGCAAAATTCAATGCATCTAATCAATAGGCATCTAAGTGCAATTTTATGAAGTAAGCAACCGTTTTATGCGTTCCGAACAAAACACTGGTCCCTTGCTGCACTATGCAGTGGTTGGCGCCCGCTGGTGACAAACTAACGGAGCTATTGCTAGTCGGCAAAAATTTTATCGGCGCTACCGCTGTCCGCTACATACTCACAAACTTAAGTGCAGTAAACTCTGACGACAGTCCTTTGCAAAAACCACAGGCCGTTGGCCGTCGATGCGCAAAAAGCAGTGGTCGCAAGCTCGAATCTCACTTGAAATGTTGCCGTGTAAAGAGAAATATTTTTTCTCAGTGTTGCTTAGAAAATAAAAGCATACCGGTAGATGACCCTAAAAAAAGCATTAGCTGTGGCAAAAACAGCACAAAAAATTTATCGTAAAAACGAATATCTCAAAATCATCATGACCGATAATGATGGATTTAGAAATTCAGGGGCCGAGGTAAGATTTCATAAGGGGCTTCAATGTATCCAAGGTGTACCAGCCAGCTACTCCATTGCCAAATAGTGCATAATATCTGGAGATTCTTATGAAGTCAGTGAAATCCCAATATACAGCCTCGTTTTTAGCATTTTTAATGTTATTCATTTTGTGGTAATTTGTGCTGCTTTTAAAATTATGTCTCGTGTTTAGTGCCTTCAATTTCAAGCTAAGAAGTTTTAGGATGATAAAAAAGGTAGTTAGGATGTTATATGTTCTTTTCTAAGGGCTCACAAAGTTTTATGACAATTTGTAAGACCATAAGATGGGCCCCTCAAAAATGGAGGTCATGAGGCTAGTGCCTTACTCTAAATCCACCACTGGTTGCTGAGCCCAGATAGTTTTAGCTTCAGCATTCTTTTCTAGTAACCTGGAAATAATGGTGATATTGTATTTCACATCGGAGAGCAACGTAGCAATTGCATTGCTTTGGGATTCGTTTGCCGCTTTGAAAATCTTGTTTCATAGCTTCTCACTGCTGCTGTCCTGCAATTTTTCTGCAAACGCTTTTCCAGATTTCAAAGAACACTTCAATATGTCATCGGAAGCTGCGCTCTGGTAGCTTGTGATTTTTCAAGCGCTTTGCACTTTTGAGGCGATATTTTTTTAACTAGAGGCGGACTAAGCTAACGGCGACTACTTTTGAACAAATTAGCCCAGCTTCCGCTAGCGGTGTTCTAAAAAAAAGCAACGACCGCCACTGTTTTCGTTAGTTTGTGACGACAATGGCGGTGCTGACGCAGCACTAGCAGCGCTAAAAGCCGCCGCTAGTGCTCACCACTTGAACTAAGTAGTAAGAACCAGTGCTCTGAGTTCAAAAAGTACTCTTGTAGTTTAGTATTTCAGCACAGCTGACCAACTTCAAGTGTTTGTCATATTGAAAGATTGAATGGTGTGTTGCAAAATAATGTGGTAAACGATGTCACTATGCAAAATTGACATGAAACAGCTAGCGCTCTTAGGCTACTGATAATATAATGTTACTTTCATTCCTTTGTGAAACTCGGTATGAGAGCTCTCACTGCCTCCCTCATTCGCAAATAGTCACATTCTCAGATCTACAGAAGCCGCTTGAACTGCATATACGAAGGTCTTAGGTTCAATCTTTACATTTTAAAGCATAAACATGTAGTCCTATTTCACAATCTAAAACAGAAAATACGAGTGTTGATGATACAAACATTGTAACCATGTAGTCAACTTTGTGCGCCACCAAAAAAAAATGATTTCAAATGACTCACTGGCCTTAATAATCTATTGCCTCAAAAGGCAATAAATGGCAGTATTTTCAAATCATTTTGTTGATATTAAAATTTACTTTTTGACCGCGCCTGCGAAAAGGCTGTAAACCCGTGTAGTAAAGCCTACGGTTGATACGCTGCCTGTTAAAGTAGGATGATATATAGCAGTAGGCCGCTAACGTTTCGGCATGAATTTGGTTTTAAAGTAATGTAATGGTAAGTACAAATGATAACTGAACTGCAGGTAGACTTCAAATAGAAACACATTTGTACAGTCACGTCGTCTAACTGGACAGTGTCGGTGAACTATGAACCGCTGTCCGAGTTTTGCTGATTGATAATTTTTCGTGAGCCGTGCACAGCTTTTATTTGTAGGCGGCGTGGTGTGTAGAAGTAAAGATCATCGATTTTAAAAATTAAGCGATGAAAAAATGATCGTCTCCTTGAAAAAAAAAGTAAAATTTGTCAAGTTAAACAAAAATTGTCTTCAAAATCTAGAAAAATTAACTTTCACAAAATGATTAGCAAAAGAAAAGTTTTTAACTGACTTTCATGGTAAATTTTAAAAGTTTGTTTCCAGTTTTTAGCTCAGTATGGTTCCTTAAGTGCTGGATCGGTCTTCAACAATAATTACCTCATAAAAGGTGGATCTGAGCCCTTTAACAATCGTTTGCGAATCATTGCTCAGAGACGTCATTGATCACGTGTAGCCAAGTAGAACAAATACTGATTTTATGTAAAATCTTGTAGGATTCAGAAAAAATTTTCCCATGCAGAGAGGAAAAAAATCGGGCGATAGTATTCACTTAAGCAATAACCTTGCTTTCGGGCTCCGGGTCACTTCACTCTACCTTGATTTTGTTGATGGCGACGGCAAGCAACGTAAGCGAGCCAGAGGTTTTAGGTTTTATGAGTAGACCTACAATTACGGTAAAGACACAAATTGTTTGCCTAATACTCAATGGCATATTCTCGTAATCCTTTCAACTACTAAAGATGCCCAGCCACAACTTTGACTTGGTGACTCATGCTTTAAGTGAAACCAATGGATAAAAAGTTTGTAAAATCATTGGCTGTTTGTGAGAAAGCGCAGTCTTTAAAGAGCAAAGATACCGGAGTTAAGAGCATAGTTCGTTAAAATAAAATCATTGGAGAAAGCAATAGAAAAAAATGAATCAGTAGGTCCATATTATTGCAGGAAATCGTAACTGTGCTGGGAAATTTTTTACTTGAATATGGATTAGGCCAACCGAGTGATCAGATGCAAGGTATTTTGAGAGGCATGTAACCCCCTTGGCCCCAAGTTGCAACCGATTCGCATAGGTTCAGTCTAGAAATTTTACTTGACAAATATCATTACGAGAGAGGTCGTGCTAAGTCTTTAAATTAGCCTACAGCCGTATCAATTTGTAATTGTAAAACAACCATCAATACGACCACCACCCCCCAACTTTTACTTTGTGCCTCTATACTTCTTGGAAAAACGGATAGATTTTTTGAAATGATAGAGAGTTTGTGAGTAACATCAATGTGAATTTAGTGTACGACGATTGGGAATAGGAGCATAGGGGTGATACTCTATGTATACCATCGTTTTATTCCTGCTTGATCTGTGTGTGAACCCAACGTAGCAGGTTAAACCGATACATCAAATCCTATGTATCTGACTGGTAGCCCATCCCGGCGGCACCGGCAGGGCCGGTTAGTAAACTAAGAAATGCCGAATTGAATTAATTGATTCAACTCAGTGAAGTCGTCGACAAAGTTTGTTCATTGCGTAACGAATTTTCTAGAACCAGTTGCGGGTCACGCAGGAGATTGCGTTGGACAGACCGACCATGGCGGAGCGGGAAGGAGATATTTAATGATTGAAGGTGAGGATGTGACGCTACTAGTTGAAATTGTGGGGGGCGTTTGTTGGAATCGGTTACCGCGCGAGCTGCTCATTCAAATATATTTTAGCTCTGCTTCCGATCTATTTATGGTTCGTGATCAATGCTGCACACCCCACCGAACACCTGCTTTTACCTCAGACTGACAGCAAGCGAGCTTTTAAATCCTGCGTTTCCTGGCGAATCTCAATAAAGTTTGAGGTCGTGATCGAAGCCTTGCCAGCAGCCGTGGTGGCTACATTCATAATGAATCGGACAAAATTGTTGCTGCCATCTTTCGACTTCAGCCTGTATTCGCCTTAGCAGAACACTTCCTCCTCGTCGATCTATTTTTCTGTGTCCTTCGCAACAGTTTCATCTCAATGTCGCCTTTATCGAACTTTGTTTTCAGATGTCAAGTTCAGAACGAATAGCACATCGAATTATTATCCGATCGTCTGCTCGCTCGAGTTCGACAATCCTCCGCAAGTCAAAGTAAGCAGTGGTAGCGTAGTTGTTTCGTATCTGGTCAATGACATAAGCAGAGCAATGATATAGGCGAATCTGCCGCGGGGTTACCAGTACGCTGGTGCACTCAATTCCTACCACAGGTCTGCTGCCACCAAGCGCAAGGAATTCCGTGACGTGTCTTCTCAAGTACACCACAAAGCAGCCATGATTGCTGTTTGACGGCAATCAGTTTGGAGCGAGAATCGATTCTTCCTCATGTGATGGTGAAAGTGGAGATCCTTGACAATTAATTTATTTTTTTCGGTTTCAGACTCGTTACCTCTATCCCCACATAGGCAGCAGTTCGATGAGGTTCAGTATCGGAACGAAGGCCTCCCTTCTCAGGGTCTCGCTCCAAAACAGTCCCGACTCTGTTGGTAAATACATTTTTTCTGCTACTCCTAGCAATTGAAGCGCGTGCTACACACATGATTTATGCTTCGCGGCTACTGCTCTGGCGACATGTGCGCCCGTTTTCACGGAAACTACGTGGTCACAATGGCGATGACCGTTGTTTATCGCCCTCTTCTGCGAGGATGCGAATATCATCTCAACCAACTGGTTGAGCTGTTGTCTGAGCATCATTCGATGGATTCCCATTAAGCTAATTTCCAGCTCCACTTTTCCTTATTTGATTCCCCTCTCCGCTTCAATCCCACTTCAACCTTTCTCGGGGTCACCTTTGACTCCCCTCTTTCCTTTTCCACACATGTATCTTCGCGTAAGATCAAGTTCTTCCCTCTTCTCAAGGCCTTACACTGTATCTCTAGTTTATCTCGGGACCCATTTATGGTGTCCCTTTCTCTTCCGTACAAAGCTTTTCTTCGGCCCGTTCTTTTGCTTTACTTGCATGGTTTCTATTCTTCAACGTTACCAAGTTGAAACGCCTTTCCGAGCGGCCAGTGACGCCATTACCGGCTGCCTTTCGTCCTTCCCAATTCCTGTTTTTTTGCTGAGGCATCCCTGTTTCTCATACGAGTCACTTTGACTCGTTTCGCTCTCTCATCTTATGAGCAGGCCTTTCGTCATCCAACCTCGTTTCCCATTTCAGAAAAATCTTGCTGTCCACTCACCTGCTCATGTTTTCTTCTTCCCCACCAAGGAGGCTTTACCTCCTTGCCCTCTCATTCCTCCCTGGAACCCGTCTTCCTTATTGTGAAACTCAATTTTCTACTCCATGCTCTTGCTCCGACCTTTTTTTTCTCCAAAATACGGGACTGGCCCACCTTGACTCTCTCATCTAACGATCTCGTGATTTGGACAAATGAGTCTGCTTTTTTCGTTTTGGCGAAGGAGGCTCTGACGTCCTTGGAAACTGATCATTCAGTCACCCTGAGGCCATCCTTTTTTATTCGGTGGGCCCAGTTTATTCAAGTTTTCTGCTGAGGTCTGCGCCATTCTGCAAGCTCTTCGCTAGTCTCGGCTACACCTATAAAACTATATCTTCTCCTCCTCTCAGGTTTTTGCATCGTTTGCCCTACATTCTCCGAACCTCCATCCTTTCTTCTGTGTCGCACTCCCTGGCATGTCTCGCAGGAATCATTCTATCCCTTCTCTATTTTTATCTGACTACATGCGTCCCCAGCCGCTTATTTCTTCCGGATGATGACACAGCCGATGAGTTGGTCAGGCGGGGTGCGCTGTTCCCCCCTCCCCCATTCAGCCTCTCTCCGCTTACTTCTCGGATTCACTCAACTCTTTTCTCGTGTCATAAAAATTTTTTGGTATACAGGTCCTCTCTGTATCCACCGAGAAACTCATCATGTTTGCTGTTTCCTCTTTTATATTTACTGCAACGGATACAGTCTCCTGTTAAACTCTCATCAGGGTAGAATTGGCAAAATTAAGATTCCTCAATGCTGTCATTGTGGTCCAGGTTTTCTGGAGTTTCTGGTTTCTAGGGCTGCATGGTTTCCTGCTGTGCTCTCATTCCGGTAACGACAGCAACAACAGCCACAACGCCGTAAGGTCCATTCAAACTGCAGTCTCCCAAACTCTCGCTTTTTGATTATTTGATTTAAATAAATTTCGCGCTCAATTTATGCAGATGCGCTCGACTGCCGAGGAAGTGTCGTCATAGATCCACTCGGGATCAAGAAGAATACGACGCTGAGCGTTCCGGTCAAGAACAAAGGAGAGTCCTCGATGGTGTGCTTGAAGGTGAGGTCGGGCGATGAGTGAAGACAGTGCCCCAGCAATCAGCAGGCTTCAAGTTCAAGGCTCGCACGAGCGACATGTATTAGCAATCGAGCATCTTGTTCAACAATCCCAGCCTGTCGATTCGTACCGAGCACTTAGGAATGAGATTCAATTCTTCCACTGACAACACAAGATAATTGCAAAATGAAACAATATGTTACAGCAATGCCTATATCATATGGGGGCCTCAATTAAGGACGCGCACACACATGGCAGTGGCAACAAGTCACATCGGTAATTTTGTATTGCATTTTTTTGCACCCAATGGAAAATTTGTTTTTTTCAGCATGTTTATTATTCAGTGTTTTTTACACCCGCCTGATGAGACCCAATAAAGTTGATACCAGTCGCGGGTTATTGACATGATGTAGTAGATTGCTGTGTGGTACCGTATGATGTTGGTGATCATTTTTGATCAAATTTTTCTATTTTACCTTAGTGTGATACTGGAGGCAGGCCCCTCTTAATAGGAGATCGTCTTGAAAATTGCTACTTAGCAACTAGCAATCTCTATAATTTGTGGACTAAACTCGCAAATTATCAGTCCTACGCCATCACTCAACTTCTGGTACAAGACCCTCGAATTCCGAGTGTTTCAAAGTAAAGTATTTCCTCCATTTTTTTGTATTGGTTCACACAATTAACTGTGAATGAAGTATTGATGGCATTACTGGTTTATTTGAAGCGGTCAAAATAACATCAATACTGATGTGGTCAACACAATCCAAATGTCAAAGTTGCTTTGTTACGGTAATACTTTCTTGCCATAAGCAACTTTCATCGCTTGTCGTTTGAGTAAATTGTAGCAGCATCTTATTTTACAGTCAATAAAAACTACAATCAATAGAAAGTGATACGTTTCAGCTCATAGGCAAAAAATCTGCGGCTGTCCAAGTGTAAATTGTTAATGATGTTAGTTTTTCCAGAAGCAGTTGTTTTGTTGTAAATTTTGAAGTGATGATGACATTTCTCAATGAAAAATTGATGGATTTGATTGCACTAAGTACAGCCAGGAGGCTGGGTGGGATGGAGTCAGGAGACCAGGAGGCTGGGTGGGATGGAGTCAGGATACCAGGAGTCTGGGTAGCATGGAGTCAGGAGGCTGGGTGTGATGGAGTCGCACTTCTCAAAATTTTTGGGATCCAATTAAGATATTTTTGAGCAAAATTGGAAAAATTTTTCCGCCCGAAGCCTGGTTATTCGGCTGGTATTGTTAGCTTTCAGTTTTTCCTCAATCTGCAAGCAAGAGTACTTGCATGAGTTGAGCTTAACTGAGCGATAATGTAGATGAGCATCTACAGCGATGAAGTGGACAACACTCCCAGGAAGGTTACATCGTCGATCGACCACAAAGATCATGTGCAGGTACTTGCTTTATACCACCGGTTCAAAACCCAATCGAACCAGCTAATTTTTTAATACTGAGACTCTAAGTTAGGGGTGTCAAACTCATTCTGTGGTGTGGACCACATTTACATATCTAGATTTTACGCGAGCCATACAATCAATATTGTTACAGCTAGGGATGAGCCATTTTTTACCAAAAAAGGAGATGAAAATTTTTTTGAACACCTAATTATTTTAGTCTGCCCGCCACAAAGATAGTGTGATGCTGACGATAAACCTAGGCCTGGCGGGCCAGATGTAACCCCCTGGATGCCAGTTTAATACCCCTGCTCTATGGTTATGGTAGTTTTCACCATTGTAATGCTTTGCGCGGCGTCATTGCAGAAGAAGATGTAAGATGATTGCTTTACAAATTTTCACTGCATGAGGAAGGTATGCATCGTGTTGTCAGCACTGCAAACTACAAAGCAGGTTGGAATGCAAAATGTCCTAGGAGTGAATAAACGTTCTGAATGACTGATGACTAAACGTGACCGAAAGACGAGGACTTGCATAACATCAAATTATTTCATTCAGAGAATTAATCGTCTCCAGAAGTTCGCCTCACCCAGACCATCGCCGTCGTCACATCTGCAACATAGGTAGGTGGCTTGTGCTTGTAGTTTGAGACATGCTGGGTTCAAAAACTCCGTCGGCGAGTTTGTGATAAAATGGCTCAATAGAAGAGGCAAACTCGCTTTTCTTTGTTCGTTGGAACGCACAAATAGACAACCACCTCGCGTGGAAATCGTGGAGTTGGACGAGTTTGATCAGTACGTGGTGGCTGGTGGTCGTAAAGTTGGTGGCGAACTGCCGAGGCTCAGGCTGTTCCCACCGCTATCTAGGAGGGGAATTGTTGTTGCGTAGTTTTATTTTGATGTCATAACAAGTCTGCAATTATGCGTTTATCAGCTTGTGTTCAGACCTGCTTCTGAGTTACTGGCACAATGTATTTTTACCACACGCTTACAACTAAAAGAGGGCATTAATGTTACGTGCCTTTTCAAATGACGCCACAATCACGACGAGAAACCATCTTGTTCTGCATCGCATTGTGATTATGTTTTGCAGTTGTGCGAGCACGAAGTCGAAATCCAGCAATCTAAAGCGGTCACGTGTAGTGGACAACCAGCCATGCGTGTCGATGATGTCGTCGATAGGAGACCAGGTAGTTTCATGTCACGTAATGTTTCTTGTAGAGGCGTTTGCTGGTGCAACGCCAACCGTTAATCAGATGTTGGCTTATAATTGTGTAGTTGTGAATTTGGTCAGTCTGTGTAAGTTTTATATCTTTGTGAAAAGCAACCCCTGCTTGGCTGCCCTTCTGCTGGTACTAGTACCAGTAGTACTAGTAACTACGGAGCAGGTGTAAACGCGACGTACTATCCATGACTGCAAAGATTTTTCGTTGCCTGAAAACTCCCATGTTTCAAAAGAACAAGCAGAAGAGAATAATGTACAGTATGAGTGGAAGTGACGCTCGATTGATTTGTGAGAGTTTATAAAGGCAACAGAAAGTATTTTAATGACGTGAAAGCAATCTCCTGGGACATCGGTTAGTGGCAACAGACAAGCAACAGCATGTTGAAGGAAGTAGTGAAGAAAGAACAAATTGTTAGCGGTTGGGTTTTTGAATTTTTAAGAAAACAGTGCGATTGCGAGATTTCTAAAAAGAGTTAAGTAGCCAGCGAATGTTGATACGTCCAATAAACAGAATACTTTTAAAAACAGTACTTGAAAGCTTGTGGTGAAGTTCATCGAGAGAAGAAAAGCATAAGGGGTCATGGTGATACATACTGATGAAATGAAAAGGTGATGGAAGCAATACGACAAAAGAAAGTGGCGCATAAAAAATGATGAAAGCAATACCACAAAAGAAAGTGGCACATAAAAAGTGATGGAAGCAATACGACAAAAGAAAGTGGCACATAAAAAGTGATGGAAGCAATACGACAAAAGAAAGTGGCACATAAAAAGTGATGGAAGCAATACGACAAAAGAAAGTGGCACATAAAAAGGTGATGAAAGCAATACGACAAAAGAAAGTGGCACATAAAAAGATGACGTAAATCGATCGCAGAAAAATAAAACTAGTTGTAAAAATATCAAAAAGTAAACAAGGAAATCATTTCTAATTCTATAAGAAAAGGATTCCATAATAAAACAAAATTAAACTAAAACCCAAATAAGATGTTTATCTTAATAAGGTTTTTTGAAAAAGATTGAAAAGAAATTGAGGAGGAAGATGCTTGATACGAAAAATCGGGTTTTTATGGAAAAAATAAGAAAAGAATGTGGAAAAATTAATTGGAGGTGATCATAAATAAAAAGCATGATTCGGATTACATGACAGAAGCAAATATGCTCCTCCAAAAGAATTGGCGATAGCCACAAAAGCGATGAAACCAGGAGCTTGCTTGTGTCTTTGGGTAAGGCACTTAACGGGACGCCTCCACCTTTATGTGGCAGACAGGTGGCCTACCCGTTCTTCACCAGGTTACAATTGTGAAGTTGCGAACCCAGCATGTCGTAAAAGGCGACTCTTGGGTACCCACCAGTGGCAGTCCGCCTTGTTGGTGGTGGGGCTACCAGTAACTCATGACTGGTCCGAAATAGGCTGCTATCTTCCCCTAGCCTAATCTCAGTTAGATTGACGGCATGAACCTCAATCGCCGTTCGTGCCGTACCTCCATCCCGAGGGGGAGGAGGGGTAATCACCACAACAACAACAACATGAAACCAGGAAAGCGAGTTGGATTCTTAGAAGCACGTGCACAGATTATGTCTGACAGTGGAGAAGTATGGATTGTGTGATGATGGAACTTTGCAACGTTTGTTGGATGGGAAAGGAATGCCTGATGAATGGCAAACAAGGGAGCAGGTGCCGATTTAAAAATAAAAAAGACGTAAGAAACTAATGCCTACAGGCGAGTAAAGCCTTTAAAAGATGCTATAAAGACTGTTCGAACAACACTGAAAAGAAGGATTCGAGTAGAAGTCATGTTGTACAATGCTATTCGGTTTTATGACAGACGCAATGTTGTGAAAAGAGAAATACAAAAATAAGAAAGAGAAATATAAAAATGAGAAGAAAAAGCTGTAAACGTGTTTTGTGGATATGGAGAAGGCATTTGATAGAATTCTAAGAAAGACGATGCAGTGGGCAATGAGGAAGAATGGTTTTGCGTTGCATACCCAGAGGCTACTTGTCTGAACTCCGACGGCCTCGTTATCGGAGAATCTCATTCCTATTTATGCTTTCTTCTCACCTTTACTTCTTGCGGGTGGTGCCAACCTCTTGTTCTCCAACCTCTCTCAGGCACACTTACCTCCTCTACGAGTCACCCCTGACTCATTCGCTCTGTTTTCTTATGAGCAGGCCCTTCGACATCCAACCTCGTTTTCCACTTCAGGTTTGGCCAGATTTATAGTAAAACTAAGACTCTTCAGGTGGATTTTGGTGCTTTGAGAGCTTTTTAGTCGAGGTACCCGTTTATGATTTCTTTCTTTCAGGAATTTTTCTTTACTTTTTTCTCATTTTTTCTTGGAAGCCGTCTTTCTTCATTGTAGTCCTCGCTTTCGCTACTTCCTGCTCACACTCTCGCCCTTTTCTTACTCGCCAACCTATCTCTCGCTCTGGCTCAAGCGCGACTCTCGCTCACATACCTCCCCTACCAGTCATTCTGACTCGTTTCGCTCTGTGATCTCATGAGCAAGCCCTTCGTCATCCAATCACGAGTTTCCCATTTCAAATTTTGGTCAGACTTAAACTAAAACTAAAACTTGACGAATCCACCTGGAAAGTCATTGTGGAACTCGCATTTTCTACTCCACGCTCTCGCTCTCACTCTTCTCTTTCTGGCCTAGGTGCCGGTCTCGCCTATCTATACTCTCTCCCATCTCACGGTCTCGAGAATTAAACAAATGTTTCTGTTTCATTTCGTTTTGGCGAAGGAGGCTCCGACGTCCTTGCCAACTGATCACTCAATGGCACTGAGGCCACTCTTTTCCTAATCGGCAGTCCCGGAGTTTTCGAGGTTTTTTGCTGAAACCTCCGTCATTCTGCAAGCTTTTCGGCAGCACCGACTAGACTGCCACTTCTTTTGCAGTCTCGCTTCTTTCTCGCTACATTTTCCTCTTCTCTGTTTTCCCTCTAACATTCTCTGGCACATGTGGCAGGAATTAATCTTTCTCTTGTTCGGGAGGGTAGGGTGGAATGAAAAATTTTTTTACCTAATCAAAAACTCTTATTTATAAAAAGAGGCACTTAGATCTAAAAACAACTTCCAACATCGTTTTACGTATCTGCCGCCTTTACTCAGATGGCTAAATGCCCCGAAACACCATGCCACCCCCAAAATTTACAAAAATTTTACAAAAGCGGAACTGCTCAGAAGGTTCATGTTTGTATGCGCTGGATTACAACGTTTTCTTCTAATTGAAACACTTAAGTCACAAATTTTCACAAAGAATATTTTAACCAAAATCGGCCGGAAAAAAATGACGAAAAATTTTGTGTTAACATTAGCGGTATGAATTCTTTGTTCCAAGTCATTACTAAGCCATGAACAAAATCTGGCAAAGAAAAGAATCAAAGAAAGTCGGTTTTATGTCATTTTTCCCGAGTTTTGCAGGCTCACACGTGCTGATTCAATGTATTTCTACCTCTACACACTCGTTTTCGAACCAGAGTTTGTATTGGAGCAACGTAGAACTTTAAATTCCAGATGCCCTTCCTGACGAATGCCAGTAGTGTTTTTATAGAGTTTTGAACTGCAGACCTTTCGATCTGAAGCCCGTAACGATACCACTACACCACACCGGCTATACCACCACACCAGTATGTGTGCAATACCTCTTGTATCCACTCTTCCCGTTTCTCGTATGGAGGGTTACTGTCTCGACAAAATTTTTTAACTCACTGTTTCCCTCAAAATTTACTGAGGAACTTGCGGTTCATCATAATGTTCTCTGTTCCCTCATGTATTTGCTGCAACAAATACAATCATCTGTTAAACTTTTTCTAGAATCGGCAGAATCAAAAATCTATAACGCAAAGCCTGCGGCCATCTAATCAAGGTCGTTTCTCATCTCATTCAGAACTGTCCAGCTACGGGTTTTTTGCGCCGCTCGCTCCGTGGCGACTGCTTTTCTATATACGACCTCTGATCCACGCCTTAGAGAGTTACCCGGCTTTTGGGGCTCAATGTTCTTCCGCCCTGACCACATTCCTCGGAAGAGGTTGGATAACAACAATAGACATGGTGCCTGAGGGAAAATGGGATGGCAATTCTGAGAAGAACTGAAAGGCAGTGATAAGAGTAATGTCAAAAGTTAAATTGATTGAGAATGTAGTTGCCAAGAACTTCTGGATTTGCTGGGTTTGGAAGATACTTAGGATGGACAGGCCAGGGTTAGTAGAGTGCAATGACATGGGCATGTTTTAAAGAGGAATAATGATGATGTACTGAGAAGAGCGTTAGATTTTTGAAGTTATCGGAAGAAGAGGGAGAGGCGAACAAAGATGACGCGGAAAAAGCAAGTGGAAAAACATATTGAACAGATTGGAACGGAAGGTGGCACTGACAGAAAGAAGTAGCGCAAAGCGGTGTAAAACTTTCTAGCAACATAAGAAGAATTTGGCTTCTTTCGTTTAGGGAGACCAAAAGAATTGAATGTTTCTCTATTTTTCTCTCTCTCTTGAAGGATAAGATATTAGTATTTAGCCAAAAATATGAAGGAAAGTGCTATACGTACGTGGTAAAATGGAGCGCAAGTGTGTTTTGCGATAACTACATGAGGTGTGGTATTTATGGACATGACCAAAAATATTTAAGTAGCCTTTTATGGTTAGATGATGACTGGCAGGCAACGACACGTTATAGACAAGTTTTTATACTGAGTCTACATTTGTCCAGTTGCTAAAATATTAAACGTGAAGCCCAGTACCTAAGTGACGGATAGGCAGGCTAAATATGTCCCATTTAGAAATATTGTGATCCCAATTTGGGTGGAATGTTCAAAACAAATTAAAACTACTTCTCTGCTATTAAATAATCTTTAATTAAAAGTTAAGCTCATTTTTTTGATTTTTGCAAACATTCTCGCTCTATTGAAAGTAATTGCGGTGGAACTGTAGATTGCAGCTATACTTGGTGACGTGATATGTGAATATTTTTGTAGACGCAAGATTCAGATCACTCAAGAGCAAGATTACCTTCAAGAGTATCGTAAGTTGCATGAATTTATCGATGAAGTTGTGATAATCTGGCGTAGTTTACAAATCTTTCTCTACTTATTGTTCTTGGCAGACAGTTTCAAGAAGTTTACTTTTGTCAACTCCATTGCAAGAGGGTATAGCTGGAAAAGTAAATTATCACCGCCTGCAATTGCTCAGGTCGTGTGGTTTTAGTTGGTGTCTTAAAAATATTTTTTCTTTTAGAAAGCACAAGAGGCAATTCACTCAACTGCGTCGTGCTCCAGAAGGAACAGGTCTAAGGAAGCGGTGGGTTTGTGTGATATTTCGCCAACATCGCTTCATGGCTTGAAACTAGCAAACCACTGCTACCACGGAATATCATGTCAGCATCTGAAACTCCCATCCATGTTGTTGTTGTTGTTGTTTACCCGATCCCTTCCGAGAGATGGGGGCATGGCGGAAGACCATGGAGCCCCAGAAGCCGGGCAACTCCCCAGGGTCTGGACCAGAGGTCGTACAGAGACAGAGAGTCGCCAAAGAGTGAGCAGCGTAAAAAGTTCGTAGCTGCACAGTGCAGAATGAGATAAGAGGTGTCCTGGGACGAGTGTCCACAGGCGCTGCAGGGAGGATTCTCGATTCTGCCAATCCTAGATAGATAAGAACCTAAACGAAGGCTGTATCCGTTGCAGCGTAGATGAGAGAGAACACAGCGAGCATGACGAGGGAGCACAAGCTCCTCGGTGGAAATCGAGGAAACCTCTCTGTCTCAAAGAACTTTGATGAGACAGTACGCCTCCAGTCCGAGATAAGACGAGAGTGGATACCAGAGATAAGAGGAGAGAGACTACAAGGGATTGCAGAGGGCGCAAGTAGCGCTCCCCATCTGGCCAGCTCATCGGCCGCGTCGTTCCCCGGGAGAAACGAGTGTCCGGGGACCCATTGTAGTCTGATAGAACAGGAGGAGAGAGAAGACAGTTCTTGCCAGATCTGCCACAGAATTTGAGATAAGAGGAAAGATGGAGGAGAGGACAGGGTGGTGAGGATAGAACGAGAGTCAGACAGGAGGAGAAGAGAAATGGCAGACTTGTTGGTTCCGCCGAGAACAGCTAAGAGCGTGCAGAATGGCGCAGGCTTTAGCGGAAAAACTTGAGCATACTGGGCGTGCCGAAAAGGAAAAAGTGGCCTCAGCGCCACAGAGAGAACAGTTGGCAAGAACGCCGGAGCCGCCCTTGCCAAAAGGAAAAGGAAGAAGAAAAGATTTATACAGAACCAAAAGGGACTCCTTAGAGGGGCCCCATGATACAGCGTAACGCCTTGAGACGTGGAAAGAATTTGGCCTTCAGCGAAGATACATGTTTAGAAAAGAAAAGAGTGCGGTCGAAGGTGTCCCCAAGAAAAGTTGGAGTGGGGTTGAAACGGAGTCAGGAGCCGAGTAGGAACAGAATGGGCTGGAGGTTAGCCTGGTGAGGATGCACTGAGAAGAAGGTGGCCTCACATTTGCTCGGATTGAGAGGAAGACACTAGTACTCAGACCAGCGCTCCAATCGAAACAGAGCTCCTTGTGTGGCCTCCACCACAGTGGGAGCCGAGGGGGAGGAGGACCAAATGGCCAGATCGTTAGCGTAAAGAGAGCAGCTGACGGGAGAAGACAGAGAAGCCGGAAGAGCATTGATGAAGAGAGAGAAAAGTACAGGGCCAAGAACAGATGCTTGCGGAACACCTCGACGGACTCGAAAGGAACGACTTTTGTGATTTTGAAAAACCACACAAGCGCGTCTATCAGAAAGGAAAGATTGAGTCCAACGAGCAAAGCAAGGAGGGAGGCCAGCCGAAATGAGTTTGTGGAAAAGGGCGGGATGTCAGACAGAGTCAAAAGCTTTAGAGAAATCAATAGTAGACAGAATCTTCCGAGAACCCGGCCTGGGTTTGTTAAACCCATCCGAAATGGACTGAGAAAGGTACAGAATTTGATCGAGTGTAGACCGCCAGGACGGAAACCGGCCTGGCGGGGAGAGAGAATGGAATTAGATTCCAGAAAGAAGAGTACACGGGATAGAATGATGCGTTCAAAAAGCTTTGATACGCAGGAGGTGAGAGAGATGGGCTGGAAGGAAGCAGGAGAGTCGAGAGGCTTTCCCATCTTATGTATGCGAATAACAGAAGATGTCTTCCAGATGGAAGAAAAGGAATGCGAAGACCAGGAGAGATTGAAGATGTGAAGAAGAAAATCCATGCCAGAGAGAGGAAGATGCATTATCATGGGATAGGCAACATTGTATGGGACAATGGCAGTGGATGAGGTGAGGTTGGAGGCAGCCGCAAGAAGTTCAGCGAGACTGAAAGAAGAGCAAAAGGACGAGTGAGACTCCACGGGGCACGTGGCTCGGCGGAGCTCAGTGAGGTAGCCTCTGGCTCTGCTACGCAGGGCCTTTGGCTGAGAAACGGAAAGGTGGGATCTCAGGTAAGCGGCACAGACCGAAATCGATTCCCTGGGAGAAGAGCAGTTGGGGAAGTTAGGAGAGGAG
The DNA here is from genome assembly GCA_963675345.1 of Trididemnum clinides. Lineage (NCBI taxonomy): Eukaryota > Metazoa > Chordata > Ascidiacea > Aplousobranchia > Didemnidae > Trididemnum > Trididemnum clinides. The sequence goes on along the minus strand of OY776294.1, from coordinate 36,596,874 downwards.
GAAGACGAGGAAGGAAAGCCAGCGATAGAGCGAAGAAGAGAGTGCACAGATTTAGGGTTAGATTTAGGTGAAAGAGAAGAGCAAATCGTTTGCCATGCCTCAGTCTTGGCCTTGGCGATGACTGACGAGGCGCGTCTAGAAGCAGAGATGTAAGCATGGCGATCTTCATCACTTCTGTGAGCAGCAGCGAAAGCCTTGCGTCTTTCACTAACCGCACTTTCCACCTCAGCTGACCACCAGGCTTTAAGAGGGCGTTTGATGCGGCCGAAAGGAATGGAAGATTTGGCCGCATTCAGTGCCAGAGAGGTGAAAAAAGAAGCAGCAGAGGAAAGAGAATGAGACGAGTATTCCTCTGCTGAGGGACAGTGAAAGTCAAAGTAGGAAGCAAAGTTATCCCAGGAGGCTTTTTGAAAATTGAAGGAAGGGGGGCGCTCGCTGGGGCGAAAGACCGGAGAGAGAGAGACAGACAGAAGAATTGGTAAGTGGTCAGAACCAAGGTCCTGTAGCACCTCCCAGGAGCAGGAAAGGGCAAGAGAAGAGGGAGCAAAGGAGATGTCAGGAGAGAAGCGACTGCGACTTCCTCCCCGCGGGGATCGGAAGTACCTCTTGAGTCCCAGAGGGAGTGATGGCAATTGAGATCCCCCAGAATGCAGAGATTTCTGAAGGAGGGAAGAATGGAGGGAGAAAATGAGTCAGTTCTGCCATCCGTCGGAGAGGAGCGAATAGGGAGGGCGTACACATTAAGACGTGACACCGAGGAGGAGTTGTTAAGAGAGATGTTGACCCCTACATAATCAGGGTAGGGATCAAGTGAAGAAAGAGAGGAGGCAGAAAGTTGTGCTCTGTTGCTTGTTTTTGGCCAGACTGGGCCACCACGACAGGTAGACTGCATGGCCCCACCACTTGTTTGGTACATGGAGGTAGAGGAATGCTGTTTAATGCCTATCTCAAGGACACAACAAGCCAACTTTCCAGATTTTTTCCGCACTATCCTTGTAACCAATTATCACTTCGTTTTCAAATGAATGAGAGAAAGCGAGGAACTCAACTTTTATAAGTAAAGATATCCCACCCGGTTTGCGAAATATATTTTGCGAATCATAAGTTTAAAACGTTTTCATTTTTTTTTGTAGGTGCTCATCTGGAGCGGTTTTAATTTCATCAAATGGTCAACACCAGCCTGATATAAGTAAGTGGATCATTTGAAAAGTAGCCATGGTTTTCTGCATTGTATTTTGTTCTTTTGATGTGACTTTTCTTGGTCTTGCTGTTGAAGACGAATGTTGGAACCTTCTTGTTGTGATTTAAAGCCACTGAGTCCGTGATGCTTCTTACATGCGTATGAGTTCATGCACTGTTGCACATGTTCAGTTAGAATGAGTCATTGCCACAGATAGAATGGTCAACCCTCCACTTGTCAGCCTCATGAGTCTTTACCGAAAAGCGAACTTGAACAGGTAGCCTTTTTTGCAGACTGGCCAATTTCAGATTTCTTGAAAATTTTCGGGTCAGTCGAAGTTCTGCTAAGTTGTAGCTGGTGGCAGAGCTCATGCAAATCGCGATGAAGACTTTCTTTTTTTTTAATATCGATGCTTCAAAAGTTACATTTACGCCAAATTTTAGTTGAGATAAGGTCCTCTTTTTTTGCTTTTGGAGATGCCATCCACGACCACAAAATTTTCCTTTGTGGCTCGTGGGCCTCAGTTAGGCTCCTTTTCGCCACAAAATTTTGCATCGCTGGTCGTAGATTGCACGCCCCTATTAAAGAGCACAACAAATAAACTTGCCGGCTTTTTCTCCACGTTTATTGCTTCAACCCTGAACTCTAAGCCGGACAGATGAGTGTTTTAAAGTCATTTTGTTATGTCTTGACAATGGAATCGGCAGGTTTAAATCAGATCTAATCACTTGATCCAGAAGATGGTGATGCGGTCAGTATGTGCCAGCAACCACCCGGATGGTGGTGTGGTCATTATGTACCAGCAACCACCCGGATGGTGATGCGGTCATTATGTACCAGCAAACACTTGAATGGTGGTGCGGTCATTATGTACCAGCAACCACCCAGATGGTGATGCGGTCATTATGTACCAGCAACCACCCGGATTGTGATTTGGTCAGTATGTACCAGTAACCACCCAGATTGCGGTGTGGTCAGTATGTACCAATAACCACCCGGATGGTGATGCGGTCATTATGTGCCAGCAACCACCCAGATGGTGATGTGGTCAGTATGTACCAGCAAACACCTGAATGGTGATGGGGTCAGTATGTACCAGCAACCACTCGGATTGTGATGCGGCCAGTATGTACCAGTAACCACCCGGATTGTGGTGTGGTCAGTATGTACCAGTAACCACCCAGATTGTGGTGTGGTCATTATGTACCAGCAACCACCCAGATTGTGATGCAGTCAGTATGTACCAGCAACCACCGGGATGGTGATGCGGTAACAACACACAAATAATGTCGCATTCCCCGTGAAAAAAAGCAAACAATGTGGCATCGCAACAAACAAATAATGTCGCACAAAAAAACAAACAATGATCAACAAAGAAATAAGTAGTTGTTGAAGATTTTTCCATCATTTTGATTATTGTTCTGTAAATCGTTTTGCAAAGCCATTTTTTCAAAATTATGTTAAAATTCAGTTGCCGCCACCACGTGGCTTGTCTTACTTTAAGTATGAGTTGGTGCAGTGAGGAATTCTTACTTTGTTGTTCTGCTCTCTTGCACTCCACATGATCTATTGTTCTTGTTTAGATTGTTTTCTCGAATGTTTTGTCGTTACAGAAACCCAGACTAATCAGATGGAATCTGGATTTAGGAGGCCGGAGTTTATCCCGGAATCCACCAGCATCCATCCATCGTCCATGGTCCATGCAAGCGGACCATCATCGGCTAATTACGAGGTAAGGGGCCGATCACAAAGCGTATGATGCTATTTTATCATATTTTTAACCTACCATATGAAGTATTATGATGTTTTGCAAACCCTTCCTCCTCATGTGACGCGTCATAAAAAAATGTTCAATCAAATTTCAATTATTCGGATTTGCAACAAAAACCTATTGAATCAAACATCGAAAAACTTAAATGCTTTTTGAAATGAGGACAAGTTTGTCTCATAACGACATCTCTTATCCTCCTCCCACGTAACCCCAATATGATGTTTTTGCTTTATGCCTCCCTCTCTTCCCCTGGAGGCGTCATATGATAATTGAGTGGCCCCAATTTCCAACATCAGATTATTCATAAACTCAACACTCTCAAAGTTTCGCAATTACACGTTGAATCTCACTGCAATTGAATCTCATTGCCAGAATTGAATTGAAGAAAGAATTGAATCTCACTGCAAACTTCCTGCTGTCAACCGGTCAGCAGGGTAAAGGTCTGAAAATTTAGAATGGATGCACAATTCTACTGTCATATCAAGAATTGATTGTTTAAAATAAATTTTGTGATTTTGCAGAAATGCAACGATGCTGGTGAGGTGTTGAAGAAGTGCGATGGTAAGTGGCTTGTGTTTGTGCCGTGCGCATCTATTGTCTGGTCTCGAGGGGTCTTTGCGGCTACACTTGAAACACTTTAGGCTCAATTTGCATCGGAGTTTGTAGTACTGCTGGCACAGTGCGTTTTTACTAGAAACAATGTACCAACTACGGAAATCACCGTATAACCGCAGTGCCTTTTCCAACGAACAACCTGCCTGAATTCGAACTCGCAACTTTGCAGTTGGTAAGTCAATTGCTGGCTTTTGTTTTTGCAAAAACTCGCTTTCCTCCATCAAGAAATGCAAATTTGAAGAATTGCTTTTGATTGTGACGTTACCAACGCTTTATGACACACCGAAATGAAGGTCAATTTTGCCAAGATTGATGCTTGCTTACCCAGTAGTTGCCGAAGAGTTTATACAGACAGACACACATAATCACAGATAGACAGAATTGCGCTTTATACAGTATTACTGATACAAGTTTTTTCGGTTCAGGAGTTTTTGGTCCGTTGTCCAACTATCTTGCACTCCACATAATGCATTGTAGTAGTAGTTATTCAGTTTTTATCCAGTGTTTTCCCTTTAGCAGAGATGGCCTGATTTACCCCATTCCTTCTGCAATTTCTCGCACTCCGTCCCTCCACTTGTCTCGTCTCAGAGCATCCTCCTTCTTCACACCAACTTTCTCTGTCTCCTCTTCCACTTGCTTCTTCCAGGTCTTCTTCGGTCGTCCTCGCTTTCTCTTGCCAGTCACTTCAAGATTCAGAGCAACCCTCAAAACACTATCGTCATCCCTCCTCAGTACATGTCCATACCATCTAACTCCATTTGCTGTTGCTAACCGGTCTATCGTTTCCTTCAACCCTAACATATCCATCTGTTCTTCAGTCGTCTTTCTGTCTACAATTTTCTGACCGCACATGGCTCTCACCATAGCTCTCTCCGTTCTCCTTAAAATTGCTTTTTCATTTTCTTTTAGACACCATGTCTCACTTCCATACAGTATTGCTGATCTTACGCAACAACAATAAACTTTACCTTTCATCTTCAGAGGAAACCTATTTCCAAGCAACAACTCTCCACATTTCCTGAATCTTACCCAACCGATTCTTACTCTTGCTGTGACTGCCGCTTCACAACCACCACTAGCATTTAGTCTGTCTCCCAAATAACAAAATCCATTCACTAACAAAATCCATTCACTAACAAAAATCCATTGCTTATGTTTAAGTTATTTTCTTGTCATTGCAGCTACCCAGAGTAATCAGATGGTATCTGGAATCAGGAGGCAGGAGTTTGTCCAGGAATCCGCCGGCATTTATCCGTCGACCATCATCCACGCAAGCAGGCCATCATCGGTTAATTACGAGGTAAGCCCAACATGAGATTTGTCATTAACCGAACACTCTCAAAGTTTCGCAATTACACGTTGTGGTGAAAGAATTGGATCTCACTGCAAACTTCCTGCTGTCAACCGGTCAGCAGGGTAAAGGCTGAAAATTTAAAGATGGATGCACAATTCTACTATCATATCAAGAATTGATTGTTTAAAATATATTTTGTGATTTTGCAGAAATGCAACGATGCTGGTCAGGTGTTGAAGAAGTGCGATGGTAAGTGGCTTGTGTTTGTGCCGTGCGCATCTATTGTCTGGTCTCGAGGGGTCTTTGCGGCTACACTTGAAACACTTCAGGTTCACTAAGCAAACTGCAGACAGTGACACTGTTTCGACCTGTCATGTTTCTTCAGTGCAGTTGGTGACTGACAAGAAGCTAGAGGCTTTTAATAAAGCATAGCTTCAACCGCCACACTTGTGGAATCTATACTAGGTCCACTGTGGTGGATGGTCTGTCCTCAGTTTGCAGTTTGCTAAGTGCATCGCTAGCCTCTTGCATTACTACTTTAGGTTCAGTTTTCATCGGAATTTTCAGTACTACTGGCATGGTGCATTTTTACCAGAAACAATGCACCAACTAGGGAAATCACTGTACAATCGCAGTGCCTTTTCCAGTTAAAAACCTCCGTGGAATCGAATTCGCAAACCTGTGGTTGAACAGCGCCAATAATATTTCGTCAGTGACACTACAACGCGTTGCTAGGGCCGGTAATGGTGCTGAAGGATGGAGCCGTGCTGCCGATCCAGGGCGATCCGAGGCTCATTGCCGATCAGATGTCGCATCAAATGGAACACGGATCGTTTTCTTCAGGTTTGTGGGGTGATTTATTTCTCGCGTGAAAGCTGCTGTAGGATTGGTCCATCATGTGCTTCATTAAATCTAGTTTGGTCCCCAATAACGAGGTAGCAGGTTCTGCACCAATCAACAGACGCCTCAACGTGATGGTGCGCCCCGACCCCGTTTGGGTTGGGTCGAAATGGGTGTTGGTCTTCCCGAGGGTCCCAGTTACCCCAGGTACTCCCCTTCACTTTTTCACTATGCTGCCCCCTGAACGACCGCAGAAGGGCAGCTCACAGCTTCTTCAAAATCGTTTGCCTGATTTCTCTTTTTCTTTTCTCTTGCCCCTCTCTTTCCCTTCTTCGTCTCCTCATTCTCCTCCTTCTCTTGATGAGTGGTAACGTTCATCCCAACCCTGGCCCCATCTTTCCTTGCTCTGTGTGCGCTGAAAATGTGACCTGGCGGGGCAAGTCAGTGCTATGCTGCACCTGCTCCAAATGGGTCCATCTAAGGTGCTCTTAACTTTCCTTATCCCGATTCAGAGCTCTTGACAGCTCTCACTCTTGGAGCTGCTCCCCTGCCGTAACACTGTGACTTCCTCTTCGGACTCCTTCGACATGTATACCTCCACTGTGCAATCTAGTCCCCCTCTGCTAATGCTGCACTCCCGCCCCACCCTCGTCTCCAAACCTCTTATCCCCCATCTGCCCATTTTGTATCTTCTCCCGCTGCCCTCTTACCACCGTCCCTGCCTCCTGGATATCTTCTGTGCCTCCTGCCTCCTCTTCCCCACTGACTCTCTCAGGGTTCTTCAATGGAATGCTGGAGGTCTTCGAGCCAGGAGCACCGGACTACTTCACTTTCTCTCGTCTCATCCAGTCGACCTTATCTGCATTCAGGAATCCAATCACAGCTCGTTTTCCTCTTTCCGGATTCCTGGAATCTCTGCTCTGCGTTCTGATCGCACCCACTCCCAGTCTGGCATTCTCTCTCCTGATACCACGCACGCTAGCGGCGGCGTTGTCATTTTCGTCAAGCAGAGCCTATCCTTTTCTGAACTTTCTATCTCCTCTCTTTCTTCGCTTGATCTCTCTTAACAACTCCTCCTCGGTGTCATGTCTTAATGTGTACGCCCTCCCTATTCTCTCCTCTCCGACGGATGGCAGAACCGATTCCTACTCTCCATCCATTCTGGGGGATCTCAATTGCCATCACTCCCTCTGGGACTCAAAAGTCACTTCCGTCCCCCACGGGGAAGAGGTGTTCGACTGGGTCATCTCCTCTGACCTCCTTCACCTCGGTGGCTCTGGCGTGCTCGCCCTTCTCCGTCGCTTCTCTGGCAGTCAGTCCTCTCCTGATATCTCCTTTGCCCCCTCTTCTCTTGCCCTTTCCTGCTCCTGGGAGGTGCTACAGGACCTTGGTTCTGACCACTTACCAATTCTTTTATCTGTCCCTCTCTCTCCGGTCTTTCGCCCCAGCGAGCGCCCCCCTTCAATTTTCAAAAAGCTTGCTGGGATAACTTTGCCTCCTACTTTGACTTTCACTGTCCCTCAGCAGAGGAATACTCGTCTCATTCTCTTTCCTCTGCTGCTTCTTTTTTCACCTCTCTGGCACTGAATGCGGCCAAATCTTCCATTCCTTTCGGCCGCATCAAACGCCCTCTTAAAGCCTGGTGGTCAGCTGAGGTGGAAAGTGCGGTTAGTGAAAGACGCAAGGCTTTCGCTGCCGCTCACAGAAGTGATGAAGATCGCCATGCTTACATCTCCGCTTCTCGACGCGCCTCGTCAGTCATCGCCAAGGCCAAGACTGAGGCATGGCAAACGATTTGCTATTCTCTTTCACCTAAATCTAACCCTAAATCTGTGCACTCTCTTCTTCGCTCTATCGCTGGCTTTCCTTCCTCGTCTTCCTCCTCTCCTAACTTCCCCAACTGCTCTTCTCCCAGGGAATCGATTTCGGTCTGTGCCGCTTACCTGAGATCCCACCTTTCCGTTTCTCAGCCAAAGGCCCTGCGTAGCAGAGCCAGAGGCTATCTCTCTGAGTTCCGCCGAGCCACGTGCCCCGTGGAGTCTCACTCGTCCTTTTGCTCTTCTTTCAGTCTCGCTGAACTTCTTGCGGCTGCCTACGACCTCACCTCGTCCACTGCCATTGTCTCAGACAATGTTGCCTATCCCATGATAAAGCATCTTCCTCTCTCTGGCATGGATTTTCTTCTTCACATCTTCAATCTCTCCTGGTCTTCGCATTCCTTTTCTTCCATCTGGAAGACATCTTCTGTTATTCGCATACATAAGATGGGAAAGCCTCTCGACTCTCCTGCTTCCTTCCAGCCCATCTCTCTCACCTCCTGCGTATCAAAGCTTTTTGAACGCATCATTCTATCCCGTGTACTCTTCTTTCTGGAATCTAATTCCATTCTCTCTCCCCGCCAGGCCGGTTTCCGTCCTGGCGGTCTACACTCGATCAAATTCTGTACCTTTCTCAGTCCATTTCGGATGGGTTTAACAAACCCAGGCCGGGTTCTCGGAAGATTCTGTCTACTATTGATTTCTCTAAAGCTTTTGACTCTGTCTGACATCCCGCCCTTTTCCACAAACTCATTTCGGCTGGCCTCCCTCCTTGCTTTGCTCGTTGGACTCAATCTTTCCTTTCTGATAGACGCGCTTGTGTGGTTTTTCAAAATCACAAAAGTCGTTCCTTTCGAGTCCGTCGAGGTGTTCCGCAAGCATCTGTTCTTGGCCCTGTACTTTTCTCTCTCTTCATCAATGCTCTTCCGGCTTCTCTGTCTTCTCCCGTCAGCTGCTCCCTTTACGCTAACGATCTGGCCATTTGGTCCTCCTCCCCCTCGGCTCCCACTGCGGTGGAGGCCACACAAGGAGCTCTGTTTCGATTGGAGCGCTGGTCTGAGTACTAGTGTCTTCCTCTCAATCCGAGCAAATGTGAGGCCACCTTCTTCTCAGTGCATCCTCACCAGGCTAACCTCCAGCCCATTCTGTTCCTACTCGGCTCCTGACTCCGTTTCAACCCCACTCCAACTTTTCTTGGGGTCACCTTCGACCGCACTCTTTTCTTTTCTAAACATGTATCTTCGCTGAAGGCCAAATTCTTTCCACGTCTCAAGGCGTTACGCTGTATCATGGGGCCCCTCTAAGGAGTCCCTTTTGGTTCTGTATAAATCTTTTCTTCGTCTCCTTTTCACTTATGCTTCACCTGGATGATTTCCTTTCCTAAGCGCTACCAATTTTACCAAATTTCAACGTCTTCACCGAGCGGCCAGTCGCGCCATCACCGGCTGCCTCTCGTCCTCCCCCATCCCTCTGCTTCTCTCCGTGGCGTTCTTACCTCCCCTACGAGTCACCCTGACTCATTTCACTCTTTTATCTTATAAGCAGGCTCTTTGTCTCCCAATCTTCTTTCCTACTTCAGGTTTGGCCAGACTTGGAGTGAAACCAAGACTCTGCAGATCGTCCTGGAGAGCTTTTGCGTCCACTCAACAGATCATGCTTCCTTCAGAGGCTCTTCTTGCATGCCCTCCCTTTCCTCCTTGGAATCTACCTTCGTTCACCGTGGAGTCCACACTTTCCACTCCATGCTCTCTCTCCAATTCCCCTCACTCTCGCCGAGGTGCGGCTCTCACCCACCTTGACTCTCTCCCCCCTCATGATCTGGTGCTATGGACTGACAGTTCTGTTCCTTTTCCTTTTGGGTAGGGCAGCTCCGGCGTTCTTGCCAACTGTTCTTTCTGTGGCGCTGAGGCCACTTTTTCCTTTTCGGCAGACCCAGTATGCTCAAGTTTTTCCGCTAAGCCTGCGCCATTCTGCACGCTCTTAGCTGTTCTCGGCGGAACCAACAAGTCTGCCATTTCTCTTCTTCTCCTGTCTGACTCTCGTTCTATCCTCACCACCCTTTCCTCTCCTCCATCTTTCCTCTTATCTCAAACTCTGTGGCAGATCTGGCAAGAACTGTCTTCTCTCTCCTCCTGTTCTATCAGGCTACAATGGGTCCCCGGACACTCGTTTCTCCCGGGGAACGACGCGGCCGATAAGCTGGCCACTGCACCAATCAACAACCGCCTCAACGTGGTGGTGCGGTCCCCGGCCCCGTTTGGGTTGGGTCGAAATGGCTGTTGGCCTTCCCGAGGGTCCCAGTTACCCTGGGCACTCCCCATTCATTTTTTCGCTATGCTGCCCCCTGAACGACCGCAGAAGGGCAGCACACAGCATCTTTAAAATCGGTCGCCTGTTCTTACTTTTTCTTCTCTCCTGCCCTACTCTTGCCCTCCTTCGTCTCCTCATTCTTCTTCTTCTCCTGATGAGCGGTAATGTTCATCCTAACCCTGGCCCCATCTTTCCTTGCTCTGTGTGCGCTGGAAATGTGACCTGGCGGGGCAAGTCAGTGCAATGCTGCGCTTGCTCCAAATGGGTCCATCTAAGGTGCTCACAACTTTCTTTATCTAATTTCAGAGCTCTTGGCAGCTCTCACTCTTGGAGCTGCCCCCCCTGCCGTAACACTGTGACTCCCCCCTCCTCGGACTCCTCCGGCACGTATTCCTCCACGGTGGAATCTGGCCCCCCCCTCTGCTAATGCTGCACTCTTGCCCCACCCTCGTCTCCAAACTTCTTATCCCCCATCTTCCCATCTTATATCTCCTTCCCCTGCCCTTCCACCACCGTCCCTTGCTCCTGGCTATACTTCTGCACCTCCTGCCTCCTCTCCTTCCCCTGACTCTCTCAGGGTTCTTCAATGGAATGCTGGAGGTCTTCGAGCCAGGAGCACTGAACTACTTCACTTTCTTTCATCCCATCCTGTCGACCTTATCTGCATTCAGGAATCCAATCTTAACTCGTTTTCCTCTTTCCGGATTCCTGGATTCTTTGTTCTGCGTTCTGATCGTACTCACTCCCGGTCTGGCATTCTCTCTTCTGATGCCTCGCATGCCAGTGGCGGCGTTGTCATTTTCGTCAGACAGGGCCTATCCTTTTCTGAACTTTCTACAACCTCTCTTTCTTCGCTCGATCCCTACTCTGATTATGTAGGGATCAACATCTCTCTAAACAAATCCTCCTCGGTGTCATTTCTTAATGTGTATGCCCCCCCTATTCGCTCCTCCCCAACGGATGGCAGAACCGATTCCTTCTCTCCCTCAATTCTTCCCTCCTCCAGAAATCTCTTCATTCTGGGGGATCTCAATTGCCATCAGCCGCTTTGGGACTGAAGAGGTACTTCCGACCCCCGTGGGGAGGAAGTATTCGACTGGGTCATCTCCTCAGACTTCCTCCCCCTCAATGACCCTGACACACCCACCCTTCTCCATCGCTCCTCCGGCAGTCGCTCCTCTCCTGATATCTCCTTTGCTCCTTCTACTCTTGCTTTTTCTTGCTCCTGGGAGGTGCTACAGGACCTGGGTTCTGAGCACCTACCAATTCTTCTATCTATCCCTCTCTCTCCGGTCTTTCACCCCAACGAGCGCCCCCTTCCTTTAATTTTCAGAAAGCTCGCTGGGATGACTTTGCCTCCTACTTTGACTCTCACTGTCCTACTGCAGAGGAATACTCGTCTCTTTCTCTTTCCTCTGCAGCTGCTCTCTTTACCTCTCTGGCACTGAATGCGGCCAAATCTTCCATTCCTTTCGGCCGCATCAAACGCCCTCCTAAAGCCTGGTGGTCTGCTGAGGTGGAAGAAGCGGTTGGTGAAAGACGCAAGGCTTTCGCTACTGCTCACAGAAGTGATGAAGATCGTCAGGTTTACATCTCCGCCTCTCGACGTGCCTCGTCGGTCATTGCCAAGGCCAAGGCTGAGGCATGGCAGACGACCTGCACTTCTCTTTCACCTAAATCTAATTCTAAATCTGTGCACTCTCTTCTTCGCTCTATTGCTGGCTTTCCTTCCTCGTCTTCTTCCTCTCCTAACTTTCCTAACTGTTCCTCTCCCAGGGAATCGGCTTCGATTTATGCCGCTTACCTGAGGTCTCACTTTTCCGTTTCTCAGCCAAAGGCCCTGCGCAGCAGAGCCAGAGGCTCCCTCACTGAGCTCCGCCGAGCTACGTGCTCTGTGGAGTCTCACTCGTCCTTTTGCTCTCCCTTCTCTCCCGCTGAATTTCTTGCGGCTGCCTCCAACCTCTCCTCATCCACTGCCACTGGCCCAGACAAAGTTGCCTATCCCATGCTAAATCATCTTCCTCGCTCTGGCATGGATTTTCTTCTTCACATTTTCAATCTTTCTTGGTCTTCACATTCCTTTCCTTCCATCTGGAAGACATCTTCTATTATTCCCATACATAAGATGGGAAAGCCTCTCGACTCTCCTGCTTCCTTCCGACCTATCTTTCTCACCTCCTGCGTATCAAAGCTTTTTGAACGCATCATTCTATCCCGTTTACTCTTCGTTCTGGAATCTAATTCCATTCTCTCTCCCCGCCAGGCCGGTTTCCGCCCTGGACGGTCTACACTTGATCAAATTCTGTACCTTTCTCAGTCCATTTCGGATGGGTTTAACAAACCCAGGTCGGGCTCTCGGACGATCCTGTCTACTATCGATTTCTCTAAAGCTTTTGACTCTGTCTGGCACCCCGCCCTTTTCCACAAACTTATTTCGGCTGGCCTCCCTCCTTGCTTTGCTCGTTGGACTCAATCTTTCCTTTCTGACAGGCGCGCTTCTGTGGTTTTTCAAAATCACAAAAGCCGTTCCTTTCGAGTCCGTCGAGGTGTTCCGCAAGGATCCGTTCTTGGCCCTGTACTTTTCTCCCTCTTCATCAATGCTCTTCCGGCTTTTCTGCCTTCTTCCGTCAGCTGCTCTCTTTACGCTGACGATCTGGCCATTTGGTCCTGCTCCCCCTCGGTCCCCACTGCGGCGGAGGCCACACAAGGAGCTCTGTTTCGATTGGAGCGCTGGTCTGAGTACTGGTGTCTTCCTCTCAATCCGAGCAAATGTGAGGCCTCCTTCTTTTCAGTGGATCCTCACCAGGCTAACCTCCAGCCCAACCTGCTCCTACTCGGCTCCCTCCTCCGTTTTAATCCCACTCCAACTTTTCTTGGGGTCACCTTCGACCGCACTCTTTCCTTTTCTAGGCATGTATCTTCGCTGAAGGCCAAATTTTTCCCACGTCTCAAGGCGTTACGCTGTATCTCTGCTTCCTCTTGGGGCCCCTCTAAGGAGTCCCTCTCTGTTCTGTATAAATCTTTTCTTCGGTCCCTTCTCACTTACGCTTCACCCGGATGGTTTCCTTTCCTAAGCGCTACCAATATCACCAAATTGGAACGCCTCCACCGAGCGGCCAGTCGCGCCATCACCGGCTGCCTCTCGTCGTCCCCTATCTCTCTACTACTCACCGAGGCTTCTCTACCTCCCCTACGAGTCACTCTGACTCACTTCACTCTTTTTTCTCATGAGCGGGCTCTTCGTCTCCCAACCTCCTTTCCCATCTCAGGTTTGGCAAGACTAGGAGTGAAACCAAGACTCTGCAGATCGTCCTGGAGAGCTTTTGCGTCCACTCACTCGCTCATGCTTTCTTCTACTTGTTCTAGGGAGGCTCTTCTTGCTTGCCCTCCCTTTCCTCCTTGGAATCTTCCCTCGTTCACGGTCGAGTCCTCCCTTTCCTCTCCATGCTCTCGCTCTGATCCCCCTCACTCTCGCCAAGGTGCGGCTCTCGCCCACCTTGACTCTCTCCCCCCTCATGATCTGGTACTCTGGACAGACGGCTCTGTTCCTTTTCCTTTTGGCAAGGGCGGCTCCGGCGTTCTTGCCAACTGCTTTCTCTGTGGCACTGAGGCCACTCTTTCCTTTTCGGCAGACCCAGTTTGTTCCAGTTTTTCCGCTGAAGCCTGCGCCATTCTGCACGCTCTTTGCTGGTCTCGGCAACACCATAAAGTCTGCCATTTTTCTTCTCTTCTTCTCCTGTCTGACTCTCGTTCTGTCCTCGCCACCCTGTCCTCTCCTCCACCTTTCCTGTTATCTCAAACTCTGTGGCAGATCTGGCAGGAACTGTCCTTCTTCTCCTCCTGTTCTATCAGGCTACAATGGGTCCCCGGACACTCGTTTCTCCCGGGGAACGACACAGCTGATGAGCTTGCCAGACTGGGAGCGCTGCTTGCGCCCTCCGCAATCCCTTGTAGTCTCTCTCCTCTTATCTCTCGTATCCACTCTCGTCTTATCTTGGACTGGAGGCGTACTGTCTCTTCAAAGTATTTTGACACACAGGTTCCCTCAATTTCCACTGAGGAACTTGTGCTCCCTCGTCATGCTCGCTGTGTTCTCTCTCGTCTTCGCTGCAACGGATACAGCCTTCTTTTAGGTTCTTATCTATCCAGGATTGGCAGAATCGAGAATCCTTCTTGCAGCGCCTGTGGAACTCGTCCCAGGACATCTCTCATCTCATTCTGCACTGTCCAGCTACGGACTCTTTGCGCCGCTCACTCTTTGGCGACTCTCTGTCTCTCTATGACCTCTGGTCCAGACCCTGGGGAGTTGCCCGGCTTCTGGGGCCCCATGGTCTTCTGCCATGCCCCCATCCCTCGGAAGGGGTCGGGTAAACAACAACAACAACAACAACAACATAAGCTGGCCAGATGGGGAGCACTACTTGCGCCCTCTGCAATCCCTTGTAGTCTCTCTCCTCTTATCTCTGGTATCCACTCTCGTCTTATCTCGGACTGGAGGCGTACTGTCTCATCAAAGTTCTTTGAGACAGAGAGGTTTCCTCGATTTGCACCGAGGAGCTTGTGCTCCCTCGTCATGCTCGCTGTGTTCTCTCTCGTCTACGCTGCAACGGATACAGCCTTCGTTTAGGTTCTTATCTATCTAGGATTGGCAGAATCGAGAATCCTTCCTGCAGCGCCTGTGGACACTCGTCCCAGGACACCTCTCATCTCATTCTGCACTGTCCAGCTACGGACTCTTTACGCCGCTCACTCTTTGGCGACTCTCTGTCTCTCTATGACCTCTGGTCCAGACCCTGGGGAGTTGCCCGGCTTCTGGGGCTCCATGGTCTTCTGCCATGCCCCCATCCCTCGGAAGGGGTCGGGTAAACAACAACAACAACAAGTAGCAAGTTTGATCTCATGTTTCTAGAAGGTTCATAAACACCATTACGCTACTTCGTTCTGTCAGTGGTATTTTTTTTTAGTTCAATCTGATCAATGCGTTTTTCTACTCGCTTCCTTCACGTTATCTTCGATTGGTCATGGTTAATACATACTGCATTCTCAATCAATTTAACTTCTCACATTACTCTTATCATTGCTTTTTCTGTTCTTCTCAAAATCGCCATCCCATTCTCCCCCAGGCACCATATCTTGCTTCTGTATGGCATCGCCGATCTTACACAACTCTATTAAATTCTTCCTTTAATTTTCAACAAAAGTTTTAATCCGTGAAGCAACTCCCCACATTCTCTAAATTTTATCCGCTTAATTGTCGTTCTTGCTCTCACCGCTGCTTTATTTCCACCACTGACTTTTAGCCTGTCTCCCAAGCAACAAAGACTCTTCCCAAGCTCCACCCGACCACAAAATGATATTACTTCGTCTGGTGTAGCAATTCTTTTTATTGCCATAACACATTATTGTTCCCCAAAAAAACCTTTTGATAGTATTGAAATCACTCTCTTCATTTTTACCGATTTACCGTGAATCTGCTTTGTTTGAATTTACATCTACCATTGTACAATGCATCCACATCTATCATTGTACAATGCATCCACATCTATCAATTGTACAATACATCCACATCTATCAATTGTACAATGCATCCATATCTATCAATTGTACAATGCATCCACATCTATCAATTGTACAATGCATCCACATGTATCAATTGTACAATGCATCCATATCTATCATTGTACAATGCATCCACATCTATCAATTGTACAATACATCCACATCTATCAATTGTACAATGCATCCATATCTATCAATTGTACAATGCATCCACATCTATCAATTGTACAATGCATCCACATCTATCAATTGTACAATGCATCCACATGTATCATTGTACAATGCATCCACATCTATCATTGTACAATGCATCCACATCTATCAATTGTACAATGCATCCACATCTATCAATTGTACAATGCATCCATATCTATCAATTGTACAATGCATCCATATTTATGATTGTACAATACATCCACATTTATCAATTGTACAATGCATCCATATCTATCAATTGTACAATGCATCCACATCTATCAATTGTACAATGCATCCACATCTATCAATTGTACAATGCATCCATATCTATCATTGTACAATGCATCCATATCTATCAATTGTACAATGCATTCACATGTATCAATTGTACAATGCATCCACATCTATCAATTGTACAATGCATCCACATCTATCATTGTACAATGCATCCACATGTATCATTGTACAATGCATCCACATCTATCAATTGTACAATGCATCCACATGTATCAATTGTACAATGCATCCATATCTATCAATTGTACAATGCATCCATATTTATGATTGTACAATGCATCCATATCTATCAATTGTACAATGCATCCACATCTATCAATTGTACAATGCATCCATATCTATCATTGTACAATGCATCCACATCTATCAATTGTACAATGCATCCACATGTATCAATTGTACAATGCATCCATATCTATCAATTGTACAATGCATCCATATCTGTCATTGTCTAATGCATCCACATCCAGCATTTACCACACTTTGTGCACAGCAGTATTTGCCATCGACCACTTGGCAGATGGATCAACTCTGCTCTAGAGTAGTTCACGGTTTGAACCAATCACCATCACTTTGGTTTTCTTGAGATTAACCTTCAACTCTGTGCTCTCAACCGCCTCTTTCCATTTCAAAAACTTTTGTTTCAAATTATTTACACTTTCACTCAATAACATCAAGTCATTTCCTCGCAAAATTTCGTTCAACAATTCTTTTCTTGCATTTTTCGCATTTTCGCAAAACACTGTAATTGCGAACAGCGGGTAACAAACACAGATCTTTGATGTACACCAACTTTCACTAAAACATCTTCAGATACCTCTGATGCCACCCTATCTCTCGTCTTTGCTTCGTGATGGAAGCTCATCGCTGCTCTTGCAATCACTTCCAAAATCCATTTTCCTTGTCGCCTACTCCATTAACTTTGTTAGAATTCTATCAAATGCCTTATCAATAACCACAAAACACGTATAGAGCTTTTTCTTCTTTTTTCTATATTTTTCTTTCATGCTTACAAAAACAATGCATCTGTTGTTCCTCTGCTAGGCTTAATACCAATCTTTAGCATAATTCCACCACTTCTCTTGCTACTGATAAAATATCAAAAAAATGAAAAAGATTGCTGAAACTCGGAACTTGGTATAGACAATCATTGCATGCTTAGCGCATGTCTCGATATTCTGCGATTGACTGAATAAAAGCGCACAATAAAACTAACGACAGCCCTTGTTACGGTGGTTTGTGGCTGATTGTTCCATGGCACTGTTCTTCCAGTTGATAATGAACGCTTCTGCCTGATTATCATGTTTCTAATTGCTTGATTAATGTGGCATGTGAAGCTAGATGTTTGTTTCATGTCTCACTTCATGGCTTGATTAGTGCGGTATGTGAAGCTAGATGTTTCACTTCATGGTTCGGTTCCAAGGAGCAGAAGGATGATACAACTCTTGTGACAGAATCTTGTTTTTTTCAGCCTCATCTCGACCCAATTCCGCAGCTGTCAGCGCTAAAATATCGCCCGACAAGACTAAGCGATCAGCCGCCACCGATGCCGACTCTGACGCTTGTGAGTTAATGTGTTTCAGTCTCTCTGGACTTTTAACATTCAAATTGCCCGGGTTTGTAAACGAACGGGTTTTGGGCACTGATTCCAAAATATAACCATTATCTCATAAAGACGTCACTTTGAAGGAGCACCGCGCGTTCGAAACTCGTTTGGAACAAAAAATAAGACAATACTCATAACGTGGTGACGGATTCTGATACAACAACAAAATTGGCGTCAAAATTAGCGCAGGAAACAGTTTTTATAATTTCTTGCTAGGATTGATTGCTGTGCTTTCATCACAAAACCGAATGCTTAGCATACCTCGTCCGTTGTTGCGAAAGCTAATGTTGAGGTTGCAGACATGCTCGTCTTTCTTTTTAATGAACAACCAATTTTCCCCTTTTTTGGTTCCTTGCTCTGCTTCCTGTTCCCCCCCCAACTTTGCTAACTATTCTTCCAGGAAATCGGTCTCGGCAGATGCTAACTACCTGAAATCTCACTTTTTTGCATTTCAGCCAAAGGCTTTGCGTAGCAGAGCCAGAGACTACTTGTCTTTAATTTGCTGAGACTTCTGTTCTGATGAATCTCGTTCCTCTTTCTGCTCTCCTCTCGTCTCTTGTCAAATTCTTGATGTTGCTGCTAACGATTTTTCTTTCACTGCAACTGGCCAAGACAGAGTTGACTGCTTTATGATGAAGCACCTCCTTTGCTCTGTCATAGACCTTCTTTTTGACACTCTCAATCTTTTTTCCTCGGTGTATTTCTTCCTTTCGATCTAGAAATTTTCATCAACAATTCCCATTCACAAGATGAGAAAATCTCTCGACTCACCTGCTTCCTTCTGACTTAGCTTTCTCTTCTCGTGCGTCTCAAAGCTGTTTTGAAAGCATCACTCTATATCGTGTATTCTTCTTTTTGAAGTCTAACTTCATTCTCTCTTCCCACCAGGCAGGTTTCAGGCCTGGTAAATCTACTCTTGATCGAATTCTTTATCTTTTCCAGTCCGTTTCTGATGAATTTGACAAACTCAGGTCGATCCTAGGCACTATCGACTATACCAAAGCTTTCATCTCTGACTGGTAACCTGCTTTCGTTCACAAGCTCATTTCGACTGTCCTCTTTATTGCTTTGTTCGACGAACCCAACCTATTTTTTCTGACAGACTCGCTTGCATGGTTTATCATAATCAAGCACGTGGATTTTTTCGAATCAGTTGAGGAGTTCCGCAAAGACCGGTTTTTGACCTGCTTGTTTTCTCTATTTTCATTAACGATCTCCCTGCGTGTCTACCTATTTTTGTTGGCCGCTCTCTTTATGCTAACGACCTGGCCATCTGGTCCTCCTCCTCCTCGGTACCTGCTGCTGTGGACACCACACAAGGTGCTTAATCTGAGCACTGGTGTCTTCCTACCAATCCGAGGAGAAAGGGTGGATTTCCACCATTCTAATCTTGATTCCAACATCTCCTTAGTCAACTCCCCCTTTCTCCTGTTGATTCTCTCCCATCTCACGATATCATGATTTGGACGGATGGCTCTGTTTCTTTTTGTTTTGGCAAAGGAGGCTTCTGCGTTCTTGCCAACTGCTCACTTTGTGACATCGATGCCGCTCTTTCCTATTCGGCAGGCCCAGATTGTTCAAGCTTTTCTCCTGAAGCCTACGCCATTTTGTAAGCTCTCCGCTGGTCTTGACAGCACCAACAAAACTGCTGCTTCTCTTCCCTTTCCCTTTTTTTGCTTCGTTCTTGTTTTTCGTCCTCACTCCACCCTTACACTCTCTGGTACGTCTGGCAGGAACTCTTCTACCTCATGTCTTCCTTTTCTATCCGGTTGTAATAAATCCTCAGGCACTAACTTCTTCCGGGTAATGAGAAGTTGGCCAGACTAGGCGCGCTGTTCCAGTCATCCACAGTTCCTATGCAGTCCCTCCCTCATTTTCGAATTCGTTTTTTTCGGACTGAAGGCGTACATTCTAATCAAAATTATTTGACGCACAGCTCCACTCACACTAAGGAATTGTGCTTCATTGTCACTCTCGTTGTGTTTTGTATGTTCTTTGCTGCAACGGACACAGTTTTCCATTAATCTATAATACTTGTAGCCAAGGAAAAATTGAAAATCCTTGATGCGCCGCTTGGTGATCATTCGATCAGGGACATGTTTCATCTCATTCTACACTGTCCTGCTCCACATGCTACGTGCTGCTCCGTCTTAGGCGACTCCTTTTCTCTATTCGACCTCTGATCTAGACCACGGAGAGTTACAAGGCATCTTTGGCTTCATAGTCTCCCGCCAAGACCCCATATCTTGAAAAGGGTCGTTTGACAACAACCAACACGTCTTTGAAAGCCTTTTGATCAATTTTCTCCAGCTGTTTTGCTTTTTCCCCATGATTTTGACATTTGTAATGCATTGGCACAGCATGCTTGCAAGCAAAGCTTTTTCGTTGAATTTGTCAGACTGCAAAAAGCTTTGCCCAATGAATTATACATTCCTGCTTTTCCTGTTTCTTTTTGAGAATATTTGAAAAATATTTAATGTATTTGAGCTGAAACTGAATAAAAGCATCTGCTAACTCCACTGGAATGTAGTAAACTTTTTATCGCAAAAATGTAGCTAAAGATTTAGTCTACATTTAGCAAACGCAAGATTCCCTTGGTTAGGCCTCCCTGAGTTGTTGCAACGGAGAGCTTCACAAGTTTATTCCCTTTCCCTGGGGACGATCACAGTCACGTTGAAAGTAGATGTGGGAATTCCGTGTATGCTGGAGGCTTCTCGTAAGCTTAGCTTGCCACTCTTTACCTCAGAGTAAGGATTGTCTAAAGAATATTCAGAGAGTAAATCTCCGTTAAGCTTCCCTTTTTTTGAGGTTCGGCATCTTATAAAGGTTGAAACTTCCTAAACACACGTTTGATTATGGGTAAATTTAATAGGAAGCTTAAAAGTTCAGCCTATAAAACTGCCAGGCAATACTAAATATGCAGTCGATAGATTCTTCAACTTTCAAATGTTTTGGTTGGCTTTATTTTCCTGTTAAAGTTGATCTACTTTGTGGGCCTGAAAGCATGGAACGTGGGGCAGTGTGTCCTTTTGGTCCCACAAACATCGATTGTTTTTGTCAAACTCTCCTTTGCCAAATTAGCCATTAGGATTTGTCAAATTTTTCATTATGCTATTCTTGCTTTAATTGTTAGGAAGAAATTTTCTATTTAACTTACACTCAACTATTTTCACAAGCATGGCATTTCATATTTGTTTTAAAAAAGCTGAAATTAACTGAAGCAAACCATAAAGTCTCCCAAAAACATTTGGTGTATTTTCATTATAGTACTTTTTTTACGCAAGGTTGTAGGAAAAAATATCTTGAAGTCAGTTGTAATAGTTGAAACTAAAAGTTACGTGACAAGCAAATGATCGCTTGTCTCTTAGGTCCCTCACATTCTCTACTGACTAAAAACTAAAAAAAATAATTAATTGAACTCTGTTAGCGCCTTTATTCCTTGTTGTGCAAGGACGTGCGCTGTCGGAAATCGGCGATGGTTGTGTTGATACCAAGTTTCCTCTTCAATGATATTTCTGAACTTTGTAATTCATAGTTGGTATATAGTTTCTTTCGAAAGATGGGGGCATGGTGGAAGACCTTGCAGTCCCAGAAGCGGGCAACTTTCCAAGGTCCAAACCAGAGGCTGTAGAAAGGAAAAGAGTCACCAAGAGCGAGCATTGCAAGAAGTACGTAGCAGGACAGCACAGAATGAAAAAAGAAATGTTCTGGGAAGGATGGCCGCTGCGAAGACGACAGGACACAACGAGCGTGATGAGGAAGCACGCTTTCCTTAGTGAATGCTGAGTGGACCTGTGTATCAAAGCATGGACGTATGCGTCGACGCAATGTAAAAAACAGCCGGGACGAGAGGCAGCCGGCGGCTATGTGAGGGTATTTTACCTTGGCAAAATTGGCAACGTTGAGAAACGGAAATCGTTCTGGTAAAGCATAGATGAGAGCGGGCCGAATAAAGCTTTGTGCAGAAGAGCAATGGACTCCTTGTGGGGTCCTCAAGATGATGCAGAGGTACAGCAGAAGGTCTTGAGATGAGAGAAAAGCTTGACTTTTGGCTAAGATACGTGTGAAAAAAATAAAGAATGCGGTCGAAAATGATTCCAAGAAAAGTTGGAGTAGGATTGAACCGGGAGAAAGGGAAGTTGAATAAAAAGAGGTAGGGATCAAGATTAGCTTGGTGGAAATTCACTGAAAAGGAGGATTTACAGTTGCTCGGGTTGAGTGGAAGATACCAGTGTTCAGATCAGTGCTCCAGTTTCATACAGGAAAGAGTGGGAGAAGAGTATTCCTCTCCAGAAGGTCAGTGCAAATCGGTGTGAAGAATCAAGTCATATCAACGAGACCTCTGAAAATTAAAGGAAGAAGAACGGTCATAATCCTAAGAGAACAGAGAAAGAGAAACAGTAAAATGAATTGGTTGGTGATCAGAATTCTTTTTCTGAGGCAGTTACTAGGAGGAGGATAGAGGAAGAGAGGACGTAGCGAATAAAATATCAGGAATGGTGTGACTGCCGGTGGAAAAATGAGCAAAAGTAGAGGCGTCAGAAACATCGTTGGGAAGGAGCTCAGGGGAGATGATCTATCAAAGAAATATCCTTGCAGGGGTATGAAATACGTTTTGAATCCCAAACGCAGTTGATGACAGTTTAAGTCCCTCAAAAATAAGAAATTTTTGGAATAAGGGAGAACAGAAGGAGAAAAGGAGTCACTTTTGTTATCCTTCGAGTTAGAACAAACATGAGGAACGTGGATGTTCAAGAAATAGAGGAGAGCAAGATGCTGACCCCTACGCAGTCAGAGTATGGACCAAGCTGAGAAAGCGGAGGTTGAGAGTTCAGAAAATGATAGGCTCTGTGTGACAAAACAAAAAACCGCCGCTAGCGTGTGAGTCATCGGGTAAAAGAGAGCCAGACCGGGAGTGAGTGCGATCAGATTGTGGAGCAAAGAATCCTGAAAGATGAAGAAAAGTTGAGGTTGGATTCAAGGACACAAATGAGGAGAGGAGAGAACGAAAACAAAGCGAATAAATTCAACGTTTCTGGTACAAAGATCTCGTGTGTTTCAATGGAGAACCTTGAACGAGTCAGGAAAGGAAGAGGAAGCAGCGGGTATGGAAGAAGGGATGTAGAAGAGGATGAACGTTGGGAAGAGACTAAAGGAGGGTTATTGAACGCACAAAAGGAGGTTAGTAGGTTTGTACGCAGTAGATGTGCATGAGGATTCCGAGGAAGGTGACAGAGTGTCGGTGGGCGGGGAACTACCAAACGAAGTTTAAATGCGACAGGGAGAACAGATCCAGTAATGAGAGCTAAAACGACAAGTTATATCGGAGAAGGAAAGGATGGTGCAAGTATCCATTTGGAGCAGGTACAGCGTTGCCCCGACCTGCCCCTGCACCGAGCAGGAAAGATTGGATCAGGATTCGGATGAATGTTGCCGCTCATCATGAGTAAAATAAGATGAGAAAAAGGGACAGAAGAAAAAAAGGTGAAACGACAGACAACCGATTTTAGAGGGAGTGCGTGCTGCCCTTCTGCGGTTGTTCAGAGAACAGCCCAGCACTTGACTTGTCTGCAGCAGAAATCTTGTCAAGTTTGAAAAGAAGCAAACAAAGATAACCATTGGCAGTTACTATCTGTATGAGGCGGCTTATGGTTTTTCGTATATGAACCAAATGGGTTTGAAGGTGTGAGGAACATCATTTAGATGTAGAAGAGACTAAGGCCAACCTGCCTTACTGATCGGGTTAAAAACCTTCATTTCGTCCCTGTGTAGCTTTCCCCTGTTCAGCAAAGCATTCAACTCCATCTTCGAGATGAACTGCAACAATATCTGAGGCAGAAACATTTTGGTTACTTAAAGGCATACTACTAATTCATTAACTAGCGCGATTATCACACCCTTCCGATCCATGAATAATTGATTAATGATAAATGTGCGCTGTGCAGTAACCGGCATGATGACGTAGTGGTTAGAGTGTCCGCTTTAAAGTCGATAGATCGGTCCGCTTTGCAGGGGTTCATTTCCCAAGTCGGGTCACACCAAAAGACTTTAAGAAATAGAATGGACAGTTTCCTTAGCGCAAAAGGGAAAATGAGGAGAACAAGCCAGCAAGCTTGTTGTGCCTTTGAGCAAGGCATTTATTGGGATGCCTCCATCTTTATGTAGCAGACAGGTGGCGGGCCAAGCAGTCTATCAATCGTGGTGACCTAATCTAAATGAAGACTAGAAAAAGTTGCTAATGAGAAGCTCATAATTTGAGATGCTTCCACAAAAAATAAAAGATCTTCTTACCTGCACGAAGAAGAGGAAAGTGCAATTCTGCGGATCCTATTTTTTGAACGCAATGCATTTGCAGCAAACCGCCATCCATCCACGAATGATGCTTCCGCGCAGTATGCTGACAAAGCTTTCTTTACAAAAGACCCGTTTTAGGTCCCACCAAGTTCTCAAGCTATGCTTTATTTAATAGCTTGTAGTCAATTTTTGGTCACCAACTGCTCTGATGAAACCTGATAGGTTAAAATAGCGTGCAATAACTGGAGTTACTATCAAACTGAATCACTAATTTCCTTGGTGAATATACAGTTTACCTTTCAAATTATAAAACACTGCAATTGTGTTGAAATAATTTGAGTTATTTCTTAACTCTTTTGCTGGTATCAACAATCACAAACCTCAAACTAAGCATATTTTTGAGCTATTGAATTTAGTTTGCTTTGTGATAAAAATACAGCAGTGAAGCCTTGCAGATGCGCGTAGGAAATATATCCTTGTGAGTATTTTGACACCAGTGTCATCTTTCATAATGTTTCGTTAACGCGTTGAGGGAAATGTCATATTATTCGCTCCAATCGAGTTTCAAACGTGCAATGACACATTAAAATGACGTTAAAATGAAATGATGGTTACATTTTGAAGTGCTTTGCCTTGACTTTGCCCCATGCTTTCTATATGAAATGGTTGTGTAGCTGTGGGTTCCATAAAGCAAAAGATGGTAAAAAGTGGATCTGGGCTCTTCTATGCAGCCACTCCTTCATAGGCCCACCTGCGGTTTGAACCCGAAGCCAACAACGCAATTTAACTTGTAATTCAATCTCAGCTCATCTGCATCAAGACTGGAAGAACATGAATTTCTATGACAACCAATCTCATTCCATGGGCTCACGAGCACATGAAAATTCGGTTCATGACAATGCATGTGAGTTCATCATGTCTTTTTGTGCTTGATTATAACACCTTCACTTTTATATTGTTGGCAGTTTGTAATTTCCTTCGGTCATAGCCTACTTTGCAGTGAAGCACCGGGGAAAGTTGCGATCAGACCTGCTTTCGAGTTACTAGCACTGCTGGCACATCGCATTTCTCTCTCAACCTACAACCCAAGCGGGGACTAAGTGTTTTTCACAAGGGCACTAAGCTGGTATGCAGAGCACGATTGCGCGACCTTTTCTCTCATTGATAAATGTTCTTCGAGTTGCATCGGCGATGATGTGTTTCTGGCGACAGTTTCTGGAAATTTCCGTAATTTGTTTCAGCCTCACTTGCACATCGCTCGTCCGTCGTCGTGTCTTTAACCCCGACCTTCGTCACGTCTAGCGAGGTCAGAACAAATGAACAGCGAGGTATGTCGGATTGCTTTTCTCCTGATTACTGCTGCATCGCGTGGCGTGAAGCTGCGTGAGGCCGCCACTACGATAGAGAAGCTGCTTTTTCTGCGACTTGAGAGGCAACTTTAGCTAAGTCATCCACCAATGGCAGTCCGCTTGGTTGGGGGTGGAGGTGGCAGGAAACGTTAATGTCTGGTATGAAATAGACTGCATCTAGCCTGGTCATCACGTGTCTACCAGCTTTTTGTAGCGTGGTGTCGTACCGGATAATTTGCATCGAACCTCCCTCCCAACACTTCCAGTAACCATCCCTGATCTTGGAAGCTATGACAACGTGATAACGAATGTTTGTCTCATTCAAGCAAAATAAAGTTCTGGGATAAATTGCAAGTTCCAACTAAAGCGAGCTTGCTTGAATCAAGTCAGCGGTTACTTGTCAATGACCCAGACCAGGTTCTAACCTGGAGTTTGAGAGCCAGTGTTTCTATCTTCTTGTTAGCGCGCAAAAAATGGCTATCGACAAGCAAATGACGAAGAGCGAATATTTTCAGCGAACGATGACGCTGCATCCACTGCTGTGAGCGTTGCGTCGTGTGAAGAGCGAACGAAGAACAGAAATAGCTCGTCGATCACCAGAATGGAAAGTGAGTTATAATGCTGCGCTTCATGTGCATCTGGATGTGCGAAGCATAATCAGTGCGACACGAGATGTCATGCAGTATAGACGTACCGGTATGAAAACTGTAGGCAGAGAAAGAGAGAAAATTTTGTAAAATCCCTAGGGAGCGAGCACATAGGAAGTAGAAACCTGTGGCCACACTATTATATTTAAGTAATGTTATGTAAAAACCGCGTCACATATTCTAAATGGATGTAAAAAAGATGTCTGCATTTTAAAGAGAATGAGTTGTGCAAGAAATCACAATTATAAGAAATGTCCTTCCGTGATTCGCTGGGTTATTGAAGCTCTTCATCGTCGTGTCGTAGGATGCGATTCTAGCTACTTATACTGTTCTGTATTGATGATGGCTGGGTTATCGCTCTTTGTTGATGTCTGGCTCCGAATACCTGCCGCTTTGCTTTAAGCTTTGCCCCAGCCATTCATTGTCGATTAGATTTGTTGTGCAGATCAGAGTGCAACAATTTTATGCCGTGCCTTCATCTCAAGGAAAGGGAATGATAAATATAAAATGCAGCTTCCATCACATGATTTTACGCCAATATGCTGCTATTTAAATGCAGCACTGCTGGAAGTAGTGACTATAATGGTTGCTGATGCAAGGAAAGAATCGCTTCTCTTTAATCAAGTGGAATTGTTTGTCGCTTTTTAACTTCATAATTTGTTTTACCATAAACGAGTAAACGTCGTTTCAAATTTCACCTCGTACGTTATTCCTGGACTGTTCGTCAAGAATTAGGTCTGTAAATAGCATTTTCAAAGTAGTTTTAATGATGAATTTATAAGGAAGTTGAACTCAACTTTACAATTGCGACGAAACGAAAGTATTTGTAGCAACAATCAGGTGATTAGATCAATGCTGGAGCTAACAGGGCGAGACAAATAAATAATGTAACAAATTGGATCTCTTGAATCGCTTTGTTTCGTATGCTTCCTCACCTTCGGAATCTCCGCAACACTGTGTTGCGCTCTGGCATTCACTTGCAAACTCAGTTGATTGATGTGAAAACATGAATCAACTTATAGCTTGCTTCTATGAATTAAGTTGTTTTCAAGAAGGTGTTCGAATCACATTTATGGAAAAG
Source organism: Trididemnum clinides (assembly GCA_963675345.1). NCBI lineage: Eukaryota > Metazoa > Chordata > Ascidiacea > Aplousobranchia > Didemnidae > Trididemnum > Trididemnum clinides. Next base: position 36,570,016 of record OY776294.1, on the reverse strand, counting down.
AAACTTGAACATCATCTGTCAGCCACTTGAAACAGGCAGTCGGAAGTGTGCGAGATTCGAACCAGCGTCTTCCCAACGCACATTTGATCCTTTTTGTTGACCATTACTGATCGGTAGCAGAGAGGTTATGGATTCGAATCTTAGCTTAAACGTTTTATCTACAGATACGCTTTCTATTTGTGTGAATTAAAATAAACTGTTTAGATCATCTGTTTGGTTTGTGCGTGTTATTCAGTTTTTAACTTGAACTTTTGGCATGGCACGAAACGATGACATGGATGCACACAGAAAACCAAATCAAAACCAGATTAGAGGAAGGTGGAAGTAGTTTTTGATCTAGTCATGAATGGCAGGCCTGCTATCAACCAGACCGAGTGGTATTAGTGGTGACTGGTAATGGCCTCAACCAAGCTGATCCAGTGCTTTCGTGTGGTGTCGCTCCGGATCTTACGACATCTGGCGGTTCCCTGTCCTCTCACTTTTTCCCATCGTTGATTTAGTTCATGTTTCATGACCATATGTCTATGCCGATTTTGCTATCACTAATTGCTCTCAGTAATATTGCTTTTGATTCTTTTCTTTGTGCATTGTTGACCTTAAGAAGTGGCTCGACTTTGTTTAGTTGGCGCTTTTTCACGATGTTCATTGTGTTATTTTGGAGTGTTTAATGCACTTTATTTTCTGATGTTACATTTTGGTGACAGTTAACTTCTGTTTCAGAATCTGCAGTGCCGTGTGGCTCCCCAAAGAAGCATCACCTACCACCCAGCAGCACCGGTCGCGTGTTCTCCTGCTCCTCCTTTGCTACATCATCGCACTCCGGCAACACACGCCGCGAATCGGAGAGGAATTGTGAGCCGAGTATGGTCTAGCATTAACTCTTCAGGCTTGTCATAGATCAAGCAATGCTGGACCGAGGGGGAGGACAAGTGCTTTGCTCCAGGCTTACGAAAAGAAAAAAAGAAGCAGTAATATGAAAGTAGAAAATGCGTATTCACAATCCCCTAACCACGTGAACATATCACTGTGGGGCGATTTAATAAAGGAGTGTTCGAATGCGTTCTGGCTTAATCGCGGCATGGAACTCAGCCCTGGTTCTAACCCGGAGTTTTAGAGCCAGTGTCGCTCCCTTTTTATTGGCACGTGAGGGATGACTATCGACGAGCAAATGACGAATAACGATTATTTTCAGCGGACGACGATGCTGCATCCACTGCGCTTAGCGCTGCGTTGTGTGAAGAGCGAGTGCGGAACAGAATCAATTCGTCGATCACGAAGATGGAAAGTGAGTTGTGATGCTTCATGCTTCATCATCGCATCAGAGCTGACAACTCATTCATGTCAATCCTGGTCATGTGGAGGTTACTTTCCGATTCTCATCATTTCATTAGTTAAGCAGCAGGAAAATCTAAGAAGTTGAATCTTACGCTTCACCAGATCAGTATAACCAAGATGTTTACATAGAATTTTGAAAGAGGCAAATATTGTGCTCGTACAATGCCGTTGTGCCTTGTTGGTGGGGGAGGCACTTGCATGTATTTGTGGCTTTGGTACCTAATTTCTTGTTGCCTGTCGTCGTATTGATCAGGTTTACATGTGAAGCAGGACAGTTGACACGTAATATGTAATGTTGTGCTCCTTACCAAGAAAGAATATAAGCTATACAACAGCTGCCAAAATCGAAACAATTTCTCTGAGGTTCGAACTCACGGTCTGTTGCCATACCGCGAAGTTCTTCAGCTACAAACATATTTTCCAGCATAGCTATCCCCTGCATATCAATTGGGCAATAAACCTTTTTTGGAGGATTCTGATCTTATTTTTGATTAATTTCCGAATTTATGTTTCAGAATCGTTGAGCCAGAGAAATCCTCATTTCCCGCCAAAACTTCACTCAATTGCCGGCCAACCGCAGGTTCCCTTACCTGCTTGCAGGCCTCACTTGCTCGATGATCCTTCCAGCATTTCTAACCCCACCACATCAACTGGTCCTCCCCCTTGTTCCGATGTCCCCTCTTCTATAACCTCAAATCCCTTGGGACATAGCCAACCCAAATTTTCCTCTTCCTTTTCTGACCCTCCAAGGCCAGATAAACCTCTTAAGCCGCCAGAGACACTCTCCTCTATAATCTCAGACAGGGTGGAATCTAGTAAAGCCCACGCATTACTCAATGCCTCCACTACAGTTTCAGACCGCGTAGGACCACTTTCATCTCCCAAGATACCCTTCTCCATAACCAAGACACATTCCTCTATAACCGCAGAACCCCCAGGACCAAGTGGTTCTCTTGCATTGCCCAAAGCTTCCTCAGCTATTTCAGACATTCCAGGACCAAGCAAGCCATACCCACTCTTGTCTTCGCCGCCATCAAATCGATTAGCAGAGCATTCGAAAAGTGCAAGCACCTTGCTTTCATATCTGGGTCAAGAATCACTTGTCGAAACCAAAGGTGAAGGTTTTAATCATTTTATAGTGAATTATCTACCGGTGGCACCCGATGGAGTGGCTGGTCAGGTATAGCCCATCGATTAGGAAATATCAGTTTATTCGGCTGTGCCAGATACACGCTACCAGCAGTTCCGAAAGCAATGACGAAAAGTCTGTGTATACAGGGACATTGCACAAAAAATGCGGATATTTTTTTCTAAATCCTGCAAGACTTCATTAACACTCGACAATTTGTTCCGATTTGCTACACGTGAAAAAATGTCTTAGAGGTTAGGCGTGCTCAAGTGCACGACTTGACTCTACTGCAAAGGTATTCTGATGTGGGTTCCTCCTACAGTTCAGTGGTAGTAAGTTTCCTATTCGCCCCTTTCATTATTATAAAAACAGATTTGTGTGATATATCATTCTATTTTAATACCGATAGATTATGTGATGGGTGTTGTAGATCATTCTACTTCAACAAGCTGCATATAAGTTGTAAACTTTACTATTTACGTTTGCTCTCAAAATGACAGTGGTTATTGAGTACAGCTCCTGCTGTTTTCAACGAAGTCGTTCCAGACATTATTGTGACGTCGCTTAACGTTAGGACGAAACACTACTTTTCCGAATTAATTGATGTTAAGGCATATAGGCTAACTGCAATCATTTGAATAAAATCGCTTCCACGACCGGTTTCATTCCTCTTACAACTCGTCAGGTGGACTCAGGTATTGAACCGACGATCGCATGAATTGCTTCCTGTGGTTTATATCACTCCGCCAATGATATAAACTACAGTGAGCTTGATGCGATATATTCTTTATTGGCTTGGCTGGGAATTAAAGCATATATCGCATCATGCTCACTGGAGCGTGCACCATATATAAGCTTAAAATTGACAGCATCAGTTCACAGAACCGATGGCGGAGTGGCACAAACCGCATGAAGCAATTCATGTAATGGTCGGTTCAATACCTGAGTCCACCTGACGAGTTCTAATAGGAACGAAACCGGTCGTGAAAGTGGTATTTTATTCAACTGATTGCAGTTAGCCTATATGCCCTAACAACAATTAATTTAATTAATATATTAACAGGCTAAAACCAGCTTCTATAATAATTCGTACTTTTTCGAAGTGTTTTAAACAAAATATGCTTAAAAAATGCTAAACCGCTTGTTGCGTCGTTGAACGAGCTGAAATTGTAAGAGAATAATTTTTATTGGGAGCACCTTTGTGATATCTCCCGAAAAAGCTTTGAACTGCGTTTTTACGGTCAGTATTTGCTTAAAATAATAAAAAAAAAATTTACAAGAGTTGATTGTAATGTCTCTTACTTTTTAAACAGTAAATTTTCTTGAAGGTGGTAAGTCGGTTTATGGCTTCCGCTTGGGCAAAAAAATGTTTTCTTGCCTCAAAAATTGCAATGTGAAAGATTATTTTCAACTGCGACGTCATCATTGTTTCAGGAACGTTTCAGACGTTTCTCTTGGGGTAGTGATCAACCGTGACGAATTTCATGTTTTATGTGGTAGTTTCGGAGAAGTAAACACAGCCGACATAATTGCGCTTTATTATATACATGTAGGTTCATACCACTGAAAACATCGCTTCAATTCACATTTTCCTGGCGAAATGTTGGCGTGCTTCTGGTAGGGAAGTGATTCGAATCGGCACAAGTTCTAACACAACGGTCTGCCAGCTTGTTTAAAACTGTCATCAATTTAGTGATTCAAGAATATCATGATCCGCATCGTTTTCAAAAATTTTTTTCTTTTGTTATTTTTAGATAATTATGTTCTCTGTGCTTTGATTTGATCATGCAGAAATTTATTGTCAAATCTTGCTTCTTAAGGCGGTTATTTCGTGCTTAATTTTCACAGATTCTCTGGTAACAGCCGCTGATTCTGTTTGGGAAACTGCCGATAATTCTGGAGACACCACTGAAGGTTCCGAGTATTCTCTGCGACAATGCAAGAGAATCGCGGTTTGTAAATTGATGTCGAGGAAGAAAAAAGACCAGCTTGATGGAAGCGCGTCGACTCACCAAGAACAAATCATTATGAGGCAGGATTATGAAGTTAAACCCTACCGTACTGCTTCGAAACTCAAACATCTAGGTTTGAAGATTTTGAAACCCAGCAGAAAAAAGTCTACGGTTAATTAAGTGTGCGTCAGTGATTTGAACGTTTTCTGTATCGCAAGATTTTTGCCCTCGGTTTGAATATTCGTTTGTCATTTTGGATCAGAAATTGTCAGTTGGCCCACTTTGTCAAATAGAACCGTGTAGCTTGAAATTTGAAGTAATGCAACAGTAGGCTTTGTGTTGAATACGATGTTCAAAATGTTAATTTCAATCAAACCATTGCATTAGTGCAGTAAATGGATGAGATGGTAGTTTTTCGTCGCAAGGTTGGAGGCTCGGCGCTCGTATGGTTTTGAGTTGGGCTATGCCGAAAGGCGTTTTACTCTGTTTTTAGTTTAACTACATTGACCAAGTTGCAGAAATTTATTTGTACACTTGTTAAACGCATAATTTAGTGGGATGACGGAAAATGGAATCGACAAAAACCGTCAAGAAATTAGCCAGAAAATCACACTAAATCAATCACCAATTGTTTTTGAAATCAACATAACATCGGTTCATATACCTGAGCAAGAAAAACTAGCTCATGCGAAGACATTGACCATGATGGTCTCCAGCAGTTAGAAAAGGCAACAGTGCCTGGGGACCGGGTAGGGTTAGCCTATTTTATTTTGTTGGGGAAATATTATCCCAGGATCGCGTGAAAGAAAATACTAATATAGAACTTTCAGGAGAGAGAAAAATTTCTCCCAAAAAGTCTTTATAAAGATATAAGCCATTATTGATGTTAGTAAAGCATCAAATTAATCATCATTATCTTCCATCATATCTAAAGACTGTCATCATTAGAGTAAAGCATGCAGGGGACCAACTTTTTGAAGCGAAGAGAGTGTCAGGGAAAATTTTGAATTCAAGCAGTTGTGGGGCGGTTTGAAAAACTTTTTGACTTCAATGTTTTTAGATTTCACTGTCAAGACTTTTAGAGAATGGGTTCTGACCAGGGGATTAGGTAGGCCTACTGAATTATACGACATGGTTTTCCGTACGACGTACTTCCAAAAATATTTTACCGGAATTCCGTACTTTAGGAAAATACCGTTCGTAACAGTACGGAACGGATTATTTCCGTACTGTAATACCGTACGTTGCCGTACCAAGTTTTTTTCAGGAATTTTGTTCTTACGCAACGGCATATGTGTGCTGAGATAAATATCATGCGAAGTAGATAAGCTACTCTAGTAGAGATGTTAGTATCCTACTAAGTACTTAATTTTGACAGTAGTTAATCATTCACTCTTAGGAAGGCTAAATTCCTTTAAATAAAAATATTCTCTTAATATTATTCCAGTATCACTCTCGAAACTAGAATCTGCATTCTAACATAATACAACTACCCCTGAAGTAACGCAATCTCATTGAGATCTAGAATCTGAAATGATTAGTAATCGCAACAACGCTCTACATAGCCTGTACAAAGCGTTGTATTCTAGATCAGCGCTTCTCAATCGATGGGCCGCGAAACGTTGTGCCATAAATTAATGATTTTTTTGGAAAAAATTATGAATTACCAAAGCTAAAAATGTACTATAAACTTAACACTCTTTCGTTTTGTAGCAACTTCCTTCCTGGAATAAATGATTGTTCTGAAACAAATTTTTCAAGAAGTGGGCCCCAAAACAAAGTCTCGGCGAAAAGTGGTGCACGACATTAAAAAGGTTAAGAAGCACTGCTCTAGATGGTTCAAAAGATAATTCTAGCCATTTCTAGTACAACAAAGCCTATCGCATGATTACGATATTATTGCAAAACACAATTGTTGCATTACAGAATGAATCTCCCCGAAAATTCGACAGAGGCATGGTTCTTCAAAACATGTTTGTTACGTCATAAAATGCATAGATAAATAAAGTTCTAAGCAATAAACTCAATGAAGTCAAACTTGTAGCAATTAATTAAATTTTACGCTTTCAAAATTCAATTTTTGTTACAGCTATGAAGTTTATGTGGCTTTTGGTTTCATCAAAGCAAGCCTTTTGAAGACTTTATATTAGGCATCCGAGAAAAATACGATACGGTACTGTACAGAAGAAATAATACTGTATTTCTGTACCGTAACGACTCATATCGAGGCGATAAAGAAAATGAAATATTGATTCACAAAATGCAAAACCAACATTGATTAGTTGTTGGTATCTCGGGAGAAATTTTTCCACAAATGACCAACACTAACTTGAAAAATGCAATAATAAAAGAGTAAAAACGAAACTTCAATACAAAAAAATTATATAACTTTACAATTAAAGAAAAAACACCTGTAGCCAAAAGAGTGGTATGAATCATTGAACTTAGCTATTGTCATCAAAAGTAATCTGTCTTCCAGGAGATCTCTTACATTTTACATCCATTATCATCTACAACACAGGTCCTAAAATTTTTTGCCTCCAAACCCAAAATTAAATTTTGCGTAAATGTAATAATAGGCTGCTGTCTAACTCCGGCCTACAATTTTTTTGATTGAAAACAATGCCAAAGATTTGGAAACTATTAAGCTTTTGTGAAACATTCACACAAAAACTCAAAACTTTGAAAACAATGCCGTAAGACAATCGTCGCATATGCTCACAGGTTGGCTTAAAGGACAAGCTGACAGTTTCGTTCACGTTTTGCCTCATAGGATTCGTGATATACTTCAAAACGAATTGAGTAATACGTCAGTTCGTTTATCTAGCCTATGACGTCACAAGCTACAATTTATGGCCAAAACAGGATTCAAACAAAATCAAAAAATTAAGACGCCATTAAATCAGCGCTGCTTGGCGATAAAACGAAAGCGAGGTTGTCGGCTTTAAGTGACGACCGACTGTGGATGGATCAATCAACACCGTGTTGATTGCCCAGGGGTGCACAACCTTTTCACTACAGCCGGCCGCAAAACATCCTATAAATGCACTAACGGCCGCGACTAGTAAAAGTCATTTTTTACAAATTTACGTTTTAAGCCTTACAATTCAACTGCCGTAAATGCTGTCTTCACTACTCATGCTAAACATTAGAAAAAGTCAAATTTTCAAGTTTGGAGAATTTATTCAATCATAAATCGCAAAATTGTACTGAATGACTTCCTTGATTTTGCACCTCCTCAGATAAACTTGCGAAGTTGGGTGGTTCGCTGGATATTATGAGTCGTAGTCCACATTCCAGATAGCTGTCGGACAATTGGATTCGGTACTTCTTCTTCGAATATTTCATTCTTGAAAATTCTGCTTCGCACACCTAAAAGCTTCCAAAAAGAACGAGAGTTTTTCTGGCCAATTCTAGTAGATTCGGATATTTAACAGCTCCTCTCCCCGTATCTAGCAGATCTTCTTCGTCTTTAAATTTTTTGAGGAACTATTGGTCGTTCTTCAACTCGACGAGTTCCATTTAAAGATTCAATGGTGCAGTTTTGGTTTCGACCAGATGTGGATAAGCAACTAGCCTTGCTGTATCGAAAATCCTCTCAAAGTCTTGGGAACGATAAGAAAAATCCTGCAAAACCCCTTCAGAAACGCTTGAGAAAAAAAATGATGGGAATATCATCCACTTGAATTTCTTTGCTGTCAATCAGAGCCTTCATCTGTGGAAAGTGGAAAAAGATACGCTGATGCAGATGACTTTTAAGGAGACGACATTTGTTAAGGAAATCTTGTACTTTTTTGTACACAAGACAAACTGCTGTTGCCTTTCCCTGCAGACTTTGGTTCAGGAAGTTAACTTGGGTAAGAAAATCCACCTGAAAACCAAACGACATGAGAAAGTCTTTGTTGAGCAAGGGACACTCCTTGTTTTTGGTTGAATAGTATTCTACATGTACTATTTCCTTTCACAATTGCAATACACGGCGGGAAGTTCCTCCTATAAACAACCAACGAACTGCGGACTGATAAAGTATGTCCTCAGCAGATGCTTCACTTGAGCGTAAAATTTCTCGAAATTGTCGATGATGCAAAGCATTTGCGCGAATAAACAAGATAATGCGATTGACATCCTTCAGAATGGTATTTAAAGCAATGGATTTGGCACATAGTGCTTTCTGGTGGATAATGCAGTGAAGGTTAATGAGTTCTTTATTGTCGAATTCGTTGGGCACGTAACCCGAAAATCTTGTAACAAATCCCTGTTGGTTACTTGTCATGGCAGGCGCACCGTCCGTACAAATGCCCCGAAGATATTTCAGATCTAATCCAGAGCGAATGCAAGCATTCTTAACTGCAATAAGTATATCTTCTCCACGGGTGCGAGTAGCCAGTGTTTCCATGCAAAGGAAATGCTCACACAATTCAAAGCTTGAAGAAAGACAACGAACAAAGATTAACAATTGCACGGAGTCGTTGATATCTGTTGGATCATCAACAGCAAGTGAAAATAAACTTCCTTTCTTGTTTATCTTTGTTGAGCGATATCATCTTGCCTGCGTTGCATTGTAACACGCGAGAGAGCAATTGAAGAAAAATCAGCTTCCTCCCAGAGTGAATGCACTTAGCAACGTCTATCAAGCATCGCTTCAGGAGTTCGCCATCGGAATAAGGTTTTCCCGCAACGCCAAGATGATATGTCATTCTGTATGATGCTTCACAGCGGCTATTAGTGGACTTAGCGAAAGTTGTTATGCAAGCTCTCTCCTTTCGTACACTCTGTTTCAAATTTTCAATGCAGATCTTTCTCGAATCCTTTTTAGTTTCGCATAAGAGTGCGATTCGTGACGACGAAAGTGCTGCTTTGCGTTATCCCCTTTCACAGTCTTCACGACTTGGTTGCATATTAGACACATCATAGAATGTGTTGCTGTCTCAATCATAAAGTAACTAAACGTGATATCAACCCCCTTCCGTAGTGTTAAGTTGTTTTCCATGAGAACTGCGATCTCACTAAATGGACTCATAACATTACGGCCACATAAACACACGAATGTCAATTAAGCGTTTAGATCTATGTCATTTATAAATGAATTGTAAACTGGCCTTATTCGCTTGCTTATAGTTCAGGATTTTCTCCATTCTGTGATGTTATTTGTCAGTTCACGTAACAGTAGCAGTTAGCAAATCGTAATTGTTCCTAACAGTTATTTCCAAACAGTTACGTAGTAAAACATTTTAATCAACGGACAGCCGCCACAACGTGCATTTTGAAGTACAATTTTACGGCCTCAAAAAAATCATTTTACGGCCGCAGATTGTGCACCCCTGATCTAACCTGTGACTTTTCAAGCTACAATTTATGGCCGAAACAGGATTCAAACAAAATCTGAAAATTAAGACGCCATTAAATCAGCGCTGCTTGGCACTAAAACGAAAGCGAGGTTGTCGGCTTTAAGTGACGACCGATTGTGGATGGGTCAATCAACAACGTGGTCGTGGTTGAAATTCGATCCTCCTATGCTGCCTTCAACACCGGCCTCGCCTCAGACCATCCACATCCTCGCTCGCTGAACCAAGCTCAGTTAGTGGTCGATTGTGGGATGAAAACCACAAACAATGCGGGCGGAGCAAATCAGAGCCATGTACTCTCAACTTTCCTCCAATCCCATGATCCGTAACAATCATGTGCGGGACATCGCCGCGTTCAAACCTGCTTCAGAGTTACCAGCACCACTGGTGTTCCTGTCACATACATTGCAACAAAACTGTGGGAGCAAAAACAACGCGGCCATCGCAAGCTTTGAACACATGACCATTCCACCACTGTCGCATAACATGGTGTTTGAACGCATGACCATTCCACCACTGTCGCATAACATGGTGTTTGAACGCATGACCATTCCACCACTGTCGCATAACATGGTGTTTGAACGCATGACCATTCCACCACTGTCGCATAACATGGTGTTTGAACGCATGACCATTCCACCACTGTCGCATAACATGGTGTTTGAACGCATGACCATTCCACCACTGTCGCATAACATGGTGTTTGAACGCATGACCATTCCACCACTGTCGCATAACATGGTGTTTGGCAGATAACCACGATAATCTAATTCGGATTCGGCATTTTAGGCAAAAGCGAAACACTAGTAACTCCCTCCATAGGCTCTACATTAGGAAACATTTTAATATATGGACCTTAATAAACATTCGAGCCACTGTTAGCGTTCACACTAACAAATTGGTTTACAGTTGGTTGAAAAAATATCACGCAATCATGGAGCAATTGGGGGTTTCGACCAATCACCCTCATTTTCTAGCAAATTAAACTCCCAGTGACAACTCATCATTATGCGTTTGTTTTTGATCAAAAACAATGCTGAAAGTTTTCAAGCTATTATTTGTACATGTAAACGTAAAAAATTGTTTCTTTGATCAAAAACCATAGCATAAATTAACTCAGTTTCCATATTTCAGACAGAGAGGAAATACTATCCAAAATCTCGCTATACTTTTGAACATTTTCATTTTTGGTTCGTAAAATGCAATCGAATTACACTTAAAATTTGCATAAGCTACTTGATGTGTGATTGGTTAAAAATGTTTAACTTATTGTGGAACTGTGGAGTAGGGTAGGTCGAGTCAGAATATCTCATCACTCTGGTTGTCACGCACCATTTTCAGCTACTCCCTTTGTAACGATTTACCTACTTTGGTTGCAATTGGTTATAAAAATGTTGCGACCCCATCAAATATTGTGTCTGGTTTTCAAACACCACAAATATTACCTTTCAACAGCCAAATATTTACGGTGGCAGATTTTTTGTCAGGATATCTCACTTGTTGGCAACCTCCAATTACCAGATGCAAATCAAAACCGAACGCGAATCCAAAAAGGAGAAAGATAGAGCTACCAACTGACCCTTCAGTCAAAGTAGCCATTGCTCAATGGAAAGCAGGAAAAAGGTAACGTACCAAAAATATAAAAAAATTTATCCCACTAAATACTCTACCAACCAAAGATAAAGCTTTGCCTGGGGTACAGACAGGAAAAAGAAAACTTCTCTCGACAGTTTTTCAACGGGAGTCACGCTAAAGGTATGTTGTTGTCTCTATAGACTCATATTCTAACAGCAAGTCGAGAGAGGTTTGAATACTGTGCGCTGGGTTTAAAAACTAGGCACATAAAAAGTGTGTTTCTTCTTCACTCTGTTATATCGGGAGAGCATAAAAAAAGCAAATACCCTGTTTAATCAAAAACTACTCAAAAACTAAGCTTTGCATACAAATTAAGTTTGATACGTCATAAGCAGCTAGTTTTGGTCAAGTGGTTTTCAGTCTAGAACATTCATAAAAACAGGAATAATGAGGAAATACCAAGTTTGGGTCAAAATATGTAATGCCAGACGTTGACTTAAAATTTACTTACCACGACTTTAATCGAGAGGATGGTCAATATGGCCTCAATCCTCGGAATCCACCCATTGAAGCTCTTTTTTCAAGGAGACCACGAATTCCGGAAGCTGATACTTGATCCCACTTTTCTTTTATCTTGTCTTTTAGTTCCTGTTCTGTGAACTTTTCCGTCCTCCCGGCTTAAACTTTTTGATTAATTTTTTCAGTTTTGCTGCCGTACCGCTCGTGAGACTTCATAGCGCGCTTATTACTGGTCGTGGGTTCGACACTTGGCTGGTGACTACTTTCTGTTTTTTAGTTATGATCAAACTTTTAGCGACGATATAAGATTAGGCAGAGTGAGGAAATAGCAAATCTAACCTCTCTTCTAAAAAGTAACGCCTGACAATGCATATTTTGAGCTGAATTTTGTATTTCCTCATTATTTCTGTGTTTATGAATATTTTTGGCTGAAAATTTTACTACTTGACCAAAACAAGCTGCTCATGACATATACCAAATTTAATTTGTGTGCAAAGCTTAGTTTTTGAGCTGTTCTTGATTAAGCAGAGTCAGGCTATCACATTTTTTTGCCCACCCGATATAAGCCCCAACTGAGATACCAGGTAACCGCGAATGAAAACGGGCAGATCTGCCCAAGTAGCCTATTACCTAAAAATTTAGTTGCTTGGTAATGGTTGTTTTACTTTTGTGGATATTAGGGCAAGTTTTTGCAGCTTTTGCGAGTTTTTTACAGCTTCCGATAGCTGTCTAAATACTCAGAATTTATGTAGTACATGTTTTCAGCTGCTTCCAGCAACTTTGTATCGCATCTTCTCGCAACTTTTTTCTTTGGTTTCATTCTTTTTGATTTCTATGTCAAAGGCTATGTGACAGATTAGCTGCGTTTCAATTCTACGATATCTATAATGCTATCTACGGCACGTACCATGTATCGCAAATGCCGATGCTCGATGAAGCTGATGTCCAAGAAAAGGTCTTCATCCTGACCTTTTCAGTGAGCAACTATCTTCCGGCCAATTCATCAAGGGCTCCAAGTATGCGGAGCGCTACTGCAATCTGCAATTACTTGTAGTATTGAAAGTGGGCCAAGACTACACAAAGTTTGTGAACCAAAGGTCTACAAAATAGAGCAATCAATAAATTCAACTTTTCGTAAAAGCAATTGCATATTTCTACAATTTTATTGCAACAAAAACTTGTCGGTGTGATTATTAATTTGGCAATGTTTTTTGTTATTGCCGAAATGTTTATTCGTTTGCTTGTTCGTTGAGCATCATTCTGTAACGACGTTAGTCAATTGCAGCCCCTTATAACAATGTCTCAACAAAATGCGCGTGGCTAACACATTGCATGCTAAACAAAAAAGATGTAACAACATGTCCATTGGGTGTGACAACCAAGACAGCTTCGTCCAGATTGTCTCAGCTTTTTTGGCATTTTTCTAGATCCCTAAAAATATGTTTATTATTGTTGTATGCATACCAAACCACCAAGAAATAATAGCTAAAGAAGATAACTTACAAAAAAATATAAAACCTGTCTGAAAATTGACCAAGAAAAAGCTAGGGAGTAAACTTTAAAAATTGTGACCACCAGACCAGGTCTCCCGAATTGGGAGGTTTCAGTAGGGGAAAGTGGGGCAAAACGGTACTCGGAGCAAAGCGGAATATTTGAATTTCTTACTGATTGTGGGAAACAACGCTATCTTCCGTCAAATTAGTGATTATCACGTGACAGGTTCTCGCACCAAAATTTGCTGCTTGGTGGGTTAAATGTGCTGAGTTACAAAAAAATGCAGTTTAAGCATGCCTCTTTATAAGGAAACTGTTATAAAAGAGACATAATTATGTGTTTAGCTGTGCTGCTGAGCTATCTGGTTTAAGGTTAACTTTGAAATATATTTAGAGAGCATCCAAACGTAGCTCAATCACCTTTTCTACTGCTCAAGAATTTTCAAATTTATTACTTTTATATGGGATGCTAGTTTGGGGCAAAACAAAATATAGCAAAAAATTAATAGGTTTTGTTGCTAATTGGGGCAAAATTGGTAGGTTATGTAGCTACATTCAGCTACCAATCATTTAAGCAATGAAGCAGTTAATGCTTGGTAAACTTATACTAGCTTAGATTTTAGTTGATATTCTTGCTTTTTAATCTAAGATCAAATTATTTTACACTAGTTTAATACAAAATTCACTGTAGGTTGTAATATAGTCCTGTTAGGAACGGAACCAATAACTCCAGTGAGTCAAGTATAATTTACAAGCTACAACACAGCCAATCTATACGTGATTGCATGTAAGCATGCGAAGTAATTAGGCAAAACGCCATTGAATAATCTCGGAACAAAACGGGACAGACGTTCCGCTTTGCCCCAATGATGGGGCAAAGCGGAATAAATTTTTAGTTTTGAAATTGGCTTATAAAATTATTGGTAGACAAAAAAATTTTGCTTGCTGGCGTGTGAAGATACTGGACATGGGGTATAACTATTGCCACTTCTAACAATGTCTCTAGCGTAGATACAGCAAAAGTTATAAACGGATTTACAAAACTGTTCTGCTTTGCCCCACTAAATCGTTCCCTCGTTTTGTAACAGATTAAACTTTCTCTGGCAACTCAAAGGTGTGCGCTTGTTTTTTGATAACAAATAATTCCAAACGTTGTTTGCGTTATATTTACATAAAAAATCAACACTTTAAACGCGGCAGAGATAATTTAACTCGGTTTTGATATTTCAGGCAGAGACAAAGCACCGAAACCTTCTATATCCTTCAGCAGTTTAATATTTGGTTCTTAAAAATATAATCATATTGCGGTTTGTTTCCTCACAAACCGATTAATGTAGAGTTGGTTAAAAAAAAGTCTAACAATTAGGAAGCAAAGAAAGAGTTTCGGTAAATCTTCTTTTGACAATTGGACGAATTACCAAAACCCTTTTAGAAATGAACAAAAAAGAACATTTGCAAGGTTATTATTCATTCAGGTTGCATTTTTTAACGAATATTCATTACCCGCAGTGGTGAAAGTAGAAAATTTTTCTTACCGGTACTATGCATGCCAGAAGCCCATAACAGTGGTGGAAGTAAAATAATTTTTTTGTGGTTGCTGATCAAAAAAGGCAAATGGGTCTTAGACATCCACTGATCCAGACACGAAATCCTAAACGCCTTAATTATACCTAACACTTTAAATTTTAACGAACTATGAAATATTAGATAATCCGAAATAACTAATTGTTGCTGGATTAGAATGAATCGCTAATCTGAGACTCGAAACAATGTCCTGTAGTACTGTTGCCTGCAAATTGGAGAGTAAAAGGTTTGCCAGAGAACTATATTGACACGATTTGAAATAGCCTATTTTGGGGGATAATTACAAAAGATCCCCAAAACCTAAGTTACTTTTGGTTCATTATTGAAAGTTTGCAACCACAAACATAACGATACATTTTCAACCAAGCACATAACCACATAATCCAAATCAAACACTCAATTATTTAAAAACTTTCCATAAAGGTTCATAGTAGTTAGCCTTTTTCAAGTTTTGTTGTCGAGCCATGCCGCTTGTTGCATGAGCTGCTCTTCTTCCCTTTCCAAGCCAAGTTCTTACGTATGGCTCTGGATTCCATTTCTCGCACGGTGGCCCCACAGTACTGACAAAGAGTTGCTTCTCGGCATTGTTCGTAGTGATTGCATTTCTGCTGTCAGTGATGATGTTGTTCATAGCGCTGAACCCGCGCTCACAGTCGGCGTTACTTGATGAAAGGGTGTCAACGGCCACCATCAACTTATTTAGTTGGTCAGGAATGCACGAATGCTTCTTCCTCCACTTGCCTTAAATTCAATATACGCAAGATGAGTTTGTTATTTGTTGAGACGAAGGGTGTCACATAGACTTTTCACTTCATCTTCTCCAAAACGAGGATTTTCATGATCAATCTTTTCTGGATCTAACGCATCAATTTGACCAAAAAGGGTTTTGTAGTTCTCTCTTCGAGTTGCATGAACGCTAGGCTGTGCTCTGCTTGATGCAGTCGTGAAGAGCCTTTCTTTCATGTTGTCAGCTACAGCCGCAATAAATTGAGCCTGATTTATTACTGGGCTTCTTCCTTCTCTCATTTCTACTTGTTGAAATGACATTGCTTTTTCTTCTTGTTCAGCCATGATGGAATGTTCCCCCGGGGAAGCAATAAGGCTTTCTATACGTTTTGTATACGCAGTGAGTAAAGTGTGGGCTTTTGGCAGCGTGGTATTTCGGCTTTGTAGTGTTTCTGATAAATTTGTTAATTCGTTCAAGACATCCCCAATCAGCGCTAAATTTTTAACAAAATTTATTGTGCAAAATTTGGACAGTATGCCTCGAAATCTGGCCTTTTCTGTGCTTTGCCTCGTTTCGTCATTTGAAGCTTTTTCAAAATGTTGCGCCAATGCTGGGAAAGAATGCCAGACTGCTGATACTGCCCTGAAGGATGAAGCGACCCAGCGAATAGTAAACACCTTGCCGATTCTTTTGAGGATCGTTTGCAAATTATGGGAACATTGGTCAAGTTCACGCTTGTTCTTTGGTGACTGGCTGTACAGCGAATATAAATGTTCAAGAAATGACTGAAAGTCATTTGTATCACCGATAATTTCTAGTGCATTTCCTACAGCAAGCTCAAGTCTGTGATTAAGACAATGCCACAATATTATATCAGGAAATTTGTCTTTGAGCAACTTTCCGACTCCTGACTTTGTCCCCAGCATCACGCTAGCTCCATCACTGCAAAATCCGATGATTACTTCTTGGAGTAACTCGATGGAGTAGCCGTTTTTGAACAAACAGTCCACAATTTTGTCAGCAATATGAGAAGCGCACAGACTTTCCAATTCTACTAAATCTAGGGGAAAATTAATAGGCGCCGCTTTGCCATCAATACTAGCTCTTAGAAACACGATTAAAGTTGATTTGTCACCCACGCGAGTTGATTCATCCGCTAGAACATTTATCTTACTTCTGTTCTCTATAATTTTGGTTAAAAGTTTTTTCTTCATATGTGAAGATATATGTTCAATTATGTCAACAGCTACAGTTTTACTGTGTAAGACACGTCCCATGTCTATAGAATTGGCTTGCTGAAGGTTAATCAATTTTTCAAAGTCTGTAAAAGGTTTGCTATTTCTTGCCACATAATAAGCTGTTCTGAACACTCGCGCTGTGGATTGAAACGCAGTTTGCTCACTCTGTGCATTTAAATTAAGGAGTACATCTTTCTTTGCCGTCTCTAGAATATTAATAGCATCTTGGTGCGCTTTTGAGTTTCTGTGCTCACAGATCTTTTTTCGAAGTGATGAAAGTTGAACCGTTCTTGTGCTACCATAAAAAGTGACATTGCCATCTGCTCATTGAGTGGAAATATTAACACCACGAGATGCTCTTACTCCCAAATTATTGACTTCATGACACGGAATACATCCTACTTTACCATCACTAGCGTACATCCAACTGTTTTTTTGCTTAAATTCCTCATACTGTTGTTCAGTCCAAATTAACGGATAAGCAGCGGAACATTTTTCCTCAACTTGATCTTGATGCACAGGTAGAGGATCGCTGATTGCACCACTTTGGGTAGGCATACTAACATTGCTCTCCGTTCTTTGAACTTTAGTTGCTACTGAACTCAAAGTCTCATCACTGGTTTCTTTTCTCTTCCAATAATGATTAATTTTTCTTTGCATTTTATAAAGGTATAGTCTTTAGGCTGGAAATATTCCTAAAAATCAAGCTTTTAAAATATAATACTCGCTATGTTTTATCGGTTATTTGATATTCGTTTAACAGGAATCCATAACTTGAAATCCATAAAAATTTAAAACAACCTCTGTAAGTAGAAGACTCACTACTAAACTGTTGTCTCCACAACACTGCTTTCTATTTTAGTCGAGTCTGAGCTGGTCTGAGTACTTAGTGCGTATGCAATGAAACTCGTATTTCGTAGTGCGTATGCATTGAAACCAGCAGTGTTGGGAACACTACGATTTTCACGAGTCCGAAGCCGAGTGGAGTCCTTAGGTCACGAGTCCAAATCCGAGTTCGAGTTCATTAAAACTGAAATTTACGAGTCCGAGTCCACAAGCTATGAGTCCGGGTCGGACGTTGTGAACTCGAGTTCAGTAAAATTTTCACCATGAAACAGGCAAACAAGTAATAGTTAAATCAATCCATTCTTGCTGTACTTTGCTACTGGAACACTACTAGAATACGGTATTTCTTTGGACATGATGCTTAAAATTTATCTTATTTTTGTCTTCAAAATGACAAAAAAGTTTTATTCATTTTAAAATTCTTTTCTCTAACCTCGACAAGCTGGCTCACCATTTTTTCTGCAAGGGATTTGGATTCTTATTAATATTTAATTCTAGCTCACTGTTTTCTTTTCCGCATAACATTGTCTATAAAAAACTATCTTTCGGAATTTTGTATCACTTTTAAGAGCCTTTCTTCTGACACCAATCTATTTGCTACTGTCCAAAACATTTTTCAGAGTAGATTAAAAAGATGCTCAATAATAGTTTAACTTTTTATCGCGACTTGACGGTTAATTTAGATTTAATAACGTTTGTGAAACAAAACGTTTGCAATTTGCAATTCTCCAACTCTGAAAACTAGTGCTTGGTTCAAGTTACTGTACTTATTGCGATGGGCCTATGACTTGAAAATTTTAAGTAACTTTGTAATTGTGATAAAATAAAACCTATTGTGTTAAAATGTATTGTGTCAACACAGTTTCAAGATAAGAGTAAGTAATGCCATAAATTGAACTTGATAAGTAATGCAAAAGGCTAGCGATGCACATAGCAAAACTGCAGACAGTGACACTGTTTCGACCTATCAGGTCTCTTCAGTGCAGTTGGTGACCGACAAGAAGCTAGAAGCTTTTAATAAAGCATAGCTTAGACCGCCACACTTGCGGGATCTATACTAGATCCACTTGGTGGATGGTCTGTCAGTACTCTGTGAAGCCGTATCACTCGTGAATGAGTGGCGGTTGTCGCAGGTGCACTAAGTCTAGCAACTGCTAGAACAATAGTGCTGTCACAGCCTAGTGGTCACAAGGTCTTACATGTATAGTAATGCAAGAGGCTAGCGATGCACATAGCAAAACTGCAGACAGTGACACTGTTTCGACCTATCAGGTCTCTTCAGTGCAGTTGGTGACCGACAAGAAGCTAGAGGCTTTTAATAAAGCATAGCTTAGACCGCCACACTTGCGGGACCTATACTAGATCCACTTGGTGGATGGTCTGTCAGTACTCTGTGAAGCCGTATCACTCGTGAATGAGTGGCGGTTGTCTTTATTAAAAGCCTCTAGCTTCTTGTCGGTCACCAACTGCACTGAAGAGACCTGATAGGTCGAAACAGTGTCACTGTCTGCAGTTTTGCTATGTGCATCGCTAGCCTCTTGCATTACTATACATGTAAGACCTTGTGACCACTAGGCTGTGACAGCACTATTGTTCTAGCAGTTGCTAGACTTAGTGCACCTGCGACAACCGCCACTCATTCACGAGTGATACGGCTTCGCAGAGTACTGACAAACCATCCACCAAGTGGATCTAGTATAGATCCCGCAAGTGTGGCGGTCTAAGCTATGCTTTATTAAAAGCCTCTAGCTTCTTGTCGGTCACCAACTGCACTGAAGAGACCTGATAGGTGGAAACAGTGTCACTGTCTGCAGTTTTGCTATGAACTTGATAACTTCCATTTTTTTACCGGTACGGCGTTCCGGCAGCAAATCTTTTACCGGAACGGCGTACCGGACCGTTCCGGTTTTCTTTCACCACTGATTACCCGTAAATGAAATGAATATTACGTTTCTACTGTTATAGCTTTATTGAATTTCGGTTGGTTTCGGCGAGTATTCGTGGGTGTGTTGGTCCGAAAATTGATCGACCCCAAAGTTCGTCATAGAAATGCACTGTGCTATGCAAAAAGCAATAGACTGACACTAAAACCCGGAAATCTGGAAAAAGTTTCCAGAGATCGGGATACCGCTAAACTGCGGATATTTTACGGAATTATCGATCAGCATTAGGGTCACAGTTAAAATTAGAGTTACAGTTTGGGTTAGTTAAAGTGTGAATTAGGGTTAGTCCACAAAGTTTTTGGGTTTTAGTAATATCCTTGTGGCAATAGTATTTAGTAAGTAGGATACTAGGTTATACTACTTTACTAGGTTCGCAGTAGGGTAATCTAAAGCAGGTCTAAGCATTACGATGTCCTACTGCAGTGTTTCTTATACGTTCTCTGTCTATGGGTCCATTTTTGATATGTAAATGCATTGTAGCTCGCTTCTTTAATTTCTAATCGAAATCGAAAGTTAAGACTTTTTTTGAGATCCATTATCAAGTCATTATTTTAAACAAATTTTAGACTGCAATTAAGATCTTTTTTAATTGAGATAAAACTTTTTTGAAGTCTGAATTTTCACATTTTAAAAGCCAAATTAGAAGCAAAATTTTTTTTGAAGTCTATGTTTTTGCCTACTTGAAAAACCACAGTTCCAAATTGTAAAAAGTGAAGCTGTGACCAAACAGATGAGAACCACTATTCTAGCATAACATACCACTTGATACTTTGAAAATGTTTAAATGCTGATGCAAACATAACTCTTAAGGCAAGTCTACAGTTTTTGTTTTATTTATTTATTTACTTTGTGTCAGGGTGTTGGCAGTGTTTAACACTCAAAAATCAATTTGGACTCTGATTTCACACCAAAGAGGAAACACTGTAGTAGTGGCAAATGCTTGATTGGCAGTAGCAATTAATGCTTGATGACTTTTGAAGATCAACTTTTGGGAAGTGGTTTTTAGAATTGATGCCCTCTAAAATATGTAGAACTTTTGTGGAAGAATGAAGAAGCTGCATGCAACTTTATAGCTGCAAGTTGTTGATCTCTTTTTTACATTATCAGTTTAGAGTATTAGACTGCTAGAGTTGGATCAATTGCAATTAGTAAATGAGCTGACTGCAATTAAATAGAAGATTTTGTACAGTTATGATTGCAATTAAGGATTTCTGATTTTGTGTAATTGAGTATGGTTAGAGTAATTTGTCCTAAGTTCTCTGCAATCACAATTTATATTACATTGATATTGATGCTCAAGAAATGATGTACACAAATGTGATACGACTGTTTACTGTTGGATAAAAATTTTTTTTTAAAACATATGGTTGCAGCTCAGACATTAATAAGACGTTACTGGTATTGCCAGAAAGCAGTTTCAATTGTATTGTTGTTGGGATTTGCTTTGCTAGAATGGCATTTGAGTGAAATCTGAAGCAAGGCATATTTTATTGTGTTAGAATGTGGGACATGGAAGGAATATATACAGACCTCAGTGTGGTTTTTTAAAAGCGCAAAAAATTCTAAAATACATTATATAAATTTATATTACAATATACAATTGCAGTACTATTTTACTGAAATTCATAATACAATGTAGAATTACTCCAATGCAAATATCCGTAACAAAGTATTGAATTGCTAAATGTCTGAGATAGAGAGAGGGTCGAAGTCTATGGAAGTGATGATAAAAAATTAAAAAATGAGATCTTCCAGTTGGCCAAGATATAAAATAAACTGATTGAAATGAGTTTTAACTATGCCTTGTAACGATATATGATTAGGTAGTCTGAAGATCAGTTGCTTGATTTTTGTATTTCTGCGATTTCTGAATTTCGGTTAGTGTTTTTGTTGTATTTTGTAAATCTGCTCTTCCATATTTTAACATTGCTTTATTTATGCTCTTAAGTTATGCGGAAATCTAGAACAACAGAAACAAGCCTTCAAAGCATATCAAAAGCCAGCAATTGTTTGTCATTCAACAATCAAATACTGGTAGTGTTATTTTTGTAAATTGTTGTTTTCAAGATCTGGCGTTTGCTTTGTTACCAAAAGCTAAGTAATTTAGGCCCCACTGAAATTTAGAACATAGTTATCAAAGTAAAGTAATTCATGCTGAAATAGTGGAAATAGCTTATTTGCAGAAATACATATATTCACACTAAAATATAGTACTTGCCAACTGAATTATATAAATTCATAGCAAATATGAAGTTATTGAATCATGAAAATAAAGAAAAATTACCTTTTGAAAAAAGAACAATTATTAAGAAAATTGGTGATTTTTTAAAAGTAAATGAAAGACTAAAACTATAACCAATTAATTGCATGGAATTAGTAATTGAATTGCGTTCAATTACACATTTCAATATTTAAACACTAAGTTAGTCTGAAGATCAGTCATATGTTTTCCGCCAATTTCCATCTTTCTGTGGTTTTTGTAATTTTTGGTGGTTTCGTTGTATTTCTGTATTTTGATGTATTAGCATTACTAGCAATTCAATTTCATGCAAAAGATGATTTATTATCTTGATTCTGCAACATTGCTTAAAAGGCTGGTGCCACTAATTTCGCATTAGGCAATTTTAAGTTTATTTCTCATCAATTATAATACCAAAAAAATGTAAGTTTTAAAAATTTTATAACAAAAATTGTTAGTGACAACTGTTAACACTTCATTATGCACCATCATCCTGCAGCAGATAAGCAAATGTTAGTGTTGTTGCATCTCCACAGCACATGTAGATGAGCAAATGTTAAAGGAATGGAGTTCAATGCAAAAAGCTATTAAATTTATTTTGTACCACATTACTATTGTGAAAGCTCACGTTTTTTATGGCATTTTTGATTTATATATACATCTGCTGTTTTGCTTAGAAATTCATCTGCTGTCTGTAGAATCTGGAAAGAAAATTGAGCCAATTATGGCACTGGCAAATACAATTGTTGTAAAGATCTATTCATGATAGAGGTTTATGGGGTAAAGAGTTAGTATCATCATATTTATGCAAGTATAAGTCATACCTTGTTTTTGACTCAAAAAGTTTGTATAGAATATTTTTTAATCAAGTCTTTAGGAAATAGTGTACTAAAATAAAACTTGTAGACAGTCTTTGTTTGTATCGTTACACATATTGATAAACGTTCTCTGGAATGGTAGTACTATGTCATAATCTTTTAATTGATACAGCACTTTATGTTGTTTCTAACAAAGCATGGCTTTTGTTTTTTTCAATATGTAGCGCAGCTTCTAGTTTACAACAACTTTTGCTCAAGTAACTATAGTAAAATACATCAAAAAGGGTTGCATGTTGTGTTATTGCTGGTGTTTTGCTTCAAAAGCACATATTTAAATAGCAGCACATTATCAGTTACATACTGGCATATATCTTATGGCTGTCTTGCAATGCGAAACCAATTTTTTTGTCATTTTCTTTGCTTGCATGTAAGTTGCATTCATAATATGGTGAAGACCTTTTTTGTAGAAACATATGCGACTTATAAGCACATAAAAATAGTATAGTAGTTAAAAACAGCAAATAAAAATAAGGCTTCCACTATGGCGGCTGTAAAGTACTTCATTTGATGTATTTTTCCTGCTTCACAATTGATTGTCACTTATTAGAAACCTAAATAAGTCCCTACTTATATCCAGTGCATAATTGTTGTACAGATTCAGTGCCTGTCTAATGAGTAATAATGTTGAGACAAAAGAGTTGGGGCAAGAATTGCTAAAAGATGGTTAGCATGTTTGTGAGGTTTTTTAACATTCAGTTAATCAGTTCTGATGCTTTTGAGTTCTGTCCCGAAAGTTAGAGACTTTTTTTAAGCACTGTTATCAATAAGAAAATTACAGTTTAATCCTATCTCCTTGGGATGCTGCACACCATCACTAATTAAAACAGCACTGAAACTCTAATATTGGAATGCTCAGGATTCATTAACAGCCAGCTAGATGCTGTCCAATGAAGAAGGATTTAGCAAAACTTGTCCCCAGAAATCTAACAATGCAAGAAAAAGACAACAGAAAGAATGTGTGCACCAATCTTTTTAAGTAAATTTATATTCACCAGATTTTCTTGCAAATGCCATCACATGCTTTGACTCATTGATATTTTAGTACAACGTGGATACAAAACGGCAAGTTATGGACTGGCATTGCAGAGTTGCAAAAGTAAAAATTTGCAAATCAAAACACATATGCTTTTTTATTTGCTTTATTGGTAGTGCTGAAACTGTCCACAAAGAATTAGTGCCTTCAGAACAACCTTTATATTTACATTTATTACATTTTTACCGAAAAGTTTTCAAAATGTTGAAAAAAGCAGTTGTTTGTGTGAGGCGGGGAATCACAGGTAAACGGATGCTGCATTGTGGTAACGTACCTTGTCACATGGCAAGTTCAGTTGCATAATTTTTTCAAATGAACACATTGTTGTGGTTTTGCTTGTTAGACGACATTTAGCAAAATATGAAGAAATTCCTTGTTTTGGCATTCCACCACTATTATAAACACCAGGAGCAACTCCAGCAGGAGCTACTCCCTAGATACTGTTTACCTTCCAAGAAAACTAGCTTGAAGTTGATGGGGTTATTATGATTAAATGTTTAAAAAATCTCTGGATAGACCTCGTATGTCAATGAGCTCTCTTACAGTAGCTACTGAGATCAATATGCTAACCTTTTCTATTTTGCTGATAAATATAACGACATGCAATGTTTAATTAAGATTTATTATTAACTATATGTTTCAGAGTAGTTGTAATTTAATTTTTTCAGCACCCAGTAATTGTAATGTAATTGACAATGGAGCACTTGTCGTTTTTGTAATTGCATTTAAACTGAAATTGTGTGATTGATCCAATTCTGCTCACGGTTAAAACGCAAAAGAGAGAAGCAAAATTATGGCCGTCATAGAAAACCTTTATGATACTGGTTCTATGGACAGATGAAAACAAAATAACCATATTGGTCTTTAGGTAATTTGGCTTTTACTGCCAGAAAATATAAAAAATTGAATAATAGCAAAAAATGGGCATTTAATTGCAATATAACATTAGCAAAAAAAGGATATTTCCACAGAACATTATACAAACACCTTCATAGTAAACACACTGCACGACACTGGCATGTTAAATCATGATTTTCATTTACAGACGTAAGCCTATTATGTATTAATATCAAAAGCAACCTTAGCCAATTAACCAACATAACTAACTGTTACTTTTGTGTTTTTGTTGTCTAATTTTTAAAAAGATGTCTCAGCACGCCTTGTCTGACGAAGAATTTCACAGAATGCAGGTTAGTTGAAGGTTATTTTACATTGTATTGGTGCTTTCAGATGTTGGTTTGGTAGTTTTGATGTAACAACTTTGTATACGTGTTAATATCTGATCCGTTGGTGCATTTGTTCTTTCTTTATCTAGTGATTACCCTCAAAAAAATTTCAATGTGTCGATGTTTTATATGATTTTGTATTTATGATTAAAGATTGTGTACTTTTGGCTCACGACTAGAAAAAGTTGCTGATCCATCGTACGCTTTATGTATTGTATTGCTTTTTGCATTAATTGTAGTTCATTTATTTCCTTATTTATTTTGCTTATGAAAGTGAGCTTTCTCACAAAATCTTGCTCTATTAAAAATATAAATCTAGTTTTTATCTGCAATTTCCTCATAAGTTGTTATTGTTATCTATTAGGTTTGAAAATTCGGTGCCCACTAAAAATGCCTGGTTATGAAAAAAGGATAAGGCGCACCCAACTTTTAAACCTAGTCAACGTGGTAGAAATGATTTGTCACGTTAGCACTAGAAGCCACCTTTTTTTTTGTAAATTAGGTGGATTTAAAGTTGAGTGGCGTAGGCTCGATGTCAATATTGTCAAAACCGTAAAGATAATTTTTGCCGAAAAGAAACTGTGTGAGTTATATAGTACGTAGAGGTTGACGCAACAGTCTAAGCCACAGTCCTTTTAAACTGATTTTGTGTGGTAGTTTTGCCATTAACTAGCACTCATTCAACATTGAGGACACATTTTCTTAGACCACTGTATATGTCCTTTGCTAATAGCACGTTGCATTTAGTGATAGTGGGAAATGTTAACGCATGCATGTTAATCACTCTGTGTTGCACAGTACATGACTTGGTCGCACCGAACCGTTGTTTGGCTTTCACTTTCCTACTTGAAACACATGTATCGGCTGGCACCGATTGCAGTAACATGTGTGCGTAGCTGCTAGCTTGGGTATTGCTCGATCATTTGTGGTTTTTCAAACGCTGTTCATCTTGTGTTTGATGAAGTGAATCAGTTTTGTGGTAAAGTCAACCTATTCAGGTCCAACCAACGAAACCACATATGCATTGAAAGATGTCCGTGGCACATTTGGTTCAATAGCATTTCACGGAGCATAATCTCACTTTATTGCGAGAGAATAGACTCTCATATTTGGAGCACTATTTAGATCTTTAAAAAATTTACCAAGCTAAGAGATTACCTTTTTTTACCTAATTTTAAAATTACCTTTTTTAGTTTGTGAAGTGATCTTTAAATCGAAGCCGAGTGCATCTGAACATTGCATTGATTACAATGTGTTTCGTGATTTGCAGTCAAAATTGATACCAACTTTAGTGTATTATGTACTTGTTTAATGATTTGTTTTTGTTCAGCTTCAATTAATTGAAATGCGAACTGAAAATTACAAATTGAAAGATGAAAATAAAAAGTTCGTTATTCAATTAAAAGAAGTGTCGGAGCGAGAAGTGAAGTTGGACAAAGAATTAAACAAACAAGTTAGGATGAAGAAGTATGTGCTGTGCTTCTAGAAAGTGCAATCACTTGATGATTTTTTCTTTCAGCTTGGCGTGCTAAGGTTGGGGTAAGCATTAGTCGTTAGCTGTAAATCAACTTTTATCCCAAGCCAGGAGTTTGGTATCGATGAATTGAAAAACAATTGATGTTGCGCATATTTGACCTCTATTTTTATCTTCTGGTGTTTCCTGTCATTTCCTTTCAAGTGTTCGACGTCGACTTGGACTAAGTTGGCTGTACTAACAGTAGTGAAAAGCTCTCAAATGTAATTCGAAGTTATTGAGTCTTATCAGCGCATAGTTGCATTAATTGGAGCGTTTCTTTTGTATTCGGTAGACGTAAATTCAATTCCCTAGTGGAGTCGTATCAAAAGGTAAAAGAACGGTATTCACAGCTTTTTTGCTTGGCGCTCAACACTAAAGGGATAGCGTGCAGCAAAAGCCAGCAAGTTCACTGGTTGTGACCTTTAATAAGGCGCTTTATGATATACTGAAACGTTCTGTGGCAGACAAGTGATGAGTCCGAGCTGTCTACCCATCGTAATGGCACAGTCTGGCTTAAGATATTCAAGCAGGGCATGAGCCAATACAAAGAATAATTTGAATGGTCGTTTAGAGCTCTGTCCACATTAAATAAAAGCAAGCAAGCTCAAGAATATGAAGCAATGCTACAGCAAAATGAACAAGAATTTGCACTTCAGAATCAAACGTTAATGAAAGAATTATCAAGGGTAGGTTGATACAGTATTTGAAACAATTGTAATGATTACTTTGTTTGAAGAAACAGATATCTGTATCCCGCAGAGATTGTATTTCACTTTAGCGTGTGAATATCGTGATGAGAACAATGTAGTCTTCTTGTTATCAGTTTGCTAAACATACTTCGTGGAACTGGAACTTTATAAGCGGACCGCAGTCACGGTAGTGGCATTGAAGCAATATACAGGATGATTCATGTGTATCTTCGTGGCTTCGAAGGTTTGTTATAGCTGATACAGCAAAGCAAAGCATATCTGTGGGTCAATAAACCCCCCACGTTTTGCCCGTGCATTGCAGGTGCTCGATATGTGCATCTTTGGTGACGCAACCGACATCAATTCTCGAATTAAGTTCTCGCCACGTTCGTTGCAACATATCTGAATCGATATCTGTGACTGTATGTTCGATTCTCTCTTTTACTTTTGTTAAATCACATGGCAAAAGGGGCTACATAAGCACGATCTTTAAATGTAACCCTAGAAGAAGAAATCGCATGGGGTGAGGTCAAGTGAGCGCAGAGCCCACAAAAGAATGGGACTGTCATCTCTAGAAGCACGTTTAATCCAATGACCATGAAGTTTAGCATTAAGGTAATCAAGAACGTTTCCAAGATATTGAGCGGGAAGCCCATCTTGTAGAATGAAGTCTGCTTATTTTTCTTAGATAATTAGCTTATTTTTCTGTAATTGTGGCATTAGCCACTATTGAACCATGTCTTGGTACATTACTTCAGTAACTGTTTGCTCAGCAAAGAAAAATGGCCCATAAACTTTTGACGCAGAAACAGCACAAAGCACATTTACAGTACTAAGGGCAATCACGGACATGCGCTACGAATTTATGTGCATTTTGTGTGCTCCATACCGCGTGTATTGTGACGGTTCATCTTTCCAGATGCATCAAAGGTGACCTCATCAGAAAAAATATCTTTCCGACATATCCATCTTCCTGTAGCTTTAATTGAAAATTTGCACAGAATTGGGCACGAAGATAATGATTTTGGGGACTCAACGCCTTTAACAGCTGCAACCGGCGTGGTTTCATGTGAACACGTTGGCTGCGACAACTGCACCTGCCGACCAGCGAGGAGTAGATTTTGTAGGGCTCCGGGCAAATGTTCCTCACACACGGTTAACAGACTCAGCTGATAGGTCGACCTGTTCGTTTGGCATCACAGAGGCAGCCAGCATCCTCGAATTTATTGTACCACGCACAAATTGTCTTGTCTGTAGGTGCTTTTTTTGTTATTTCGTACAAAATCTTTGTTCACCACTAAACGCCATCCTTGAGTACTACCGCGGCCTAGCGCCTAAATCTGCAATGAAATTATTATTGTACTGTAAAGTGAACTCATTATTAATGATAATTGGTTTTAAATCTGCAAAATGATATTTTGTAAGTATGCTTAGTACGAATGCAAATTTGAAGAGTTGGAAATCTACTGATATGCTTCGTTTTGCCGCGTCTGTTATATCTGAGAAATGGTGGACCTTCGAAATCACGGAGATCTACATGAATCACCCTTTATAATAATTTAACCTTTCAGCTGGTGAAACAATACCTGGGATTCTGGTACTAATTGCCATTGACTGTGTTCCACTGCAATTACAATACATTGATTACCTGACACAGATTTTCTTTTCAGTTAACTGTGGAAGTTGATAAATTAGAGAAAGAAAACCAGCAATTGAAGAGGGAGGGAGGGAATATAAGCAGTAATTCCAATCTCGATTCGGAATTGCGGAAATTTCAAGCGGAGAACACTGCATTGAAAAACAGTATTAAAAGTGAGATTGCGTTGCTTCGCCAGCATGGGCTGGAGTGTGCGGCTTTGAACTTGTAGCCTTGGTTTAAACACAACAGTGACACTTTCTATTTAGACCCTGTCTTAGACATATGGAGTATCAGTGTTGGTCTTTATTTAATATTGTAAGGAAAATCAAATTGTATCATATTTCTTTAACCCATGCACAATAATTTTTGTTCTTTTTTAAAGGATGCACTAGCCCACGTCAAATCTGCCTAAATCCTGCTTTCATAAACAGCTTTATCAAATATGTGAAATAGGTGTTAAAAACAAAATATACGAGCATTTCTGTATCCTTTTGGTCTCTGGGCCTACAATAAAGCGAACGAAGAAGTACGTTCCAGCTGCAAGCTTTGCGGCTGAGCGGAGGAAGTTCCACTTTTTCTCCAAAGATGCGGCAGTGCGTGAAACACCCTGGCATAAAACTCATAAAGTTATAATCTTAACTGTAACCAGATAATCTTAACTTCCTTCCATCACTGCATTGTTTTCATAAGACAGGTGATGATACTGAGTGACGTTTCAGTTTCTTCCTCCTTAACTCGTCTTTGTAAGTGCAGCAGTTTAAATTCATTTTTTTCTTCAGACATGGAAGCCAAACATCAGGAAGAAATCGCCAGACACAATGCGTCCCTAGTTCAATCCAGGGTAATAAATTTCACCCCCGACCACTCCTCACCTGCTACGTCTGAAACCAGCCCTGATGACGCTAGCACTGGTTAGTTTCGTTTAGTGTGGATTGGTTTTGGTGGTTTATCTTCATTCTTTCATCAAAGAAAACGTCCACCTATATTCACAGAACAACGTTGTGTTCAGACTTGTTTTGGAGTTACAAGTGCTGCTGGCACAGCGAGTTTTTGCTGGTAACAGTGCAAACAAATGTGAAAGAAGTTTTTCCTTCAGGGCTCTACACAGAAACCCACACATGCATTAAACTCGCAATCACGTGATTGTTTTCCACCACGTGATTGGTGGATTGTTGAAACAATTGACCATTGTCATGTGCAGCAGGTCTCGGCGCGCAATCAATTGATGTCAACGTACTTTCAAACGAGAAGTTCCTCCACATCCAAGCAGAGTGCGAGAGGATGAAGCTGCAAATGAAGGAGTTGGGAGGTGAGGCTACGTCTGGAGGAGAGGTTTTGCTGCATTCATGTTCTTGCGTTCTTTCGCTCCCCCGTGAGAAGCTTGTAGAAACATTTGTGATTACGACAGCGATGTCTGGAATCTTTTGCTTTGTGTTGATATTTTAAATTGCCTAAATCTTGAGACAAAGTTTTTTTTTTATAATAGCTTATATTACAAATTTTAATATTTTAATCTTTCACTTGCCTGATTGAATGCACATGAAGCTGAATGTTTATTTTATACTACGCCTTGATCCCAAGAAAAGTTCATCATCATTATTGGGTTGGTAGATGTCAAAGTGCAATTGGAGGCTGAGAGGGAGGAAAAGAAATTGGTTGAGAAGGCGCTTGAGGATGAGAGGAATCGCTCATCACGGGAGCAGCGAGCGTTGGAAAGCGAAGTGGATGCATTCCGCGAAAAGTTGGATCGCAAACAGGCTGCGTATCTTCAAGTGCAGGAGGAGAAAGAAAAGCTGATCAACGATCTAGAGTGAGTTGGTGCGCGCGAACACGTGGTGATGAACGCTGATATGACGCAGGATCGATCCAGAGAAACAAACTCAACTCTTTGTTTAATTTTCAAAGCTTTCTTTAAACAAGCACTGGTTGTCTTCATATTTGGTTTGCAATAAATTTCCCCCATCACTCTACAACCTTTATTACTGACGTCATCATTCCAATGCTATAATTTTCTCCAATCTTCAGGTCGCGATCGAAGCAGATCGATTCGATGAACGAGATGTTTTCCCGCGAAAAGCACGATCTTGCATCGAAGCAACAAAACGAAATGACGTCACTCCGGCAAGTGAGTGGAGAGTTTTGATTTGTTGCAGACGCACGTGGTACGTGGTGAGCTGTCATAAGGTACGCCCGGTGTCGGTGTGCGCAACATGACAGGCTGGCTTCTGGCTTAAAAGCTTGTACCATAAGTCGATTACCGCAGTAATACAGCGATCACTCTGCTCTGCTTCAGCCAAACCACATATCGTTGATGCGGTGGGCCTTCAGATAAAACGTAATAGTTTTTGTGAATTGTGTCAGTACGACATCCATTGAGCAATAGAGCTCTCCCCACTCCCGATTAGTTGAACATATCAGCTCTTTTCATGATAAGAAACTAGTTACGGACATTTTCAAAATTCGGAAAACATCATCGCGATGCATCTGCGGCGTCGCGTGATCTTCGCGACCTGAGCTTGGAGTAATAAACTCAACAAGCAACGTTGTTTGTGAACGAAGAGGATCTGCGCTCATTTCCAAAGTGTCGCTTGTCGGTTGTTCGCATATGACGGAGTTTGAATGGCATTGATTTAAGTCTTTAATCCTATTACTACCAGCTTGTGGCAGATTACATGATGAATTATGATTTTCTGAAGTATTGGAGTCGTATTCAGCCCAGTTCAGTGAATAATATCTGCCGGTTGATCTTAGATGATTTCAAATTTCACATTTTACGAGGTCGCAGTTTTTCTCATTACTTGGACCGAAAACATATCTGAAAAAAAAATTTCGAATTTCACTCATTCAAATGGTGCAACATGCTTGAAGGTTTTCGTTGAAATTTCGGAAACGCAGGGATTTCCCTTTTTGTTGATAAGCTATATTTGTCGAGTTTTGCAATTTAGCGTCATTTTAACAACAAATTAGATGAATTATTTGCTTAAATCAACTGAGTTAAACACTGCGTCAATGCAGAAGCTAGTAGTTATGCTGGCGTCAGCATTTTTAATACGGTAAGTCATTTTCGAAGTTTGAATTGATACTTTTGAAATAATGATAGCTCCTGTAAAGTTAAAGAATTGATGTACATTTTTGCAATCTGCAAACATTTCAGTACTGTTTAAAAAGCAAAATGTCAGGATGTCTGCATTCAACGGGTATGCCTAGTAGTATGTTGTATGACATAAGAAATTTCATAACATGCCAATTATATGTTAGAAATTGAATGCTCGTAATTATTAAGTGCTAGCCTGTCATGCTACTTGCAGATTTAATTTACTCAGTATTTTTTTCACATATGCTGAAACAATGACGTAACGAACACAAAATTCTTTATACGATCAATCACAGGTTATAAAAAAATGGCTAGAAGCAATAGTGTTATTGTTTCGATCACATGTTAAGCCTTTAGCCTAGCTTAGGGGCGGTCATAATTGGTAGCTAAAAAGCCAAAAAGCATGAGGGTCTACACTGAAAGAGCCTTTTAGTTTGAATTGACTTTATTTTTGCTTAAATAGGTGAATGATCTTTTTTTTAGAGATCATCATTTCCAACCCCCAAAGTCCTTACACCACCCATAGAACGTGTCGTGCCGCAGGTTGCGCAGCCTTACACCACCCATAGAACGCGTCGTGCCGCAGGTTGCGCAGCCTTACACCACCCATAGAACGTGTCGTGCCGCAGGTTGCGCAGCCTTACACCACCCATAGAACGTGTCGTGCCGCAGGTTGCGCAGCCTTACACCACCCATAGAACGCGTCGTGCCGCAGGTTGCGCAGCCTTACACCACCCATAGAACGTGTCGTGCCGCAGGTTGCGCAGCCTTACACCACCCATAGAACGTGTCGTGCCGCAGGTTGCGCAGCCTTACACCACCCATAGAACGTGTCGTGCCGCAGGTTGCGCAGCCTTACACCACCCATAGAACGTGTCGTGCCGCAGGTTGCGCAGCCTTACACCACCCATAGAACG
Source organism: Trididemnum clinides (assembly GCA_963675345.1). Lineage (NCBI taxonomy): Eukaryota > Metazoa > Chordata > Ascidiacea > Aplousobranchia > Didemnidae > Trididemnum > Trididemnum clinides. Next base: position 36,537,099 of record OY776294.1, on the reverse strand, counting down.
TGTCGTGCCGCAGGTTGCGCAGCCTTACACCACCCATAGAACGCGTCGTGCCGCAGGTTGCGCAGCCTTACACCACCCATAGAACGTGTCGTGCCGCAGGTTGCGCAGCCTTACACCACCCATAGAACGTGTCGTGCCGCAGGTTGCGCAGCCTTACACCACCCATAGAACGTGTCGTGCCGCAGGTTGCGCAGCCTTACACCACATCACTGCACAAAAAAACAACACGAGTCGTAAGAACCGCATTTAAAGGCTAAAAAACCCGCTTGCAGCACGTGAACCGCTGTTTGGTCACCCCCTGCACTAGATAAAGAATCTAAAGATCTCTACATTATAGTAGGCAATGCGCAATCAGTCAGTTGCTAATTTTTACCATTTTACTTTGGTACCATGCACTTGTTACAGAAAGATTATTGACTTTTGACCAATGAATTTCCGGGAGAGGGAGACATATTTTGGGGAAGGGGGACAATATGTGGAGGAGGGGGACAATCTCTAAATTTTTTCATGAGCTGCAATAAGCTTACGTCATCCACAATTTGTATAGCAGAAAAATTTGAGGGTCATGGGGTCTGGTCTTTTCCTTCTTTTCCCAGTAGCTACGATGTAGGTTTTTTAATAACAACTAGCAATTTAGCAAATGTCGCATTTGCTACGCCATCTTGCGGAAATCGTGATTGTTTTTTCGATTTTCTTTTACAGCCTGCAAAATGCTTGCACGTTCTTCCAAATTATTAGTTAAAAAAGCTGAATAATTAGTGTGAATAACATGATAAAATATAGAATAGCTGAATAATCAGTTTCACGTATCTTTCAGCTGCATCGTTCACAACCTTAGTGGTATTAGTAAAGTGCTTAGCTTTTTGAAACGATTCGAAGTTTGACCAAAGCGATGGTGGTTCAACGAACCAGTCGTAACTCAGGACAAGCGCTTAAAATGTTATCCACATTGTTGGGTCAAGAAGATCCGTCAGTTTCGTTTTTGAATCCAATGGTTTATTTGAAACTGGAAATCCTGTGCGAAAAACCTCCGGCCGAAGTATTTTCAAAAGCTTTTGATCCATTTCATGTTTCACTTCATCTTTAATGGTTGAATGGTCTCTAAACGAATAGTAAATAACGGTTTTCCGTTGCTGATACTATCTGTATTTTGCAAGTTAGTTGAAAGCAATTCTAGGCTCTTGCGCATTAAACTCTTTGTACTTGAACACGTCTTTCAAATAAAGAAAATCATTTACCGTGGCATCTGAGCAAAATAGTTTATATTTATTTGTTTTGTTAAAGAACTTCCTTACAGCATGCTATTTGATCTGACCGCAAGTACATTTTTGGCAGCATAGCAGTAGGCTCATCCATCTTGCCGTGAGGGTAGCAGCAAGTTTTCGCATTATAACAAGTTTATCTCTTTCTGAATTACCATTCAAAATTCAAAGGGGAATTTTTGGAGTATTTATTATCTCCGATCAACAGTGCCTTATTGTACTCTCTTATGACGCGACAAAATATTTTGAAGATTCTCACGCACTTTCACAGCTCTTTGCTGTAACCAGGAATCACTGTTATGATGTTCTGGGATTTATAAATATCCTTCCAAATTGCTCTAAATTTCTTTAAACGAATATTTTTCGGACATGTAGTTTCCACTTCCATTTCAAACATTTCTTTATACACTGATTTGACAATCAATTTGTAAATGTGGTGATGACAGCCATGGTAAAACAGCTTGTTACCAATTGGTCCTTCCCATAACTTAGCTGCTGCCCGCTTTCAATTCCCGTTTTTTGAAGTATCAAAAACTAACGTGCTTACTACATCTTCTGTATTCCACATTGCTAGTACACCAAGGTCTCCTACTGCTTGAGCTTTATCAGTTGCACGCTTTAATTTTTGCACAGCTAATGGATTCCATGTGATAAGTAAGAGGACTAGACATCACTATGGGAAGGGTTTCATAGCTTTCTTCTAATCTGTTCACGGTTAGCTTGCCATCCCGGTGATTAGCCTCGGGTGTTGGTGGATTTTCCCAAAATTCATATACTGCAGTTTCGGATACTTTCAATTGCTTAGCGCTTCGGTTTTTATGTGTTGTAGAACGCGACTAGCGTAATATATCAAGATCTGCTTCTCGGACTTTAATAAATGATGACATAATCATGGTAGCAGCATTACAAGTTTTGTGAATCAATCACAGATGCTTATAATTTGTGGTCCATCAAATTTGGCAGTGCATTAAGTTACAGTAATTGGATGTGCTGGCACCAAAAGTTTCTGGTTTTTATTCAGAAACTGATTCACTACAAGATCCCTTAGAAATGAGAGTTAACTTTATCGCTTGAATTTTCAGTGTGAGAAGCAGAAACAAAAGACGTTTACTCAGGTTCAGTTTCTACAGTGTGTTCACGTTCAAGACGCATCTGCTTCCTGGTTGATTGATTAAAAACTTTGTTTTTACCAGTCACATTACTTTCTTTCTGTCGATTAGTATAAAATTGCGTATCTTCTTGTTTTGCTTCTGATGTGAGCAAACAATTGTTCTGTAGTAGTAGTAGTAGTTATTCAGTTTTTATCCGGTGTTTTCCCTTTAGCAGAGATGGCCGGATTTACCCCATTCCTTCTGCAATTTCTCGCACTCCGTCCCTCCACTTGTCTCGTCTCAGAGCATCCTCCTTCTTCAAACCAACTTTCTCTGTCTCCTCTTCCACTTGCTTCTTCCAGGTCTTCTTCGGTCGTCCTCGCTTTCTCTTGCCAGTCACTTCAAGATTCAGAGCAACCCTCAAAACACTGTCGTCATCCCTCCTCAGTACATGTCCATACCATCTAACTCCATTTGCTGTTGCTAACCGGTCTATAGTTTCTTTCAATCCTAACATATCCATCTGTTCTTCAGTCGTCTTTCTGTCTACAATTTTCTGACCGCACATGGCTCTCACCATAGCTCTCTCCGTTCTCCTCAAAATTGCTTTTTCATTTTCTTTCAGACACCATGTCTCACTTCCATACAGTATTGCTGATCTTACGCAACAACAATAAACTTTACCTTTCATCTTCAGAGGAAACCTATTTCCAAGCAACAACTCTCCACATTTCCTGAATCTTACCCAACCGATTCTTACTCTTGCTGTAACTGCCGCTTCACAACCACCACTAGCATTTAGTCTGTCTCCCAAATAACAAAATCCATTCACTGTCTCCACTTCATCGCACAACTTCTCGATTGAGTCCATCGTCCCTTCCATTATTCCTTTACATTTCAAGCAAACAAAATGCATTGCCAACCTAGCGGTAACTCTCTTTATTTTTGCACATTTGCCATGAACCCAGTTTTCACATTTTGTGCACAACACTGAGTTGGCCATGACTCTCCTTCCACAAACTCCACATGGATCTATCTTGCTTTTGTATAGTTCGCCTTCTGATCCGCTTACCATCATTTTTGTTTTTCTGGTGTTGACCTTTAAACCTTTACTTTCCAGTGCATTCTTCCAATTCCAAAACCTTTCCTTCAAGTCTTCCATGTGTTCACTCATGATAACAAGGTCATCTGCATATAGTAATTCGTTAACCACACCCCTTCTTGCATTTTCGGTAACAACGTCCACCACTATTGCAAACAATAGTGGCGACAGCACAGATCCTTGATGTACACCAACTTTTACTTCGAATTCCTCTGAATATGCAGATCCCACCCTCACTTTTGTCTTTGCACCATCATACAGGCTCATAACTGCCCGAACTATTACTTCTGATAGACCCTTCTTTCTCATGGCCCATTCCATCACTTTTCTTGGCACTCTATCAAAAGCTTTTTCCATGTCAACAAAACACATATACAACTTCTTGTCCTTCTTTTGATATTCCTCCTGCATTCTTCTCACAATAAATATCGCATCCACTGTTCCTTTTCCTGGCATAAATCCAAACTGCATTTCATTCAAATCGACTAGTGTTCGTATTCGCCTCTCTAGCACTGTTCGTATTCTCCTCTGTATCGTTTCGATTTCATCAGCGGCTCCTATATCTCAGAGATCGTCTAAACTGCTTTGAATCGGTCTCCGGTTATTTTAAGAAAAAGTGGTATTTCGGCTTTTAAGTTTACAAATGCTTATCCTACCAACCGACTCATTCTTGAACTGGTGCTGCGTATTCCTTATTGTTGTTTTAATTCCTGTCTTTGCCAAGATTAGCTAGACTTCATTTACTGTAGCACTAACATGACTATTTAAGCTGCTATTTTTCCGGCTCGCCTCTCTCTCAAGTACAGCGGAAACCTAAAACATTTAGCTAGCGTTAGAAGTTTACTGAGAGGTATATTTTCCACTGATTTTCCCACCAAAAAGTAGCTGCATATGCTAGTTGATCTGGTTTTAATTCTTTTTCTTTTCACTCTACGAATTCGCCTTATTACCGACAAAATATCCTTAATTGATTATTACTAAAACCATTAACGGCACAGAAATATTATTAACTGTAAATTATATATCTGTATATCTTCAAAAATTGTATAGAAACAGAGTAACTGTTTTTTCCTGCCATTGCCCGTAAACTCCAATACATACTAAACTGTGGTCACAACATCTGGCCAATTGAATACTATTTATCATAAAAACGATAACATGGGATGACACTTCTTTCCGAAACAAATAGACTGTGATAAGAAAGTGCTCATATCACAAAATTTATGTTAGCAAGCAGATACGAATATCAACACGGCAAATCTTTATCAATGTCTTCCATTACGTTGCCTCCATGCGGTATACTCCAGTTCCCTTCGCCCTAAATCCAAACTTGACAATATGACAATGTAGCTGTAAAATGGGTCAAATTGATGGATGATGCTAACGTCAGCATAAATACTTACTCGTGCAATGACACAGTGCTAGCGTTGAAATGTAATTCAGTTGATTTCTGCAAATATTTCATCTACTTTGTTGTTAAAATGATGCGAAATTGCAAGAATTCGACAAATAAGCTTATTAACCAAAAGGTAAGTCTCTGCGTTTCTGAAATTTCAACGAAAAATTTCATGCATGTTGTGCCAGTTGAAAAAGAGTCAATTTCGAAATTCTGTTTGCATATATCGTGTGTTTGGTTCAAGTAATGAGAAAAACTGCGACCTCATAAAATCTGAAATTTTTTCGAAAATTTTGAACGACTGTAATGGACGCCCGTGAAAGCCAACCTGGTTTTTATGACAAAATTATTTTAAAAGTTGGGAAAAGTGGCCTAGAGGTCGATCTGTGTCTCGTCCACAAGTCTCTTAAATATGAAAATGGGCATGCCTGTGAAGGATGAAAAACACTTTTTTTACTTTATTACGTTCTTCACGTCCCCCACTTATATGCGCCAAAACAACTGGTTCAATTCCGAGCATTGATCTGGTCAAGTGCTTACGTGACTTCCTCAGTTATTTCCCGGCGACCTCCCATTTCCCCCAGTCACTGCTTTTTGCCATCTGTTGGCTATGACCATGTCAGCACATTTTCACCGATTACAGTAATTAGGGTTGGGGTTGCTATGGTGGCACTCCGTCTGTTTACGAGCGACGACCAAGTGATCACGTGTTGTTGCAGGCGTTGCAAAACGCGCACTCATTGGTCGATCGACACCAGAAGAGCAGCGACCTGTTGCAGGGGCGTCTGGCCGAACTTGAGGAAGAAAAAAATTCTCTGGTCAAAGAGAATAACTCATTGCTGGCGCGCATAAAAGCATCAGAGGAGGTGGGATGACGTCATAGTGAAGTCGCAATCGCGTCAAGTCTCGGTAATCCGGTCGTCGAATGGCTCGGTAATGTCATGCGACGATCAAATGGTTTTGCGTTCAAAGCTTGCGATGGCCGCATCCTTGTAGTTGCCACGAATCCATCCACAGTCGGTCGTCACTTAAAGCCGACAACCTCGCTTTCGTTTCATCGCCAAGCAGCGATGATTTAATGGCGTCTTAATTTTCAGATTTTGTTTGAATCCTGTTTCGGCCATAATTGTAGCTTGTGACGTCATAAGCTAGATAAGCGAACTGACGTATTACTCAATTCATTTTGAATTATATCGCGGATGCTATGAGGCAAAACGTGAACGAAACTGTGAGCTTGTCCTTTAAGCCAACCTGTGAGCATGTGCGATGATTGTCTTACGGCGCTCGTTCATTTATTTCTGAATTTATTTTATTCCTGTTCTGTGTGATTGCAGCTTCAAGCAACCCGATTGTGGCCGTGTTGAGCGGCCAGCTGCTGGGGCCACGTCGGTCCCACTCCGAGGGGGGCAAACCACGATCTGAAAAATCCTTCGACACCTAGAAAAGCTTTTCGCTCCCAGTTAACGCGAGCAGCGTAGTTCTGTGGGGATGAACCGCTAGCACGTAATCACGAGGTTACGAGTTCAATGCGTGCATGTGCTTGCATTGTTGCGCCTCCTGCGAAAAGCTTTTCACGACAATTTCCTCTGCTTGGTTGCAGGATTGTGGTATAAAATAACTGTACTGTGAGCATTGCATCTTGGAAGCAAACCTGTTCTCGATTTGTGCAAGCAAGTTGAAGGCCCCCCGTGTGATGAGCTCTCACGAACCTCCCCGTACTTGCTCCTCATCACGGTTGATTGATTCAGCAACACAAGCTTCGCGAGCGGGAACACGCCGACCACTCATCGAAGCGGAGGGCGCTCGAAGAAGAGATGAAACAGCTCCGGGCCAGAGTCGAACGCGCTGCCATGGAGCGAGATGACGCTGTGACCAAGTTCGAAGAAAGCGCTCGTGCTAGTGGCGCCCTCTTGCGGCAGGTGAACGACGTGGAGCAAGGGAACGAGAATCTGCAGAGGGAGGTCGCGGATCTAAAGGAGGTGGGTTCACTTCTCCGATTGCAAAATTTTCATGTAGCCAGGTGATGATTCTACGACCTGTTGTGGTCATAAGGGATCTCCATTTAATGTTTTTTATCCCATTTTGTTTTTCGGGTTTATCTAGGCGTTTCTTCAATAGAAAGATTTTAGGACCGTTGTTGGAAATTTTGTTTACAATATGGCAGCACTTCGTGTTGGTGGGGTAATGGGAGAGTTGCCTCTTGCTAACATACTAGAGAAGAGGCTTCATTGTGCTGGCCCAGCGTGGCACTAATGGACCACTAGTGTGGCTGATGTAGCCCGAGTTTCACGTTAACATCTCTTCATAGCGATCAGTGTAAAGTGGAATTCAGTTCTATACTGACAACACGTGAAAATGAAAATATGGAAGTGGATTTGATTATTAGTAGGGGTTTACTTTCAGTTCTATCAATGTTTTTTCCAGTTGGCGGAGAAGAGGAAGAAGACGATGGATCGGCAGGCTGTGGAAGCGCAGGAGATGAACGCGAAATACTCCGCGCAAATCTCCGACCTCAAATCGGAGTACGCTTCTTCCAGTAAACAGGCGGAGGAGATGTACGAGAGCAAGTTGAATGAGTTGGAAACTAGATGCAAGAAGCAGGAACAGGAGCTGACCCGGATGAGCCATCAGGACCGGGTAAGTGCTGAGGTGTGGTATAGCGAGTGGTATATTTTCAGTAGTTTCATTACATTTCGTGCTTCAAACCTATAGTGAGCGCCATCTATGTGGTTGTGGAATGAAAAACTTGGTTTTCCAGCTCCGTCCGCTGAATGGGCCGTGGTGGGAACCACTCGGCGAGTCGTAGAATTCCGTTGCGATTTGAATCAGAGTTTGAAAGCTGACATGCTGATTAAAGTCTAGTGCTGGAGAGGTCCTTGCGGCATGCGCGCATTATGTTGACTATTTGACGTCATAACAGGCGAAGACGCGCGAACTGGATTCCTGCCAACAGCAAGTGCGCGACATTCAAGCGGTGATGACGTCACTGGAGAATTCAAAGGGCTGGTTCGAACGCGCGCTCAAGGACGCGGAGGAGGCCGCCAACTTGAAGGCGGATGAACACATGAAAGAGATGGAGCGAGTGAGGATTGACTGCGAGAAGCAAATGGAGGTGAGAGGTTGTTGAGTTGCTTGGTAGGACTTGCTCTATTAATCGTAGAGCGAACCAGTCGCTCCTACCGAGTAATTGATTCGACTTTGTTTCGGCTGCTTCATTGTTCTTCCGCCATTAATCACCAAGCTTTAGAGCAGGCCTATTTTTTAACTTGCTTCGACTACGTGGCTTTCTTTTCTCGAAATGTGGCCCCAGTCGCGGGGCTTTTTGATATCAACAGATCCGACTTCAGCTCTAGCTGTTTCAACAACTCAACTACGCGGTAAACAAACACTAGCTTGTTGCATCGGCAAACGATGCCGTTTGACTGTCTAAACCTAGAGCGGTATCCTTGGGTTTTTGCGATTGGTAATACCCAGTGAAATTGATACATTGAAGTTTTTGTAATCACAATGTGATGAAAATGAATAGCACACATTAAACCTTGAAACATATTCATTGTGTTTAATCATCGCTAGCATACAAAAAAAGTAGTATTTATTTTATAATCAAGAAGAAGCGATTTAGAAAAATTTCTTAAAAAGCATTCGCCCAAAATATTCACAGCAAGCTAAACGCAACAAATGGTCAATGCGCTTTTTGTGCTCAAATGATAATTATGAGATTGAAATAGAACAGTGTCTTAACCTTACCACGGTTGCCTTTCAAGGTTGAACATACAAATCCACGAAAGCCGTGTTTAACAAACAACAGCTGCCTTCCATTTGCTATCGCTGGGTCTAAGTAGACACATTGCAACACCAATCAATTGATGCAGTTTGAGCGTAGACTCATAAATCCTTCGCAAATAATAATTTACTTCAGTGGTTCCCAGACTTTTTCAAGTCACGACCCACTTTTGAAAACAAATTTTCAAGACTCACATAATTTTACATGTACTTGCAAAGACTTGGAAAAAAGTGCAGTGAATACCAAACAAATATGCAAAATGTTATTTTATTCCAAATTTCAATTTCTTGACTTTAAGATCAAAGAAGTTTCAAAATCACTCAATAGGTCGGTGTGTGTGAAGGATATGCTTGTTTCTTGTCGGTCGATATGAAGGAGATGGGTGGGGAGGTGTAGGTTTCCGAGCTGGTTTCGTTGACACACGCCTATCTTGGCACTCAAGCAGCGAATTATATGTGACAAAGCATTAATTTAAATTTTGAAAGACTTTTACAGCCCACCAATGGATCGCAACCCATAATCAGGAAAACGCTGATTTAATGTAAAGTAAAGCTACTGAAAGAGCCAGGCTGGTACAATCAGCACAACTATGATAAACACAAAAATGTTGATTTGTCATGGGTCTAAGAAACCGAGCGATTTATTCTGAGGTTAAGCATCCATGCTGCAAAATACGTTGCTGTGGGTGCGTTTGTGCATTGAGATAGTTGCGTAGTTTAATCACAAAATCATGTGTTTGTTGTGACACGTGACTGCACAGAACTCGTATTGAGTGAACGTGTGTGCGTGCAAAATCAAAAACACATCGCTCCCAAACAGCGAAAGCAGTGCAGCAAAAAGCTGGCTCGGATTTCACCCAAATTTTGAATTGAGCTTCAAGGTTTTACGAAAATAGCCTGCTCCTTGGCTCCGGCTCTAATACCCTCATCGTCGCGACTCGCCGCTTGTAGCTCACGGCAATCAGTTTAAAGCAAGATTCAGTTCTTCCATCTGACAAGCTGTGATCAAAAATGTTTGCTGCAGCAACTTCAGGCGCAACTCAATGAAAAGGATGACGTCATCGCGGAATGTCACGCGAAGGTCGATGAAGCGAAGCAAGATGCATCGAAGCGTGACGACACGATAGAACGATTGAAGCAAGAAATTAAAGACGAGATCACGAAACAGAAGATCGTGGAGAAAAAGGGACATACCACGGTGCGTGTTGTGGCGTCATAATGGCGAGGGTGTGACGTCATCGCTACTAGGAGGAAGTGTAACGTAACTTTACGATTTAGATGAAAGATTTGAAGCGTCAGTTAAAAAGTGAGAAGATGAGGAATGAACGGCTACAGGAGAAGCTGAAGGAGCTGTCTGCCAACAATTCAAGTGAGAAGTGATGTCGCCAATGGCGGATAAGGGCTGGCACGGGAGTCGAACTTGCAATATTTGGGTTACAAATAATGTGCAGCAGAAAACCACTTGTCATGAAGGAGGTCACTGGAAATCGTTACAAGCACGCTATGTTTAATATCACTCACTGATTTGAATCGAGTTTCTAGGGCTAACTGATGTTGCATCCGGTCTTGATGCGTAACCATGACGTGATTGTGACGCAGACCTCGACGACCTGTTGAGCCCGCACACGCACGAGCGCGATGGAGACGGCAGTTCTACGTCATCGTTCAGCTTCAGAGACTTCATTTCACCGAACAAATCGAACGACACCACGTCACAGGTGATGGGATCAGTGTAACAGGCGCTATGAGGTTGCGGAGATGTCATGTGTGCAATGCTCCGTTTCGATAAATTTTGTTCGATGACGTTTCGTTCCCTCAATGCCGGCTTTATCCAAGTAATCATGTTCATGCGTTTGAGCAGTACTGAGTGTGGTAGTTATTGGTTGGACTTTGTCGCCACTGCCGATAAACCGCTTGGCTCCTGCACCTGTCTGACACATATGGACGGACGAATTACATTTGCCGTCTTCCCAAGGGCGCAACTCCTCCACACACTCCCTCCTGCGCTGAGCGTCACTAGGAGAGCTGTAAGTTCTGCTTTTAAAAGATTTATAAGATGATCGGCTCGAGGTTTGAAGCTGCTACCTTCGAGGATTGATTGGGATACAGATTTATTTCAGCAGTTTGATTAAAGAAGGAACTTGAAATAAATTCTCCGCGTTGGGAAAATGCATCCTGGTGAGGTGAGAAAAATGCTGACTTACTCTCCGAACCAGCAATGAGTAACAGACTGGTGGCCCATCACCAACAAGGCCGAGCAATGAGTAACAGACTGGTGGCCCATCACCAACAAGGCCGAGCAATGAGTAACAGACTGGTGGCCCATCACCCACAAGGCCGAGCAATGAGTAACAGACTGGTGGCCCATCACCAACAAGGCCGAGCAATGAGTAACAGACTGGTGGCCCATCACCAACAAGGCCGAGCAATGAGTAACAGACTGGTAGCCCATCACCAACAAGGCCGAGCAATGAGTAACAGACTGGTGGCCCATCACCAACAAGGCCGAGCAATGAGTAACAGACTGGTGGCCCATCACCAACAAGGCCGAGCAATGAGTAACAGACTGGTGGCCCATCACCAACAAGGCCGAGCAATGAGTAACAGACTGGTGGCCCATCACCCACAAGGCCGAGCAATGAGTAACAGACTGGTGGCCCATCACCAACAAGGCCGAGCAATGAGTAACAGACTGGTGGCCCATCACCAACAAGGCCGAGCAATGAGTAACAGACTGGTAGCCCATCACCAACAAGGCCGAGCAATGAGTAACAGACTGGTGGCCCATCACCAACAAGGCCGAGCAATGAGTAACAGACTGGTGGCCCATCACCAACAAGGCCGAGCAATGAGTAACAGACTGGTGGCCCATCACCAACAAGGCCGAGCAATGAGTAACAGACTGGTGGCCCATCACCAACAAGGCCGAGCAATGAGTAACAGACTGGTGGCCCATCACCAACAAGGCCGAGCAATGAGTAACAGACTGGTGGCCCATCACCAACAAGGCCGAGCAATGAGTAACAGACTGGTGACCCATCACCAACAAGGCCGAGCAATGAGTAACAGACTGGTGGCCCATCACCAACAAGGCCGAGCAATGAGTAACAGACTGGTGGCCCATCACCAACAAGGCCGAGCAATGAGTAACAGACTGGTGGCCCATCACCAACAAGGCCGAGCAATGAGTAACAGACTGGTGGCCCATCAACAACAAGGCCGAGCAATGAGTAACAGACTGGTAGCCCATCACCAACAAGGCCGAGCAATGAGTAACAGACTGGTAGCCCATCACCAACAAGGCCGAGCAATGAGTAACAGACTGGTGGCCCATCACCAACAAGGCCGAGCAATGAGTAACAGACTGGTGGCCCATCACCAACAAGGCCGAGCAATGAGTAACAGACTGGTGGCCCATCACCCACAAGGCCGAGCAATGAGTAACAGACTGGTGGCCCATCACCAACAAGGCCGAGCAATGAGTAACAGACTGGTGGCCCATCACCCACAAGGCCGAGCAATGAGTAACAGACTGGTGGCCCATCACCAACAAGGCCAACCACCATCGGCGGCTCCAGTAGTTGTTTCTCACGATATGCTCGGAGAGCAGCTTCACATTTCTCACCTTGCGTAATGTGACGTTGACGTGCCACCTTCGACTGGTCCTGGGTTCGGATCTCTCGCATGTCCGTCAGATGCAACTCCTACATCATTCGAATCGTTGTTCGATGATTCTAACTATTCGCTTTCTGTAGGCTGGTAGTGGTGCGTCATCCAGTGGTCGGGTGCACGCCCCATCCTCTCCCAAAACGAACAAGGGAGAAACACGTGAGCTGCTGTCACGGATCACTGCTCTGCAGCAGGACAAGTGGAATCTAGAGGAGAAAGTGCGCCACCTAGAGGAGGGATCGTCGGCCATGGCCCAGGATCTTCTCGAGAAGACGAAGTTGCTCCAGGAGTACGTGCAGCGAACCAGGACAGGTATGTCCATCTTTCCAAGCTGGTTGACGCCCCACGGCCTGAACAGCCGCGCACAATGAAGTTGAAACCTTGTAAGAGTTTCGACCTAGGGCTGGTATTTAATGGTTGGCAAAAGTTTTTAGGTACTCTTTGAAATGACCTTGCCCACCCTCAGCAGCTGATACATCCCTTGTAAAAACTCATACAGGGAAGTATCAGCTGTTTTCGGTAAGGAACATTTTGAGGCATACTTAGCGATTTTTATCCTCCAACTTCACAACTGTCGCCCGGTGAAGCACTGGTTTCTTCATTAAGTTCTTTCCGTCTATTATCTCACCTGACGCTCGAACGGAATCAAAAGCTTGCTTCCCTAGTCTCATTATGAAGAAGCAAGGCTTGGTGCTTCTGCAATCCACATGCGGAAGCGTATTGATTTTGAAATAACAAAGCTTATTTTTCATTTTACCGGAACATCGTGCTGGTTAATATATGAAACCAGCAAGAATCAAATTGAAGTTGTGGCTGCTCATTGAAATCTGACTCCCGCCTCAGCTTCGCACAGATGTTGAATGGTTCATTTTCATGCGTCATTCTTCTCATTGTCTCTCGTTTGAACCTTGTTGTGGTTCGCAGATCATTTGAAGACGAACAAAACAGGAAACGAGGAGCTAGTCGGTTCGTCGCGAAGTTTCGGAGACCGGATGCGGAAAATAATAACCGGGCAGCAGGAGGCTGATATTAATAACGTCCGGGAACTGAACAAAAAATTAACGCGAATGCTAGAAGAGGAAATGATGAAGAATATGGCCCTCAAGGAGGTGAGATGGGTTAGTCGTGATAGATTTCCAGCTGTGCCAATCAATGCTGATCTACTACATGGATGATTAGTGCTGGGCGAAGCGCTATTTTATTTTGATTCAGTGTTTATCATGTTGATTGCTAATCCTGTGGTTTTCTCAATGAAGTTATATTTGTCTTGTCTCCACTCATTGGCAGCAGCGGCGGGTTTAGGGAGGAGGATAAAGAGCGATGGCCCCCCCCCCCAAAAGGTTTGACAGACGCAAAGAGTGTCAATAAAGTCTATTTGGAGACGAAATTTGCGGTTACAAAAATTCATCTTCTAAAAAGAAAGATCTTCTCGTTTATTCAGCAACCATGCGGTGAAAAAACTCATTTTTAAAAAGTTGATCTTCAAAAAAAAGAGGACTTCACTTAGCTTCGAAGACCAATGCGAATCAAGATCTCAATTTTTAAAGGTTTCCTTTAATGCTTTAGCCCCTACCCTCATAGAAAATTAACCTCATTTATTTAACAACATTGCTTGATGATATAATTGAGCTTACGTATTGCTTTATGTTTCCCGAAATTTGTTTTTAAAAACCTCTCCGATTGGCTTCTTTATGTAATGGATTCAACCGATTGGATGTTGCCTGAATGCCTGGTTCATTGTATTTTTGTCATAGCCAAACAGGGATCTTCCTTAAATGCAGTTTTCAAAGACACAGCATTATAGCAATCGTAAGGATTGAACGAGTGACCACCCAAGCTTTGCTACCGTAAACGACGCACACCCACCAACGCTATCACGCATGATACACAACATTTCGCTTAATGTTCCCCTGCATTTCAATCTATGGCTTTGACCTTGTGCTTATGAGATGGTTGTTTCCAGAATCTTTCCGCACTGTCGCAGCAAGTTGAAGGGCAGTGAACAATCCCAATCAACCACATCTTCTATTTTCTGATTGGCTGGTTTCGATATTGTCATCGGGATGTGCAATACGAAGTCTATTTATTCCAAATGGCGGCCGCGGTACCTGTTGTGTGCACGATTCGCGCGTGCGTGTGGACACGCGTACGTACGTGTCACTACCTGTGTTGTGTTTTTTATATTTCAAGTGTCATTCGCATGCGTTGTGCAATTGCGTCACTGTTCTTAAATATAACTTTATGGTTGCTGATGATGTCACGCTCCATTGCACGGGGTGAATTGTGCGAATCCTGTTGTGAGGGCGAAGCTCGCGTCCCTCCAAAGTGTTTGCATTAAAGTTTGGTGGCAGTAACTGTCACTAGTCACATTTGTGCATCTTCAGCGAGACGCGTTTTACAAAGCAGGCCTGGGTAAAGACCCGTTGCGCCTGCAATAGTTTGAAGCGCTTTCAAGTTTGAAGCGGGCCGAACATCTTCGCTTTTTTTTCCTTTGTGAGACTTGGGCAGCAAAGTGAACCTTTCTATATATGGGAGTTAACTCAAGTCGTCGAACACAACGAGAACTCGAGAGAATGCAAAGTGATCTTTCGAGTTTGTAGCCACCATCGCGCGTCGTATGGCGTTGTGGTATTGATCTCGTTCCCAAACTAAATGTTCGCAAATCAAACCAGAAATTAAAAAAAATTGTTAAAGAGAACGCGACGTTACGAGTTCTCAGTAAAACGCACAATAAATGAAGTATTTTTAGTCTGTTCGCCTCCAACGTTGCAGGACAATTTTTAATGGTAGATGGAGAACCCTGCGGATGAGGGTGATGTCCTATGTAGCCAAGACAATGGACGGCAAGGCTGTCTAGAAAGCGAAATTTCTGCTGTAGAGAGTGAGGGTACCTTGTGTGTCGAACGATTTAGCATTGGCTGCATTCCTTCAGTCGAAAGAGAGAATGATAAATGCAAGATGACACAGACTAGAATTGAACAACTCACCCCGTCTATCTAGTTAAATCTTCCGTGCCTATACCACAAAAAAGTGAATAAGTAACCGGAGATTCGATCACCACAGCCTTCGAAGAGTTTCTGATAAAATTAGTGGGAGAGAAGAGAAACATCGCTGGAGTGAAGATATAGAAAGGAAAGGAAAAATGAAAAATCGTTTGTGCTAAAACCTTCAGAGGGTCTGCAGAAAAACGCACAATTCACAATAAAAACTGAAGCAAATTAAACTTTGAAAAACAACAAAAGGATGACTTCAGTTTTGCAGTGTAAACAGTTGACAAGACATTTGAAACAATTTACCCCAAAAAAAGTTGATAAGAGTAGTCATTCGAAATCCGGAGTAAGTGATTCAGAAGCAAAGTCGAGATTAGCGGCTTCATTACGAGAAATTGAATGGTGAAAGCAAGAAAATTAAAAGCGTAAACAGTAAATTCCACGCGGCATAGCAGGGGGATTTCAGATACCAGAAAGGAACAAGCAAGAAGAACCTTTTCAAAAGAGAGCATAGCAGATAAGCGTGAGAACAGTTTTAGTAAGGAAACCCGGAAAACTTTGGTTTTCATTTGGGTCAGGCGATTCTAAAAATAGTTTGCAGACGAAAACCCCGTTTAGATAAGAAATGAATGACAGTTATTATCCGTGGTGGCGCTGCGTAAAAGTCAACAGAAATAAGTTGAACTTAAAATATGTATTTAAGAGCAAATAAATTCTTGATATGAATTGCTTCATGTAAATACACATCTAACCAATATAAAAGAAACAATTATATAACACAACCTAAACATTTAACATAAGGTCTCCAAGAAAACTTTATTGCTGTTTGTTACTACACTTTACACGTCCAAAAATGACGTTGAAACGTCAAACGTGGTTGACGTCGATAAAAGTGTTACGTCATAATAATTGCTTTAGGCGAAACAACAAAGGCGAAAGTTGTCGAGCGGGTTAGCCTTGGAGTAATTTGGTATTGCTACCATGAGGAGAGGAAAGACATTGAAGATTTTGTTCCTGCTCTCGATTCTAGGAGCAGTGCAGCCGAATGAGATTGGAGTCGTAGTACAAGGGAGCTTCACCATAACGGATAAATATCCTGGCGGATTTACAGCCCGGCTTGAGTTTCCGGTTACGCGAAATTACCTCTTTGGTTGGTTATTGAATGTCACCTCCGATATTCCTATCACTGACTTCAAAGTAAGTGGTCTTGTATATTTTTAGAATGTCTCCTCCCTAGCAGTCCCACTCAAGTTTTTCACGTTTATGACTTACTTCCGACTTCTAACAACTGAAAAATACCGTTGGAAACGTCAGAAGCAGAACGCGCGCTTCGTTGTGATGGCTAGTCGCTCAGCTTAGATTACAACGTAGCTTTGATACAAGTGAAGTCACAGAATAAGCGCACACTTTGCTGAAGTCTCGTCAGCGGAATCGTGCACAAGCTCCAAAGCCTCAATGTTTTGTTCACCTCGAAAAATGAAGTATTATCTTTCGCATATGGCGTAAAAGTGATGTTGATCTGCGATCCTCTTCATTGTGAGATCAACTGGGTAGTTGTGTCACGTGATGAAGCAGTACGAGGTTGAGTGGGTTGAAGAGCCGTTTGAATGTTCGGGAGTTCAAACCCCACAACGACCTCGTCGCGACGCATCTTGAAAAGGCATTGCACGATGATCTCTGCCAGACTGATTCTAACAAGCGGTAAATTTATCGTAAGTGATAACAAGCAATTCAGGCAACATACTGAAGCTGGAAATTCTGAAGATCATCTGGACATTGTGTTGTGCTTGGCGCTTGTACTGTGTTCCTGTGAGTCTAGAAGATAAACATGTAATGTACACATAAACAAACAAACAAGAGATGTTTGCAGTCAGTGTTAACATGTTATACTGTATAGAGAATATTAAACAAAATTTCTGTGATTGCCTCAGGTGTACGAAGGAGAAGTGATTGGTGTGCACCCGAACAACAAGTTCTTTATTGTTCGTCATCAAGAGCACAACCTTAATCTCCACAGGGACGCGTCCGGCCGGAAGGTATTCTATTGTCAAGGAAGTAAGTATTAACTCTTTGTCTAAATAATTGCTTGCAAAGGAAGAAATAATCGACTATTTTTGAGATCAAACTATCTTAATTGGATTTAGCAATATTGTTATTCGGCCTGACTTCAGAAAATCTCAGTAATACCGACATAAACAGCACGGTTGTTTGATATGGCAACTGTTTAGGCTTTCTAGAAGTAAAATGGCAAACCATCCGAATAGTTTGATTTCTTCTTTTCATGCATTTGTCAGATTGACTTTTTCATAAGGAATCTCATCTGGTTCAATTAGTCATGTAATCTCCATCCACAATGTACATTCATAATTTAATATAAATATCTGACATAAAATTACTTTCAATCAATCAGTCATATTATTTTTGCCCAAATCAGCATACATAGAAAATAAATTTGACAGCAGTGGACAAAAAAAGGAAACGATGGCAAAACGATATACATCAATACATGCACATGAAAAGAATTTAGATTAAATTTGAAGATAGTGTGGCACGGCCATTGCATCTGTTCTTCGGTTTACTCAAATACCGATAGATTTAGAATCACTTTTCACACGATCACACCGGGTTGTGATTGATAAGAAAGCTCCATTGCTAAAAGACAAAGTTTTTGCCAATTATTAATTTTTGTTTTTTCCTTTTTAGAATGCGAAGGTAGGCCAAATGCCGATGTCCGCTTTATTCCGCTCAAAAGTCTTCAGGAGAACATCGGAGAGGCACTGGAAAGAGCAGAGCAAAGCGGAGTGACCGGAGAATATCCTGAAACTCGGTGCTATATCCATTAATGTATAGATAGATATATAAACAAAGAAATAGCTCACTAATATTACTCTTTAGCATAATTTAGTTTTTTCAACGCATAATTTTAAGCAAATTCAAAAAGAGAGCTTATCCGTTAAAACCGCTTGGTGGAAATCTGTTTCAAAATTGATCTGATTTGAGTTGGTTTCATTGTTTAACGTAGCTCAAGATTTCCTACAAATGACCTCATGTACTGAGCAAAAAAGAAAATTGCTTCCAACGCAAGCATTAGCGAGATGCCATCATCGAACGCAGTAATGCGTCAAGAGGATAGAGTAAAGAGCTGTATTGGACAGGTTTTTACTCTCAACAACTCGGACGCGAACGAAATAATTACATTTTTTAGAATTGACTGCTTCAATGCGTGCCCATGGGTTGCAAACTCAAGCTGCTTAATTCTTTTATGTTTATATTTTCAGCGCTCCATCTACAACAACGACAACATTGTCATTCCTTGAAGGATGGACGCCGCCGGTATTTGAACCAATAATCTTTGATCAAGTGACCCAACCAGCGATCAGGTAATCGTTTGGATTTTCAAAATATAAACCGTAGCAAGATCAAACCCTGACCGTAACATTTGTGGCACCAAGACTCATCCCGGCCAGGACATAATGTCTCTGTTGTACGATTTAAAACTTTATTAGTTTCAAAAATATCCTCTGTTTCCTCTCACTCCCCTCCTCTCGACAGTTTTATGCGATGTTTCAGAGAAAAAAGTGTTGTGATGTCTCCGAGAAGAAATGTTTATTGACCGAGAACGCGAAACAAAACGCTGCCATTCTCACCTTCTCATCTTTCACAGCACCACTGCTGCCTACACGACGCCTCCTTTAAACCTGGCCGTCCTCAACCTCAGATACAACCTTCGCGACGTCATCACCAAGTCATTGTTGTTCATTGAAGCGCAGCGGTCCGGAGCTCTTCCGGATAGCAACAGAATTCCTTGGCGTTCCCATTCCGCTCTGTCGGACGGCTCTGACAGAGGCCTAGACTTGAGTGGAGGATACTACATCGGTGAGAAGAATCGAGAAAACAGAGTCCAAACTTTTACTATTTTTAAGTTTTGATCTTGTTTTGGAAATCACCAGGTAGCTTACAATCAAATAAAAAACTGAATTTTACGCAAAGTGCAGCCAGAAGCTGATATGCGGTGACAAGTAGTTTTGCATTATTGAAAAATTCTGCTGTAGTCGGAACAAGAGGTCGCAGAGGTAACGAATTACATTTGCAGATGGCGGCTTCGTAAAGTACAGCTTCCCCATGGCCTTCTCGACTACCCTCATAGCCTGGGGAGTTCTGGAATTCCGCAATGCTTATCTGGCCTCTCACCTGATTCCTCATGTCATGAATGCCATCAAGTGGTCAACTGATTATTTCCTGAAATGTCATGTGTCCCCCTTCGTACTTTATGGTCAGGTGGGTGTGCTTTCGTGCGCATGCGCAGAATGTGTGCGCAGAATGTGTTTTATTGATTCTGCTTCTCAGGTTTCCACTTCCGCTATTGACGACGCTTACTGGGGTAGGCCGGAAGACTACAAACGGCAACGACCTTCCTTTAAGATTGATCGTCACCATCCTGGCTCTGACCTGGCGGCGGAGGTCGCTGCTGCCATGGCCGCTACAGCGATGGTGTTTAAAAAAACTAACTCGACGTATTCAAGGTAGGCGGAAAAAAATAGGGAGGAAGAAATATAAAAAGTTGAAATCAATAGGGGGAAAAATCCACTGAATACAAAGCAAGCAAATGATTGCTAAAAGTTGAGGTCGCTGAAGAATTTAACTCATGCTCTTCAACTGCTAACAATGAAGCATTCTTCTATATTGTTATGACGTCACATTATGCTACAGTAAACTGATCATCCACGCTAAACAATTGTATCGATTTGCAACGCGATATCTCGGCAACTACAGCGACAGCATCAAGGAAGCAGCTCCAGCGTACAGGTAAGAGCTGCTAGATTGCTTTAATCAATGCAAATCATTCTTTTGAAGATAACGATGGAACGATCATGTGGTCAGATCTCACAAAGAATTGTTGTGTTTTTGGGAGAAAGCATTTTAAAATAATGATTTTCTCTGTTTGCAAGGATTCAACAAGTAGTAAATTTATTGAATGTAATACCAAGCACTTCCAAATAATGTTGAAACTCGGAAACTCTTAAACAGGTCTAGACTCTATATATTGTGTTATGCTTAGCACCACTAATAAATATTGTTGTATTTCACAAAGTATGTGAGAATAAACTGCGAAAAGTTCAGTTTTTTAAAACAATTAAGTCTCTTTTCTATTCCATGATTTTCCCCCGACTCTTGAAAAGTTATTTAGAGAGAAGTTTGCGTTCATTCTTGATAGTTGCATCAAATTTAGCCTTAACTTCTCTGCCAGCAGCAAAGAGGCATTTTCACTTTCCAAAAAATAATTTTGATAACAAATGCAATATTCCCCGAGGTCATGGAACGGATACTTCGACGAGCTCGCATGGGCGGGAATCTGGATTTACAAAGCGACCGGCCTAACGTCATACTTGGAGGATGCGCGCAAAAGACTCGCTTCGAATCCTGACAAGTCAGAAATGAATTCCTTCTACTGGGATGACAAGAGGGCGGGCTCGATTGTTCTGCTTGCTCAGATCACCAGAGAGTAAGTTGCATCCGGCTTTTCGAGGCGTACTTACGAAAATTGTTTGACTTGGAAAGATAGTTATTGATTCGCAAGCTTTATAGCAAAAATTATTCAGTAAACAAAACATGATGCACTGTCGAAAAATTAAATTTTATCAATAGTAGGAGAAAAGCCTCCTTTTTGTGAATCGTGTGATGTCACAATACCATTGTGCTATTTAGCGTGACGTATCTGGACCAGATCAGGCGGTTTTGCAACCGGATGCAGACTGGCAGAGGGACTGCCTACACTCCGAGGGGCCTGGCTTTTATTGACAAAGACGGTCCTCTGCGGCTTGCGGCCAACTCTGGAATAGTGTGCCTCCATGCGGCCAATTTAGGAATCCACACTGACATCTACCGGCGGTTTGGACATGGCCAACTGTCTTACATCCTGGGTAAGTTTTTTGTTGTTTTCTTGTGTTTGTGGCTTCGAAAATATTTGTTCATAGGAGACGGAGGCCGCAGTTATGTTGTAGGATTTGGAAAAAATTCTCCCACTCAGCCTCAGCACCGGGCCAGTTCCTGTCCCGATCTACCTGCTCCTTGTACCTGGAAGGACAAAGCCTCAAAAGGCCCGAATCCCCAAGTATTGACAGGAGCCATGGTAGGCGGACCTGACAAGTAAGAACTCGTCATAAAATTGTTGTGTTCTTTCGTTTAAACGCAATTTTCCGTCATAGATGGGACCAATTTGAAGATGATCGAAACGATTACGTCAGAAACAAAGTTGGGCTCGATTATAACGCTGCCCTTCAGACGTTGGCGGCCGGAATTCTCGAGCTGCAGGTAATGAAATGTCTTTGAATACCGGTAGTTCGGCCAATGGTAGTGTGACGTCAGTAATTCAATCTAGCACCGATCAACAATAGTCAGAGCACAACCCGAGAGATCATCTCAATCATATTCTTCTTTGCACAGGTTACTGGGCAAACATTCTCGGAACCAAATCCGAAGGAGCTAAATGCCGCCGTATCCGAAACCTTTTCCGTCCGCCACGATTATGGAGAGGTCATGAGGCTCTCTCTCCTGTTCTACGAAGCGCAGCGAGCTGGGGAATTACCCAACAACAACCGAGTACCATGGCGCAAATCAGCTTTTGAGAATGATGTAGGACCCAATGGGGAAGATCTAAGGTGTGAGGAATGTCAAAATAAACCAGCAGTTGAGTGGTTGTAATGTCATTGTAGCGTTATTGTAAAGTCACTGTTTAGGTCATAATCGTTCAACAAAATGCTTGTTTGTTTAGCGGAGGATATTTTAACGGCGGCGATTACGTAAAGTTCAACTTCCCCATGGCATACAGCACCACCGTGCTGGCGTGGGGACTCATTCAATACAATAAAGCATACCAACACGTGGGGGAGCTGCAGAGGTGCATGGATGCTCTCAAGTGGGCTACAGACTACTTTATCAAATGCCATGTCAGTGATGATGTCCTCTACGCACAAGTAAGATTACTATCGGTCAAATATTTAGATTATCGTGGGTCAAAAATGAAGACATGATGAGTCAAATAAGAAAGGAATATATTCATTACTGATTGAGAACATCCGGTGGTTTATGAGAAAATAATACGCTCTTTCCCCTGCCAGCTGCTTCAGGTCTATTAATTTGAAGTGAGATTCTACTCATCCACGGACAATGTATTGTGGTCGAGCAATGGAAGTGTTTGCACTTGGGTTCGTCCGATCACTGCGCGTGTTTCAGGTGGGATCTGGTAGAATCGATCATGGCTATTGGCTCACCCCTGATGAAATGAAACTGGTCCCCCGGCCCGCCTTCAACTTGACAAGTTCCCGCCCTGGTAGCGAACTGGTGGCAGAGACCGCTGCAGCGATGGCCGCGACGTCGATGGTGTTTCGTGAATCGAATCCACAATACGCTGCAACCTTGCTCGAACACGCGAAACAACTCTACGAGTTTGCTCACTCGCATAAAGAGAGATACCACAGGTGCGCTCGTTATAACGTCAGAGTGATCGCGATTCTGCAGAGAAGTTACATCCTTGAATAATTATTACAGATTCATTCATGACGCAGCACGCTTCTATCGCTCGATTTCAGGATACGAAGATGAGTTGGTATGGGCCGGACTGTGGCTCTACAGCGCCACTGGTGAGCAGAAGTACCTCAACTTTGCAGAGGTTAGCTCACTTGCGTCTTAACCTCGACAAATTATTTTTGTGTTTTTATCTCGCAGTCGCAGGATTCTTTCACACTTTACATAATCACGGTTATACCAGGTAATATTGCACAGTGCATAGGTTGTGTTTGTATGAAGCAGCAATATTGCTGGAAGAGCACAGTTTTACGCAAGTGTAGCGCCTAGCCGAAAAGTTACCGCAAAACTTCTTTTCTACGGGCAAAACAACGCAGGATCCAAGCAAGTTTAATTCCAGAATCAATATCTTTCTCCACTCGGTCACTGTTGCCGTCGTTTTGCTGAACTGATTCCATCTGTAGCTCAACTATCGGCGCTACAATCTCACCAGCAAAACCCCTCTGTCTTTCTACTGGGATGACAAAACGGCCGGGGTGCAGTTGCTGCTTGCTCAGCTCACGAGAAAGGAGGAATACGTTGCCGATCTTCAGAAGTTCTGTGATCGATTCCTGCCAGAAAATGGATTCAGGTAAGCATTAAATTATAATTTTACAAGTTAGTTTCTAACAGCGGTCAATCGTAATTTCAACTCGTAACCAAAAGACAAGATTTAAGATTGTAATTTTAGCGTTTAACGTATGCTATGTTTGTTCCTCAACTGGCAAACTTTTTCTGCAGGAAAATCGTTTTAGTAATTTAACATCGTTGGTGATTAAAAAATTATTAAACGCTTTATATTTTTAAACAACGTAGTAATCGCGGTGATTTGTTTTTGCTGAGTCAGTTTAAATATTATGCTATGTTGAAAAAAATTGTTCCGCTTTTTTACACAATGGTAAATCGATCCTGACAGAATTTTCTGTCATTAGTTACCCTAAATTCTACTTTTAGCCCGCTCTCTTCACTTTTCATTCATTTTTGCATACAAGCTCATGTTTTCTTTCTTAGTCCTTAGTTAGTCTGCGCCTCCGCACTGGTTTGACTGCTTGATCCCCTATACTAGGGTGGGCCAAAAAATTTGTTTTGAAATTTAAAATTGCACATCCTTTCAGTTGAGGAAGTTTAATAAAAAAATAATACAGTAAAAATATTAGATGAATTTAGCATGAAGTGCTCTCTCAAAACCCCATTACTTACCCTGAAGTGACTGAATTTGTCTATATTTTCAGGAATTATAACTTTATTTTAGGGGATCCGTGCATTTCACAAGTGCACCAATCTCAATGTTGGTCATAAATATTTTGAAGTCATTGCAAAAGCTTTTTAAATATTAATGAATTAATAATCTGCAACGACTGAAATGGGCATCAAATTTTAGAGAAAAATACAAACCGTCAAGAATGCTTTGTGTATCATCAATTCAATTGCTAACCAACAAATGCACGAAATGTCGAAAATCAATAACAATAACAAAAAAACACAACGTGGTTGCTATGCTGCAGAGTACTCTTCATCAGTTGATCTTTAGAAGGAGGGGTTGGCAGAAGGTTGGGGTGGTGCTTAATAACTTGGTAAAGGAGCTGGCGTGGTTTCGTATTTGGTAAGGGATTCATTGAAGGCTGCAGCAAGCTTGACAGCTCGCTCTGCACAATCGTTACCATCTTCAGTTCAATCTATTATTTTGCAAGTTGTCCTCAACCCAGGCCCGTGCTTCTAGTGGAGCCTTTAGAAAGCCCTGTAATAAATAAAGAACTTCAAATAGGTTGAGTGATTGTTGTGCAACAAAATTTGCAACAACAAGATTACAAAACTTGGGAATCTTATAAGAAGGAATGCGACAACACTTAATCAGTTGAAACGCGAGTAAGTCGGAGGTGCAGAAAGTGCAGGTTTAAAGGAGGTGAGAGCAAAGTTGACAATCATCATTATCTGACGAGCAGTTGTGTGGATTTTATTCAATGCTGGATTGAAAAGTGGGTGATCAATTATGCAGTGCTTGAGCACAGGGAGTGATTGATCAAGTGAATGATTGAAAATCCATAAGTCAATACCACACTAAGTGCTTACGGAATTTGAAATCTTATAAAACAATGGTCAAAAAGTACGATAATTTTTTCAAAAGTTAAAGAAGTTTAAATGTTATAAAATTGTGTAAGTTGTTATATTAAACTCCTGCTTGCCGAAAGTATGTTAGTGCATGCATCACACAAAGCTTGAAATCTGAGTTTAAATCACAATATAATACAAAATAAAATAAGTAATTAAAGACAGAACAATGTGTATTCATAAAATAACAAGATAGCGATAAATAAAACAATAGGAATTCTTCATGCGACCAGACTTACGAGACTCCCCCTATATTGTGTGGCGATGGGAAATCACTTCTTCTTTGATTGAATTAATATTTTACAATATCACTTTTCATCAAACCTCCTTAAACGGGAGGGTGTGCAATATAAAATTATAAAAAATATAAAAAAATAATTGGCCACTCACTCTACACTTGTCTGTTACGTTAAAATGAAGGAATTCTCTTAAGTCCTTTCGCAAAAGTACAAAATCGAATTTTCTGGCTTTTTTTCCTATCAAAGCTTTCGTGCTCTTTGCATCAAGCAGGGGGTACGTGGGTACCGTTTCAAGTCTTTGGTTCTCTGTAATTCTCGGTGGCAGCTCTTCAAATGAGCGAGGATGATGAAGGCGTTTGAAACAACAAGCATCTTAAGAAATGAACTGTATTAGAATCCACAAGCTGAGCCGACCTTGAACCTGGTCATAGCTGAGCCGACCTTGAACCTGGCCGTAGCTGAGCCGACCTTGAGCCTGGTCATAGCAGCTTTGACGCGTCTTGAAAAAGATACGTCACCATGAATTCCTCACCTTGGCGGAATTTGACAAGTGGTGGATTTATAGAAGTAATGCCAGCAATGGAAGCAAAGTACTCAAACTCCAAAGCTGGCCCAGACAATCATGATACATTTCGTACACGCAAGGCATTATTTTTAGACATACATCAAAGGGACTTGCCTTTATCGAACAGTGGGGGGCACTACGCCACGTCGCGGGAGTGGCATTCATTTGCCTTGGGGCGGCAAATCTGAACCTGCGCCCGGAGCGATATCGGAAGTTTTCCAGGAAACAGCTGCATTACATGCTGGGAGACAGCGGCCTCGGAAGCTTCGTGGTGGGCTATGGTCCAAGCCCTCCCACCAGACCACGCCACAGGTGAGATTACGATGATTACAATCACAAGCTTACGATCAACCCTGACCGAGATTGCGATGGAAGGAACTGGCAGTGGCTCAGTCATGAATGAATGCAGGCTGGTAGTCGCACAGCTAGCTAGGCGTAAGTAAATGGTCAATAATGGCTTCTTTCGACCTGTTGGGTGAATGAGTTTACTGTTAAAACCAGGTAAAGCACTGGGACTCGAAAACCTGGTTTGTCCTATGCTTTCAGCAAATCTTTCCAGCTGTACACAGTGCAACTTGTGTTCTTAGTAGCTTTGAAGTCACTACAACTACTGACACAGTTCATCTGCCTCAGACAAAGCAATCGTGCAGAAAAAAAGTCCCTTTTTCAAGGGCACAAACGCCATGAAATTACAAAAAATTATAGTAATGAAAAATATTTTTACTGCTTCTTTCATGTTGTGGTCGAATTTTCGTCAAATTTTGTTTTAGAACAAGCTCCTGCCCAACCCCTCCGGAAAAATGTGGCTTTGAGTATCTGAAAAGCGGAAACAGAAACCCTCACGTGTTGTCAGGGGCTCTTGTTGGGGGGCCAAATGCCAAAGATAAATTTGAAGATGACCGCAACAACCACATGTAAGTTATGCGTGTGAAAATATGGCGAAGAAAAATTAGCTGATTTCGAGTTTGGAGCTTCAAGGGGAGGAAAAGCTGTTGGAAAAATTTTTATGGCCTGAAGCTGCCATGATTTGATTTTTTTAAGTCGCTTCGAAATAAAACTAGTTGATTTGGAGGATGTAGATGAAGATTGTGACGTTCGCAAAGAACTATTAGAACCGCTATCTTGTAGCTTTTTTAGTGAAAAATTAATTCCCAGCGACAATGTGTAAAAGGATCAACTGTAATGATTGCTTTATCCTTAGTGCTGCAACGAGCTTCGAACTCGGAGCTTTTGATTGAAACTTGCTGTTTTCAGATCCAACGACGTCGCAATCGATTACAACGCGGCCTTCCAATCCGCTATTGCCGCTCTCAAGTATCTTGAGCTCTACCCCCCAATCACAACCACAACACCCCCGTCAACTGTATCCTCCACCACTAACAAAAAATTTGATGACGAGACTACCTTTTCGTTTGAAAAAGAAATCGACTTAAGTGATATTTTTGATTTTGAAAGCAATATGTTTAACCTTGGCACCACAGCCTCTCTGACCACCTTGCCAAGGTTAGTTGGTAACGTAGTTGGAGGTGCTACTACCCTTCCTCCCACCACAATTACCACTACTACCCCTGAACCGACTACTGAACCACCCACTACAGAAACCACCACCCTAGAAACCACCCTTCCTCAAACCTTCCACCCGGAAACAACCTCTGAATTTCAAACCGAGATGCCGTCAACTTTGGCGAATACAAGTGAACATGCTGCTGCTGACGTCACAGATTCTGCTGAAACGACTACCAGTGTTTTTATGGAGACCAGCAGTGTTGCCATGGAAAACACCACTATTACCATAGCAACAACCAGGATACCGAGCGTTATCCGAGTGATCATCCCCAGGAAGAAAAACGAATATCCGATCGAGGTTATTTACTGTAAGTGATTGAAGTGCTGGCAAAACAGGGGTTGCAATGAAATGGGCCAAAAATATAAGAGTGTATTATTTACTAGGGGGAAAAATATGACAGTTTTATAAAAATTTGAACAAACAATTTGCACTTATGAACCTGAGGTATTACAGGAAAACTTATTCGTGGTTTCCTCGAATCACTACGGCGGGTTATGACGCTTTGATCGCCAGACCTAGAATTAAAAATAAATCGAACTCACAACCTTTTGCAGGTGCAGCGTTTATTATAACAACGTGTTACTGGCGCTTGTATCAAAGCTCAGGTTTCGGCCTTGAACCAGCGCCTGCTCCAACTACCACGGCGTGGAAGTGTAACTGCTGACTCGAAGACCGTAAGACTGTAACGTCGCCTCACATGCCTCAAACTTTTCGTTCTTATAGTCTTTGATGATTTGGTTAATTCTCATTATTTATGAAAACCTACAGTGAGTGAGTGCCGCCCCATCGACGTGTTCGATTTGTGCGCGATTGAGAAACATCTTTTCAAGCAACATAAAGCGAGCGAGAAGTATCACTGCAGATTCGAAGCGTTCAAGGTGAGATCTACTCCTCATTGTGACCTTATCAACATCTAGCAATTATTTATGACAAAAGAAACTTACGCTTCCAGCTACAGCGCCAAAGCGAAGGGCCATTGTGGGGGGAATATCAGCAGCTGGAAAATGGAATCCAGAAAACATAACGTCATGTGCCAAGACGTAAATACTTACCTGATTTTATTTTTATCTAGGATTGCGCCGATAAACAGGGCGTGGCTTGCGATGGGAAGGTGTGGAACAGCTTCCCGTTCTGGAACACCAGGGTTGCCGATGACGTCACCTACTTCTCAGATGACGAGCAGCAGTGCAAAGATCCCAAGCTTGGTGCGTCATCAAGTTGTTGAAATGCAATGATCCTTGTATTGTAGCTTTCTGTCTCAAACAAAGCTGGAAATTAGATTCAAACTAGCGACATGCCTTTTGTCAAAAAGAAGAGGAGGCCGGTCGTATCTGAAACTTCTATGACGTCCATCGGATGTCACGAGATTTTTTAGTGATGTCTTAATGTTATTTAGTGTCGATTGAAAACTGCAAAGTTCGAGGTATTATTGACGCATTATCCGACTGTTTCGTCACACCAACTTCGACCAAAATAACCGTTAACGGGATCGATATCACAGATTGTCGGTAAGTAGAAAATGGCATATATTTGTCTGTTAGTTTGATCACTACCAGTGATATTGACACGGTTGCTTTGTGGGGAATTAGTAAATTAAACTGTAAAGTAAAATGGATAATTTTGCTCAAAAATGATCATCAACATCATGCGGTACCATTTAGCAATCTATTACAATATGTCAATAACCCACGACCGGTTTCGACCTTATTGGGCCTCATCAGGCGGGTGTAAAAAACACTCAATAATAAAAATACTGAAAAAGAACAAATTTGCCATTGGATGCAAAAAAGATGCAACATAAAACAATATAATACAGCAATATCTATATCATGAAAATTGCTACCTAGCAACTAGCAACATCTATCTTTTGTAAAATGATGAAGTCTTAACAATGATCCTCCACTCCTACTAGGGCTTACCGATGTGAATTATTGTCCATGTCATGTGGGTGTGTGTGTCCTTAAATGAGACCCCCATGGTTTAGGTACTGCTGTATCATAATGCTATATAAATTGCATCTTTTTTTTGCTCCCAATGGCAAATTTGTTCTCTTTCAACATTTTTATTATTGAGTGTTTTTTGCACCCGCCTGATGAGACCCAATAAGGTCGAAACCAGTCGTGGGTTATTGACATGATGTAATAGATTGCTGTATAGTATCTTATGATGTTGATGATCATTTTTGATCGAAATTTTCTATTTTACCTTATTGTGATGCTGGAAGCAGATCCCTCTTAATAGGAGATCGTCCTGAAAATTGCTAATTAGCAACTAGCAACTTCTATATTTTGTAAATTAAACAGCCAAGACGGATTGTATTTGTTTTTTTATTGCAAGTAAAAGAAGCAATGACCATTTCGCTGCGTTTAATTATGACCACCAAGGGATTTGAAATAGGAATTTTGCATGTGTCGATTCAAATTCTTGCTTGCAAGGAAAAACGCCAAACATGGTTTGTAACCAACTATGCCGACGGTTCCAACCACCTAAATGGCCTTGTTTTCTCTCATTAGCGTTGGTTCTATTCCCTTGCACGGCTGAGTGGATTTAAGGGCGTTTTTTTTCGCGACAACGATCGATGGATCGTGGATTAAAATATCACATGGGCATCATATCTGTAACGCAATATTTCTGTAAAGGAAAAACACTTTGCGATGATTTTTGTCTGTTTGAAAAATACCTTGAGGTGTAGATAATGAAAGTGATTCCAGATCATCGAAACGAAATCGCGAAACCCCGAAGCAGGTTTGGACATCGCTTTGTGTTTAGAATCTACGCCTACGAATCTGTTGTTAAAAAACAAGAAAGTAAACCCTGGTTGTGGATACACAATTTTTGAATAAAATCTGCTTCTACCTGCCAATAATTCAGGGTAAAGATCACGGCGTTATCAAATTGGCGAGTTCATCGAAACGAGCTTTACGCGATTGCTTATTCTCGAGAATGTCAATGAAGCACGCAAGCAAAGCTATTGGAGTGGGCAAAATGCATTCTTGTTTGGCATAAAATAAGAATATTTTAAAATTCAACCTTCCAGTGGCGGTAGGCTCAACCAGCTTGCGAAGCTGTCTGCGGGGGATCAACTTTGTGGTCAGGTAGAATAAAGGAGAACGAAAGCACCCCACACTTGCAGAACTAAAAATTAATCCTGATGACGACTGGTCATCAATCATGCGTGTAATTTTCATTTTCCTAAAGGAAGCTAAAGTAATGCTGTTTTTTTCAGGTGGTTGGTCTTCCGGCAATGCGTCAAAAAGATCACCGGCCATTGTCCCAACACGTGGAGCATTTGGGAGCACTGGAATTTTGGCCGCGAGCCTCCTTATTTTAACAATACTGAATTGTCCTGTGGCGCAGGCGGTGCTCGAAGCGTGAAAATATCTTTGTTTCTTTTAATAACTTCGCTTTTTGTTAGCAGATTTCTGACGTGATATGACGTGCTAATTAGTTTCTTTTTATAAAACTGTAGCCCCGTTTGCCAGAACGAATAGACATGAAGCATTTCTCCTGCGGCAACAGACTAAATAAATCGGGGGATGGTGATGAAATTGTTGAGAATATTCTTTGTTTTATTATCTTTCTTTAATTGCATTCGGATTTATGTTTTTGCATCTATATTACGAGGTTGCTTGACTCAACGGCAAATCTTTATTTTCCCCCTTTCCATGTTGCCTCCCTATAATTTTTGCTTTGTTGTTTATCTTACATGTTTGCTTGAACTTAAATATTTTTGTGAGGTAATATTAAAGAGCAACGCAGCCAATCTTCTGTTTTTGAAGTTGCCGTTCAATTCAGCTTTCATTTCGGCGAAGAAAACGCTCAATCATTATGAAACATGTTGGTGATAGAAAGCTTTTTTATGATATTTTGTCTGGCACTTGCCATCTGGCGATCAATTTAGGTAAAATATGCTGCTTCACGATGGCGCTCTTGTTTCAAACTCCGTTTATTGACATATGAACAAAAAAGAAACACACGAGAACAGAAAAAGAAAAGCAAACGATCCGAATTAAAACAACTCATTAAATCACGACATTGTTCGTTCCCGAATTCATCTTTTTGAAAGAAAGAAACAAAACAAAAGCAAAAATTTCCATAAAGTAAAAAAGCATACAGTGATGATACGTCACGGAGAGGTCACACATAAACGCCTTTTTTGTGTTAAAGTGCAGTACCGTCGTCAAAGCCTTCAAATTAAGCGATTGTTTTCTCCTCAGGTAAAATTGCTTTTTTATGAAGAAATTTCCGGCGCAATTTGCTCGCCTGGTTTGATTGAATATTATTGGTGCGGGCTTTTTGGGGTTCTTTCCGGATTCGAGTTTGCGGAAGGTGCTCTTCCTTTTCCTCTTCTTCCCTCTCTTCCTCATCAGTTTCTTCCTCATTCATTTCACCTCTTTCTTCCGCTTCATTTTCTGCGGCCTCGGGGATCGCCTCACTATTCCTCGCCTCGTAATCTGCTTCATAAAAACGCGAGATCTTTTTTTTCGCGTAGATGATTCTGCTCTGGCGCTTTCCATCCGAAGCAAGAAACGCAAAATACTCCTCGTTCTGAGTAATCAACTGACCGTCCGTGCAAGGGAGCCACTGTCCCGACACCCCCTTACTGTAGGGCTTGTAGTAGTACTTCATTCCAGGGTATAAAGCTGTGATCTTCACGCGGTTGCCTTCAAATCTGCCAAGAAATTTAAGATTTCATGATTGTGACAAAAGTCTGTCTCAACTCCGCATCAACACGGCGCTGAAGTTATTGACAGAACAACTTATATGGATTTCCTTTGTAGTCGTCACCTAAACGCACAACCCAAGCTAGCACTAAACTAGCAATTGAGCGAGGGTGGTGCATGGCGTGCACGTAGACTTTGTATTTGCTATCCCCCCAACCCCTGCAATGAATCTTTGCAACACTTGCCAGTCAATTTAACTTTTACAAACTTACACATGTGTAGGTGAGGCCTCGTTTCACACCAGTGTCTTTGCAAGTGCAAGTCACAACAACGCGATCTAGCGGTTATTTTCTAAAAAAAAGCAAAACAACACTTACACTACACCAGGAGGAGGAATTCTGTATTTGATTCCTCTTCTCCGCAACCTTGGAAGCTCCTTGTATCCAACGACGTTTGCAAATTCTTCAAAATCTTCTACCAATTGGCCCCCTGACCCGGTTTTCTCCCATTTTGCCTAAACAAGTGAAGCTGTTATTTAATATTTTTTAAATAGCTCCAACCGAGCGAGAGCGAATTTGTTATAATGTCCTTTGCATTGCATGTGATCATTGATTCTGTTTAAATGCGAATAAGCAGTAAATGTATTGATGCCAAACAATTTAACCGAAATGATTAAACTCGGAAACAGGTCTGGACAATTGCCAGCCGCGCTGCCTGGGCGGTCACCCCCTTTCTAGCTACAAAATTGAGTTCAGTTTTTGGTCAAAAAGTGCAGAGGATCGACGGCGGTAAAGCAAACATTCACTCACTTTGTGCCAAGCCCTTTCGGCAAAAGCAATCAAGCGTGGAAAGAGCTGATGATGGAACTTCGTGACGTCACGGAGCAGCTCGGACCAAAGCTGAGCTTGGATTCCGATGACTCCTAAAGCAAACAGTAGTAAGGGGGGGGGGGGGATGTGCAGTGTGATACGGAAAACAAGATGATCTAACCAGACCTGGTAGGACTTTATACGGAGTTGGTCATCCACTCGTGGAAGGTAAAAAAAAGAAAGCAGCAAAGGGGGAGAGGATAGTCGGAAAAAGTGACCCAACGTTAACAGTTCTTGGCAACATCTTATGCAGTATCAACATAGCTACCGAATTAGTAGCAAAAGCGATGACTAATAAATAAAATAGTTTTTATAGAAATGCAAGAGGCTAGCGATGCACTTAGCAAACTGCAGACAGTGACACTGTTTCGACCTATGAGGTCTCTTCAGCACTGAAGAGACCTCATAGGTCAAACTAGTTTTGCTCTTAGTTGGAGAAAGATCAAAAAGACAATTTTTTTCCAAAATTCACAGATCAATGCTTATGAATAACAGCACGCCACATGCTTTGAAAATTCATCATCAACAGTTACTAAATTATTTTGTAGTAATTATGGTTCAATCATTGACTCTTTCATCACCTTGGTAATTGATTTCTTTTTCATTATCAGAAACTTGGGTTTGCTCCATCAAAAGATCAAAATCAAAAGAAAAGACTTTCTTATCATCAATGTAGTTGGTGGCCCAAGCTAATCCAAATTCCTCATCATTGGGTTCTTGAGGATGGTCGAAGTAGAAGTAAGGAGCAGTTGATATGACAACCTAAAACGTTGCATCCATGGTAATGAGGGACGAGTGGTTATTGGCTGACAAAACGCTGTAGTTTGTGAAAGATATTTGAAAGCAATTTTTTCGTGTTTAGAGTAAAGACGCAAAGCGGTTTCGACAAACTGAGCGTTATTATTGAAATTTTCAATATTTTCAACTCATCTGAGGATCTTCTTTTAAGAATCAAAAAATGCACTGCTTCAACTTGCGCTTATAAATTAGCATGTATACACAAAACTAGTGACTGTGCATAAACAGTATATAAACGAGCCAAATAGGTAGTTTCACGTCATCAGCTCGCTACTAATGACACAAACGGATACAACAAAAACTGCAGAAATGTAGATATATAACATGCTTGACAACATAGCAGCTATATTTTTAAACATTAGAAGCAAAAAAGAAAAGGTTGTGTACATGGAGGGTCAAAGCAACCTAAATTAAAAATGATGATTGGTATTTATACTTGAGCAGGAGTAAGAAAGTAGTCTTGAACTAAACTATTTAATGTTTGCATATTACCATCAGTAAAACGCAAAACAACAATACCGGACAACGTTGTTAATGCAGCAATGGATCGATGGCATGATTTAACTACTTAAAGTACCGCAACAAAGGTAGAAAGTAGTTTCATTTTTTGAGCAGATTTGTCCTGTATCAGGTTCTCAGTTCGGGATGTTTGCATTACAAAAGATTCGAAAAATTTCTCTGCAAATTTCAGCTTGCTTTTCGTTACTGACCAAGTCGAAGGTTTACAGGTATGGTGTAAGCCAGGGACTTTTCAAACTATGGGTCGCGACCCCGTTTGGGGTCTATCGATGTAATTTTGTGGCCGCGAAACAAATTCAAAACAAATTGGCTGAATACACCAAAGTTAAAAGTTTTTGTCACCTTCACAAGAAAATTGATAGTGAACTTGTAGTAAAACTATTTCGTGTGACATTTTTAGGGGTAACTCCGTATTTTACGCTGTTAGGTGTTCACTGCAATGTTTGTCTGAATTATTAAGTAAAAATAATCAAAAAATCGTGACAAGTTATTTGCTGTTACGTCCTGATTGTTGCAACATACTGACCGATTATGACCTTGTTGCCATAGCTTCCACTTGGAAGAAAATTAAAAAAAATTTCCTTATTGAATAAATTTGACTCTAAAAGTCAGATAAAAGAAAATTAGGAGGAAATTATCAAGATAAAAATTAGAAAGAGAGAGACAGGTAAATTTG
The DNA here is from genome assembly GCA_963675345.1 of Trididemnum clinides. Taxonomy (NCBI): domain Eukaryota; kingdom Metazoa; phylum Chordata; class Ascidiacea; order Aplousobranchia; family Didemnidae; genus Trididemnum; species Trididemnum clinides. Next base: position 36,502,237 of record OY776294.1, on the reverse strand, counting down.
CAAGACGCGTTTACAAAAAATATAGTAAAAAATAAAATGCCAACAGGTGATGTAGACATACAAAAACTGCGGAGAAAAAATAGCTAAATTTTGTTTTCTGTTGTCCAAACATTGTTAAAAAATAGAAAGATGTTTATATTGCTTTATCTGTAACCTCAAATCTTATTTTTCGAGCCTGACAAAATAGCTTTCGGCTACTTATGTTTGACAGCATTAGATGGTAGTTTGTTTGAGTAAAGCCAAGCGCAGCCAATGAAAAAGGCGTAACATATGCAAGTTGTTCACCTCACCTGCAGCTTATTTAGAGGGAGTTTTACCCTCCTTCGCTCCCCCGAAAATTTAAAAACTAATTCAGTTAGTTACATTTGCATCAATTCTTGGCTTTTTTTCAATCAGCATTTAAAGTCATTATTTTAAGGGCAAGTAGTTCTTACGTATCAGTTTGTTTTTAGGGACGGGGGCGAAACATTTACAATTATCATTTATGAATATTGTGCCCCCGTCTCAAAAAACGTACCCGTCCCATCAGTATCATTCACAAGTCATCAAGCACAATATTCATTCTATTGGACGTGCCTGATAAATTTTTTAAAATGAAATTTTTATTTTGTTAATTTTTTATTTGTTTTGTTGTTTCCATCACGCGCTTTTTATTATTGTACAGGTGCTTTCGTGGAATGTGTGCATTTGTGTGATTTCGCTCTAAAAAAGATATCATTTGAGATTCGTGAACAGTGGCGCAATTAGGGGGGTAGTATAGGAGATGGCCCTCAAACGATATGGTAGAAGCAAAATTGCAAAACAGTTTTTTGTGACCAAAATATCGAAAGCTCTTGCTTTCAAAGCGTTCTGTTGGTTTAATGCTCCACCCTACAAAAGAAGAATGAGTCCACGTACTTTATTTTGATAATAATTAATTTAAAAAATCATCGCTGAACAACTCAGTATCATAGCTTATGGACCTAAAATGGCAGGAGCACAAACCCGCAAAACCAACAAAAAGTACGTCCCAGGCTACCATTCAACGTAATGACCCAAAGGAAAGAGGTTTCCCAAAACGCCCAGTCTACTTGAAATTTTAATGAATTGGAAACACTTGACTTAAATTTCAGAAGCAAATCAGAACTACCGCAAGTGATCGCTACAGATCAACTAAACTTCAGGTGATGTTTTCAACACATCTATTCTATTTGCTGTCGACAAGGATGCTGTGCCATCCCTTCATGGGAGCAATGTCGCAAATAAATACATATGCCACCGTGCGTTGGTCGCTCAATCAAAAGACCACAAGAAAGAATCAACCAACATCATTCAAAATCAATTAGCTTGACTTGAAGAAAGAAAGACAAAAGTACCTGTGATTCGCCAACCAGCAGTAATCGCTTGAAAATCAAGACTATGCGGCCGCCTACAATGACAGTTATTTCCTAGTGTTGGCGACAACTAGATCGTCCTTCCATTTAGATCCCCGCGAAGCAACCTTTATCTAAAACAAACAACCCGTATTTGCCGCCAAAAATTTTTGTTGTCGCGATGCAATTGGTCCACTAGCGCTTGTATTTTAGAAGCTCACCAAAAGCACATTTTTTCAAGTTTCGCTCACTATAATCATCGACGCTTTCTTTTCTCAACTTTATTCTGGCGATAACTTCAGATAAAAGCCAAACAAAAACGTTCAAGAGGCCAGCGATGCATTTTAAGCTACCGGCACACAATGACACCGTTTGGACTTATCAGGTTTCTTCGGTGCAGTATGTGACCAACAAGAAGCTACAGGCTTTTAATAAAGCATAGCTTAGACCGTCACACTTGTGGGACCTATACTAGGTCCACTGTCGTGGATGGTTTGCCATTGCCCTGCCAAAGTCGTGGGACTTCCTACGGTTCACTGAACAACTGTTCAAGAATTAAACGCTGGAGAATATTTAAATTTACTTTTGTCGCTAAAACTTTTTAAATTCAAATGGAATGTAATAACAACTCGTGAGAGTAATTTCATTCACCATGCCTAATTAGCATTAAACAGTAGTTAGTTTATCAGATGGTGTTTAATGTTCAAACCAAAACGGCCACTTTAATGGAGGATTTGCCGAAAACAAAAATTTGAATTCAAAGTTGCTTTTTTATGCTAGCACATTGCATTTCAATTCAACAGATATCAAATTTTTTAGAATCTACTTCAAGTACAGTAAAAGCTGGAACTACTCAAAAAGCTTTGACAAAAACTCAGTTCTCCACCATTAAGCGATTCGGCCCAGAAAAGTGCCCTGTGTACTTGAGGGTCCCTTGGATAGGCATATCAATGTAAGTGCCACTGTGATAGTGTTTGTTTGTGGTTACCCCTCCTCTTCCTCGGGATGGAGGTACGGCATGAACGGCAATTCAGATTCATGCCGTCAACCTAATTGAAATTAGGCTAGGGGAAAGATGGCAGCCCATTTCGAACCAGTCTTGAGTGACTGGTAGCCCCACCACTAACAAGGCGGACTGCCACTGGTGGGTACCCAAGAGTCGTCTGACATGCTGGGTTAGCAACTTCACAATTGCAATCCGGTGAAGTACCACTGGGATAGTCGGTACGTAGAGCGAACATCTCAACCACTACAAGATCGCATCAAGCAACATGCTACACAATGATTAAGACAACAATTGACCCGTCCACGCCGATCTCAACCACACAAATCGTGCTAACAAAACGACCCCAAACCGGATTGTGACTTTGCCATTGGTCAACATCTTTTAGAAAATGATCGATGTGCATTAAACTATGACAACAAACGGTTTTCAATCCTCGCCACAGCACGCAGCTCTTTCCATCTTAATCTTTGAGAGCAGGGGTTCTTAACCGGTGGCAAATTTACTTTGGGGGTAAATTTGACCTGCCTTGAGGGTAAATTTTGTTAGAAAAAAATTCACACTTTTACCTATCACAATAGGAATTTGTAGAAGTGAAAATAAAAAAAAAATTGGGAGTATATTTTACTTTTGAAATTTGCCAAGGGTTAAATAAGAGACTAAAGTTTAAGAGCGTCTGTCTTAGAGGATGCTTATATCAAGACTCAGCGCCCGATGTTGTGCAGATTGAAAGAGTTTGTTTACACTCTCAAATTTTTTCGATAATCGCGGCGTTTATATTTGGCCTCTTGCTGCGCTTTCTTTAGCATTTCGCTATTGCGAAATCTTTCTTGGCGCGATTTACAATACTAGCGCCATTATTGGTTCGTCTTGATTGCTTAACGTCCAAATTTATCAGATAAAACACTAAATCACTTTAGATCTTGCAATTTGACGCGATACCGCCACTGATGAGAGCGTCACGAAAGGCTTATGGCTCAAACAGCTGTTTTCAAAGCTATATTAAAATTCTGTACCACCAAGATTTTTGTGTACGCATAAAGCGTTACTTCCTACTTGTAAAAGTAGTAAAAACTGAAACTACCCAAGTAAGTAGCTCGTTACTGAAAATCATACTAAAAGTGTTAAGCAGAACAATTTTGTTGCTGACCGCCTCTAAATATGTGTTTTATGTTTTTTTATGAAAAACTTTAATTTTCGTTTCATTATCATCATTGCTTTATTGCAATATCTAATTATTCAGAAATCAACATCTAGTCTACTGTTGCTACAAGATGAGCAGGAATTAATATGTTTATGAGAGCAATTTCATTAGTTTGTGTAAATCCTCCAGGACTTCAGTGATCAAGAGGTGCCAAGTCATTTCAGTGTATGAGATGTTATGTGTACCGACTGTTAAGTGCGTGGTAAAATAAAACATTATTTTCTCACCAAGACATGTCACACGTGCAACGAAAACATTTTCTCCACATGTCGCTTGCACAGTTTACATTTTTTTCAATTTTGTAGGTTTTTGCAAAGTTTTGTAGGTTTTTGCTCCCTTGTACTTTTGTTCGAAACTCTTCATCGATTTGGATTTTATGCGATGCTTTACAATACATATTGTTGTTCGAATTTCTGATTTTGTCCGCTTACTACGTACCTGAAGCGCATACGTTTTGGGGGACAAAAATGTACAAAAAGATTTTTGTTGACAAACCGGATCTTCACACAACAAGGAATACTGTGTGGCACCGCATAAATATCCAAGCAAATGAAAAAATTTTGTACAAAAATGCATAAGAGCAAATCTAATATATAAAATCCAAAGTCTGTTTGTTTGTCTGTCTGTCAGTCTGTTTGTCTGTTCCTTATGGAAAAAAAATTAGGAGCACCTAGAAAAAAATAAAACATGCATTCCGATGTATTTTTTTCCAGCGGAGTCAATGGGCCTATTTCCAAGTTCGTACCTCGCCCCCCAAGGGAGCTACGGCCCTTTTTCCACAGGAGGGTCTCAGATAACTCTTCGATTCTAATCGAATTGCGTATTTAGGTTTGGGGGATTAAATTGCAATTGACATCTAGCTTAGGCGCAAAAAAGTACAATACAGTGATGGTAATTTCAACTTCATACATGCACCTTCATACCTCTAAGTACCCCCCTAAGGGAGCTATGGCGGGCAGAAAGCCCCCTTTGAAAATTCAAATATATTCAATTTAGATGAAATTTAAACCATATGTATAAGACACTAAATTAGAGAGCTTTCCAAAATTTCAGCCTTTTTCGACTATATTAGGGGGCAGAAAGCCCCCTTGAATATTGAAAGTTTTTGTTAGGTACCACAAACAGAAAAAAATTTGTGACAAATAAAAATCCAAATTTGATAGTTATGAGTAAGACTGTACTTTTAAAAATCCCTAGCAGATTTACCCGTTGTAGATCGGGTAAATATAAATTTTTACAGGGAGGGCAAGTACGGTGTTATGATTTCGATCAGAATCGTCTACTGGGGGGGCTACTTGAGGCCTATTTGTACTGTTGTACGACGAAATAAAAATCATGAAAACACATTAAAATATGGTTATTCAATGTAAAAATTTAATCAGTCTTTACATTTTACCCGATCAACGACGGGTAAATCTGCCAAGTACGGTATTTTGATTTCGATCAGATTCGTCTATGGGGGGATACGAGCCTATGGGGCTCTACTAGAGGCCTATTTGTACTGTTGTACGATGAAATAAAAATCATGAAAACACATTAAAATATGGTTATTCAATGTAAAAATTTAATCAGTCTTTACAGTTTAACCCATCAACGACGGGTAAATCTGCTATAGTAATCACCAGGATAACTTACATGATCTGACCAATTGCATATACTGACGTTGCTTTTTTATCCTATACCCGGGCAACGCCGGGTACCTCTGCTAGTATTGAATAAAACCACATCAAATCCGCACAAAAACGTACACTGTGTAAAGCCACTTTCAGAAAAGATCTTACAAAAACATTATTTCTTCTCTAAGATATGTCACGCTAATGAAATTGCGGTAAAGAGACACTTTTTTCTTTCAAACCTTTAGATATTAACACTGCGATTTTTCACAGCGAAAATTCAAGAAGCCTTTCTAATTAAGAAACTTAAACCGCTGTTGAACTCTTAATTGTATGCTAACGGTAGTTTTTTTGTGCTTTGTGTTTTAATTCTTGGCTTGTTTGTTGTGTGTAGATTTGTTTTGTTCTAAAGTTTTACGACATTAAGCAATCTATTAGTGTGTTTATGTGCTGTTGGTGTACTATTAGCTTTTGTGTATACATATTCATTTGCGAGAGTAATTTCTGCGTAAAAAATCAATAGATAGTGAAAACATATAATACTTTGCACATTAAGAAATTTAGGACCACATCGAAACAAAAAAGTCCTAAGCCAAAAATTTTAAACAAATTCAACAATTTGCAATTAACCCCCATTAAAAATGGCCTTCACTTTTGTTTCATCTAATTGTCCAACAATTTTGAGAGGAATTCCTAAAAAAAGATCCCATCTCAAATCCTAGAAATGTACTATGAATTGGATCCGGCTCTCCAATCAACTTCACCAAGGTGAGCTTAAAAATTCCAAGGTTTCCCAAGACGTAATAGAAAAAAAGATTTGACCTTCAAAATTACCAAGATCATGGGATGAATTCCCAAGATTGGGAACTATTCTTCGGAAGTGTCACAAACATTTTCAAACACGTTTACAAATCGCGCTCTGTTGCAAGTAGCGCTCTTTTAGAATAGAAACTTGGCCCCGTTTTTTTTGCAATATACGCAATGCAATAATGTTTCCGTCACCGAACAGAAAATGCAAAAATTTGTCCAGGAACTTACCCATAAAGCAACTTGCTCGAAGCGATTCAAGTACTGTAAATAATTAAACAAAAGAATAAATTGAGAAACAGAAGATCAGCTCAGGGTATTTATCGCGTGAAAAATCAAGTTCGTTTTCGCACTGGTATTTTCTATTTATGTGGAAAAAACGTAAAAAAGGACAAGCATATATAAACGCACCTCACTTGTAATGTACTCCAGGGAATACATAACTTCACACTATCTCAAAATTGGCTAATAAAGTGAACACAAAGTAACTCAAAAGTGGCTGCAAAATATGAGAAACTGCTTCGTAAAATAGCAGCAGGGGTTTGAATCAAAACAAAATCAAGATTCGATGCAATATCCTGGTCCTAAACTAAAACTGAACAAACAAACTGTATTATATCAACTATGGACGTGGCAAGAACAAAATAAAAGACTAGAAACTGATTGCTAACAATTTGAAAAGCAGAATTGATGTAACCGACAAAGGGAAATTATTAATTCTGTCACTGCGTCACAAACAAACCACGTGGAGGTCTCAAAAAAACATTCTTTCGATAAGATGCCGCCAGTTTCAAGCCAAGGCAAAGGAAAAGGATTTCCTGTAGAATGGAATCCGGGAGCAAAAACTAACGTCAAGTATTATATTTTATGACGGCACAATGCAAAGCAATTACGTATAGTGTTCGGGCTTTCCGCGCAAGCTTCGCACCAGGAGGTCACTGCGATCCAACAAAAAATGGGCTGCAGTTACCTTGTCAAGAGCGGATGAGATTAAAGAAGTTAGCTGAACGAAAAAGAAGAAAATTAAGGAGAAAGCTATCACCGGAAATGCCACACTGAACGTTGGTTCCATGACCGGAAGACGAATGAAAGTTGTTGCCGTGATGGAGGAAAGAAAGATAGAAATTCTGTGTGTCCTAAAAAACAAATGAAAAAGCCAAGGACAGTGGTAATAGAAATGATGGGAGGAGAAACGAAGTAAATATCATCCTGAATGAAAAAATCAAATTGAAGGCAACAAAGCCACGAAGAAAGTCCTATCGAGTTACATGTAAACGAGTTCCTGTCTTTGGGAAAAATGTGAATATCAATGGCGCCTGTGCAACATAAACCGGATGCAGCGCTATTGAGGGGGTGGAATTTTGGAATACTGTACTTTGAATCATGCTTTCACTTCAATATCAAAAGAAGAAGTCATCTGAATCAATTGAAATTTAAATGAACACATTGGAGAAGGACAAAACAAATCTGAAAGAAAAGCGTTTTGAAGATTTGTGGTAGGAACATCAACAAATGAAAATGGCCTGTAGATTGTACCAACTTTGTTTTGAGCATAGAAATAGCAATTCTAATCATCATGTTTCAAACCAGGGTAAATCCGAGAGCCACCTACAACAGTGGCGGAAGAACATCTCAGCTTGATGATTTGTTAAGTCCATAGACTGAAAATGGGTTAATAATAGTGAAGTTTTGCCAGAAAAAAACGTTATTCTCTCAACAAAGACCGGTTTTAGCAAAAATGCATTTGGTGGGAAGAAAAAAAGCGCCTAATCGAGGGGTAAAAAGTTCAAGTGATTGAATTTATAAAATGAAAAAAGGCAAAATGGATAATTTTGCTCGAAAATGATCACCAACATCATGCGGTACCATACAGCAATCTATTACATCATGTCAATAACCGGCGACCGGTTTCGACTTTATTGGGTCTCATCAGGCGGGTGTAAAAAACACTCAATAATAAAAATGCTGAAAAAAACAAATTTGCCGTTGGGTGCACAAAAATGCAATACAAAAAAATATGATCCAGCAATATCTATATCATGGGGGTCTCATTTAAGCACACACATGACAATAACAACAAGTTACAACGGCAAGCCCTAGTAAGTCAAGATTTATCATTTTACAAAAGATAGAGGTTGCTAGTTGCTAGATAGCAATTTTCAAAGCGATCTCCTTTAGAGCGGAATTTACCTCGAGCATCTGACTAAGATAAAAAAAGAAAATTTTGCTTAAAAATAATCACCAGCATCATAAGGTATGATTGGTCAAAGAGAATGTAATGGATTGGACAATTTTTAAAGAAGAGGAATCAGTACAATCAAATGCAAGTCTTTGCCTTCAGGGATAGGCGTTGGAAAGAAGCTTTTAGTTTATTAAATGGTTTCACTTCAGAAATACGAAGTGTGTCCGAAAAGTAACGAGACTGATGTTATAAAAACTGTATTGAAAAATAGTGAAATATACCAAAGTCAAATTCCTTCAAAGTAATCTCCTTCTACTTTGAAACACTTGTGCATTCGCCTTTTCGAGGATTCAATACCCCTTTGGAAGGCATTTTCTGGAATCTTTTTGAGCTCCGTCGTCACGGCCATTTTGATGAAATCGATGTCAGAAAAAATGGGTTCTCTTCAAAACAGATTTGATCTTAGGGAAGAGGAAAAAGTCACAAGGGGCCAGATCGGGGGAATATGGGGGGTATTCCAAAGTTGCAATATTCCTTTCTGCAATAAACTGACCAATACTCAGGGCTGTGTGATCAGGAGCGTTATCGTGATGGAGCGTCCATGCGTGAGCTTCCCAAAAAGGTCCACCTCTAGTCACGCACTGTCTCATAAGGCTCAGAAGAATGTCTTTATAGACGGTTTGGTTCACTGTTTGGCCTTGGGGTAGGAATTCGAAATGAACGATGTCTTAAAGACATTTTCGGCGCCTTATGAGACAGTGCGTGACTAGAGGTGGACCTTTTTGGGAAGCTCACGCATGGACGCTCCATCACGATAACGCTCCTGATCACACAGCCCTGAGTATTGGTCAGTTTATTGCAGAAAGGAATATTGCAACTTTGGAATACCCCCCATATTCCCCCGATCTGGCCCCTTGTGACTTTTTCCTCTTCCCTAAGATCAAATCTGTTTTGAAGAGAACCCATTTTTTCTGACATCGATTCCATCAAAATGGCCGTGACGACGGAGCTCAAAAAGATTCCAGAAAATGCCTTCCAAAGGGGTATTGAATCCTCGAAAAGGCGAATGCACAAGTGTTTCAAAGTGGAAGGAGATTACTTTGAAGGAATTTGACTTTGGTATATTTCACTATTTTTCAATACAGTTTTTATAACATCAGTCTCGTTACTTTTCGGACACACCTCGTATCTACTTGCTCTAACAATGAGAAACGGTAGCTCTTCATCAAATTTAACAAAAATCGCTGTAACGAACTGGTCGGTGCAGCAACAAAAGATTTTAGATTTTTGTTAGTTAACATCAGTCATTAAGCCAAACAGCAAAGGATCCTTGAGACTATCAGGCCTTTGTGCACTCTGTGGTAATCACGGCCAAAGTAGAAATCCTATGCTCAAATCTATTGCTGGCATTAAAACTGACAATAAAACCATCCAACTGAAGCGAAACTGTCGAAACTACGGTATATATGCTGCAGAATGTATCACCTGCAATGCAAAATATGTTGGACAAACTAGAACCAAATTCTCTATCAAACGGCGAGCTCACAGAATTAGTTGGAATACGTAAAACTTAGGCATAAACAATTATCAAGGCTTACTTTTGAAATAATACTTGGACTATCATTCAAGTGATTTCAATCTGAACTACGCATTTACATTAAGCTACAGAGTAATTATTTTTGCAGCAAGCAGAAGCGGCATTGTTAGATTGAAATGAAGTTTTTTTTGATGTCGCATAATCAAAGCCACAATTAACTTTCAGTCAAAGCTTACGTCAACAATTCAACAATTTCAGCTTTTTGCTCATTTCCACGCTTCCTGTGATATTTCAACGTAGTTTTTACATCGCATGATTATTGCTACAAAAAGCATTCTCTCCCTTTGATTTTCGTTTATTGGTTTACGACGAGATATTTAGTTTTTTTAGTCTCGTGTTCTACTGTTTTTAGTTAGCTGTTCTTGATATTTAGAAAGTCAGACATACAAGCTTTTCTTTGTCTTTATTTATATCTATCCGCTGTGCTAACAATGTTACAACAACTACCTGTTTTTCTGCTCTCAGTAAGATTTTTGCGGAAGCTCGGGTATTGCAGAGATGATTAATCTAAATTAGAGCCTATCACCTATACTAGCGGTTCTTAACGGGGTCCTCAGTAAAAAATCTGGGGGTCCCCAGAAGGAATGCCCAACTGTATTCTTTTAACCCTCAAATGCTCAAACAACAACGACCACCACTATGTCTAATAATAACAGTGGTTTTACAGTAACATGCTACCTATAGTCAAACGTACGCAGTATCACATCGTTCTAGCGGTGAACAAAATTATTTATTTTAGTCTGATGCAATAGGTCGTCATTTTTAATTTTTTACTACACATTATGATGCAATAGATCAGAGAAAGAAAAACAATCCCACTGCTACACCTGTTTCAAGGTTTTGCAACGGAAATACTAACGTTTTTCGCTTCCAGATTTAAAAATTAGTTAGATAGATAAAGCTATGTAGTGGTGACTCTTCTATCAAGAATGCAGTTATGTAAGCTTAGACAATAGCATTGAAGAAGTAGTTGAAAACTGACGGCAGTAGCTAAAATAATTCTGATGAAAATGATGCAACTAACGCCTCTGGAAAAGCATAGATCGTCCAACTAGTTGTTTCTGTATTGAGGGTTAAACATTAAATCCCTAGCCATAAGAGATCAGGTTTAATAAAGCATTTGAGGGTTGAAGTATAAAAGTTGCAGTTGCGGCACTTTCTCTTCTAGCTCTACCTACAACCCCACTGCGCGAAAGAAAGAAAAAGAAAACATCTGGAACCGCCGGATACCAGAGTGTCTAATTTGCTCCCAGCAGCTTTTTGGTATCTGGTAGCTAGTTGCTAACCACCCTGGATAGAATTTTACAACCGAAGCAATGAAGAAGCGGAGGGAATTCAAGGCAATCACTGTTACGTGAACAGACAAATAACATCATAGAAAGGAGAAAATCCTGAATTATGAGCAAGTGAATAGAGTCAGTTTACAATTCATTTATAACTGACATAGATCTAAACGCCTAATTGACTTTGTGTTTTTATGTGGCTGTAATGTTGTGAGTTATTTTAGTGAATTTGCAGTTCCAATGGAAAACAGCTTAGCACAAGCGAAGGGGGTCGATATCACTTTTAGTTTATTTATGATGACCAAGATTGAATTCACTGATCTTCTGCTTGGAGAGTGAAATATGGAACTGATTTTACCCAGCCATATTGAAAAAAGTGCAATGGGCCTCAACTATTGGCCTGATCACCAAGCCACCGTTGGCGCCAGAAGAATTTTGCTCAAAACGCTTTCCCTTGGTACCGAACACGCACCTTGTAATCATTATCTAACAGTTTCCTCCGTTCCAAATTCGAGCTCGACCAGTCATACACTGTGACGTCATCCACTTCGAGGTCCCGCTTCGAAGAGAAATACTCTTTGTCGTTTCTGGAAAAAGAATTGGAAAAACATCAGAGACTTACGCTTGCTTTGGGTAACCTCTTCAGTACGAGCAGTGAAAACATGCTGAACATGGATCTAGTATAGATCCCACAAGTGCGGCGGTTGAAGCTATGCTTTATTAAAAGCCTCTAGCTTCTTGTCGGTCACCAACTGCAGTGAAGAGACCTGATAGGTCGAAACAGTGTCACTGTCTGCAGTTTTGCTAAATGCAGAACATGTTTATGCCTTACGGACGGTGCCTTACGCAAGGGCACAACATTATATAAATCGCACTTGCAATGAAGACTTAATCTCAGCGTTATGCATGTACATCATTAGGCTGGGCAATTTGTGAAGCCACGAAGACGTTGCAGATCCTTTTATTAATCATAATTAGTTGACACATTTGAAGTTCGACTTCGGGTAACCGGGATATAGACAGGCAATATTGTATTTAATAAACAAAGCTGCATTAAGCTCCCGTTTCAAAAGTAGTTTCACGTAAAATGAAATCAAAGTCAAAATATTTTAGGAAGACAGGGCAAATCCCACTCATCCTAACCCTAATGTTTTAACAAATATTTCAAAAATTTACTTGGCCTTCAGAAGCAAGAATAAAGTGATTTCTAAGCAAACATCAATAAGATGCTATGTTAGAGGTCGTTGCCGTAGATCCCCCGCGATTACTAAATAAAGCGGTGTTCTCTATATCTCTTAAACCTCTCTCTTTGTACTCACTGTATGACTGCATCTGACCAAGCAGCAATCTTTAGTCCGTGTTGTTCTGAGAAAAATTTAAAAATTTTCCGGAAAAAATATGTCTTCAAAGAGTTTATCCTAAAAATATAGCCAAATTGAGGTCACGAGATAATGATGTTCAGATTATGAGATTGAGGTTGTGAGATTAAGGTCATGAAATCATAATTTCATGTGATTAAGATCTGAAATATGATATCTACGTATGACATTAATAGAATGACGTCTTGAAATAATGAGGCTGAAGTCATCAATATTATGATATTGGTATCGCGAGGATGAGATTGTGAAATTGGAATCTTGAAATTATAGAAGCGGAATCGCTAGATTGTCAGCTTGAGGCTTTAAAGGCAAATTTATGGCCTTCTTTTAAGTGATAAGTGAAGACTTGAACGTTTTCTTTTAATGAGAACTAGGCGAAAACGTTTAAGTCTTTACTTATCTCTTTAAAAAATGCATCATATCTGTCCCTTTATTGAAAACTAGCAGATTTACCCGTCCTTGATCGGGTAAAATGGCAGATTTACCCGTCGTTGATCGTGTAAAATGTAAAGACTGATTAAATTTTTACATTGAATAACCATATTTTAATGTGTTTTATTTCATCGTACAACAGTACAAATAGGCCTCTAGTAGAGCCCCATAGACGAATATGATCGAAATGAAAATACCGTACTTGGCAGATTTACCCGTCGTTGATCGGGTAAAATGTAAAGACTGATTAAATTTTTACATTGAATAACCATATTGTAATGTGTTTTCATGATTTTTATTTCGTCGTACAACAGTACAAATAGGCCTCTAGTAGAGCCCCATAGGCTCGTAGTCCCCCCATAGACGAATCTGATCGAAATGAAAACACCGTACTTGGCTTCCCTGGAAAAAGTTATAGTTACCCGATCTACGACGGGTAAATCTGCTAGGGATTTTTAAAGTACAGTCTTGCTCATAACCGTCAAATTTGGATTTTTATTTGTCACAAATTTTTTTCTGTTTGTGGTACCTAACAAAAACTTTAAATTTTCAAGGGGGCTTTCTGCCCCCTAATATAGTTAAAAAAGGCTGAAATTTTGGAATTTTATATAAATTTTATATAAAAATATTTATAAAAAACATTTATCTGTCTGTCAGTCTGTTTGTCTGTTCCTTATGGAATCCGTCTGTTCCTCCCTTGGGGTGCATGTATGAAGTTGAAATTACCATCACTGTATTGTACTTTTTTGCGCCTAAGCTAGATGTCAATTGCAATTTAATCCCCCAAACCTAAATACGCAATTCGATTAGAATCGAAGAGTTATCTGAGACCCTCCTGTGGAAAAAGGGCCGTAGCTCCCTTGGGGGGCGAGGTACGAACTTGGAAATAGGCCCATTGACTCCGCTGGAAAAAAATACATCGGAATGCATGTTTTATTTTTTTCTAGGTGCTCCTAATTTTTTTTCCATAAGGAACAGACAAACAGACTGACAGACAGACAAACAAACAGACTTTGGATTTTATATATTAGACTAGCAGAAATACCCGTCGTTGCCGGGTGGTTTAAATGCAAAACCTCTGAACAGAATACTTGAAGCAACGTAAGAAATAAAAATATGACCTTTGGGTTAGCTGGAAAAAATATGTTGAATTAATGCTTTTTAGTTTTACGATGAGCTGATACTGTTTTTATATCTAAACAAATATAAATATACATACAGATGTGTTGAGGTTTATTTATGCAAAAAAGCTAGACAACCCCTACCAAATGAAAGCTAGTTTAATAAAAAGAGGAAATGAAATTATAAGTGATTTGGAAAACTTTATTGATTAAGAATAATTATTGAAAGGCAATCAGAACAATACAAATTTGTTTCTCCGTCACTTATTTAGAAAACGTTACATGCTAAATACTTCTTTATACACTATGTTTCGCGTTTTCCTTGTAGGTGTATATATGTATAGATTATTTTTGCTGCCCACTCTTGAAGCTCCAACATATAATTGTCCATGTGAAAAGCATGGTTCTTCCAACTGCAGTCCTGCAACTTTCAGAGACTGACCCTGTGATTTATTAATTGACATCGCGAAGGATAGTCGGACAGGAAATTGGAGTCTTTTAAACTGAAATGGCATGTCTGATGGTATTATAGGTATCCGGGGTATGAACACGTTTTCCCCGGTACCACTTCCAGTTATAATAGTTGCTTCAATACAATTAATCATTAATTTTTTTACTACCAATCTGGTGCCATTGCATAATTTAGGTGGCAATAAGTTTCTCAATAGCATTATCGGAGTTCCTATTTTTAATTGAAGGCAGTGAGGGGGAGTAAATAAAAAACATTTATCTAAAAAACATTTTATAAAAAACATTTATCTGTCTGTCAGTCTGTTTGTCTGTTCCTTATGGAATCCGTCTGTTCCTCCCTTGGGGTGCATGTATGAAGTTGAAATTACCATCACTGTATTGTACTTTTTTGCGCCTAAGCTAGATGTCAATTGCAATTTAATCCCCCAAACCTAAATACGCAATTCGATTAGAATCGAAGAGTTATCTGAGACCCTCCTGTGGAAAAAGGGCCGTAGCTCCCTTGGGGGGCGAGGTACGAACTTGGAAATAGGCCCATTGACTCCGCTGGAAAAAAATACATCGGAATGCATGTTTTATTTTTTTCTAGGTGCTCCTAATTTTTTTTTCCATAAGGAACAGACAAACAGACTGACAGACAGACAAACAAACAGACTTTGGATTTTATATAAGTTTCTCAATAGCATTATCGGAGTTCCTATTTTTAATTGAAGGCAGTGAGGGGGAGTAAATAAAAAACATTTATCTAAAAAACATTTTATAAAAAACATTTATCTGTCTGTCAGTCTGTTTGTCTGTTCCTTATGGAATCCGTCTGTTCCTCCCTTGGGGTGCATGTATGAAGTTGAAATTACCATCACTGTATTGTACTTTTTTGCGCCTAAGCTAGATGTCAATTGCAATTTAATCCCCCAAACCTAAATACGCAATTCGATTAGAATCGAAGAGTTATCTGAGACCCTCCTGTGGAAAAAGGGCCGTAGCTCCCTTGGGGGGCGAGGTACGAACTTGGAAATAGGCCCATTGACTCCGCTGGAAAAAAATACATCGGAATGCATGTTTTATTTTTTTCTAGGTGCTCCTAATTTTTTTTCCATAAGGAACAGACAAACAGACTGACAGACAGACAAACAAACAGACTTTGGATTTTATATATTAGATTATTTTGAAATATTGTTCCACTGTACAAGTGTTAAATGCTCTGGGTAAACTATTCTTCATATTTTATGCTTCACATTACTTCATTGCAACAGTGCATTCGTGACCACCATTTGTACTCTAAGATATAATTCAGCAGTACATTTAAAATCAAATTTTTATTTTTATTTTTTTCATACAATCCCTGGTCATGCCTTCCTTTGGCTTGCACCTGAAAAAACTCTCGTCACTCATATTCGCCAGTCTGTTGCAAGGTCTTGAATTGAACCAACTCCGCTCCGAAACCTCATCTCCTCCGATGTGGATTGTGTTGATTGGTTGAACCTCGTTGTGCATCTTCTTTATCTCTCTAATCACGTGATCTAGAAATCTGTGTCAACAAAAAGATAACGTAGTAGTTATAAACTTATATATTGACAAATAATACACCAAGTCAATGAAAACTACATCCAGATAATAATATAAATTACATACTTTAAAATACGTCAATAAAAACTACATACTTTAATAGAGGACGATGATAGTGAGATAAACTTACAAATAAAAATTGTAAAGATGAAATAATAAAAGAATCGAGCTTTTAACCCAAGGTATTTAGATAAAAGCGCTTGATTGTGCTGACGTAGTTGTATTGTGAAAGATTGTAGCATTTTTACGGCGGCGTCTGCCTGCTGTGTGTTGGATCGCAATCGGCTGGTTTATCAGTTACTTGCAGGGCATGATATGTAAGTCAACGTACAGCAAGCTAGGTTTTTGTGCACGATATTTCTTATGTTTTGCTTATTTTTTAAACGATTTTATTATGTTTGGTAATTAAATCCAAACAACTTATTGCACATTGTTGATATTGCTATTGGGAACATGAACAAGATAAGGATGAAATAGCAATCCGTTGTCAATTATATGTGGGTTCCTCAATGCTTATGAAAGTTAGGGCAGGTAGTTATAACTACAGCCGGATTTAATTATCCTGCTGTTTATGGGTGTATTTGCATTTCAAAATGTTTCCAATGCTTTACCGATATGGAATGTCAAGCAGGTCACCCAGAGAGTTATATGAGGTCATTGTATACTGCCCTTGTGTATTGGAAAGGCGATGACCAATACTACTGCCAATGCCGGCTCGTCTTGTTGATGGAGGGGGCACCAGACAGTACCTATGTCTGGTTCAGAGTGGACCACCTCTAATTTGTTCATCATGCATGTCTACTTGATTGATTGATCTGCGGTATGGGGCTGCACTTTCTTGTCCTGCCTCCATTCCATTGAGGAGGCAACCAGGCGTCCGGCAGAAGAAGAGGGTTTGCGGGAGCAGCTGTATCTCACCTGTACGTTGATGCAATGCACGGGTTGATTGCGTTGTTGAGGAACCGTTGCGAAGACCAGGCCTCGGTGCTGGTGTCGTATATGTCGGCGAGGAGATACTTTTTTGCTTCTATTTTACCTTTTTTCTTCCGGTATCTAAAAAAATCATCGCCACGTATCACGCAACGGCTACGTCATCAAACACGCGCTCTCTTCTTCAATTCATTATGACGTCACAACTCACCTGACTTCCATCGCATGAATCGCGGCAGCGGAATGCCCAGGAATGTCGATCTCTGGAATTACCTCGATGTGGTTTTGTGCTGCTGCGGAAAGGATGCGAAGGTAGTCCGTTTTGCTGTAATATCCGCTTCCTGGAAATGACCATGTGCTTAAGCGGCATTTGTTCCAATCACTTTGTTTATCGTGATAATATAATGTTATGTTAGGTAATGTGACGCAACTGATGACGTCGTGTAATACAATACACATTATGCGTAGTTGAATAACCGCGCCAAACACTTTTTAACTAAACAACAATTATCATGACATAAACAATCAAATACCGGTACCTGAAGTGTTTTGGAAAGGTCCCGATCCAAGTGTTGGGGGGAGAGAGCTCATCTGGTCGGTAACATGACCTCTGAAAGTGGTTGATGACGTCACAAAGCGAACTAATAGATCAAATTGTGGGAGATGCAGGCTTGCATTCTTCCTGTAGCAGCCGCTCTGTCATAGGCTTGGTGCTGATTTGAACTGGAAGTTCAAGCATGAACTCCTCTTACACAATAACACGTTGTTTAATAGAGGAATTGTATCTCACCTCAAATCGCCTGCCATCAAACTGATAGCAGGAAAAATTATTGAATGCAATTTGCCTCTCTTGTTGTTTTTGTTGGTTACCCGACCCCTTCCGAGGGATGGGGGCATGACGGAAGACCATGGAGCCCCAGAAGCGGGGCAACTCCCCAGGGTCTGGACCAGAGGTCGTAAAGAGACAGAGAATCACCAAAGAGTGAGCGGCGCAAAGAATCCCTAGCCGGACAGTGTAGAATGAGATAAGAAGTGTCCTGGGACGAGTGTGATCAGGCGCTGCAGGAAGGATTCTCGACTCTGCCGATTCTAGAGAGATAAGAACCTAAAAGAAGGCTGTGTCAGTTGCAGCGAAGACGAGAGAGGACACAGCGAGCATGACGAGGGAGCACAAGTTTCTCGGTGGAAATTGAGGGAACCTGCGTGTCAAAGAACTTCGATGAGATAGTACACCTCCAGTCCGAGATAAGACGAGAGTAGATACGAGAGATAAGAGGAGAGAGACTACAGGGGATTGGAGAGGGTGCAAGCAGCGCTCCCCGTCTAGCCAGCTCATCAGCCGCGTCGTTCCCCGGGAGAAACGAGTGTCCGGGGACCCATTGCAGTCTGATAAAACAGGAGGAGAGAGAAGACAGTTCCTGCCAGATCTGCCACAGAGTTTGAAATAAAAGGAAAGATGGAGGAGAGGACAGGGTGGCGAGGACAGAACGAGAGTCAGATAGTAGGAGAAGAGAAGAGAAATGGCAGACTTGTTGGTGCTGCCGAGACCAGCAACGAGCGTGCAGGATGGCGCAGGCTTCAGCAGAAAAACTTGAACATACTGGGCCTGCCGAAAAGGAAAAAGTGGCCTCGGTGCCAATGAGAGAGCAGTTGGCAAGAATGCCAGAGCCGCCTTTTCCAAAACCAAAAGGAATAGAGCCGTCCGTTCAAAGTATCAGATCGTAAGGGGGAAGAGAATCAAGGTGGGCGTGAGCCGCACCTTGGCGAGAGTGAGGAGGATCAGAGCGAGAGCATGGAGAGGAAAGGGAGGACTCCATCGTGAACGAAGGCAAATTCCAAGGAGGACAGGGAGGGCAAGCAACAAGAGCCTCCCTAGAACAAGTAGAAGGAAGCATGAGCGGGTAAGTGGACGTAAAAGCTCTCCAGAACGATCTGCAGAGTCTTGGTTTCACTTCAAGTCTGGCCAAACCTGAAATAGGAAAGGAAGTTGGGAGACGAAGATCCCGCTCATAAGATGAAAGAGTGAAATGAGTCAGGGAGACTCACAGGGGAGGTAAAGAAGCCTCGGAGAGTAGTAAAGGGATAGGGGAGGACAAGAGGCAGCCGGTGATGGTGCGACTGGCCGCTCGGTGGAGGCGTTCCAATTTGGTGAAATTTGTAGCGCTTAGGAAAGGAAACCATCCGGGTGAAGCGTAAGTGAAAAAGGGCCGAAGAAAAGCTTTATACAGAACAGAGAGGGACTCCTTAGAGAGGCCTCATGGGGAAGCAGAGATACAGCGTAAGACCTTGCGACGTGGGAAGAATTTGGCCTTCAGCGAAGATACATGTTTAGAAAAGGAAAGAGTGCGGTCGAAGGTGACCCCCAAAAAAAGTTGGAGTTAGATTGAAACGGAGGTGGGAGCCGAGTAAGAGGAGATTGAGCTGGAGGTTAGCTTGGTGAGGATCCGCTGAAAAGAAGGTGGCCTCACATTTGCTTGGATTGAGAGAAAGGCACCAGTACTCAGACCAGCGCTCCAATCGAAACAGAGCTCCTTGTGTGGCCTCCACCGCAGTGGGGACCGAGGTGAAAGAGGACCAAATGGCCAGATCGTCAGCGTAAAGAGAGCAGCTGACGGAAGAAGGCAGAGAGGCCGGGAGATCATTAATGAAAAGAGAGAAAAGTACAGGGCCAAGAATGGATGCTTGCGGAACACCTCGACGGACTCGAAAGGAACGGCTTTTGTGATTTTGATAGACCACACAAGCGCGCATGCAAGAGAGGAAAGATTGAATCCAACGAGCAAAACAAGGAGGGAGGCCAGCCGAAATGAGTTTGTGGAAAAGAGCGGGATACCAGACAGAGTCAAAAGCTTTAGAGAAATCAATAGTAGACAGGATCGTCCGAGAGCCCGACCTGGCTTGTTAAACCCATCCGAAATGGACTGAGAAAGATACAGAATTTGATCTAGAGTATCTAGGAAACCGGCCTGGCGGGGAGAGAAAATCGAATTGGATTCCAGAAAGAAGAGTACACGGGATAGAATGATGCGTTCAAACAGCTTTGATACGCAGGAGGTGAGAGAGATAGGCCGGAAGGAAGCAGGAGAGTCGAGATGCTTTCCCATCTTGTGTATGGGAATAATAGAATACGTCTTCCAGATGGAAGGAAAGAAATGCGAAGACCAGGAAAGATTGAAGATGTGAAGAAGAAAATCCATGCCAGAGCAAGCAAGATGCTTTAGCATGGGATAGGCAACTTTGTCTGGGCCAATGGCAGTGGACGAGGAAAGATTGGAGGCAGCCGCATGAAATTCAGCCGGAGAGAAAGGAGAGCAAAAGGACGAAAGAGACTCCACGGGGCACGTGGCTCGGCGGAGCTCAGAGAGGTAGCCTCTGGCTCTGCTACGCAGGGATCTTTGGCTGAGAAACGGAAAAGTGGGGTCTCAGGTAAGCGGCATAGACCAAAGCCGATTCCCTGGGAAAGGAGCAGTTGGGGAAGTTAGGAGAGGAGGAAGATGAAAAAGGAGAGCCAGCGATAGAACGAAGAAGAGAGTGTACAGATTTAGGGTTAGATTTGGGTGAAAGAGAAGAGCAAGTCGTCTGCCATGCCTCAGCCTTGGCCTTGGCGATGACTGACGAGGCGCGTCGAGAAGCAGAGATGTAAGCATGGCGATCTTCATCACTTCTGTGAGCGGCAGCGAAAGCCTTGCGTCTTTCACTAACCGCACTTTCCACCTCAGCAGACCACCAGGCTTTAGGAGAGCGTTTTATGCGGCCGAAAGGAATGGAAGATTTGGCCGCATTCAGTGCCAGAAAGGTGAAAAAAGCAGCAGCAGAGGAAAGAGAAAGAGACGGGTATTCCTCTGCTGAGGGACAGTGAGAGCCAATGTAGGAGGCAAAGCCATCCCAGCGAGCTTTCTGAAAATTGAAGGAAGGGGGACGCTCGTTGGAGCGAAAGACCGGAGAGAGAGGGACAGATAGAAGAATTGGTAGGTGGTCAGAACCCAGGTCCTGAAGCACCTCCCAGGAGCAAGAAAGGGCAAGAGAAGAGGGAGTAAAGGAGATGTCAGGAGAGGAGCAAATGCCAGAGGAGCGATGGAGAAGGGTGGGTGTGTCAGGGTCATTGAAGGGGAGGAGGTCAGAGGAGATGATCCGGTCGAATACTTCCTCCCCGCGGGGGTCGGAAGTACCTCTTCAGTCCCAAAGGGGGTGATGGCAATTGAAGTCTCCCAGAATGAAGGGATTTCTGGAGGAGGGAAGAATGGAGGGAGAAAAGGAATCGGTTCTGATCCGTTGGGGAGGAGCGAATAGGGAGGGCGTACACGTTAAAAAATGAGTGTGACGAGGAGTTGTTAAGAAAGATGTTGACGACCACATAATCAGAGTAGGGATCAAGCGAAGAAAGAGAGGAGGTAGAAAGTTCAGAAAAGGATAGGCCCTGCCAGACGAAAATGACAACGCCGCCGCTAGCGTGCGTGTCATCAGGAGAGAGAATGCCAGACCGGGAGTGGGTGCGATCAGAACGCAGAGCAGATAATCCAGGAATCCGGACAGAGAAAAATGAGTTTAGATTGGATTCCTGAATGCAGATAAGGTCGACAGGGTGGGTTGAGATAAAGTAAAGTAGTTCAGTGCTCCTGGCTCGAAGACCTCCAGCATTCCATTAAAGAACCCTGAGAGAGTCAGGGGGGGAGAGAAGGCAGGAGGCGCAGAAGGACAGCCAGGAACAAGGGACGGTGGTGAGGGGGCAGAGGAAGACGACATAAAATGGGCAGATGGGGGATAAGATGTTTGGAGACGAGGGTGGGGCAAGAGTGATGCATTAGCAGAAGGGGGCCAGATTGTACAGTGGAGGATACGTGTCGGATGAGTCCGAGGAGGGAGTCACGGTGTTACGGCAGGGGGGGGGCAGCTCCAAGAGTGAGAGCTGCCAAGAGTTTTGACTTTGGAGAGGAAAAGTTGGGAGCACCTTAGATGGACCATTCGAAGCAAGTGCAGCATTGCACTGACTTGCCCCGCCAGGTCACATTTCCAGCGCACACAGAGCAAAGAAAGATGGAGCCAGGATTGGGATGAACGTTGCCGCTCATCAAGAGAAGAAGAAGAATGAGGAGACAAAGAAGGGCAAGAAAAAAGCAGGAGAAAAGAAAAAGAGAGAACAGGCGACCGATTTTGAAGAAACTGTTTGCTGCCCTTCTGCGGTCGTTCAAGGGGCAGCATAGCGAAAAAATGAAGAAGAGTGCCCGGGGTAACTGAGACCCTTGGGAAGTCCAACAGCCGTTTTGACCCAACCCAAACGGGGTCGGGGACCGCACCACCACGTTGAGGCGACTGTTGATTGGTTATACCGGTAAAGTCATTAGCACAAAAATTTTTTGGTGGTGCTGCTGTCAGATCGACCTTCGTCTGGTCAGATCAACCGTTAAAGCGCGAATAAAATTATTCTGCAAAAAACAGAGTTTGCACTAAGTCTTTGTCAGCTTTGCTGTTGCGGCCCTACCGAAGGGAATTGCAACTTTAAAGATAAATTTTTCTTTAACTTAGAAACTCACCTGACGGCTCCTACTTGAGTGAGCTCCGGTAATCCGTCGATCTCCAATCTCCATCCTTCATCGTCAGTCAGGTGGAGATGGAGTTTGTTTAATTTGTACAAAGCCATTGCCTGAAATCACGAGCGATAGTTACAGCAAGTGAAATGAAAGAGATTATTACGAGTGCTGATCTGGAAGACATCACAATATAATGACAATTTTTTTTAACTGCCACACTTGTAGCGCCAAAAACGGCATTTGTTACCTCGATAATTTCAATCATGCAATCCGCCTTGATGAAATTTCGCGCCACGTCAATGTGCACTCCCCGATATTTGTGGCGAGGCCAGTCCTGTAACAATATGAAGTCACAATCGCGTTCAAACAGGCGTTATTCGCCAAAACTTGAGCTCACAATCCTATCAAGCAGTGTATTGGTAGTCTGGAGGTCTGTGACAATTTTATGGGGTCACTCCTATATTGTCTCAGATAAACCCGTTTATTTAATTTTTATCATGGGGTTTGTAAATAAGATTTCTCAAAAAATATTTCTATTTTAATTAGAGAAACACAACGGCACCCATCTTTTTAACAAGTTGCAGAGGATTCTGCCTCTATTCAATTCATTTCAGAGAAACTCTTAAGCAGAAGTAAATCTTTTATTTCTGGGGCTTCGGTAAAATTTTGATTTGCAGAATGATCTAATCATTGTCTCACCGTTATCCGACCGGAAGGGATGGTGAACTGCAAACGACCATTGTTGGTTTCCGCTAGAGAGCGCAACGTTTGTACCGCGTAGAACGCGCCAGCTGGGGAGTTCGCTGCTACGGTGATCGATTTCCTGAAGTGATAAATAATTGCAAGGAAACGCCGAAGAGACTGATTCGGAACAGTGGTAATGGTTTATTTCCTAACTATCGCGTGACCATTGCCTTCAGCAACCAATTACAAAAATGGATAGATATGGGAAATTATGTATCACTGAAAGAGCAAAAAATTGTCTCCTCTTTTTGACATCTAGTTATTATTTTCAATCAAACAGTGTTTGTATAATGTCATTTGAAGGAATGACGGAAAAATCAAGTGTCTATGTAGTAGCTCATTTTTTAATGACAGAACAATCAAGTAACTATGTGGCAGCTTACTTTTTGCCATCGATTGTCAGGGAATACTCTTCCTCCGCTTGCTTGATTATCTTCTTTTTTACGAAAGCAACATGACAACGTTTTGGGCAATCAGCAAGTCCCACAATATTCTTGATGGAAAACAAACCTGAAATACACGGAATATAAAAATACAAAATACACTGAAATACACTGAAATACAAGTTCAAAATACACGGAATTGAGTGACCACAGCGCTGCATTAAAGATTTTAATTTCGTCAATTTTAGTCAGATAAGCAATCAAAAATGGTGATGTTCATTGCATCAAAAACCAAAGAGAACACTTGAAATAAAAGCAAGAAAGAATAAATTATCTAGTGGAGAGTAAGATTAGATTTATAAAGTTGACATGAAATCAGATGCAAGTCAACCAATCAAGGCATGTCGCTCGACTTCTCGGTCTCCCTTGATTTACTGAATTTGCCAATTTAATTATTACACACACGGAACACCACTGAAACAGAAATTACACAAAAACCAATCCTATACGCTAATGACGACTGTCGACGCAACAAAGATTGTAAAATTTATTTTTAAAATTTGATATCAAACCAGCAGATTGAAAGATGGATAAATTTGTTTTTTGCACCACAACTGGCATGGCATGCTGCATGAAGTGGAGAAAGGCGTGATATCGAGCTTGGTTGTGATCGAGCTTCTTTTTTTATTTGGAGAACTCCTCTCAGTAAAATTTAAACGAAAATAGAAAGTGGTAAAACAGGCTAGAATATGAACACCTGCGAGCGTAATTGCTTCGTCAAAGAAATCGTTTCGACAAACGAACCAGGTCTTGGGGACAATAGTGACCCAGGAAGTTTTCTTCAAATCGCTCCGAACAGGGGTAGGCAGCACCCTAAGTGGAGATTTGCTAAAGTCCCTGATGTTGTATCTGCAACTCAAAAAATATGAATTGAAAAAATCTGGCTTTTAAACTTGGGTTTAAATCTTGCTGGGACAATAATACTTGAATCCTTTTTTGTATCGTCCGTCTTAGGCCAATTTTGATGCCATAGTATTGTCACTTAATTTCGTTTCAGGATGGAGAAGGGAAAAAATCACGGACACTCATGTAGCAGCTTTCTGTGGCTTGGCCCGCAAGTCATACAAAAAGGAAGAAAAAAGCGCGGCGAAATGAATTTGCAGACACGGATGCAGACTCTTTGAGATTAAATGTCGCGGAGGAACTATCTCCGTCGGAAAACCCGCTCATGTTGATTACATAATTAATTATTCTTCGGTTAAGTATTTTCAACTGAGTGATATGCATCGGATCAAAAAACGTCATCAAATTGGCTCGTGGGATTGATATTGAGGGGGAGCTAAATCAGAGTCGACATATTTAAGACTAGGCAATGGTATGATGAAGAAAATAATATTAGCTTATTAATTTCCTTCTCTTAAACAACATAATGAAACCTTGAGCCAAGCACTTACAATCGGTATCTTTGCCTGGCATCCATTTGTTGGTAACCATTCATTTTTATCTGATCCCATTCCACAAATCCTAGTTCTTCATCATCTGTATTTTTGATGAGCCACGGTTGACGGTCTCCCCCCACGACATACCACCTCGGGAGGTTGTCACGTAAGCGGATCGCTTGGATACTTCGGATTGTATACATCATAAAAGAATTTGGCCTCAATGCTGAAACAAGTCTCGTGGTCGTTAATAAAAAGATAATAAAAAATAATAATAAGCCTCTAAAGCAAAGCGGCAGGTATTCGGAGCCAGGCATTATTACAGACTGACAATCCAACAATCATAAATACAGAACAGTATGAGTAGCTGGAATCGCATCTTCCAACACGATGGTGAGCAGCTTCAACAAGTTTTAGAAGACTGCCGCAAACAACGTTGAACCAAACTCTGTTTTTTAATATTTTTAAGTTAAAAAAGAAAAGCGTCTTTGTCCGAAGACAAAGCCGCAATTTTGTAAGGGAAAGAAAAGATAGTGAGGGGGCAGTTGCTTTTACGTAGCAGCAGTAAACTGCTTGCTCACAAATTCTTAACATGTAAACAAAATGTGAATTTGCGCGTGCAGATGTAATGGGCATTGCCTGTTTGCGTTTTGCATTCTCAATTGTCGTCAACAAAGCTTCAATATGGATTAAAGACAAAATATATCTCCTCTAACCATACCAACCAACAAATTAACAAAAAAAGCGAGAAGAACAACAAGTTACAAAGCAAACTAAGAATTGTCATCTCAAATGGGTTTGTACCAACAGTCCAATGCATGACCCCTCTCCCGTTTTCCGGCAAACCGAAGACAAAGATAGAGCTACAGTCAAAAAATACACAAAGTATTTTGTTTAATAGTTTATCCACACGCGATGCTAAATTCCTTTTTAGACCGCCTTGTCATCAGACTGCCGCAAACAACATTAAACCAAACTCTTTTTTTTAACATTTATAAGTTAAAAAATAAAAGCGTCTTTGTCCGATATGTTTCTAAATTCTTTTTCAACAGAAAGCTGGGTAAATGCTGACAATCCACCTGGGTCCATCCGAGATTGTAACAGATTTTAATTTGCTTTATTTAGTGGCGGATTTAAGAGAGATGGCCACTGAAAATAGTTTGGTGGTAGCAAAAATGCAACAAAAAATGCTATGAAAAGATTAATTATCAAAATAAAAGATC
Organism: Trididemnum clinides; assembly: GCA_963675345.1. Classification (NCBI taxonomy): domain Eukaryota; kingdom Metazoa; phylum Chordata; class Ascidiacea; order Aplousobranchia; family Didemnidae; genus Trididemnum; species Trididemnum clinides. Next base: position 36,475,980 of record OY776294.1, on the reverse strand, counting down.
TCGGTATCCCTTTAAAAAACAAGAGTTTCATTATCACAGGTGGCAAAAACATTAATTTTTTATAAGCTATCCTTGAAATATTTTGCCTTGTTGATTTTTATAAGTTTGTACAGATGCCCCATTTAAAAAAAGATTGCTCTCGCTTAATTTGATTGAACAAGATGCGCAAGAAGCAGTGCAAATTTGAATACATGTCCATTTTTATAAGGTACATTTAAATACATTGTACATTTTAAAATGTACAATTTGAATACATTTAATTTGAACAAGATGCGCAAGAAGCAGTGCAAATTTGAATACATGTCTATTTTTATAAGGTCAAGCATATACGTAAAGTCACATTTTCCGCCTGGTCATTGCGCAAAGAAGTTCTTGCAGACATCTCGTTTAGCAATAGGAATGATGAAACTGTCTCCGCCTGAGTAAACCAGGGTACTTGAACTCCAGTTTTTCATTCATAAATTTGTTCTTGGAAGGGATACAAAACTTATACCAGTTTCACTATCCGATAAAAATTATCAACAAATACCCAGCGAAACTCTGACAGGACCTGACTTCTGATTTGCCGCTGCAAGAACAACACGCATTAGTTACACTGTAGTGACCACTTGACAAAGTCAGAATGATCAAATGCCTTTTGTTAATATCTTCAGGTGACGCTAAGAGATTTCAAATTAGAAAAATACAAAAAAGTTGGGTTTCTTGTAATTTTTTCAGGTTTTGTTTAACATTATAGTGCAACCAAGTGCACATTTGACAAAAATAAAATAATTGTAAAAAGAATCAAAAAATTATCATTTAGCAAAATCACTTTGGGGTAAAAAATTTTTGGGATAAATTATTGCCTTACCACAGGCCCTCTCCTCTCCGTAGTAGTGTGTGTAGAGTAGAAAGTGAACAGACTGCCAAATAACACTTACAAAGTCAAAACCCAAGTTCTCAATAAAATCAATAAGTCACCGACTGGTTGCTGCCGAGTAGCCGGGGCTGCCAATCAGTTTTATCGGGAGAGAACATCGGTTCTTCCGGCTTCATCTTAAGATCACTGCTGAGAGCAACAGCAAACCTTTGCTACAAGTTAGAGTTTCCTCCAGCCTAAGTCCCAAATGTTTTGAACAGGCCCAGAAGTTTAAATTTATGCTCGGAAATAATTTTTAAAAATGCTCCAATAACTGGATTTTTAACATCTTCTTATTAAAAGATAAGGGTTTTCTCTCCAAAATAAGACGCATCTCGAAAAAAAAGTTTTTGTGTTTGTTTGGAAATTAAAATGGGCAAATGAATATTATCGTGCTAGAGCTGATCAGTGCAAACGTGGCCGGCACAATGTGCCAGAGGTTGTGCCTCTGCAGATATGGTAACTTTATTATAAATGGGAGGCATCTTTCATTATCTCGATGATTGGACTTTGAATCATTACCGGTTTTACTAAAAACTTTCCATTGTTTCACAAATTTTATTCACTTCCCCCTCATTCCATGCAGATAGGGGCACGATGTTGAGGTCGGTAACCAAAATTGTGATCATTGCACAATTACAGAATTAAGTTATTTAGTTATTGGCCTAATTTACAACAAAGTGAGATCCTTATCGTAAAAATATTGTTGACGTGAAATTCTTCGGCAGCAACTACATGCCTTGATTCCGGTATAGGAAAATAGAGCCAACACTACTCCTCTAAATGTGTTGCATCCTATTAACCGGTTGGGTAAATAACCTATTTCCTCCATGGAACGATTTCACACAGTGGTATAGACCTCTTGATTAATTTTTTTCGTTTGATTTTCCCTCATATTTCGAATTTTACACATTATGCTTCTTATACCAGCCTCTCTATTTTTAAATTAAGACAGCAATTTCTTACAAGTAGTCAATAATTTTACAGATTTTTGTCAATTTATGTCACTGAACGGAAGAGGGGTATAAATTGTAATAGGAAGCGAAAGTGGTAAATAAAACAAGGTGAGTTTGAAAAGTAGGAAGACTGTGTGCTGTGCAAATTACGTCAGGGAATAGCAATTTTGCGTTGAAAGTACAATTGCAGTTTCAGGTTTTTGTGCAACGCTGTCACGCTTTTCACAGGTTTAATGTCACTCTAGCTTTAATCGTTTTGGGAAATTTAAGCTCCTAAGTTTTGCTGCACATCATGAGCACCATACAACAAACCAACTTGAAATCTCTTCTTCGGCTTGAAAAACACCACCAAAAGCACTGAGATTACAGCAGAATATATGTGGAGATGACCCAATGTAGAGATGTTGGGCTTTCGAATAGCGCTGGAGGTTTATGAAGGGAAGAAAGGTTTGGGAAAAAGACTACTAGAGTGCGAGGCTTTCCACAGAAAAGATAAAGAAAGAATGGAACATGTTAGCCAGAAAGTGTACGGAGAGTGCAGTCTATCAAAATAATTGCAAGTTAGTTTAGACATGAACTGCGGGTGGGTTGGAGCAATCATGACGTAACATCAAGGGATAAAGAAGATCAGTGCAATAATTGGTCCAATGTTGCTGAATAAGGAGGAGAAGGAGTGGCGAGTGCAAGTGTGTCGCGGCATCCTTAAGCAGTTCAAAATGCAACCGAGCTTGCAGGGGATATAAATCTCAGGTGGAGATTTTTGGGTATCATCCTCTCATCAAGTACCATTTTCTGATCAAGTGCCAGAGTTTAGAGTGAAAGGGTCAGGAAGATCAAGGTGATGTTGAATGGTTCCTTCGATGTAAGGAACGTTGAGCATGCAGAATGCTAAACAGGCAGCATATCAGTAATAGACTTTTGCTTGCACTTGCTTTCAAAATGACAATGGATAGCATATAAAATATCCCTAAAAGGGTGGTGCCAAAAGCGCTATTTGACGTCAATAAAAAATATTATGACAAAACAGAGCTTTTTTGAAGCATTCAAAAGAAAAAGCAGGCTTAAAAAGTGTTTGTGCTTCATCGTCTCTTGATTAAGTTCACAATATCAAAGAATTTTTTTTATTGACAGAGCTTTCTGTATATCTCTTCAAATATTTTCGTGCGCGATTCTACGAACAGAATTTTTTATTCAACGAAGAAATCAAATTCACACATCTATTAGTAATTACGACGTCATTTTTTCCACCAAAACGTAAATTTTTTGGAATTTGGTAAGCCTGGGATTAGCTTTCATTTAAGCAGAAAGCTGTTTTTCTCCGCAAAAAATGCAAATTAAAAAAATTGATCTTTAATTCTGGCGCCAGCATGACGTCACTAATTCCTTTTTTGGCACTTATCTTGAAGTGATGATTTAATCATCTCAAGTTTCACTTTTAAATGCCAAGTAGGCTAGTTTCGGAGGTGTTAAAAGCGCACGCGCGCACTCACACACACACACACACGGCACTCACACACATACACACACACACACACCAACAGACAGACCTAATTGCTGTGTATAGTATAAATACATAGTCATATTTTCTTACGTAGAAAGTTGAACGGTTTTAGTGAGTACAGTTTTCCATTGATGTGCTTTAGAGAGAAATGCGAATTACTTTCCTCGTCATACATAGTTCTATCATCTAATTCAAAATTCTGATCCAACATATCACTCATATGATTAAAATATATAACCCAGTTACCCTGAATAAATACATTACTGAATTAATTGATGCAGTTGCATTATCCTCCATCTTGGAGAATGCAAAGAGGGAGAAATGATTGCAATTCAAGCAAGTTTGGTGTTTATAAAAAACGTTGAAGAAAGGAGTTGCTAATCAGTAAAGTTATAGATTGTTGTCGTAGTAAGCTCTTCAGCTTTGTATGAAGACTTGAAAGGCGATGCTGTTCGCCAGCCTCGAGTTTCACTAGGATTACTTTCACTTCTACAAACAATGCGTGTTCAAACCCCCTTTGGAGTTACCAGCACTGCTGAAACTTTGCTTTTCGACAACCAGCCAAAACCAAGCAGAAAAATGCATTTTAGTGCTCACTTCAAATTGATAATTGCACATAATGAGAGCATCCTGACTTAAAATTTAAAATCCTGCTATGTCTGTTTTGTCACATGTTTTAACAACCATTGCTATGGCTTCGAGGGCGCGTGTTTTTAATCATGATTTATTGGGTCAATGCAGGCCAACGTAACTTTTATTTCAGCCGAAAACTGTTTTTCTCCACCAAAAAGCGACATTCAACAAATATATTCGTCACCGACCAAATGCCCAGCTTCTTAAATGAGAGTTTTCCTCTTTTGAAAATCAAGTTTTCAAAAAAGGTTATTTTATAGATTTTGGTCTCGAAACAAATATTAATTCGTTTTTTTCGACTAGCATCTATTAAGAGCTTGGTCGGTCTTAGTAAAGGGATCTCGCGAGAATCTAGCCAAAACTAAGATCAAGTCGTCGGATCAAGAGAAACAATAATTGGATCTACTTCTAGATCTCATAACTCTTCACCTTTTATGTCAAGGCTGGGAGTAGGGTTTAAACCCACATCCATATCAACCAGCTAAACAATGCATATTGGGTAAATAATGTACAGCATAAAATAGCTATTGTTCAAATGCGTGGCAATTTGGTGGGAAAATCAAATTGAACCACATTCTCAGCTTTCTTTTACATGGGTTTAGAGCTATACCATATAGAAGTGCAATAGATCAAATCAATATTAATCTGGGCACCAAAATATGTAATATCAATAATTTGTGATCACTTCTGTGCAAGCAGGTGTACCGCTAGATGGGCTGTTTCAACAACTGCTGGTTGTAGCATTTTCCCCTGCAAATGTTAGTATAGATAACCAAAGAAGAATTGAACCCACCTTTCTCAGCGTTTGATTTCCTCGGTTTGTTATCTGAACATGCAAAAAGCTTGAGGCACCGCCCATGATCAGTGTGACGTCACAATGCTCACCGATGTAACGAGCCATATCATTGGCCGAAGCGTAATCGGTATCCATCATTTGATCGGCGAGAAAAACGGCATTGCGCATTTTCGTTGAAGCGAAACCCCAGCCTGCAATTCCAAATATGTAAATGAAGGTAATGCATGTAAATGGGGGGGTTATGAAGAAATCCCAATCCCAGGATATGGAAAGTTTACTAAATATCGAAACACCCTCGATTTCCGTGGCCCAAACGTACTCCCACTTTGAAGGTTAAACGTGAACTATTGTAACCTTGACCAAGGGCGCACAATAGTGTTGTGAGCAAGAAAAGCAATTGGGCTTCCTCAAAAATTTTTCAAATTTTAGTGTATGCTTTGATTACTTAGCGCCTTCTAACAAAGGTAATGATTCACAATTTAGCATATAAAATATCCCTAACATATATTAATATCTCTGGTTTTAAAACAAAATCTTGTGTATCTATGAAAAGGACTACCATCAATATTGATTAGCATAAAAATGTTTGCCCCCAACAAAAAGTGAGGCTAAACACCTCCCTGGAACATAAGAACCTCAATCGAACATAAGAACCTCAAATTTTTGGCTCATAAATCAGCTCTCCAAAAATGCGCGATTAGAAGCAATGCATGAAATGAGAAAATTCTGACTCTTTGCTATTAATCTACGTCATGCGTTTCAATTTTGATTTTTAAACTGCTTTAAAAATGAAGAAAGAGTTTACTTTTGCTTAGAATCGGATAGATCAAAATGTAGACTCCTGTCCAGAAAAATACAACGAGGATTGTAAAAAACAGGAGCCCGAACTGGAGTCTCGCAGGAGTTCCCCAACGTTTTGAACTTTTGCTGAAATTTAACATAAAATATAAGGGCAATTAGAAGAGGTCACTACCTTTGAAATCTTAATGAAACTTCATTTAAATAGCCCCTGAACACTGCTTGAAAATAAAGATCTGCTGGAACTTGCTTGAATTTATTAGTCTACGAAATCTTTTCGGTTTAAGTTTAGTTTAAACAGCAAATTCGAATTTCGGGAGGACGGTAATAATTATTTTACCTTCTCTTAAAACTTGTTACCAGCATGCTTTTCCGATAACGTAAAACCTTCTTGCATCTGATGTCGTACTTTTCTGAAAGGGGTTCCATCAGACCCTTCACAAAACTTTTTTGAAACCAATACTAATTTTGTATCATTACATGACGTTGTTGATATCTATTATTATCTGTGCCATGCAGTAAAATAACCAAGCAAATTACTGTAGTCTGAATAGAGCTGTGCCATAAAAATGCGACTGTATTAAAAAATCAGTGTCGAAACTGAGTTTATCATCAAATTTGACTTGCTTACAACCCATTATGACGTCATGTAGCTTACCGCTTTCTACTGCAACAGATTCTTCGAATCCGATTCATCATGACGTTGCATTGCATGGCCAATATTTCTTTTTCTCCTTCTATATTTCTTTGCAGAGTAAATATTTTACAAAATTTTACTTGGTGTCTTCAACTGCTCAAATGTATTGCCAACTGTGACGCCACAAGCATGGCTTTGTATTGCAGGGCTTTCTTTTTGATGGTCAGCTTTCCATCATTTACTTTGTAAAAAAACGCAAACGATTGCATCAGCGGCTACCAAGTTATTCTCTACGCAACGCAGTTGGTAATTCATTGCAGCAGACTGATTTCGTAACAGCCAGTGACCGGATTATGAGATGGGAAGAAACCGGCTCATCTCTTGTTTCGGGTAACAATCCAAAAAACAGCATGGGTGATTTTAATGAGGAGTATTGAGCTGACATTTGAGATTAACACATGTTATTACGCCCATTGGTTGTGTGTAGTTGGGCATGTCTTTATGACGGTTTGAGAATATACTGGCCATCTTGGAGCCAACTTCCCGGAAACATCTTGTATTTTGACCTGTGTTGTTATGAGAAAATTGATTAACCTAATGTTCCATTATTGCAACAATTTTGCAATGGTCATTTTTAACAGGTTGGATCATGGTTTTCACTCTAATTCGTTGTTTTGTTGTAACTCAATAGTTAGGGTCTTGTTTACTCTCGTTTTTGCTATTTTAACGCCGAAAATTAAGCGAGCATCTCTGTTTAAAGTTGCCGACTTTGTGACCCAATTACCATTGTTTTTGTTTTGCATTCACGCAGTCCGTATATACTGCAAAACTTATAAATTTTTTCTGGGTTTGCTTCAACATGATCAACCCCGCTCGCCAAATCGAAGCTGCTGCGAATTGTCTAAACACATTGCTTGAAACAAAACTTATTCTTATTCGAAAATTAGAACATTGGGATCTTGAGACTAGACGAACGTGCAGTGTAGATATAATGTAATTGCGTGTTGAAGCCAAAGGAAAACAATAGTTTCAAACGATTGCAAAATTAAGCGCTAATCTATTGTCTAAACCAGTGGTTTTCAAACCCTTTTCGTGCCGTGGGCCATTTTGAGGAGCCACAAATTATTCCTTTTCTGCTCACATTGGTTTTGCCTTCGTCATATTTTAAAATACACTTCATTTATGATGTGCAGAAAACGTTAACTTTTGATTACTTTTTTCACAACTACTCATTATGCTCTTATAATCTACACAGCTCTGCCGTGAAATTGTGGATAAGATAACATCGCAATGTTCTCCTAATTGCAGAATTTGTTTTCTTCACTTCCTCAAAAATACTGACCGTAAAAACGCGGTTGAACGCTTTTTCGGAAGATGTTAACAAGCTACTTCGGATAAAAATCTTGTTGTCACAATTTGAGTTTATTGACAACATATCAAACGATTTCTTTTAAGTATTTTAAACTTGCCTTTCATTTTTCTTCAACGTTTTTAAAAATAACTGTTTTGTCATAACATTTAGAGATGCCACAATGATGTTAGCTTCCATTTTGATGAAAGCAGTTGCACTGTAGTGGTATTTACAATCCACTGTCATTTTAAAAGTAAACAAAAATAGTAAAGTCAATTACTAATATGCTACCTGTTTAAGATTGATTCAACTGCACACTTAAGTAGGGACTGGCATTAATTTGTTTTTTTTAATCATGCAATGGTGAGTACAAAAATTTCTGTAACTAGAATGCTCCTAAATTCCAGGTTGCAATACCTTTGTACTGTCGAGTCGCCCGCCTGACCAATCCTAATCACTAAGACGTTATGATCACGCGCTACAAAATAAGGGGCTTATATGTGAAATCTGGCAGGAATCACGAAGTATCATGTGCCTCTATAGCAGAAAAGTCTGCAAGGTCGATAACTTATCCACTTAAGCCACGCAAGCAAGCTAACTATTGTAACAACTGATTTACAGATGCTGGTCCCCGAAATAGTTCGCTTTTTGGCTGCGTTTATGTCACGACCAAGGAGTACTCGCGCAGCCAGTGGCTTTAGGTAAAATAAATAGGCCGAAGCTTATGCAAAAATTTGTAAGCAGCAGGCTTATTATTCAGTAGCTTCCTGTAAATAGATAAATCACTTTGGCGTTCTCCCACAATTTTTAATTTATGCTCCCAAGCACTCAATGAAGAAACGAATAGAAGTTCCAATTTCAGAGTAGGGGGTGTGGTATCAGGGGCATAGATCATGAAATCCAAAGTTCGAGTGGGAATCAATAAAACAGCAGAGATCCGCCACCGTGCGAAATCGAAATTAGGGGGGAGTCGTAAACTATCAATTTAAAAATACGATGATTGAGATTGGGGATTCATGGACGACGCCCTTATTTACAGCTTTTCCTCCCTGTTCACAGAAATATTGATTGGATGAAGCTGGCTAAACCGCCAGGCTCGATGTTTTTAACTCGACACTGCCGGCTAGTGTTTTACAGTGTGACAATATCTTTCAATGGATCAACCACCTGCAATTTTGAGTTGTGCCCACCTCAATGTAAAAAAAGGAAAGTTAAAAACTTTGTGAAATTGTTAGATGTTCGAGTATAAATTTAATTTTAATTTTCTACTTCTTTTTAAATCTTTCCGCTTCTGTCTTATTTCCAAAAAGATTAAGTTCTATCTTAGGCTTTTCACCTTCCGTTTTATTTACTTGATACTTCAGAAATTTCTTCATATTTACTCCAGCAAGTAAGCCTAATGTTTCAAAAAGCAGTTTTTTTAATTTCTCTGCTTCCTTTTCTCTTTTTCAAAATCTTTCCGCTTTTGTCTTATTTCCGTAATGATTACGTTCTATGTTAGGCTTTTCACCTTCCGTTCATTGTATCTGCACTTTTCATGCAGGGTTGCCATGTTAGCTTTTTTAACGCCAAATTTGATAAATCTGGCTTTTTTTAAACGCATTTGGCATCAGAATTTCAGTTTGGCTTTTTCTTGGCTTCTTTTAGATTTCTATTTTAGTTTCTATTTTTTATAATTATATGAATAACAATATTTATTCTGCAACATGGCGTAGTGGTTACCGACGCGATGGCGTAGTGGTTAGAGCGTCCGCTTCGCAGTCGGTAGACCTGGGGTTCATTCCCCTTGTCGAGTCATACCAAAAGACTTTAAAAAATGGTATCTATAGCTTCCCTGCTTGGCGCTCGGCATTTATGGGAGGTTGTGGAGAACAAGCCGGCAAGTTCGCTTGTTGTGTCCTTGGGCAAGGCACTTAACGGGAAGCCCCCGCCTTTATGTGGAAGACAGGTGGCCCATAAACCTCGAAAAAGGCAACTCCCAAGCGAGTGCGGACTTCCCGTCCAAAGTATAGCGATACAATTCGCTTTCTCGTGAATGGAGGATAAAAATGGCAAATAAAACAAAAAACAATATTACTTAGCTACTTAAAACTCATACTGTACGTATTCTGTTGTGACTTGTAACCAAACTGAGGACAGCAAAGCTGCAGGTTTCCAGATGTTTGACCTCTTAGTTATCGTTACAGTGTCGGTGTGACAGAGACAGATGGAAATATATATTGCATTGTAAAATATTGCTGTTCGCTTAGTATTTCTTTTTATTTAGTTTTTGATTTTTGTGTAGATTTTTTATACAGTTGTCAGTGGTGACTGTATAGCGTCAGGTGTACATTCTGGTTCTGCCATTTAATTATTACTTCTTACTTTTGAGCCCTTCATCAAGTAGCTGTAGGATAACTTGCATGAAAACTAAAGCGAGAAATAGACTTCAGCTGTCTCTGTTGGAGGCAATCATTAGAATTAGAGCAGAACTTTTATCTTCAAATAAATGCTGTAAGGAATTTGTTCCTTCAACCAAAATGTTGAATAGATTCAAAGCTGACATACTATATTCTAATAAATCCTCCATTGAATCTGTCAACAATGAAGAGAACAAACTTTTCGAAGAAGTTTTTATGTGATATAAGTACAATTTCTAAATAAAATTTCAATTTGGTAGTTAGTAAAATTGTTTGGCTTTTTTGTTTCTCGGCTTGGCTTTATTTAATCACTGGGATCTGGCAACCCTGTTTTCATGTAGTTAAAACAAACAAACTTCGGATAGAGGTGGTACGTTGCACGTGTTTGAAGGAACTCAATTGAGTGAAAGACTGAATTGGGCTTAATCCAAGATTTTCAAGTATACATTTATGAATAGATTTTACCAAGGTTTCATAGCTCTTTACTTGATTCTTCAGAAATTTCTTCACATATACTCCAGCAAGTAAGCCTAATGTTTCAAATAGCAGTTTTTTTAATTTCTCTGCTTCTTTTTCTCTTTTTCAAAATCTTTCCGCTTTTGTCTTATTTCCGTAATGATTACGTTCTATGTTAGGCTTTTCACCTTCCGTTCATTGTATCTGTCCTTTTCATGAGGTTTAAAACAAACAAATTTTGGATAGAGGCAGTTCGTTGCACGTGTTTGAAAGAACTCTACGTCTGCCTGGTGCTTGGCTACTTTCCTTGAAACTGCTTCAAGCTGACGAAAAATCTTTTTTACTGTCTTCCCGTAGTGACTCTCAACAAACTTAGAAGCAAACGATTGGGATCTTTTGACAATTCTCAGCAAAAAACCAGAGCCAGTATACTGCTGTACATATTTTAATTAGGACGTTTGGCTCAGCGCTGCTAGCATTGTCAACCAAAATAGCGCAACTGATTACTTTAAAATTTAATAAACTATGGCGAAGCGTAACAATTCAGTTACGAAAGGAAGAAAAATATCTCAAGAATGGAAACATGTTTCTAAAGAGGAATTCATGGCCTTTATCGGAGTTTTGTTGTTGGCTGGGGCAGAAAAAATTGGGATGTAGGTATTCGACAGCTGTTCTCAGACCCCGAAAAAAATTCTGCCTACAAAGCCACATTTGGTACCAGCAGGCTTGAAAACATACGCTGTTACATCAGGTTCGACGATAAGCGAACACCGGTTGCACAATTGAAGCAAGATAATTTGGCCGCATTCAACTTCGTCAGGGAATTGTTCATAGAAAACTGTAAAACTCAGTATGATCTAGGTGCTTATACGACAGTGGACGAACAGCTTGTTCCCTTCAGAGGACGAGGCCCATCTCCTCAATACATGCCAAGCAAACCTGGTAAATATGGCGTTAAGATTTTCTGGTTGTGTGATGCATTCTTTCCATATGCCTTCAATGGAAAAATTTATGTGGGAAAGCAACCAGACGCAGCAACAGAGAAAAACATGAGTTAAAATCTTGTTCTTTACCTGACAGCACCAATTTAAAACACAGGAAGAAATGTGACTATTGGCAATTATTTCACAGGGATCCAGCTGGCAAACATGATGTTTCACAAGGAGTTAACTTACCTTCTATGTAAGCATCATAGAAGATGACGCTCAGAAAAGGCCGGAGATCATCCACTTTTACAACAAAACAAAAATCGGAGTAGATCTAGTTGATCAAATGGTACAAACATGCACATGCAGAAGAGCAACACGCAGATGGCCTTTCGCTCTTTTTTGTAACATACTTGACATTGTTGCTTTAAATGTATACACAAATTTCCGAAAACTGCATCCGAAATACGAAAAAAGCAAAGCTTCCAAGCGTAAACTTTTCATTACGGAACTTGCCAAAAGTCTCATCACTCCACATATGAAGACCAGGCAGAAAACTCCGCAGTTGCAAAAGCCAACAAAAGAAGCAATGATAAGGTGCGGTTTGTCGTTTGCTTGTTCGTCTGCACAAAGGGAAGCTGCTCCACAGAAACGAAAGAGGCGTACTCTGTGCGAGACATCCAGAGACAAAAAGGCGTCGAAAGTTTGCTCAAAATGCTACAGACATGTGTGTCCAGCACATAGTCACACCTGCATTACTTGTAACGACTGCCAAGAATAAAGAAAGAGAAAATCTTGACAAAACTTTGAATGATTGCCAGTCAGTATATACTTTCATGTCGCTGTTCTGCAGAGTAACCTAGAATATTTTGCTTACATGGGGGAGGGAATATATTTCGTACGCTAGTGATGGGTAGGCAGCTATTAATCACACGTCAACCGTGATGACAAAAGATAAAATGGCTACAGTGCAGAATAATATCGCTCCCCATGAAGCAAAACTTGTAGCTGTCTTTCAAAGAATCAAGCGATTTAAATGAGAATTTTGAGAATCTTGAAGGACTAATGCTCATTTGCGTGATTATGTCTATGGTGCTTTTGTTCCTTTCATTTCCGTACAAGTTTGTATCATAGTTACGCTATACAGTGGAATCGGGTTAATCGCATAGTCCAAATTCAAAATATTTTTATGCAATTAAACAGAATATGCATTTAAATCAATTTCAAATCAAATGAGGTATATTGCTTGCGATTTACAGTCCTTATGCAATAAAGCGAATTATGCGATTATCAGATATGCAATTAACCGGATTCACCTGTATCTCATTGAATAATGTGCAGAGACCGAATGCATGTAATGCCCTGACCGAAAATGTGCTGAAATGTGGAAAATTGTGTTCTTAACACTATGGGTCAAAAATGACCCATGTTATGCATTTGCGTATATTTTTTCATGTATGCATTTAAGGGTTAAAATTGGTTTACACACGACAAGATATTTGGGGGGGGGCGTGGTTCCTTTCCTATATGATGGAATCATAGCACAAATCGAACTTAACGTCACAAATGTCATTGCGAGAGAGGTCGCATCAAGATGTGATACAGACCTATAAATAAATATCTTATGATCGTCAGTGTAAGCAACCGTTATTATGGCGTGCCCCAAAAATTTAACTTCGTACTTCCCCTGCACTCAATATTGGAAAATTGGATAGAATGATAACGTGATATGTACGTTGTTTGTGAATAAGACCGGTTTTAATTGAAAAGTATGATGATTAGGATTAAAGTCATAGCGGCTTCTACTTTATTCTACTGCTTTTTTATTTAATTTTGATGTCTGACATTGCAATTATTTTTGTGGGAACAATTACGGAGAGTGTGGCAGCACAATGTTTTTTAATTTTAAGGTATTTGAGTTGTGATAAAAATGTAAAAGCGTGACCAAAATTTCGGTGCTTTCCACTGCAGGTGCGACAACACTCGATGGGGGAAGCGAACTGGAGTCAAGATTGTGGAACGCAATATCATTGCTCTTGATCTTGTGCTGACTCCTATAAGTCGACCAACAAGTGATTTGTGATCTACAGTAAGTTCTTTGCCGAGTGACGTAAAGTGTTGCGTAAACGTGAGAGTCCAGATAGGATATCACCATGATCACTAATGGTGATTTGCCGGGCAGAACATTATCATTGATCTTTTGGCTCAGCTTTCTCTCGGCTTTCCTCCTGTTTAACTAGAAAGCTGTTGACACATTTTTGGTTTTACGTAGTTGAAGGTTCAAGTTTAAATCTCCAGTCTAATCTTTAATTTTTCAGCTTCTTCTACGGTTTTAAATAATCTCAAGAATCACTTTTTTCAAGTTCTTTAAACTGTTTTGCAAAGATCAGTTTTTTGTCTTGTTCTGTTCCACCTTTTTTTACTTTTAAGTTTTTATAACTTTTCTCTTCTCTTGTCGCTTGCTTTATTTTATTTTATTTTTTTGCTTGCTTTGTTTCAACTACAGCAGGTGCAAACTCGATGCTGGTGATGTTTGATATCATCAAGCAATGGCATGAATATTTAGTCAAGAAATGATTTATTGACTAAAAGTTTCCTTGAAATCACTTTGAACCTTTTGCATCCATTATAGCAAGAGCTAAATGCTATTGAACATTTGTTTTTTTTTCAAATTTTACAAACTGCCACGTTTTGTCTTTCTTACGTCGTAATGGTAGGATGCGTCAAATAGGAAAGTTAAAAGAAAAAAGATTGGGATTTAACGCTCCTGTATTAACTTACCAACCAATTTTAGTTCGGATCTAAAATCCCTGTACAACACATTTTTGCATTCGTGCGTTTCTGCGCTGCGTCACGCAAACCGTTACGTTGCGGCATTACGTCATCGGTTGCGTCGGTTATAACGTTTGATCGCGTAAAGTAAGATTGCATGTAAAAATATTTGCTCAAAATCCTTCCAAAGTTTCAAAATTGCACAAAAACCAACAACGCCCGGAAAAAGATTGCTAAATACAAAATTTTGACTAAAATTGACAAAAAAATGTTCAATCCTTAAGTTGAAATTTAGTCCTGCTTTTAACTTTTTGAATGTTGAGTCCAATCGTCAAAAGCCATCAATGTGGCAATCACCAGTTTGGGTAACTAGCGATCGTAAGTTAACCTGAAGATCTTTGCTGCTTTTTTTCGTTGAGGAAAATATTTCACAAAAGAATGGATCCATTTATTAACGAACTAAACCAAACAGAAACAAATTTTACTGAATCAAACTAACCGCTGTTAACACAAGCTTTACCTGAACCACCTGAATCAACTGGATATGGTCAAACTGAAGTGAAACAATTTTAATTATTCCAAAATATACTAAAAGCAAAATCAGTAAACTTAAAATGTTCCCTAATTAATTAATCTGCGCAAACAAACGAATCAACCAAAATTGCACTAAAAGTGCTGAGAAGATAAAATCATTGAATATAACAAATAAGGTCAAAACATCGTAACACAAAATCCAGGTTAGAAACCGCTATATTTCCAATAGGGTAAAATAGATCGATTGGTTGGATGGTCAAAAGCACAGTGAATTTTGGTGCTTTTCAAGTGATATTTACTTTTCCTAATTCAGGCCTACCTTTGACGACTTACAAATCAGTTCTTTTCTTTTCTTAAAACTACTAAACATTGAATCAAGTGTTAATTGCGAATTGTTTCTTATAGTTTGAACTGAAATGATTTTTTTATTAATTTTTGTTTTGAGGCTTTCTCTCGGGATTTTACAAATTTCTCATTGGTAGCACTGCTTCGAGTCATGACGTTCTATGCAATACAACCTGAGAAAAAAATGCGTCAGAAAATCTAGCGACATTGCTTCAAACCATGACAGAAACCGCAACCGGTCATCGTCTACGTATTAAAAATGACCATTTCAGCGGTCATGGCACAGAAGCAGCTTCCAGTTCTGAGCAATTACATTCCGAACAAAGATCTGACTTGAGACGTTACTTTGATGTTTAGCTCAAAATAATATCTTACTATAGCCATTAGATGGCACTAATAACAACATATTTAAGATTTAAACATAGCAGGCATTTCTTGTATGTCGAGTGTAACGATATTACAACCAGATCAATTCGTTCTTTTGACAAATTTATTCTTCAGAATTAATGTTTCGCTCCCCTCAGTTACCGGGGAGCTTCTTCAGAAAACGGTAGATGTTACTAGTGTAACATATAAACTGTGCAACATAAAAAATATAAAGACAACCTGATTACTAAACACTAAAAATTATTTACCAACACGGCAGGCAGTGACGTAATTACGAAAACATTGCTATATCACAGATCCAGGAGTGGGCAAGTAAAAAGTTTTGTGAGATACATAAGACATTATTTATTGGAGGCAAACACACTATAAACAGCCGGAAAATTTGCACCATCATTGCGATTAATTACATTACATGAACAAGCCTTTTGATTTATCAAAAAACTTTCCGCAACGCGACGTCTATATGCATGTGATTGTGACTTCAGTATTTTGACATTATCCCAATCTATTCTATGATCGAAATCCATAATATGTTGATTCATCGCTGACTTCTTAGTGTTAAAAGTCTTGACCGCATCAGCATGTTCCCGTTTTTTGGTTCTAACACTACGTCCTGTTTCACCTACATACACAGCATTGCAATCCCGGCGAGAAATTTGAAAACAACACTGTAGTAAGGTAACAACACTGTAGTATTGGATAAACTGCAATATGATAAAAAACTTTTAAAGTTGTTATCTGATTCTGCAACATACCAAGTAATTTTAAAAAATCCAATCTGTTCCATTGAAAAACGTTTAAATCGTTTCATTTGGAAGTTGTACAAAAATGACAAGATTTCCTCTTATTTGTACAAAACTTTACGTAGTAGTGATTCAGTTTTGCCAAGAACATATGGACTTCCGAAAATTCATAAACCCAGTGTTCTTCTTTGTCCTATAGTTTCCTTCATTGGTACAGCTACCTACCAGCTTGCCAAATTCATTAAGCACATTTTTGTTTCCTTAGTTGGAAATATCCGGACAGGTATCTTCAATATTCGTCTCATCACCCGGTTAATCAAAAAATTAGTGTGGCTTGTATATTATTCTCCAGAGCCAACAGTATCACATCCAATAACGAAAAAAAGGTTGAAAAGTTTGATCAAATAACAAAAACCCTAAAAAATAACGGATTTCCCAGTAACAAAAGTAGTTTTAAGAAGTACTTGAAAAATCATAATTTTAGAAAAACAGAAAAACTGCAACGGTTCACTTCGATTCCCTACGTGCAAGGTGTCTCCGAACCTATTAGCCGAGTTTTGACTCGAGTTGGTATCGGAGTGGCTTTAAAACCACATCACACGTTGTCTTCGTTGTTTCGCAAACCTAAAGATGTTATTAATTTTGAACAAAAGCGTGATTTGGTGTATCAAATTTCTTGCCGGGATTGCAATGCTGTGTATGTAGGTGAAACAGGACGTAGTGTTAGAACCAAAAAACGGGAACATGCTGATGCGGTCAAGACTTTTAACACTAAGAAGTCAGCGATGAATCAACATGTTATGGATTTCGATCATAGAATAGATTGAGATAATGTCAAAATACTGAAGTCACAATCACATGCATATAGACGTCGCGTTGCGGAAAGTTTTTTGATAAATCAAAAGGCTTGTTCATGTAATGTAATTAATCGCAATGATGGTGCAAATTTTCCGGCTGTTTATAGTGTGTTTGCCTCCAATAAATAATGTCTTATGTATCTCACAAAACTTTTTACTTGCCCACTCCTGGATCTGTGATATAGCAATGTTTTCGTAATTACGTCACTGCCTGCCGTGTTGGTAAATAATTTTTAGTGTTTAGTAATACAGGTTGTCTTTATATTTTTTATGTTGCACAGTTTATATGTTACACTAGTAACATCTACCGTTTTCTGAAGAAGCTCCCCGGTAACTGAGGGGAGCGAAACATTAATTCTGAAGAATAAATTTTAATATAGCTTTGAAAAAAGCTGTTTAAGTCATAAGCTTTTCGTGACGCTCTCATCAGTGGCGGTATCGCGTCAAAAGGGAAGATCTAGAGTGAATAAGTGTGTTATATGTGAATAATTTAGAACGTTAGGCCATCAAGACAAGCCAATGATAGCGCTAGTATTGCAAAGCGCGCCAAAGAAAGATTTCGCAATTGCGAAAGTTAGAGAAGGCGCAGCAGGAAGCCAAATGCCACGATTATCGAAAGAGTTTGAGAGTGTAAACAAACTCTTTCTGTCTGCATAACACCGGGCGTCGGGTCTTGATATAAGTAGCCTTTAAAACAGGGGTGGCCAACCGTGGCGCATTGCATGTTTAGAGGTGGCGCATTCCAGGTTTAAGATTTTTCGGGCAATTTGGGTAAGTGTCCTTTCATCTGGCCGAAAAATTTGTCACTCCAACAACATCTCCAAAAAAAAAAAAGTGATGGAAAAGGTGCAGCGAAACAGGGGATGACCTTTTTTTTTTTTTTTTGGAGATCACCGCTAAATATGGTCTTGTTTTGACTTCAAAGTATAGATTTTATACTTTGAAGTCAAAACAAGGCCATATTCAGCGGTGATCTCCAAAAAAAAAAGAGGTCATATATTTATACTATAAATATATTACTACACGTTTGAGACCAATGAAAAGCTATGAATGTTTGTGTGGCGCATCTTCAAATGAATGCTTGTGTGGCGAAAAATTTTGGCGCATGGACTGAAAAGGTTGGCCACCCCTGCCCTACATTTATGGCGCATCCGACACGGGTTGGTAGAAGAGTTGGCGCTTTGCATAAAAAGCTTGGCCACCCCTGCTCTAAAAGATTAAGATGGAAAGAGCTGCGCGCTGCGGGGAGGATTGAAAACGGCTTATCATCATAGTTTAATGCGCATCGATCATTATCTAAAAGATGCTGACCAATGGCGGAGTCACAATCCGGTTTGGTGTCGGTTCATTTGCACAATCTGTGTGGTTGAGATCGGCGTGGACGAGTCAATTGCTGTCTTAACCATTGCGGAACATGGTGCTTGATGCGATCCTGTAGTCGTTGAGATGTTCGCCCTACGTACGGACTATCACAGTGACACTTGTATTCACATATGACAAAACTTTTCTGATTGGCAGGTAGAACATCCTTGCGGGCCTAGTAGTATCACCGAGAGCATTACCAAAACGGTCACGTGTGAGTGCAGCAAGCAATTGCTCGAAGGGAGCGGTTGCTTGTCTTAGTCAGAGCCGATCTCATGCCGAAGTGGATATATCATGCAATACGACCAACTGGATCGCAAAGACCTCGAATGTATGGTTTGCCGAAAACACACAAAGAAGGCACTCTACTTCGCCCAATACTGTCTATGACAGGTTCGTCCCATCATGAACTTGGCAAGTGGTTGGCTAGCCTATTACAACCTGTGTTGGAGCGGTTTTCGTCACACTGCATATCAGATTCGTTTACGTTTGCTAATACCATGCAAAATCTTGACATCGACCCTAATGTCTTCATGTGTTCTTTTGATGTATCCAGCTTGTTCACCAACGTTCCCCTTGATGAAACCATCAAAATCTGTTCGGAAGCCCTCTACGACCAGTCTAATTCCCGATCAGTGATTCCAAGGGACGTGTTTGTTGAATTGATAAAGAGCGCTACATCCTCAGTTGAGTTTAGCTTCAATAACACCATGTACAAGCAAACAGACGGAGTAGCTATGGGATCACCACTTGGTCCAGCTTTGGCCAACATCTTCGTCGGATATTATGAAGAAAAGTTATTTTCTCAAACGCAGAAGCCTCCAACATACTTCAGATATGTTGACGACACGTTTTCCATCTTCAATCACGAAGCTGAAGCAGATGAATTTCTGACCAAACTTAACTGTCTTCATCCATCCCTCAGATTCACCTTTGAAAAAGAGAAAGGGAAATGTCTACCGTTTCTTGACGTCTACGTCGAAAGAACAGATGTTAGCTTGGAGACCAGTGTATACTGGAAACCCACTCTCACTGGCCAGTATTTGCGTTGGGAGTCCTTTAGTCCTCTCAAACGCAAAATAAGTCTAATATCTACATTGGTGCATCGAGCTCTAATGATTTGCACCAAGCGTAGATTCAATAAAGAAATAGAACGGATTACGAAGACATTACTGGACAATGGCTATCCTAAAAACATCATCAACACTCAAATCACCAAGAAAATTGCTCAGTTCTCCACCCTTAAGCGATTTTGCCCTGAAAAGTGTTCTATGTACTTGAGGGTCCCTTGGATAGGTAAGCCATCCACAAACTTAAAAAAAGAAGTCAAAATCGCCGTGGAAAGCTGCTATGATTCCGTCAGCACCCGCTTGATCTTTACGTCTAAGCGCATGCTGCCTGTGGCCCGCAAGGATGTTCTACCTGCCAATCAGAAAAGTTCAGTCATATATGAATACAAATGTCACTGTGATAGTCGGTACGTAGGGCGAACATCTCAACGACTACAGGATCGCATCAAGCACCATGTTCCGCAATGGTTAAGACAACAATTGACTCGTCCACGCCGATCTCAACCACACAGATTGTGCAAAAGAACCGACACCAAACCGGATTGTGACTCCGCCATTGGTCAGCATCTTTTAGATAATGATCGATGCGCATTAAACTATGATGATAAGCGGTTTTCAATCCTCGCCGCAGCGCGCAGCTCTTTCCATCTTAATCTTTTAGAGGCTACTTATATCAAGACCCGACGCCCGGTGTTATGCAGACAGAAAGAGTTTGTTTACACTCTCAAACTCTTTCGATAATCGTGGCATTTGGCTTCCTGCTGCGCCTTCTCTAACTTTCGCAATTGCGAAATCTTTCTTTGGCGCGCTTTGCAATACTAGCGCTATCATTGGCTTGTCTTGATTGCCTAACGTCCAAATTATTCACATATAAAACACTTATTCACTCTAGATCTTCCCTTTTGACGCGATACCGCCACTGATGAGAGCGTCACGAAAAGCTTATGACTTAAACAGCTTTTTTCAAAGCTATATTAAAATTCTGTACCACCAACAAGATTTTTAAGGATTAATTTGTCAAAAGAACGGTTGTAATATATTTAAGATTTATCATAAGCAACATTTTTTGGAGAATATAAACAAATAAATACAATAACAAAAATCCTATTAACAAGCTGCATTAATGAGTAAAGGAGTGAACTCTGGCTACAACGCCGAGTTTATTTTGAAATGATTTCACTTTAAAGCTCTTCAAGAACTGAAACAAACTCTGATTCCGCGATCGGTGATCTTTTCTTTCTTCGCTGGAACGCATTCAAGTGTGACGTCACAAACACTCAATGTTGTCATAACATGGTGATGGAAGGCAAATTATATAGAGACACTTTCAGATATTCCCACCAAGAGAGGGAGTGGTTTTGCGGTGCGAGCTTCGCCGCAAGGCTGGTTCTGCGGTGGTCGGAGAACCTGAACTCGTAGGTTCGATTATCCTGAAGGAATAGAGCGCCGTTATCGCGACGATTCCATTGTCCAGACGCTTTCCGGTACAAGGACGTCCCAGGCATGGATGAGTAGTAAAGTCGATGATTCTCGATGCTGGAACAAAGCAATATTTTAGTGCATTCCATCACTTTAAAAATTGGCACCATCTTACCGAATCGCGGGCAGCGGGAGTCTGTAAGCGACCCCTCGTCTCCACAAACGAGCCAGTTCCTTGTACCCGACCACATTTGCGAACTCCGTCCAATCCAATTCCATCAGGGTCCTTCTCTTTTCTATGTCATCTTGCTCCTCGAATTGTGCCTTCATAATCATAAATTATTCGAGATTGCACTCAGCTGGTTGTGGAAACAGTTGAAAAATTTTTAAAGTTATCGCGAAACGATAATCAAATTGATTATGACTTAACAACTTACTTTATGCCACGCTCGCTCCGCAAACGCAATCAAGCGTGGGAAAATCTGCTGCTCCAACATATCCGGATTTCTCAGGAGTTTGCTCCACACGTGCGCCTGCATCCCGAGCACGTTGCCTGCATCACAATATGAAACTAAATGCTTCACTGCAAGGAAGACAACTCAAGCTAGGGAAGGAGGGATCGGCTTTCTGAAGAGCCAGGCGGTTTTATATTATTTACAGTTTTATTATGGAAATGGCAGTATAGTTTTTTCAAAGAAATATTCCTGTCAATTGCAACGTGAAACACACAATCTGTCCATGTGATAAAAAAATATTTTTCTGCTATCTTATGGCAATAAATAAAAATGAGCATTCACAACGTTCAGATTTCGGTTCTCAGTTCATTCAATCAATGTTTTGGATATTTCGCTGATTTTGCAATGTAGTTTTAAAGAGTTTTTCCCAATACCTGCTTTAAAACGAAATAAATTTTGTTAAGTCCACTATCATTTGATCTTATTGTCAGTTTGAAAGTATTACAGCAACGATTTTAGCGTATTTCACATTTGTCTGTAAATATAATTAAACAGAGTGTGATTGGGCGAGTGAGGAGGGACTGAAAATGCTAAACGTAATAGCCTATATGATAATTCTACCAATGCTGAATGTGATAAAAAGCATTCCAAGAGAGAACGTTTAAACTGTTACAAAATGAAATTAACGAAATCAATCATCATACATTACAGTTGGATAAAAAAAATGCTTTCTTTTGTGACTACCAATGTGTACGTTAGTTCACTTTCACGCACAAGGTTCCAAATGTAATTCCCCATCATACTTTTATTGCACTGGCCTATATAGCGTTCCTCAAACAATTTGACATTTTGGTGAAAACTTTCACCTTGCTCTTCCGAGTAATCGCCCATGTTATCCTTGAACTCATCGATATAAGAGTGCAGAACATGGAGCTTTAGCGACACCCTGCAGCCCATCTCCTCATATGCATCCACAAGTTCCTTCACAATTTATCTGAAGTTATCTGCTTTGTGATTCCCCAGGAAACCTTCAACCACAGAAACAAAGCTTTTCCAAGCTCTCCTCTCAACCACAGATAGCTTCTCAGAAAAACTGTCGGACCTCATAAATCTCTTCACTTGAGCACCCACAAAAACTCCACCTTTAATCTTTGCCTCCGACAACTTCGGGAACAACTCTTGGGTGTTCTTGAACGCATCACCTTCTGGGTAGAGATGGGCAATTCAGAATACCGAATCCAAAGGATTCAAATCCCAAACTATCCGAATTCAAAATGACAATTCAAACCGGATAATAGGATTTGGTTTATATCCTGCTTACAAGCTTTATCACGTTGCTTGGTCACAGATTTTCTTTTTGTAAAAGTATTAATTGCATGCAATGATTCAAAAACTAACTCGCACACACAGGCAAACATGTGGAAAGCTTAAATATATTGCACTGCAATAAACTCGTTCTCTGATTGTTCTTCTGTTGCTGTAAACTCGTAACACATGGTTTCATGTTGATTGTGCTAATTGCAAAAAAAAAAGATTCGAATTCGCATTCTGGATTCGGTTTAACTATTCTAGAATAGTATATTGTTCTAATTTGCTCATTCCTACTTCTTCACAAACTGCTTGATGAGGTCCAGTTTGATGTGGAGAGGGGGCAGTAGCACTTTCTTCGGCTCTACCAACGATGTTTGCTTCACGTTATGAGCTCCAATAACGTAGCTGGACTTAGGAGGCCAATTTCTCTTCCCTAGTGAAGGGGTGTATTTCTGCTATCCCAAAGGCAGAGACAGCAAGGAAACTTAGTGAAGCCTCCTTGGAGCCCCATTAAGAAGACTACCGTCTTGAAGTCGCTAATAACCCCCCCAACTATATAGGACATACTTAAAAGCACTTAGCAGAATTTCGAAGTTCTCGTAATTCTCTTTGATCTGCCCTGAATGAGCCAAAGGAATGGAGGGGCACTTGTTTGTGTTGTGCAGTAAAACAGCTTTGAGACTTCTTGATGAGATGTCAATGATAAGTTGCCAATCAGAAGTATTGCAGGAAATCCTCATAGCTTCGAAAAGCCCTCTTATATCATGGCAGTAGCACAAACCATCCCTAAAAGAGAAAAAAGTCGAAAAACCACGATGCCTTTTCCTCTGGAAAGTAATGCGGACATTATCGTCAAGTAAATCCCATTGTTTCAACCTGGATATCAAAAGCTCAGCATTGGACTTTGTCAGTGCCATCTCTCGAACGAGGTCATTGATGTCTTCTTGATTAGGGTAATAGGGCCATCTTTTATTCCTTAGTCGGCGTGGACGACGCATAATTAATGCTGATGATAACGCATCTTCCTTTTCGGAATCTTCAAAACCTTTCTCTGCTGGACAAGATTGATCTTTTGAGGGTGGCTGTGGCACAAGCAGGTCAGTGGTATTTTGAGGAACAGGTGCAATAGAAGATGGAATGTCAGGATACTCGATGGGGGGTGCATTCTTTCCCTTTCTTCGTTTGGTTGGATCCACCATGCAGAAGTAGCAATCTGTATGGTAATCTGAAGGCTCGCGTCAGATACGGAGATAGCAAAACGCACAGCTCTTTTTTCTCTTCTTAACCAACCTTCCAGAGTGTGACGACAGTAATCACAGATGACATGTAGTACCCAACGTTTATCTTGGTCACCAACTGGCATTCCGAAATAAGCAAGTTAGGCTTCTCCTGCGCGAATGCAGTTGTTCAAACAGGGTTTTATGGCTCTCTTTGCAAAAACTCACCACACACATAGCAGAAGGAATCGGCTGAATATTTGCAACCACGGGCAGTCATAGCACAATTTTTCAAGATTGTGTTAGCCTACAATAAATGAGAACTTAAGTTGTAACACTAAAAATAAGAGTCCATTAGCTGTACAATACCCAACTAGGTAACAAAAATAGTAGAAATCATGAATAAAATTGTGAAAATTAAAAAAAGGATAAATTTTTTACAAACCCAAAGTTTCAAGACAATGATAGTTATTTTCGCTTGTTTTCAAGCGTAGTAAATCAGAAACTGGGGGTTATTTCCAAGAAACAAGAAAATAAAATTTATTGTTACATGGTGTAGTCAGTCACAATTTACCGCTTATTTTGCTTCCAAATAAGGCGTGGGGGGAGAAGCTGAAGACTTTTTTGTCGTCAATATAGTCTGCGGCCCAACGCACACCCAATTCTTCTTCATCTGGATCTTGGGTGTGATCAAAATACAAATGATCGGCCACTGCCACAACCACCTGAAAAACATCCGCCCTACTCATTAGGAGCTCTTCAACTTATCTTCAGCTGCTGCCCATTCCTGGAAATCTAAGATTTCTCCACGCCCAGCTGCAAAGCAGATTAGAGCAACAACAGCCAAGAAATTTCTATTTGTTGTGGCCAGCACTGTTTTGATCTGGCTAAACAGCGCGTTTTTTAGACAACTTGACTTCCTTTTCCGAATCCATTTTTCACCCTTCCACAGCGCATCGATCTAGCAAACTCGATGTATAGAGTTATAAAGGCAATCTACGCGCTTTAAATGCATGTTCACACGAATGATGTGGTTATTTCACAATGCAATAGTATTGCAAATAATAAAAGCCTCCCTCCCATAATTTGACGAGACCATCCCTGGACGCGTTTTGTCCTTTTGGACTCATCAGCAGGGGCTGTCCCGTCATCACCAAAACCAAAACCCCACATTTGCAATAATATGAAAAATGTATCATTCTATTACAAATTCCTTCACATATCGCGCGCGTGGCGCATGCTATCACTTTGGTACGGGGATCCCATCTGGTACACTGCGATTTGAGTGGTACACTGCGATCTAGCAAACTATTTCGTTCCCTGCACCTGTCTAGTCCTGCTTATAATTGGGAACGCTATTTTCGCTCAAAACCTTTTCTAGAATTTGCGACAACTATTGTTACTTTTTGGTTTGCTTCGAGCAAACTTTTTCTTTGTTTCACGTTGCAATGATAATCGTAGATTATGACGTCAGAATCAAAAAGCTTCAATTTTTCCGAATTTGATCTGAGAAGAAACAAGTGAAAGTATTTCCTGTGTGTACTATTCTAGCTTAGCTTATTTCAGTGTCATTTCGTGCTGGCAAAAGACACCTAGCTTTTATTCGTACGTTTGGTGCAAGGTTTTGCGGAAGAAATGAACTCGATCGGCAGTACTGGTGGATCCGAAACACGTCTGAACACAAATGTTTTATGTGTAAGAGCAACAATATTCTGTGACTGGGCAATCAAAACGCTCGACTACAAAATCACAGCACTTACGGGAAGATGGCGTCATCCCAAACAGCAACTCCCAGTTTATAATTTTCTTTGCACATTTTAGAGACACGTTGGTAAAAATATTGCTGCAATTCATCATTCCTGAAACGTAACAATATCTGTTACTGTGATGTCACAAACATCATTATTTTATCACTTACTGCCTGGAAAAGGTCTTCGGTTTGTTGAGCATCTGTTCACACTCGAGGGATTTTGACCATGAGTGCTTGGGGACTTCGTTTCCTCCAATGTGGATCGTTTTGAGTGGCTGGATGAAACCGTGAAGCTCTTTTATCTCTTTGATCACGTGATTCATAAATCTTACGAAACAACAGAGATATTGCGAGTTATAAACAACGGACACCGTGTTTCTCAAAATCATGGCCCTCACCGGTATGATGATGGCATGCAAGGATTAATGGCGTTGCCAAGGTAACCTTGCATCGACTTCACGCTAGAGTGATCATTAACATCACTGAGAAGGAATTCCTTGGCCTTACTAACGTCACCTTGTTTCATGAACTTCGCATACCTGCAATAATTGCTAAAGTTATTTCGCGTTGGCAGCGATTTCATGAGAGAGATTGCCGTTTAAATCGAATTTGAATATCACTTCAACACAAAATGTAAATATCGTTCACAAAAATGTAATTCGTTTACGCGCATGAGCTCACGCTCTGATGGCGAATCCTGACTCAAATCGAGCGGCCGCGACTGGCGAACTGCACGGCCCTTCCCTGTCTGCCGCGTAAATACGCAGGAAATAAGTAATAAGTGTCTTTCCCAAGAACAGTACAAGCAAACTTGCCGGTTTCTTTACCACATCATCTTTTTCGTGCTGAGCATTAACTGAAGTCGGTGGTAAAAGTCGACACTATGAATTAAACCTAGGTCTACTAACTGCTAAGCAGGTATTCTAGTCATAGCACCGTTTAAATACAGCGTGGCTTTATTCAAACAGTATTACAATCACTCAAGTAAAACGATAATAAAATGGAATGCGAGTAACATTAGAGTAGAATGTCATTCTCACGTGAAGTCAATATTAGAAAAATTGAAAATCTCTTTAAAAATTTTCCAAGATGCTTTCACTTTCAATAGAGAAAGTATTATAATGTTGTGTCTTTATATTCAAAATCATGTATAGGTCGAGTTTTAAATTCCAATTAAGGCAGCTCATTTTTGGTCTTTAGCGACATCAAGAGGCTTGCTACCTGTTTTCCATGGCACGAATGGCGGCGCTGCAATGGGCAGGAGTGCCGATCTCTGGAATCACTTCAACGTAGTGGTCGGGTGCGGCCTTCAAGATAAGAAGGTAGCTGTGCTTTGTGTAATAACCGCTACCTGGGAACATGGATAAAATAGAATTTTTTCACCCAGAAAACGTTTGTAGTCACTTAAAAAACAGCTTGCATTTAGACCTGCTTTGAAGTTACAGGTACAGCTGGCAATGCATTTCTACGAAAGCCGATAAACAAGAAATTGTTAATGCTGTTTCCAAGGAAACCAAAATTTCATATCAATCTTGATTTTAACTCACAACCGCTCGTTTACGACTCTATTGTGATACAAAAAAGATCAGATTGTGTTTTAATATTGACAATTATCAAGTAGCTCACCTGAAGTGTTCATGAAGGCTCCTGATCCAAGAGTTGGCATCAACCCTTTTCCGCTTTTGTAACGATGACTTCTGTATAAAGTATAACAGGGTTTGTCGCCGGCATTGCGCCAGGTAGCTTTCTATTTAAGAGCTCCACCAGCTCAGTAAAGTTGCTGATTCACAGCAGTGAGAGGTCATTAATAGCCTCCAACCAATACCAGTCTGTCTTCTTGGTTCTGGGTCTATTTACTGTCAAATTGTATTCATGAATGGCTTCAAATGAACTGCTGCTTTCCTTAATTAAATCTTGTTTAAATTTTAGGGTCTCCCTCCCCACCCCCTACCCTCTTAGAGAAAAGAGAGATAAACATAGAAACAACTACAACGCTTCCAGATAAATCTATTCTGAAATATCTTTTTCATTTGTGGTTGCTTGACTTGATTCGGTCGAAGTGAAAGATCAACGACAGGCCATGACGTTCCGTCAACGCTGGAGCATACTAAGCTCTTTCATAAACGTAAACTCGAGCTTTTACAGATTGTAATGTATGGTAAATGGTAAGCTACCTACAGTAACTCTTATCATTCACCTGACGGCTCCTACTTGAGTGAGCTCCGGTAATCCGTCGATCTCCAATCTCCATCCTTCATCGTCAGTCAGATGGAGATGGAGTTTGTTCAATTTGTACAGCGCCATTGCCTGAAATCATACCTACTAGTTGGAAAAAGTGGTGAAAGCTGTGAATTATTGATCATTCATCATCTAAACCACTTTTTTTCTTAAGAGGGACAAAGATCATGTGCTGTACAGGAGATACCTACAAACATTACTAAACTACATATTCTAACTCAATTCGAAGCCAAGTTTCTTATGTAATTCATCTATTTCTCGGGAAGCTTTGCGGTTTTTCAGTTGATGTAGCAAAAACTCAAGGCTTCTTCTTGTCCTGACATTTCTCAAAATAAATTTTTGAATCACACCGCGCTGCATAGACAAACAAAGATGTTATTTGGTTTACCTCAACGATCTTTATTACTTCTCTATGGTCAATGAAATTTCTTGCCACGTCGAGATGAAGACCTCGATATCGAAACCTAGGCAGGTCCTAAAGGAAAAAAATCGCTTAACACTATGCCTGAGTGCCAATCAATTGGGAGGTAGCAGATTTTGCTGAATTTCATGCACTCACCACGATCGTTCCAGCGGGCAATTTTTGTTGTATTTTGCCATCCCTGGCCTCAGCAAGTGACAAAAGTGTTTGTATTCCGTAGAAAACTCCTGTGTTTGTAGCAGCTGTAACTTCAATCGAAGATCTTTAACAAAGAAAATGATGAAACGATAATATCTGATACCATGTTGACACAGAAATTAAAGGCAAGGAAGATGCCCAACTATCAATGAAGCAAACCGACATTGATGGTTGGCAATTGTAATGGGTTTTTACAACCTGCTGGGTGAGCAGTCAGCTGTTCTAAGTCAATGAAAGCACGGCTAAGTTTTGAATGTTTTAGTTGATAGCTGGCAACTCACTTTTCTTTAATAATTTTTAAATGATATTCCTCTGGATCCCAATCACCCACATTTACTTTCTGGAGTCGAACAAAGTTTTTCTGTGGGCAGGAACTTGAGGACTGAAAATCGAACTTTACTGGAAAACAAAAGTATTGCGTCACCAAAAAAGCACTGTTTTTGCGTTACAGTCATACTAACTGCAATTAAAGGATCTGCTTTGCGACAGGTATACCTAAGTTCAATTCCTTGCTGAGTTTTAACACAGGTGAAAAATATTATTTTCGGCTTCCTTACTTGATGTTCAGCACAAATAGAATGGTGCAGAGAAAAGACTAACAAGTTTGTTTGTTGTAAACTTGGAAAAGACAGTTGACGAAATTTCATCAATTTTTGCACCAGACAGGAGGCGGGATCGAGAGGTCTAATCGTCATCGTAGCACGATCTCTAATCAAGACTAATCATTGTCATAGCCAGTTTGACAAAAGAATAGCAAGTAGAGCATGCGCAAACTGGCAACGGCATGAATCGCATACGCTCATACCCAAAAGCTTTATCTCCGATTCAAATTCTTTCTGATCTCCACACACCGTCCACTGTGATGGAATCAAGTCAATGGTCTCTGCCTCATCAAGGTCGCTTTTGACGGGGGTAGGAAGAATTCTCAATGGGCTTTTCTTTAAATCTTTGATAAAAGTTCTGAAACATATGTCGTCGTTGTTGTTTCCCGACCCTTTCCGAGGGATGGGGGCATGGCAGAAGACCATGGAGTCCTAGACGCCGGACAACTCCCCAGGTTCTGGACCAGAGATCGTATAGAGACAGAGAGTCGCCAAACAGCGAGCGGTGCAAAAAGTCCGCAGTGCAGAATGAGATGAGAGGTGTCCTGAGACGAGTGTCCGCAGGCGCTGCAGGAAGGATTCTCGATTCTGTCAACCCTAGACAGATAACAGCTTAACAGAAGGCTGTGTCCATTGCAGCCAAAACGAGAGAAAACACAGCGAGCCTGACGAGGGAGCACAAGTTCCTCGGCGGAAATCGAGGCAACTTGTGTGTCAAAGAATTTAAATTTGGTTTGGGGGACGGGACAGGCCCTGCTGAGGAGTCCGAGAAAAATAGAAGAGTGGATACGAGAGATAAGAGGAGAGAGATTACAAGGGATTGCACAGGACGCGAGTAGCGCTCCCCGTTTGGCCAGCTCATCAGCCGTGTCGTTGCCTGGGAGAAACGAATGTCCGGGGACCCATTGTAACCTGATAGAACAGGGGGAGAGAGAAGACAGTTCCTGCCAAATCTGCCAGAGACATTGAAGTAAACGGTTAGTTGGAGGGGAGGACAGAACGAGAGTCACATAGGAGGAAAAAAGAGGAGAAGTGGCAGATTTGTTGGTTCTGCCGAGACCAGCAAAGAGCGTGCAGAATGCCACAGGCTTCAATGGAAAAACTTGAGCCTACTGGGCCTGCTAAAAAGCAAAGAGTGGCCTCAGTGTCACAGAGAGAGAGCAGTTGGCAAGTACCCAGAGCCGCCTATGCCATAATGAAAATGAACAGAGCCGTCTGTTCAAAGCACCAGATCGTTAGATGGGAGAAAGTCAAAATGAACGAGAGCCGCACCTTGGCGAGAGAGAGGGGATCAGAGCGGGAGCATGAAGAGGAAAGGGTGGAATCCACAGTGAAGGAAGGCAGCTTCCAAGGAGGTGAGGGAAGGCAAGCAAGCAGAGCGTCCCTAGGGGATGTAGAATGAAGCATAAGCGGGTGAGTGGACGCAAAAGCTTTCCAGGAGAATCTGCAGAGTCTTGGTTTCACTCCAAGTCTGGCCAAACCTCAAATGGGAAAGAAGACGAAGAGCTCGTTCATAAGATGACAGAGCAAAATGAGTCAGGATGACTCGTAGGGGATGTAGAGAAGCCTCAGAGAGTAGAAGTGGCATAGGGGAGGATGAGAGGCAGCCGGAATGGCGCGACTAGCCGTTCGATGAAGGCGTTCCAATTTGGTGATATTGGTAACGCTTAAGAAAGGAAACCATCCGGGTGAAGCATAAATGAGAAGGGGCGTTGAACAAAAGAGTGAGGGACTCCTTAGAGGGGCCCTATGAGGAAGCACAGATACAGCGTAAGGCCTTGAGACGAGGGAAAAACTTGGTTTTCAACGAAAAAATACGTTTAGAAAAGAAAAGACTGCAGTTAAAAATGACCCAAGTGAGTTTATAGTGGGATTGAAACGGAGGCCGGAGTGGAACAAGAAGAGGTTGGGCTGAAGATCAGTTTGGTGGGGATCCACTGAGAAGAAGGAGGCTTCACATTTGTTCGGATTGAGAGGAAGACACCAGTACTTAGACCAGCGCTCCAATCGAAACAGAGCTCCTTGTGTGGCCTCCACCGCATTAGCAACCGAATGAGAGGAGGACCAAATGGCCAGATCGTCACCATAAAGAGAGCAGCTGACGGAAGAAGGCAGAGAAGCAGGAAGATCATTGATGGAAAGAGAGAAAAATACAAGGCCAAGAACGGATCCTTGCGGAGCACCTCGAGGGACTCGAAAGGAATGGCTTTTGTGTTTTTGATAAACCACGAAAGCGCGTCAATCGGAAAGGATAGATTGAGTCCAACGAGCAAAGCAAGGAGGGAGACCAGCCGAAATCAGTTTGTGGAAAAGGATGGGATGTCAGACAGAGTCAAAAGCTTTCGAAAAATCAATAGTAGCAGGGATTGTCTGAGAGCCCGACCTGGGTTTGTTAAACCCATGCGAAATGAACTGAAAAAGGAACAAAATTTGATCTAGAGTAAACCGTCAAGAGCGGAAACCGGCCTGGCGGGGTAAGAAATACGAATTAGACTCCAGAAAAAAGAGTAGACGAGATAGAATGATGCGTTCAAAAAAGCTTTGAGACGCAGGAGGTGAGAGAGATAGGTCGGAAGGAAGCAGGAGAGTCGAGAGGTTTCCCATCTTATAGATGGGAATAATGGACCAAAGGAGATTCGTGGTAGCCGCATAGACTCAGCGGAGTAGAAGTGGGAACAAAAGGTCGATGAGTCTCCTCATGCCACGTGGTTCGGCGGAGCTCAGAAAGGTAGCCTCTAGCTCTGCTACGCAAGGCCTAAGGCTTGGAGACAGGAAAGTAAGATCTCAGGTAATCAGAGAAGACAGAAACCTGCTCCCTGGGAGAGGAGCAGTTGGGGAAGTTAGGGGAGGAGGAAGGTGAGGAAGATGAGCCAGCGACAGAACGAAGGACAGAGTACACAGATTCAGGGTTAGGTTTGGGTGAAAGAGAAGAGCAAGTCGTCTGCCATGCCTCAGCCTTGGCTTTGGCGATGACAGACGAAGCCCGTTGGGAAGCGGAGATGTAAGCCTGACAGTCTTTATCATTTCTGTAAGCTGCAGCGAAAGCCTAACGTCTTTTACTATCCGCTTCTTCCATTTCAGCGGACTGCCAGGTTTTAGGATGGCGTTTGATGCGGCCGAAAGGAATGGAAGATTTGGCCGCATTCAGTATCAGAGAAGTAAAGAGAGCAACAGCATAGGAAAGAGAAAGAAACGAGTATTCCTCTGCAGAAAGGACAGTGACAATCAAAGTATAGATCAAAGTCATCCCAACAAACTTTCTGAAAATTGAAGGAACGGGGACGCTCGTTGGGGCGAAAGACTGGAGAGAAAGGGATGGTTAGTAGAATTGGTAGGTGATCAGAGCCCAGGCCCTGAAGCACCTCCCAGGAGCAAGTGAGGGCGAGGGAGGAGGGAGAAAAGGAGATGTCAGGGGAGAAGCGATGAAGAAAAGTAGGTGTGTCCGGGTTATTGAGGGAGAGGAGGTCAGAAGAGATGGCCCAGTTGAATACTTCATCTCCATTGGGGGTCAGAAGTACCTTTTGAATCCGAGAAAGGGTGATGGAAATTGAAGTTTCCTAGAACGAAAAAATTTCTGGAAGAGGGAAGGATGGAGGAAGAAAGGAATCAGTTTTGCTATCCGTCGGAGAAGAGCGAACAAGGGAAGCATAAACATTAAGGAATGAGAAAGCGTGGAGGAGTTATTTAGAGAGATGTTGACCCCCACATAATCAGAGTAGCGATCAAGCAAAGAAAAAGAGGAGGTAGACAGTTCCGAGAAGGATAAGCACTGCCTGGCAAAAATGATGACACCGCCGCTATTGTGCGTTGCATTACGAGAAAGAATATCAGACCAAGAGTGGATGCGATCAGATTGGAGAGCAGAGATTATAGGAGTCCGGAAAGAGAAAGATAAGTTAAGATAAGATTCCTGGATACAAAGGCAGAAGAAACAAAGTGGGCGGAAAGGGGATAAAAGGTTTGAAGGCGAGGGTAGAGCGGGAGTGCTGCATTAGCAGAGGAGGGACCAGAATGAATAGTGGAGCGTACAAGCTGGAGGAGTCCGAGGAGGAGGTCACAGAGTTAGTAGGTGTGGGATCTCCAGAAAAAGCAGGGATGCAGCAAGGGGAAGCTTTAGGAATGAGAGCTGCCAAGAGTTCTGATTCTAGAAAAGGAGTAGTGAGCACTTCAAATAAATTCATTTGAAGTAGGTGCAACATTGCACTGATTTACGCCGCCAGGTCACATTTCCGGCGTACACTGACCAAGGAAAGACGGGGCCAGGGTTAGAATGAACGTTGCCGCACATCAGGAGAAGAGGAATGAGAAGACGTGCAAGAGAAGAGAGAAGACAGACGGCCAATTTCAAAGAAGCTGCGTGCTGCCCTCCTGCGGTCGTCCATGGCGCAGCACGGCGAAAAATGATTTCTGTGAAGGGAGTGTCTGGGGTAAATGGGACCCTCGGGAAGGCCAACAGCCATTTTGTCCCAACCCAAGCGGGGTCGGGAACCTCACCACCACGTTGAGGCGCTGTTGATTGGCGCAATTGGTACAAACATTACTTCTGCCAACTGGCAAAATCGCACCAGCCTCAGGGCTGACGTGACAGGATGTTTGTTGTCACTGCTGTTCACTCCTCTTCCTCTTTCGGAACAAAGATAGAACATGAAGCCGACGTCCAAGTTTACCGAAAATTTAAGCCACTTCAGGCAAAGGGAAAGCGGCAGTTCATTTTGGACTGGTCATGAATACAGACTGGCGGTTCCACCATCAACAACACGGTCTGGCGTGAGTGGGTGATCTGTAATGGGTTCTTGGGACATGCTGAGTGATCATTTTACTGCTCTAACCTGGTAAAGCACCGGAAAGCTCTGGGCGTTTCTTATCAAGTTTCGCTCGCCTTTACAATTGATCATCGCAGATCTCACCTTTCGTATCTTGATTCTTGCCTCTCGCGTCGTAGGGTGTCGTTCTCATTTGCTCTTGTGACAAATCTAAGCCAATCATCATCAGTGCTTCTAATCACGTGAGCGTTCCCATCCAATCCCATCGCAAACCAGCGAGGCATGACAAAAAATTTAAAAGCTTTATCGCGTACGATCAATCTGATTACGACGTTGCCATTTGGTTGAAGGTCTACAAACAGATCCCAATGAATTACATTACTATTAAATAGGCTCGCTGGGTCTCCTTTTAATGGCTTTAAAAAAAACCAAAAGACTTTTTTCTTTTGTAAAAAAACAAAGGCATTTCATTGAAAAATAACAAAAGTTGTTGGAAAAAAACTTGCTCTATAGAGTTTTATTTCCGAAAAATTTTCATGTTTATTGTTCAAGTGACATTTTTTTTTATTGGAAAAGATTAAAGTTTCGAAAAGGACTTTTTGTTTGAACACACAGCAAGCAGAATTAGGAAAAAAACTTGTTAAACTCGTCTGGCTGTATTTAATAAAATCTCTCTTATTGAAATAGCTCTGCTTCTTAATTGATAAAACAAGTTTGCTTGCTGCAAACCGTTTTGGTATTTCATATATTTTCTGTTGATAATTGCAGGCAACATGCAGTAGTGAATTCAGAGGTAAGGGGTATTTTGCCAAGGCACCTTTTGAGAAGAAAAATTTCCCCACCACAAGTTGATCTTCAAAGAGAAAAACCAAATTGCAAATTTAGCGCTGCCACTTTTTCAAAAGTCCTTAGTGGGACACTGACCACACAGTCGCGCTATGGCACCTGCGTTCCTGCTCCTGTCATAGCCTCATTCTGTTGCAGCCTCACCTGGGAACTTTTGATTCGGAGTCAGTTGATATAAATCACCTTCAACGTGGACTAATGAAACGATAGGATCCGATCGGTCAGGTGCTGTGTACGTTTCGAGTTTTGAGAGATGGTTGAAAGAGATGAACCATTGCTGGTGCTGCGCAGAAATAACAAATAGTTTGACAAAAATCACCTTTACATCCATCTACATGTATACTGGCACGAGCTACCGTAGGTGATACTGACATCTATCTCAAAGCTCCACCATCACATATTGACGTAGGAAGAATTGAACTCCCTTTATAATGCTTGTCACAATCTGATAAGCGCTCATAGCATTTGACCACTTCTAACCAACGCGTATTGATTACATGTTCATGACCGCATCTAAAGGGAAACGAAAATTTAATTTTTTTAAACGGTAAGAATTTCAAGCGGAGTGATTGTTGTTAATGACAGAAACCCTTCGCAATTTTAATACACTAGGTTTTTGCTAACTTTTTTACATCAAAAGACTTGCTCTTTTAATAGCAAAAAAGAAAGGAAAAATTTACTATACTCATCTCTCTAAAATATATAACCAAAATCTTATTCTTGCAAACTCGTCACATTTTTACTATAGTTGTGTTTCGGTTTTTCAAACATTTTTCTTCCGTAAATCCTTTCCTCTCCAAAACAACATATTATCTAAATACGGCCATGATAAGCTAAACCCCTCACTTACCTTCATTAGCCACATTTCCCCATTGTTTTGGATGTGAACTTCGAGCGATGTCAATTCTTCATTTTCTTGTTTCATTACAAGATGCAGGTGACATTTGTTGGCGATGTACTCCGCAATGTGATTCTGCCCAACGACCTTCGGTTTCTTATCGAAGAAAATCGCTAAACAGGTAAAAGACGTCATGTTGTTAAGAACCACAAAAAAATACGAGCACTAAAAAATAACAGCTTAAAGATCAACATCAGAAAAACAAAAGTGATGTATCCAGGCCGGAAGGAAAACTGTTGAAAAGCTAGATAGATCCGTGTAGAGTTTGTGGGAGGAGAGAGATGGCCAATTTGGTGTTGTGCACGAAATGTGGGAGCTGGGTTCATGGCAGATGTGAAAATACAAAGAGAGTTACCGCTCGGTGGGCAAGGCGTTTTGTTTGCTCGAGAGGTACAGGAATAATGGAAGGAATGTTTTGCTTCTTCCTTCGTTTTGCTCTTCGTCTCTGTGACACTGAGGCCACTCTTTCCTTTTTAACAGGCCCAGTAGGCTCAAGTTTTTCCATTGAAGCCTGTGGCATTCTGCACGCTCTTTGCTGGTCTCGGCAGAACCAACAAATCTGCCACTTCTCCTCTTGATCGAACGCCTCAACTCATCTTATGAACGAGTTCTTTGTCTTCTTTCCCATTTGAGGTTTGGCCAGACTTGGAGTGAAACCAAGACTCTGCAGATTCTCCTGGAAAGCTTTTGCGTCCACTCACCCGCTTATGCTTCATTCTACATCCCCTAGGGACGCTCTCCTTGCTTGCCTTCCCTCACCTCCTTGGAAGCTGCCTTCCTTCACTGTGGATTCCACCCTTTCCTCTTCATGCTCCCGCTCTGATCCCCTCTCTCTCGCCAAGGTGCGACTCTCGTTCATTTTGACTTTCTCCCATCTAACGATCTGGTGCTTTGAACAGACGGCTCTGTTCCTTTTCAGTATGGCATAGGCGGCTCTGGGTACTTGCCAACTGCTCTCTCTCTGTGACACTGAGGCCACTCTTTGCTTTTTAGCAGGCCCAGTAGGCTCAAGTTTTTCCATTGAAGCCTGTGGCATTCTGCACGCTCTTTGCTGGTCTCGACAGCACCAACAAATCTGCCACTTCTCCTCTGTTTTCCTCCTATGTGACTCTCGTTCTGTCCTCCCCTCCATCTAACCGTTTACTTCAATGTCTCTGGAAGATTTGGCAGGAACTGTCTTTTTTCTCCCCCCGTTCTATCAGACTACAATGGGTCCACGGACACTCGTTCCTCCCGGGCAACGACGCGGCTGATGAGCTGGCCAAACGAAGAGCGCTACTCGCGCCCTGAGCAATCCCTTGTAATCTCTCTCCTCTTATCTCTCGTATCCACTCTTCTCTTTTTCTCGGACTGGAGGCGTACTGTCTCATTTAAATTCTTTGACACACAAGTTGCCTCGATTTCCGCCGAGGAACTTGTGCTCCCTTGTCAGGCTCGCTGTGTTTTCTCTCGTTTTGGCTGCAATGGACACAGCCTTCTGTTAAGCTGTTATCTGTCTAGGGTTGGCAGAATCGAGAATCCTTCCTGCAGCGCCTGCGGACACTCGTCTCAGGACACCGCTCATCTCATTCTGCACTGTTTAGCTGCGCACCTTTTGCACCGCTCGCTGTTTGGCGACTCTCTGTCTCTATACAATCTCTGATCCAGAACCTGGGGAGTTCCCCAGCTTTTGGGGCTCCATGGTCTTCTGCCATGCCCCCATCCCTCGGAAGGGGTCGGGTAACAACAACATAAAAGAAAAAACTTATCGTTGTTGCGCAAGATCAGCAACATTGTATGGGAGCTATATATGATTTGTAAAAGAAAATGAAAAAGCAATTTTAAGAAGAAAGAAAGACCTGTGACGACGAATCATGTGCAGTTGAAAAATTGTCGAAAACAAGACTACTCAAGAACAAATGGACACGTTGGCGTTAAATGAGATGGGTTAGCAACAACAAATGGAGTTAGATGGTACGCACATGCGTTGAAGGAAGATGATGATAATGCCTTGAAAATTGCCGTAGGTCTTGAAGTAAGTAGCAAGAGAAAGCGAGGACGACCAAAGAAGACCTGGAAGAAACAAAACAGAAAAGATTGGTTTAAAGACGAAGAATGCTTTAATCGAGAGATGTGGTGAAATGGAGCGCGAAGAATGGCGAAAGAAATGAGGTGATTACGGCCAATTCCATAAAGGGGACAAAAACGGATAAGAACTGAATTACTACTACTACTACTACAAAAGGGTTACATGAAAGGGGCAAATGCCCAGCTATTTGCAATATGTATCCCAGCAAAATATATTTAAAGCGCCTGCCTGTAGGCAGGCCTTGGTATGATTTTGTTGTTATCTCAAAGACGTTGCAAGTGTTATTTTACAAATGCAGTGAGTGGCGCTCATCAATAGAGACGATGTGTGAAATGCAGGGGAGAACGACATATCAAAATAGATTATAGGTAGTGATGGGACGATACCAAATTTTATAACAATTCCGATACGAGTCCCGATACCTCATTAAAATTCCGATACATGTAATCAATTCATGATAATTTTCAGACCCTGAAGTTGGTTTAAGAAACAAATACTTTTTGGACAAAGTACTTTTATTAATTATGCATTCAGAAGGAACACAAATGGTTTTTAAAAATAGGAATTATTCGCAATTCTTTTTACTAATAAATGGTTTTGTTATAGCAAAAAAGTTTCTTATACAATAAAATGAAATGAAAAGGGTAATTGTTTAGAAAAATAAAATATTGAAGTAAATTTCTTGAAGGTATTCATTCATATTTAAGTCCCAATATTCTTAAATTGTAATTTAAGTTGCAAACATACGAATTTCAAAGAATCGTTTTCAGATTCGGAAATTCGACTAAAATTCTCCGATTACGATACCAGAAAAAGTTCCGATATTTTTGATTCTCGATTCCGATTCCAAGTAGTCGTCCCATCACTACATGTAATTGTAGGTAAACCTAATTTATTGAGACATGATTGTAAATTGTCTGACGCTGAAAAAAGTTTGCAACTTCGACAGTTCAGAGCCAAATGCACCTATTTCGGCTTCATTTTGTATTTTATTTTGAAAGAAGACAATTTATCGCCTTCGTTAAGTTCTAGCCAATCTAGTTATAAAGTGCTAAAGTGTTTCTCATCGTTGAATGCTCGGCCAGTCGGGTGACAACACGTCATCTAATGCCATTGTCTGCTGCACAGCAATAACAATACAAGGTATATGCCACTAGATGACCCCCATAGTCCGCAGTCGATAATTACATCAATTAAAGCTCAGACCTAAAAACAGTTAGTCGTACTTTACAATAATTGACTTCACACAGTTTTGATCTATTAAAATATATCAAGCAATCCGTTGCTCAGTTGGTTGTATTGCTTGCACATAAAGAAAATTTCTATGCAGGGCATCGTTGTGTTCAGACCTGTTTGCGGATTACCGATACTGCTGCCATAGCACATTTCTATCACTAGCAGGTGAAATTAACAAGTTTTATGAGGCACGACAATACAGAAACCAGGATGGCACTGAACCGACTACCACTTGTTCGCGAAGCCAGAGCCTGCTCTTTCCTTCATAACTAGGGTTACCATATTTGGAAAAGCAAAAATCGGGACAATGGATGGCCACTTTTCACGAGACCAAATATTTGGGCTTATCAAATTTTTTTGATCAAAAACGGGACGCTCAAATTCAGTTCGAGACCTTTTTTTAATTATGGGCGACGGGGTCAGCTTCACATCGGCTGCAATTAGGCGCTGTCCCGCCTACGGTGGGGGTGATCTCCAAAAAAAAAAAGTCATCACCTGTTTGGCAGCTCGTTTTATGTCACATCTTCGTCCGGAATCATCATTGAGGTAGGGTCGCTGCCATATTGCCTTAGCTTATCGGGGCTGACGTCTGCATACCCTAGTTCAAGCTGTGCTGGCTGACTGAAGGAAAAAGCGGGACTTTCGATGGTTTGAGCGGGACAAGGCCTGAAAAAGCGGGACTGTCCCGCCTAAATCGGGACGTATGGTAACCCTATTCATAACCAACTAGAAGCAATACATCGCTCACCTGCTGATTTCGGCTTTGCAAGAGTGTTCGTGATTTGAAACACTTTGTAGAAAAAAAGGATACAAAAGATGAGGCACGAAATTTTGAGGAAAAGTTCACAGTATCTTCGTAGGAACTTGGTAATCGGCAGGAAATCATATCCCATTCCCGTTCTATAACTGGTTTTGTACCTATGAAGAAACTTCATTTTATATTCAATCCGCTGTATCGCAACTGGCTTAATGTAGAACTGCTTAGTAACTAACGACTGAATTCATTTAAAAGCTTCAATTATTTTCGAATAATTGAGGTGGCGTCAGGTTACAACCTCACTTCAACCGCTTATTCGCTTTGTTCTCTCATTAAAACGAATAAAACGAATGCCAAATTCTAGGTCCCTTTAAGGATTATAAAAATTTAATGCATAAAATTTGAAACAATGCCGCAATTGTTTGGTAACAACGGAAATATAATGGATTTCAGATAATTGGTTATCAAGTCATAATGATATAACAATCAACAATTATGGCACATATGTGTGCCAAAGGTCCTCAAAGGGTTAAGCTGAAACCGGTTAAATGACTACTAGCTTGAAGGACGCAAATTAACTTCGTCCTTAATTAGGCCACGTTATGCAGGGGGATTTATACTAAACCCAGCCTTAAGGGGAATAAAAGTTTTAGATTTGACAGTCCTATAACCAGGGCCGCCACTTCGATCAAACTTAGTTATCTAGCTGAAATTAAACTGAAAATTTCCAAACTTGAAAACAATCGATTGCGGAATTGAAGTTCACGAACCAGAACAAAAATAGAAAAGTTGTTGCCGAACAAAATCGTCGTGAAGACAAACAAATCTTCAAGCGATTTGTAAGCCAACTTATTAAAAATTTAATCTACTCTTAATTCAGTAGCCTATAACAGAGTTCAAAAATTGCAACTCTTAGTGAACTTGAATAAAAATTGATCAAGTAAGCATCCCTGCCTGTACTGATATCAGCTGGTGAGTTTCGAATCTCTCACTTTCAACTCTACTACTGAGCAATGGCATGATACATTCAGTTGTTCAGGAGTTCTCGCGGTTGAGGGTTGTTGTAAATGGATAAAGTAGACATGAAAGATCTGACGTCGAAAAGTTCGGGAAATCACACAACGTAACTGCTGAACAAAAGAAAAGTACAA
Source organism: Trididemnum clinides (assembly GCA_963675345.1). Classification (NCBI taxonomy): domain Eukaryota; kingdom Metazoa; phylum Chordata; class Ascidiacea; order Aplousobranchia; family Didemnidae; genus Trididemnum; species Trididemnum clinides. The sequence goes on along the minus strand of OY776294.1, from coordinate 36,435,229 downwards.
TCACTTCAAAACAAATTGTAACGGGATGTTTTGTTGCGAGACAAACTCATTTAACACTTGAGGTCAAAATAACCTAGGGTCTTTGTGAGAATACAATCTACAGTAACAAAGACAAGGCTTAGAATTAAATCATATCTACTGCAATTAAAAAAGAAAAATGACCTTCATTGTAACAACAAATCGAATCCAAATCTCTGTCCTAACTCGTACCCTAAACCCACCCATAACGTGATGATCACAGTATTGTATACAAGCTCCAAAAACTTTTTTCGAGTGAAGTGTCGAACGAGCGAACTCTTGCGTGATTCCTTTCACTACGTCCAGCTTGCCATTTCTGTTATAAGATAGTTACCACCATCAGAAAGGCTCGTTGGTCAAGAAACTGTTGGAACTATGCTACCATGACCAGTCTCTCTCTTTTTGTTTACTACTGGCCCTGTTTAATGTCGGCGTGCTGTGACCTTGCAGTAAAAAAATTAATTTATCTGATTGACAACAATCGTGACAATCGCTGCATGGTTGTGACGTCGCAGACATGCAATGTATTGAAGTCAGCACCAACTTGTGTTGTGTAATATCATGGCAATCACATCAGGCACAAACTAACAAAATTCAATAAGATTTTGCATAGTATAATTGTCATTGTAACTAACACAACTCAACAAAGCTGCTAGCTCGGCGGTTGCTAAACATCTCAACGCTCGGATGTTTCTGGTTGAATCAGCCACAAATTCTATCGTTGAAAGTTTCTGGCTGCCTCAGCTATTTTTCTCCTTTTAGCTCGTCTCTTTTGTGATCCGCTTTGACAATTTCTTTTCATACTAAATTGTAGTCAACGTGAGTTTCATAATGTTGTTACTTAAAGCCTAAAAGTATAATAAAATTGAGACAACAGTTAGTAAAGTTTTGAAATTCTAAAAGCATGAAACATCATAAATTAATTCACATTTTCATTGGAGTAAACACAAAACCAACGTGGGAATTGAATCCCATCTCCAGCACATGAATGGCTTAGTAATGGAGCGCGATGACGTCTCCGTATCACAGCCTAAATACGTTAGCCTACTGCAAGCCTTCAGTGATTCACATATACTGAAATATCCTGCAAAGGCATGAGGCTAGTGCATTACTTTTCGCCTACAGTACTAGCTGTATCTCAGTTCTTACTATTACTGTAGTTTTGATGCTTTCTGACATTTACTTTTGCGCATTTTAGTCCGAACCAAATAAATATATTTCCTTTTGCTGAGTAGTTCCAGCTACTCAGCTGTTAAATTCGAAATGAAAGCGTGCGTGTTGCAACAATCGAAATCTTGTGGTTGTTACTATTTCGTTTCAAAGTAATGATTGCAAAGAATCGAAATGATGTTTGATTCGGTTTTAACGTAGAAGTTCCATAAGAGCAAAAGAAACCGAGCCAAATATCAACATTAAGTTGCTAGAATGGGGCCCGAAGTAGGCTACGACAAAAAACCTCACGTAATAAACGATAATGCTGAAAGAAAAGATTATACGTGTAGATTCTAAATGAAGTAATGACTTTGGGAGCAAACTTGGGTTGGGTTGCTTCTGATCGTGGGCCAAAATTTGGGTTTTATTGTTATGATTCACACGAACAGCGCATGAAATATGCATGGGCGACAATGCATTGCTTGCATAACGTAATTTCGAATCAGTTGATTGCTGAAAATATTGCAATCAAACCGGTGAAGAGATATACATTTCTTGAGAATTTTTATATTCAGAGGTATTCGAATGTCGCAAAATGATTGTATTAGAAAGTAGCGACCTGCATGTAATCATTTATCTATTCTACACAATCAAGCAAAGTTCTGTCTATACCTGCGTAAAAAAGCTTTAACTTTCTCCGAAATTAACAATGCAATCATGAAACTTGACACGATTGATCGAAGCTTTATGGCGGATGTCACTACCAGGTGCATGACGTCATAATCAAAGATATTTTTTAAATACACGTTTCTTGACCAAAGAAAATGGTTTTGAGCGCAAACAATGTCGCCGCTTGGTCACGCACCCAAACTCAATCCGTGCCAGCACAAATCAAGGCCAGGGCCGAGGGTTTATCTTTTTACTACCCTGGCCTGCTGCGCTGCCCATATTAGATGCTGATATTTGTGGTGTTAAGCCAACATCGAGTTGCATCATTCAAAACCTGCAGACCTCCTGGTACGTGGTGTAGGAGACATGAAGATATGCAGTTTGCTCAGTGGCGCCACATTTGCCATTCGGTGATGGGGCAAGACCCAATTTGTACATGGACGAGTGAAACGCTCCAAACCAGTCTGAAGGCGATCGAGCCTTACCCAAGATGTTCTGGGAAGTCTCATTCCAAGTGGCCTTGAACTTGCCCTGGGAATAAAAGTACGGACTATTGAAGTACTCTCCAAGTAGTCCGCGTTCCATTTATGTTTCGTTCACTCCTTTGCGCGGATGTCCAGTTCAGGCAAACTATCTTAACAGTTTCCACGCAACTGGTACAAATGGGCGTCTTAATCTAAGTCCCCCAGGTGCGCATTCTGCTGCCCAACCAACTGTCCGTGCAGTACATGGTCGGGATCATGGATAGCACGATTCGCCAAGGAAAGTGTCGCTCCTAATCGGCGGAGCTCAGCTGGCTGGATGCCTGCGAGGACAGGCAAGTCCTCCGTTGGTGTGGGATGCAAGCATCCAGAGACGATGCGCAAAGTATCATTGAGAATGCTGTTAATAAGGCAAGTATGCGTACTACGACACCAAACTGGTGCGCAGTACTCAGCGGTGGAGTAAACCAAGGAAAGAGCAGAGATGCGCAGTGTCTTGGCACCTGCACCCCATTCGAATCCCGCAGCTGATCAGTGAGGTATTGTTAGCTTATCTGCACAAATACAGTGGGTCTCCTAAAGGGGAATGACAAGTGTCTCCTACTGCTCAGCGAGATGATGGAGTACATTCAGCTTGCTTGCAGTATGAGGTATTAAAGTAGGCTACAAACATAAACAGTGACGCATTTAGGGAGGGAAAGCATGACGACTATCCCCCAATGGTTTGAGAGAAGCAAAACTTGTACAACAAATCTTTTTGAAGACCAAACTCTTTGTTTTAAAAATTGATTTCCAAAACCTCTTCATATTGTTTTGAGGACCAAAATGGTCAAAATAATCCGGACACCCTCAAACAAGATTGCGCTCACTTATATTATGAGATAGTTTGATAAGAATATTGACCCTCCAAAAATTTCTTGTAACACGCCAGTTTACTCATAAGTTTTCTCATGAAAGGTAGTGACAACATAATGCTGCGTGAAATATTTTCGGCAAATTTTTAATTGCACGTCTCGGTTACTTACTACAGTTTTGAACACTACAGAAAACAACTGAGGTAACTTTTTTTTAGAAAACAGACGATGAATAGCTAATGTTCCTTTTATGGCACAAAATAGAAGTAGAAAAGGGAGCACAGCGCGTAGCCAAGAAGATGAAAAGTTTATGGAAAAACCTAAAGAATATCCCTGTGTAAAATAGCACAGTACGCAAACCTTCACCAGGAAGCATTATATTTTGCTTGAAAAAAATCTGCTGTGGTCAAGGAAGAATTGGATTGAGGCGTGGTCCTGTTGGTTCCCCTGGCTGCGCTTAAGGCACATATGGCGAAACCAAGGATTTGAAAAGATTTATTGAAGAATCAAATAAAAACAGCTCGCGCGAAATCGCACTGTATACGGGGCAAAACTTTTGCGATATGGCAAAATATATTAGCTACAAAACTCTGTTTCAGAGAATGCTGACTTTGTTGTATATTTTTGTTCAACAAGTCAACAACTGAATTATTTTTATGCAGTTCTGCCTCGTACGTGTTAACTGTACGAACAACAATTATTTCCTCACATGAACGAAATGAATATTTTGTTTTTGAAAACTAAAATATAGTTGTTAGGTTTTGCAATATCACGGAAGTATTTTGGTCAAAAATAGCTTGGGTGCATAGGCCTACCCACATCAAGAGTAAAACTGAAGGTTTTTTTGCGCGACGGTCTCGCTCACGCGGGGAACAGAGCATGTAAGTCGCGTCAGTAACTTGAAGGCACAAATAATATGTAAGAAACGATGAAAGAATTGAGTGAAACAAGCCCACCAGTTCATATCTTATTGCTTTCTTAGTCACCCATACTTTGACTCTGCGCCCAGTATTCATTCGAGAGATTTAGAGGTAGGGCGTCAGAGTCGCCTTTGCCAAGATGAAAAGTAACACACCCATCCATCTAAATCATAAGATCGCGAAATGGGAGAGAGCCAAGGTGGGCAAGAACGTCAAACCGCGAGAGCATGGAACAGAAAGAGTGAGCACCATGTTGAAGGAGGTGCGTTCCAAGGAGGAGACGAAGGTTACGCAGAGAGAGCTTTCACGGAAGACTGAGAAAGCATGGTGGGTGAGTGGAGGCAAAAAGCTTCGGACAAATCGATAGTAGCGATGATCGTTCGAGAGTTCAGCAGGTTCGTTAAACCCATAGATTTAAACTAAACCGACCAGGCCGGGGCATGGTCGGCAAATACAATGGAGTTAGATTCCACAAAAATAGGAGACTGGATAGAATGATGCGCTCAAAAAGCTTGAGGTAGACCAGAACGAGGGAGAGTTGAAGGTTTTCTCATTTTATGGATGGAAATAATAGATGTTTTCCAGCTGGAAGGAAAGAAATGCTAAAACCAAAAGAACTAAAGATCCCAAACCAGAGAGAGGAAGATGCTTCAGCATGGGACAGACAGCTCAATCAAGCTTGATTTAACAAGTAAAAAAATGTTAAGATTGAAACGGAAAATAAAGTGGTAGTTCCACTACAATACTGAGTTTGGTCGTTAACTCGGCAAGTCCAACTGTAATTTTAATACCAAACACAAACACGATGTAAGATAAGAACAATGCACCAGTGCTAACTTGTAACATAATAATGAATTATCGAAAAACAATCGATCAAATAAAACACCAGCCGACTTATAACAGGGTCGCAGGAGAGTTGCCACTTTTGATTGCAACCTCACAAGCCAACACACGATAGGTTAAGATCCCGGATGTCGCGTTATGATCGATATGAGTAGGGAACTTTGAAACATTGAAGTTGGATAAAAAGAGTAATAAAATGCCCCTTCAACTATATAAAACCAGAAATCAACCGGGAAGTTCCCCGTTCCGTCGGTGCCCAGCCATGTGTGCTTTGTAGAAACACTGAATCGAAAATATTTCCTCGCACACTTCGCACTGGTACAGTTTCAATTTGGCAGGGACCTCGGGGGTACCACTGGTAGGCTTCGAGGCGACTGGTTCCGAAGCTAAGTGTTCGTGTAGTGGGGAAGTTGATTCCGCTTTTGGGGCGGATTCGGTCGCATGTTGTGCGCTTTTTGTAGGAGTTGTGTTCTCATTCAATTCTTTTTGCTTCGCAACAGAAGAGAGTTCGCGCGTTTTGGTTTGAGTCACTTCCTCATTTTTTCTGTTGCCCGCCCTCTTGCGGTTACTCGGTAGTTTGTGTGTCCTTCGCAAGTGGGCTTTGAGTTTGGCCGCAGTTATAAAGTCTTTATCGCAGATGTGGCAGTGGAGATCAGGCGACGCGGGAAGTGGTTTGTTGCTTGATGGCGTGTCGCTCTCGTCCGATGATGTCAAAGCAGCTGTGAAAGTAAAGCAGCGTTGAAGTTATGCATATCAGCTCAGGCTATGTTCGCTAGTCCTTAATCATACAGTGAGCGAGCGAGAGTCACAGCGACTGGTAGACTGATTGATCTCACAAGCTGCCTGCAACGAAAAGAGAGGTAAATCATCAAATGCTTTGTCAAAAGCCGAGAACCCCCAGATCAGAGCATTCCAGGCGTCGCGGTGGCCTAGAGCAACTTCTAACACAAGAAAACAGAGCCTCATACGAAGCTGAACTCAACCGGCAAACTCCAATTCGGTTCTATACTAGGGTTGCCATATTTAGTGGGGCATGGGTCTGACAGTTTTGGATGACGAAACAAGGTGCTGGCTCAACTCTATCACTGCCAGCATCTGATCTAGGCAACACAGAAGGTTGGGGTGGTAAAAGGATAACCTCTTGGTCTTCATCCTTTTCTTGTGCCAGACCTGGATCATAGATACCCTGCCATACGACAAAGATATCTAATGAGTAAAAATTCCGGATACAACCGTTCACTCTTTAAAGTATTAGCGGAAGGGTTGGCAGAGCTGTAACTATTGCTAAAAAAAAGTTGTTACCCTTTCCTACCACGTTTGAAATTTGTTACTTTTGCTACGACGCTAACAGTAGGAGATGTTGTGAACCCCAAGTGAAGGTGTTCCCCCCCAAAAAAAGTCCCGGCCTGTCTCGCTGTCATTTGTGCTGATGTTGTTGTTGTTGTTGATTATCCGACCCCTTCCGAGGGATGGGGGCATGGCAGAAGACCATGGAGCCCCAGAAGCCGCGCAACTCCCCAAGATCTGGACCAGAGATCGTATAGAGACAGAGAGCCGCCAAAGAGTGAGCGGCGCAAAGAGTCCGTAGCTGGACAGTGCAAAACGAGATCAGAAGTGTCCTGGGGCGAGTGTCCGCAGGCGCTGAAGGAAGGATTCTCGATTCTGCCAATCCTGGAGAGATAACAACCTAAAAGAAGGCTGTGTCCGTTGCAGTGTAGACGAGAGAGCACAAATTTCTTGGCGGAAATTAAGAGAACCTGTGGGTCAAAGAATTTTGATGAGACAGTACGCCTCCAGTCCGAGAAAAAGAGAAGAGTGGATACGAGAGATAAGAGACAGACTACAAGGGGTTGCACAGGGCACAAGTAGCGCTCCCCGTCTAGCCAGCTCATCAGCCGCGTCGTTCCCCGGGAGAAACGAGTGTCCGGGGACCCATTGTAGCCTGATAACACAGGACGAAAGAGAAGACAGTTCCTGCCAGATCTGCCACAGAGTTTGAAATAAAAGAAAAGATGGAGGAGAGAACAGGGTGGCGAGGACAGAACGAGATATGGCAGGCTTGCTGGTGCTGTCGAGACCAGCAAAGAGCGTGCAGGATGGCGCAGGCTTCAGCGGATAAACTTGAGCATACTGGGCCTGCTGAAAAGGAGAGTGACCTCAGTGCCAGAAAGCAGTTGGCAGGTACGCCAGAGCCGCCTTTGCCAAAAGGAAAAGGAACAGAGCCGTCTGTCCAGAGAATTAGATTGTAAGGGGGAGAGAGTCAAGGTGGGCGAGAACCGCACCTTGGCGAGAGAGAGGAGAGGAAAGGGAGGACTCCACGATGAACAAAGGCAGATTCCAAGGAGGTGAGGGAAGGCAAGCAAGAAGAGCCTCCCTAAGAAAAGTAGAAGGAAGCATGAACAGGTGAGTGGACGCAAAAGCTCTCTAGGACGATCTGTAGAGTCTTGATTTCACTTCTAGTCTGGCCAAACCTGAAATAGGAAACTGAAATAAAAAAGGAGGTTGGGAGACGAAGATCCCGCTCACAAGACGAAAGAGTGAAATGAGTCAGGGAGACTCGTAGGGGAGGTGAAGAAGCCTCGGAGAGAAGCAGAGGGATAGGGGAGGACGAGGGGCAGCTGGTGATAGCGCGACTGGCCGCTCGGTGGAGGCGTTACAATTTAGTAGAATTGGTAACGCTTAGGAAAGGAAACCATCCGGGTGAAGCGTAAGTGAAAAAGGGCCGAAGAAAAGCTTTATACAGGAGAAGGACTCCATAGAGGGGTCCCATGAGGAAGCACAGATACAGCGTAAGGCCTTGAGACGAGGGAAAAACTTGGCCTTCAGCGAAGATACATGTTTAGAAAAGGAAAGAGTGCGGTCGAAGATGACCCCAAGAAAAGTTGGAGTGGGATTGAAACGGAGGCGGGAGCCGAGTAAGAGGAGGTTAGCTTGGTGGGGATCCACTGAGAAGAAGGAGGCCTCACATTTGCTCGGATGAGAGGAAGGCACCAGTACTCCAATTGAAACAAAGCTCCTTGTGCGGCCTCCACCGCAGTGGGGACCAAGGGGGAAGAGGACCAAATGGCCAGATCGTCAGCATAAAGAGAACAGCTGACGGAAGAAGGCAGAGAGGCCGGAAGATCATTAATGAAGAGAGAGAAAAGTACAGGGCCAAGAACGGATCATTGCGGAACACCTCGACGGACTCGAAATGAACGACTTTTGTGATTTTGATAAACCACACAAGCGCGCCTATCAGAAAGGAAAGACTGAAACCAACGAGCAAAGCAAGGAGGGAGGCCAGCCGAAATGAGTTTGTGGAAAAGGGCGGGATGCCAGACACAATCGAAAGCTTTCGAGAAATCGATAGTAGACAGGATCGTCCGAGAGCCCGGCCTGGGTTTGTTAAACCCATCCGAAATGGACTGAGAAAGGTACAGAATTTGATCAAGTGTAGACCGTCCAGGGCGGAAACCGGCCTGACGGGGAGAGAGAATGGAATTAGATTCCACAAAAAAGAGACGGGATAGAATGATGCGTTCAACGAGAGGCTTTCCCATCTTGTGGATGGGAATAATAGAATACGTCTTCCAGATGGAAGGAAAGAAATGCGAAGTCCAGGAGAGATTGAAGATGGGAAGAAGAAAATCCATGTCAGAGCGAGGAAGGTGCTTTAGCACGGGATAGGCAACTTTGTCTGAGCCAGTGGCAGTGGACGAGGAAAGATTGGAGGCAGCCGCAAGAAATTCAATGGAGGAGAAAAGAGAGCAGAAGGACGAATGAGACTCTTCCGGGCATGTGGCACGGCGGAGATCAGAGAGGTAGCCTCTGGCTCTGCTACGCAGGGCCTTTGGCTGAGAAACAGAAAAGTGGGATCTCAGGGAAGCGGGGTAGACCGAAGCCGATTCCCTGGGAGAAGAACAGTTGAGGAAATTAGGAGAGGAGGAAGACGAGGAAGGAGAGCCAGCGATAGAGCGAAGAAGAGAGTTTACAGTATTCGGGTTTGATTTGGGTGAAAGAGAAGAGCAAGTCGTCTGCCATGCCCCAGCCTTGGCCTTGGCGATGACTGACGAGGCGCGTCGAGAAGCGGAGATGTAAGCCTGGCGATCTTCATCACTTCTGTGAGCGGCAGCGAAAGCCTTGCGTCTTTCACTAACCGCATCATCCACCTCAGCAGACCACCAGGCTTTAGGATGGCGTTTGATGCGGCCGAAAGGAATGGACAATTTGGCCGCATTCAGTGTCAGAGAAGTAAAGAGAGCAGCAGCAGCGGAAAGAGAAAGAGACGAGTATTTCTCTGCTGAAGGACAGTGAGAGTCAAAGTAGGAATCAAAGCCATCCCAGCAAGCTTTCTGAAAGTTGAAGGAAGGAGAACGGACTGGGGAGAGAGGGACAAATAGAAGGATTGGTAGGTGGTCAGAACCAAGGTCCTGAAGCACCTCCCAGGAGCAAGAAAGGGAGAGAGGGAGCAAAGGAGGAGAGAAGCAACTGCCAGTGGAGCGATGTAGAAGGGTGGGTATGTCAGGGTCATTAAGGGGGAGGAGGTCAGGGGAGATGACCCAGTGGAATACTTCCTCCCCACGCGGGGGTTGGAAGTGACTCTTGAGTCCCAGAGGGGGTGATGGCAATTGAAGTCCCCCAGAATGAAGAGATTTCTGAAGGGAAGAATGGAGGGAGAAAAGGAGTCGGTTCTGCCATCTGTTAGAGAGGTGTAAATAGGGGGAGCGTACATATTAAGACACGAGAGCAAGGAGGAGTTGCTAAGAGAGATGTTTACGACCACATAATCAGAGTAGGGATCGAGCGAAGAAAGAGAGGAGGTAAAAAGTTTATGGAAAGATAGGCCCTGCCTGACGAAAATGATGACATTGCCGCTACAGTGGGTGGCATCAGCAGAGAGAATGCCAGACCGGCAGTGAGTGCGATCAGAACGCAGAGCAGAGAATCCAGAAAGAGGAAGATGGGTTAAGGATTCCTGGATACAGATAAGGTCAACAGGATGGGACGAAAGAAAGTGAAGTAGTTCAGTGCTCCTGCTCGAAGACTTCTAGCATTCCATTGGAGAACCCTGAGAGAGTCAGAGGGGAGAGGAGGCAGGAGGCATAGAAAGACAGCAAGGAGCAAGGGACGGTGGTGAGGGGGCAGAGAGAGAAGATATAAAATGGGCCGACGGGGGATGAGAAGTTTGAAAACGAGGGTCGTGCGGGAGGGTAGCATTAGCAGACGAAGGGCTAGTTTGTACAGTGGAGGTATACATGTCGGATGAGTCCGAGGAGAAAGTCACAGTGTTACGAGTGGGGACACAGCAGGGGGGCAGCTCTAAGAATGAGAGCAGTCAAGAGTTCTGAATTTGGAAAGGGAGAGTTCTGAACATCTTAGATGGACCCATTTGAAGCAAGTGCAGCATTACACTGACTTGCCCCGCCAGGTCACATTTCCAGCATACACAGAGCAAGGAAAGATGGGGCCAGGGTTGGGATAAACGTTACCGCTCATCAACAGAAGTAGGAGAATGAGGAGACGAAGACGGGCCAAGGAGAAAAGGGAACGAGAAAACAGGCGGCCGATTTTAAGGAAGCTGTGTGCTGCCCTTCTGCAGCCATTTCGACCCAACCCGAACGGGGACCGCACCACCACGTTGAGGCGGCTGTTGATTGGTGCGGATTTGTGCTGATCGCGGCAACGAAAGACAGGCCACTTTTAATGGCTATTACATTATCATATTGCTATTTTTTAACTGCTTTTTCTGTTGTTTAATTACTAAAATTCCGGACAGGCCAACTGAATTCTTGATGTCCGAAATTTTCCGGAGCATGGCAATTCTATTCAACACCGGATCGCGGCCAATAATATCCTCCGATGGCAGTAGCACCGGGAAAGAAATAATCTTTACCAGGAGCACGCCACTTCTGCAGCAACCACAATAGCAGTGGCCATGTAGCTCGACAAGGGGCTGCCAGGAAATCATTACCCACCATTGCTTTTCTTCTTCCTTTCTCCAGCCCCAAGCGATCGAGTTCTCTCCTTTTTAACTTTGGATATTTTATTCTCCGATGAAGTCCGATGACGAATTTTTCGTTCTGACAAAACAATAACTATTGCATCACAGAGCACATTCGCGGCTATGACGGTGCAAGCGACTTACTTTTGGGCTTTGTGACGTCATCTTCATCAGGGCTCGATGGTTCGCGTTTTAATTGCCTCCTGAAATTAAATATGATGAGGTGAACTGCCACAGCGGGCAAACACATCAGCGATGCTGAGCCGCAGCTCAGGTTTGCACAAAAGTCGTGGATGGCACATTACATATTTGTGGTACGCTATTTCCTGTGTGCTCCACGCACAGGGAAACCATTAGTCATTCAAACAGCTTGGATTTATACTTGCTTCCGAGTTATCAGTGCTGCTGACAGAGTGAGTTTCTATTGCGAGCAGTGCAGCCATTAATGTTGCAAGTCTTCCTCAAACAGAAAACAAATCAGCGATGTCGGCATCGACCTCACAACCTCTGCACCCATCAACAACTGCCACAAGGTGGCGGAGCAGTGCTTGCCCCGTTTGAGGACTGGGGTGGCTGTTGGGGTTCCCAAAATTTCCAGTTGCCCCGGGCACTCCCCACATTCAATTATGTTTTCGTCGTACTGCCCTCTGAACGACTGCAGAAGATTCTTATTCCCCTTCTGATCCAAATAAGCGAAAACATTTACCCCAACCCTGGACCTGTCTTTCCCTGTTCAGGGTGCACTGAAAATATGACCTGGAAAAGTAGGTCAGTGCAATGCTGCACCTGCTGTAAATGAGTCCATCTAAGGTGCTCACTACTCTCCTCCTCTAAGTTTAATGCTCTAGCCCAGCAGTAAGCAAATTTTTTAGCTGGAGGGCCGCACTGATCATTTACAGTTGGCCGAGGGCCAGTGCTTAAAATCTTGCAATAGCTTCTTGCAATGCTATAGGGCTTTGAAACTGGTCTTAATCTATTTGGACGGAAAATGCGTCAATTCAAACTGAGAATGGCATAGCGGCTGGTTCAATGATGCCCTCTATCGTTTTTAACTCTTCAGTGCTTCCACCCCTGTGATATTAAGTTACATAAATGGAAATTTCTACAAGTGTAGAAATGTGGAAAGACAAAGATCACACATCCGGTGCAGGCTACACAAAATAATCTGGCGGGCCGTAGTTTGCCCAGCCCTGCTCTAGGCAGCGTACACTCCTGCACCTGCCCTCCTTACTGCGTCTCTGCTTCCACTGGGGGATACCAACCTTCCAACTCTGTGACTTCATTTTTTCGGGAGCCCACACCACGTATACCTCAACCGTTCAATCTGACCCATCTAGCCCCCTCTGTCAATAAAGCGCCCCATCCCACCATCGCCTTTAAGCGCCCCCATTTTATCCTCCTTCCACCCATTTCGTTAACCCTTTTAACCCTGCAGGGCGGAAAACCGGCCTTACTGAGAACTTATAGACCCGAAAGGCCGGTTAACCGGACTTTCGGGTCTACCGTCATTACCCCGTAAGCCGGTGTACCAGCCAGCAAATTATTAAATATTACTTTTGAGGTTAAAAACATAGCTTTTGAAAATTTAGATAAAAATTGTTGGGGAAGCTCGAGTTAAAACCGGGAATGATCAAAGAAACCAGGGTTCAAAGGGTTAACTTCTCCTGTTTCTGGCTGTTCTTCTAAATCTCCTGCTTCCTCTTCCTCTCCTGATTCACTCAGAGTTCTTTAATGGAATGCGGAGGTCTTCGAACCAAAAGGATCGAACTCCTTCACTTTATCTCGTTTCAGAAGCAACAGTTCTTTCGACGATTTTATTTACGAACTTCGCGTTTCGCTCCGCTTTGCAACCTGGAGAGCTTCCTCAGAATATGGCAGACTTTATAACGCAACATAAAAATCTTTGTTTTTAGGTTACATTGGTTATAACATCTACGGTATTCAGAAGAAGCTCCCAGATTGCAAAGCGGAGCGAAACGTGAAGTTTATAAACAAAATCGTCGAAAGAACGATTATATCTGGTTATTGAGAAGCACATTATTGAAGGCACTTGCCCGTTTGTAACATGATCGTTGTGAATAAAACTGAGAGGTAGCTTCTGTCTTGAGTAGAGGTTTAGTTTATCTAACAACAGCTCCTTATAAAGTGTGTTCAACGAATATTAAAAGCAATTTACAAAGATCACACTCACCTTTTTTCTGGGGAAGTACTGTCAGACGCTTCCCTGATAGGACTTGGGAGCGATAATTTGTCGGTCACATCTGGAAGATGGGAGCTAGGAGCTAAATCCGAGTTAGGAGCCAACAATCCGGTGCTGGTAATTACCCAACCTGTGGAAGAGGTGATCACGAGCATGAAACGGTGCTGCTTCATACATTCGCAGAATCTGTGTGCCAATGGTGAGGTGCATGTTGAGTAAAGGAACAACACCGTCACGAAACTACGATAGCAAGTGACATTTTATATTGAATGCCTTTCCTGACAAATATCGGTAACATCAAATTACGTTCCAATGCTTCTTTCGAGTGATTAAGCTGTTTCGCCCAATTAGGATCAAAATTTAAGTGCATTAAGAGCAGCCACTTAATTTCTATCCAATTCCGATATACGAGAAGTCCAGGCTGGAGTAACAATTGACACAGCATCACAGGGATTGTAAGGACAACGATGGTTGTTATGTAATGCCTTTGCTTCTCGCGGATGTTGCAGGCATCCTTAAATCCTCCCATGATGTCCGAAGTGGACATGACGGTGGTTGTCGCACTCGCGTAGCCGTGGTGCTGACTTTCAGCAACGACACAGCGTCGCACAAAAGCAACCAAAATAACTTGTGCACGCAACCACGCAATTATTATAGACCGCAAAAACACCAACAAGCTAACCAGGGGTTTCCATACTACAAGTCTCTTCTAAAACTGTCGATTAGAGTTTCACTACGATGTCATGATACAACTGACTGGACGAAATAATACAATAGACTAACTTTATTACAGGCTTTAGCATCTGACAAACGAAACCGCAGTCAGCTGCAAGCCAACGATGCAGCCTTTCTAGGCTGGTCGCATGTCCCACCAGAAGCGACGCATTAAATTAGTCACCTATCAATCAATTTAACGTCTTTTTTTCTAAATAGTACATGTCCACAATGTTCACTTAGTTCACAACGGTTAAGACTAAGGTTAAGACTAATTGCACCGCAAATTTCGACAAACCCAACTCAGCGTGGAAACCAAGAGTGTTTACCGCTTGATAGAGAGTGAAACAAAGTGGTCTTACCATTAAGGTTCTGACCAGCAGTGAGGGCCTCCTCCATGTAGCTGCACACGGACGAGAGGCTCGAGATTTTGAGTCGCTTCGCAGCGGTGATGAGCTCTTGCACTCCTCCGTCCCCGGTGACGCGCAGTTCCGATGAATACAGATAATCAAGCACTAGTTCCAGTGCTGAAGCTGCAAAAGTCTGTGTTGAATCACAACAAAGGAGGAAGCCTGCACAGCAACTGCACCTGGAAGCCTGCACAGGTTAGCAATCGCTTTGCGGGTTGCGTTGCACGCGTAATGGCTGATTGCAAACAGCATTTAACGCTCAATTTCCGGGTTCAAACTACGGTTTGGACAACCGCAACATCTACGGATGACTGTTGACTCGAATGCGGTAAGGTGATTTTTCAAACTCTCCGCACATCTCATCTTTGACGAATTGAATCAATTCTCGTCATCAACAAAATGAAACAATAAACCACTACAATACGGCACTGGCTTTGCAGTTCATACAAAGAAAGAGCACAAATCTATACGAGCTCCAATATGTGTTCTTGTAAAAGTGAAGCAAATATGTCAAGAAAATTATCCCTGTTTGGTTGTCACGTCCGTAATGAAAATGCCTCTGCATATGTAACCTTAGCAACCCCGAGACGGGTTAGTACATAAGGTTGCTGCACGTGTAATTGCAAAGCTAATCTAGTGATTAGTAGGTGACGTATTACCTGTGATTCCCTGCAGTTCGATGTAACTGAGTGGTGATTGTTTGATCGCCTCCGATGCGAATAACGAAAAAAAGAAATCGCTGCATGAAGCGAGGACCGCCTTGTGGGCTTTGAAGTGACTGCCTGCAAGCAGCAGTGCGGTGAGGTGCAATCATGAGTTACAACCAATCTGCGTTCACGATTGGTTCGAAATCGACCGGCGAAAACCTCAACACCACGTTTCTACTCGCTGTCGGTTTCAAGATGGATGCTTCACAAATGCTCATCCCTTCTCCTCTTAACATGAAGAGAAAGAACAATCCATTTTTCAAAATGTGGTTTTGTCTCCGTTAAGGAAAAATGGCCAGATTCACATCATATTCATCGCAATTTCTCACATCATAACAGTGCACAACAAACCATCCAGCTCAACACCATGAACCGAATCAAACAAACAGTGCACAACACACAATCCAGCTCAACACCACGAACCAAATCAAACAAACAGTGCACAACAAACCATCCAGCTCAACACCACGAACCGAATCAAACAAACAGTGCACAACACACAATCCAGCTCAACACCACGAACCAAATCAAACAAACAGTGCACAACAAAACATCCAGCTCAACACCATGAACCGAATCAAGCAAACTGAAAGACGATGATCAGGTGAAACTAAGTTCATTTCGAGCCAGACATAAGTGGCTCCTACAAACTGCAGGATGTGCAGCTTCATTATCGCGACCACTCAACAACATCACGTGTCCATCCATGAAATGCAAGCAAGCAGCATTACAGCACAGACAACAATCCTACCTTGCGCCGATAAGGTGATGTCACATAGCACCCCTGTACGCCGTTGCTTCTGCAGAGCTTGTAAGATGGAGAACGAATGCTCGTTTCTCACTTCCTTGCCCGGAGTGACTGAACGGTGAGTACCAGCCTCATCATCGGGAAAGCACGTACTGTCAGCGGCGGTGTCTGCTCAGAAAGAAGGTTACTCGGTGAAGACTACAACAGCAGCTCACGATCGCTGTTTTCATTGCGGGTAGTACGGTACCAATGATTCCAGTGATTTCGCGTCCTTGGAAAGATGTTTTGCGGCAATTTCCCTGCATGGTTGCCGGCTGGTGGGAGAAACGTATTGTGCCGGCAGTGGTGTTAACTCCGAAGCAGGTTTGAACGCAACGATGGTCTACGTACAGACGTTCCTGTAACGAAATACAACTGACCTTGGGTGGGAGGGGTCTCACATTGCGTGGCCACGTCTTTTGATTTGATTTTGAAGTAAGTTCCAATCGTCTTGGTCGGGACCCGATACTGGGACATAAAGTTCTTAGTCTTTCGTTTGTATCTGTATTGAGTTGTTTGATCCTGTTCAAAATTTAAGAGTTATTGCTCAAGATATAAATTGAAATTCGGCGGAGCGTAATGGCGGATTGAACAAGTTCTTTCGAGAAGAAACTGTAAATCGAGAAGTTGCTCATTCAACACGAGAAAGAAGCATTTTAGCAAACTGCTTAACGAAAACGTGATCGTTCTAGTCGTATCAACCATGAAGTTGAAATGTGAGCTGGAAAGCAAACGCCAGATCCACTCGCCATTCCCCATACAGCAAGATGTAATCGCTGTAAGCGCTCCATTCGCGCTCCCATCGAGCAGTCTGAGGCTCATACCATCGCGAATAATCACACAAGCCGCCCATCACCGGGATGGCACTAAAGCTGCTAATGACAACTGAGATTTTTATCGAATTAGCAATAACATTGGTTCCGGGGTTATTCCTCGCACGGTTAGCTGTGCTGTAGAACAACGGCGTTCCCGTAAGTGGCTGAAGTGCCTGATACAGATGCATGATATAAACATATCGGTAACTTTGACGCAAGAGTAAACGCTATTATTTTCTACGTGCATCTAAAAATAATTGTTTAAAAGCAGAGTAGAACATTACATACGATGCGCCTTCTATGCCACTCAACAAATACCAAGTATCGATAGCATCGTAAACGTGATTTGAAGATAATGCACAAGCCATAACGAGAAAGCATCGTGACCACTTACAGTGAAGGAGACAGTCGCTTGTGTTGAGATGTTATTGACTTGAGGAGATGTTTGAATTGATGCGTCGATGGAGAGAAGAATGGGTGGAGGTACAGAGGACACGGGTTCAGATACATCAGGGGTCTTTTCAATCGAAGACACTAACAAATGTATGTAAGAAATATTGGACCAGGTGGTATAAAATCACAGGCATCGAAATAAACTTTTGATGAAATTACAATAAGTGCCATTGCGTTGTTGAGGCCTGGAAGGAGCTGCCTGGCAACAGTGAGAACTGCAACAGTTTCTCCTGCCTAGATTGAGAGAGAAATGTGCCATCAGTAGTGATAACTCCGAAGCAAGTCTCAAGTTTTTTTGTAGCAGGAGGAAAACAAAAAACAATGTAGTTGTAATGCGAAGTGAGATTCAGTCCTTCGTCATCAAGCGCATTATTATTCAATACCCTGTTGCGCGTCTTCAACGACGAAAGCAAAACAATCGTCATTGCACAGGAGTTTGATGACAGGGTCTAAGCAGGTTTCACATTGAAGCACCAGCTTTCAGCAATGTTGAATAGAGATGAATTAACAAAACACGAACTCACTCGATGGTGACTTGCCGGCTTCTTCACTAGGTTCAAAGTGAGATATGACGCGATTGGTCGTGATTCCATCGAACGTGTGCGATTGGATTCGGTCAGCCTGAGGTTCGAAACTACTCGAATGCGACAACCAGTGGCTCGTATCGCTCAAGTCCTCATCAATGCTCCTGCAGACGACGAACTATGTTAAAGCAGGGCTACAAAACAGATGCCTGCCAACGTTTCATCCACCCGACGGTCACTTTGCACTTTCTCTGACAGCTTGGCGTGTGCCCAGAAATTTTGTTCGAAAGTCAAATTGAGTGTGCTTGACTTATACCTGGTTAGTTAAGCACGTAACACCTACTGAATTGCACCTGGCAATGCAAGACCTTAACGAATCTTTCAAGTGGCAACTCATAATTTTGGTCTCTCGGACACAAAATGAAACAGATCATTCTCACCCCGGCAACTTCGCTTGAGTTATATTTGTGACTGGGATCAACTTCTTTACTTCTTCTGCAGAATTTTGTTCCTCTGGTTCATGATTGTCAACATCAGTCATCGGTATCACCGGATACTCAGTCAAATCAATCTTCAACTCATCATCTTTCTCACTTTCTTCTTCGCTCACATCTTCAAATCAAACGAAGAATTACTCATAAGATCAATCCCTCTTCCATGGAATGGAAGATGCAGAGCATCCAGTTATACACCGAAAGCTCAATCACGAGTAGGTACAGGATTATCAGGTAAGAGGCGGTTCATATTAAACCAACCATAAATACAAACTAGAAGCCCACCCTCACCGGTTTAACATTGGTAGGCGACCAATTATGAGCTCTTGTCACTTGCTGGGCGAGTACAGAGCAGCTTTGTTTTCACCCGAGCGACGCCGGTTTGCGTAGCTTCGTATTAAAAATAAATGAAGCTTTTGGTCAACAAGTTTAAAGCAAGCAGTTAAAATTTGCACAAGTTTCGCACCAATCCGTCAGGGAAATAACTACTACCCTGCATAAGCGAACCGTGTCATCCGATCTCATAGTTACAAAAGAAATTATTGAAAAAAAATTATCTGTAAGTTTTCCCATTTCAAGGCATCGAAAATTCCCCCAAGCCACTAAATGATTCCCAGAAAAAAACTTACTTTCCAACGGAGCATGGAAGGTGGGGGCTTCATCAGTATTGTTCTTCGATTCGAGATATTCCAACCGGTTGAGCTCGGCTTGGCGCTTCCTTAACTTCTCTTCCAGCATTCCTAAACTCTCTTCGTCCTGAAGAGAGTCAAATTGAAAACAAATGTGCTGGCAATGAAGCTTACAATCATCACTTATAACAACGTTTCTTGTATGAAGTGTCGCAAGGCAGGTAAGAGATTGGACAGATGATGAGAATATTGATAAACATCTTAGAAGACTGCATTTAAGGTGGTTGTGCGGGAACAAACAAACGAATATTCAGATAGTAATGCAAGAGGCTAGCGATGCACCTAGCAAACTACTGTGGACCCAGTATAGGTCCCACAAATGTGACGGTCTAAGCTATGCATTATTGAAAGCCGCTAGCTTTTTATTGGTCACCAACTGCACTGACGAGACCGAATATTCAGAGTTTGACAAGTAATACGCGAGCAGTAGTGAGAAATGTGAAAACAAGACCAAAGAAAACTTGAGAGAAGACAGTGAAAGATGTGCATAGAAAAAATTTGAAATTAAAGATGCTCAGAAAAGAGGTAAGTAGAGATGAGGCTGCAGACAACTGGTCGACCGACGTGATTAGGAATCAGAGCCAGGCATTAATATGCCAATAAAAATAAAATGTATAAATATTTCCCAAAAATCTAAACAAAAATAAAATCTTTAACACGAAATGCAACAAACGTTCGATTGTTGAGGGTGGGTATGTACGTGAATTTATGACATTATAGTGCTGGACAACGAGGATAAACTAGATGCTAACCCAGCATGTGCTAAAAAGCGACTCTTGGGTACCCACCAATGATAGTCCATCTTGGTGGTGGTGGGGCTACCAGTCATTCATGATTGGTTCGAAATGGGCTGCTATCTTTCCCCTAAACTAATTTCAATTAGGTTGACGGCATGAACCTGAATTGCCGTTCGTGCCGCACCTCCATCCCGAGGAAGAGGAGGGGTACTCACAACAACAAGAAGATAAACTAGAAACATATGCAAGACACAATACTGAAGATAGTTGTCCCTATTATGTGTGATAAATCTGCGACAAAGGGAACTCTATCCGCAAATCCTAAAATGAGGAATTCCTTTTCGATGTTTATAGGTTTGTCAAAAGATTGCAAAACTTTTAGCAAGTACGGAGCTGTTTCATGGTTCCACTCTACTGAACCTATATAAACTCTAATAGGATTAACAACTCACCATTTCTATCTCCTCTTCTTCGATCACCTCCTCCGCTTCCTCTTCATCACCAGTATTTTGTTGATAACTGTCGCTCTGATTATCTTCCGAAAATTTTGGTGATAACGAAAGACCCTAGAATAAATGTGTAATAGAAAACAAGCGGGAAGAAACGAGGATGGGTCGAACTGGCATCCAATAGAATGCTTTGCTTCTTAAACGGAGATCAAAAATGGACATTCAAGGATCAGGAAAGATCTATGAAAATATAAGAGAATGCCGGAATCCTAACTAAAAATAAGCAGAAGATAATACACCATACGGATTTTGTTTGCTCTCACTTCAATCAGGATCGTCATGAGAAGCTACAAGATTTTCATCATATATCTAATTAAAAATAATGACTGGAAGCAGTAACCTTGACTAAAAATTTAAGAGGACCACCCTTAAAAATCGGATTTTAATACAGTTTTTGTATGTAATGCTGGAGTTGTTACTTCAAAGCGTGGTGTGCAAACACACGACTTATATACAAGCCAAAGCTTTACCAATGCTAAAGGGTTGTGAGATGGCCGTCGCTTCTTAGAGCGCATTGGCCAATTGTAATCAACTTTTCGAACAGTTTGATCCAATTCATTCAACAATAAACTAGGAAATATCCCTTCCCAGGTTGTACGAAGTTTGTATAGATCACCTCGAGTTCTGCCATCAGCCTGAAACACAACAACAAACATTTTCATAAGCAATATTACACCAGCATTTCCAATAAAAGTATAGTAATTATTTCCTTATTTGGCTTGTACAACGTACAATAATAACTTTACAGAAGAAAAAAAAATTACAATTTGATATTTAACATCAGGAAGTTTTACCATACTCACTTTGTCAAATATCGCCATAAATACAAAAATTAATTTGTGCGAGAAAAGTTTCATGTATTGTCCTCCAAAGTTCTTTACGATAGAATCGAGCAAATATAAAACCGGCATTTTCCTCTTCTGAGGAACCTATTAACGAATTGTAATAATTAGTCCCCGATTGAACGGTTTCAATAGTGCATTAACAGCTATGCTTCCACAAGTCTTTTATCTTGAAGAAAAGATTGCTTTCCTTTTTTGCATCTATGCCATGCTACCTCTACTACATAGAAGATCCCCTCGTTGATACTCTTGGCTACATTATTTCATCCACAACTTGAATGCCTGTGCTTTCTATTTTCTTATTCCCAGCACTTGGTGTTTACAATGGACTGAGCACCCAACTTTAAACCAGAAGTTTGTAAGTTCAGTTCAGAGAACATTTTAATTCTTGCCATTTTCTGCTTAGCAGTTTATAGGTTACGTTGGTTTTACCTTCTGCAGCAAACATCGGGAAACTTGGGTAAATTGCCCTAGATGATATAAAATTGGAATAGTTGGCGGTAAAAGGCGAAACGCACAAACTCAAATTTCATAAAGTTATTACTTAAAGAAACGTCTTTCAATTGAGAAAGCAGTCAAAAAAAAAACTTTACCAGGCGATCACAAAAAAGTCTTTGCCTCCAATTTAGATGTGGAATAGTTGCGTTGTTCTTAAAATATTTTGGGGTAATTACCCACAAAAGTTTTCCGACCCCTGTTGCAATCATCTAGACATGTCTAAATCTGTTACCATATCAAGAACAATACAATAGATTTGACAAACGAATGCCTGTTGTATTGAACAAAAGGTATCAAATCAAATAGAAGAGTAGATTTTCTTCAAAAATCTATCCACTATTTGATGAAGTTCTAACGTTATTAGGATGTTTGCGAAACAACAAATACTCAAATAATATCTTTAACTCTTTAAGGATCATAAGATTCTAGTTTATAATAGTTGAGACAATTCTTCAATTGTTTGGTAACAAAATTACAATGAATTTCAGAAAAACGGTTATTACGACATAATGACATAACAATTACCAATCATGTAACATATGTGTTACATTATCCCTTAACTCTTTTGCTCCCGCGTGAAAAGCGAAAAAAAATGTCCGTAAGGTGGCAGCGCGAAAAACTGTCATAATCAATCATAATTAATCATAATTATGTACCTCAAGTTTGTTTGTAAATCATTACTCAGCTGTCTACTTCTACATTAAGTGTGATATATCGTTGAAATCTACATTTCTTGAGGATTTCAAATAGAAAAAAAAACATTTTTTTTGAATATGCAAATTTTATGCAAATGAACCCCCCCAACTGGGGGGTAGTTGTCTAAAAATTAAAGAGGTACCCTCACCTCAAAGATCACTACAGATGTTATTTTCAACCAATTTTTTTAGAAATGGTCGCAAGATGATGCTAAGGAAATAAGCTTTCAAAGTACATCAATCAAAACTTACCTAAAAGCCTAGGTTTTCTACAATTTGCAATTTTCTGAGGCAAATGACCTATTTTTTGACTGGTACCGACCGGTACCAAATTTTGGTAGTTAAATTCAGTACCGTACCTAAAATATGATCAGTTATTATCTGCTAGAGGTTAGCCTAAACCATGTAACATTGTGTATTTTTGAACAGGGAATTTCTTCAAGATTCAGAAAATATCAAGTTTAAATAGAATATGCTGTCACTGACAATGAAACAGCAGCTTTTTTACACCCTTCCCATTTCTCAAGAAACAAGGGGGATACAGCAAACTTTGATTTACGAAAGCCAAATTTCTGCTAGCTTTTAAACTTGTATTTCACTTCTTGTCTCCTTGGAAACTTGATACAAAATGACGACTTTAATGGTGAAACATTTGCAATTCATTTTATCTTTTTATAGGGTGTAGTTTTTATAAAAATTATAATTTAGTGAAGGTAAGTCAAAAAATTTTGGGGGTTTTGAACTGACATGATGTACAGTACTCATTTTTGATCAGTAAATATCATATACCACTTAGTCTAAACTATTTCAAGTTATATATTGCTGGAAAGCAAATTTCCTAAGCTTTCAAATGAGACCGGTATTTAGCAACATATGATATTTTTTACGCACTAAATTTACTTTTATCTACTTATCATTTAAATTTGTTTGGGGGGGTTTGAGACCCCTAAAAAATTTGGAAATTCAAAAACGTATAGTTTATTATTATTGCTTGAAATTTTGTGAAATGATGCCCCAAAAGAGTAGTTTTCAGACTGTGTTAATGATAAAGGGTTTGGTATTGTGGTAAAGATGTAATCTGAATTTGATTTTGGTGTAGTTGGCACGTGCTGAGAATTTGGCCGATTTTGTCGTCTGCAACTGGGTTGTTGGTCTTTTAACCCTTTTTGGGTATAAAAATCCAAGAATTCGGGCACAAATTATACATGTTCCGATGCGTGAGTAAATAAGCGTGATCTTGTGAAAATTTTATGAAAATCGGATGAAAAATAAAGTCACAAATCGATTTTTTATTAAACTAACTTTGTAACTAAATTTAACAAAATTTGAGGGAAACACTGAAAACACGAGATCATCAATCGATGATCGCGGGAGCGAAAGAGTTAAAGGGTTAAGGCCATTAAATTTTTTCTTGTGTGCTAGCCAGCTCTACCGACCTTGACCATAGGACACTCCTTGAGTAGTGTCTCAAAAAAGAACATCAGCATCTACTGAAATAATTATTACCCCCTTGGACCCATCTCAAATCCCGTAATTCAAATCTAATCATACTCCTTCCAAAGTGCATAACTGATTGATAAAATCCTGCTTCAGCTTCCTTTCCTAACAACGTATATTTGTGCCTTAAAGTCCGCAATAGCTTGTCATTCACTTGCTTTGCATTAAATGCTACCAACTAACTAAACTGCACACCTCACTTTGCATTTTGCTTATTTCAGTGTAATTTGCTTACAATTTAACAGTTGGAAATTACAGATTCTGCTGTTACAGCTGATGTGGTACCAAAAAAAGTAAATAAAAAACAAGATGTCGCTACACATAGCTGAAAAAAATACAGTTATGCATCACGTGCTACTGGAAAAAAAACTAAAAATTTGCTTTTAAACAAAAGAACTGCCAACGACCACAAGGCAAATAACACGTCATTATTCAACTTTTGGCGTCAAAAACAGTTTTTCATTATTTTCCGTAAAAGTTTCAACAGCACCTTTATGCTCAGTAATTTTTGAGGAAAGGAAGAAAACAACTCCATACTATGAAACGTTTGTTATATCATCTAGCCTCGTAAAAAAGCTTGATTTTAAAAAATGATCAGGCAATAGCGAATTTCATTCGAGCTAAAAATATTTTTCTTCATTTAGAGATCAAGATTACAAGAATTTTATTTTTGATAATGACATCAATATCATGACACCAATCTTGACTATGAGGCAATGATCGTGAATGATTAAAAACTGCATTCTTTATGATGTTGGATGAGCTAGTTTGTTTTCACATCGTTTCAAACGTGAAGTTCTATTTTTATCCATATGTCAGGTCTAAGTAACCATTGAAACACATTGCACATTAGCTTCTTGCAGTGTCGATATTTAACGAGCAGATGGACCACAGTTACTAAACAATATTTCAGTGCAGCCTGCAAGACTTGTCATTGATGTTCATCAAGAGTTGACGAGTTACTTTTTTGTTGTTGAGGTGAAAACTATAAACATGCGCTTGTTTTGCTGCCTGGTGCACTTTAACATGCATCAAAGTTAAATAACTGCAGTTGATGATTGAGCTAAATGTAATTAATTACTTTCTCCTTCATTGTAATTAAACTTTTTTAGTTCTGTGTAATTTTACCAAATTAATGTATTATTTATACTGTTTACAATACTGGAATGTCAGTGCGTGTAAAACGTAAACTTTTCATAAAAGCAACATTAACTTTTCATTGTTGTTCTCACCACTATCTATATTCTTGACCTCGATATCACTAATGGGGGTGCTGCTATTGTAATAATGTAACTGCAAGTGCATCACTTCCGGTCAGTCTGCTCTTTCCCTGGCAGCGTTTATGTCAAGACCAAGCTACATGCCCACAGCCAAAAGCTTTAGGTCATACAAACATGCATACAATTAACAAAAGTCAAAAGTAGAGGGCTTAATATTTAATAGGTTATTCCTGAAAGTGCATTGCAATCAGATAGGTGTCTTCGCACAACTATGACGCTATTCCTGTCATACACTTCAACAAATGAATGCATAAATGTCTGTAAAATCTTAGGCTGTCTCAATTGTGAGCAAGTCCAGTTTAAAATACATCTATGCTGCAAACAACTCAACTAACATGTTTCTAGAGATTCAAAAAAATATGGCAGCTCTGCACAACCCCCTGAAAAGTTTTGTTTAATTGATTTACCTTCAAAAAAACGGCTCTTTTGATTTTGTAAGCAAAAGTAATCAAGTTAGAAAAACATTAACCATAGGATAAAGTTAGAGTATCAGCTGAACCGATGTTCTTAACTCCAACATTTCTAATGGGAACTCTGTGGGCAACACCAGCAGAGCCAGTTAAGGCTCATCGAAGTCGTACCTGCATGTAAGTCGCAACCTATTTTTGACACAAAAAATAGGAACAAAATTCTTTTCAGTGATTATTTAGTAAATTGTTTATGGTGTTTTGGTGAAGATCTTTTTTGCACAAAAAACGAAACTTAAATGTCCCAAAATGCAGTATCTTAGGAATATAATGCAATTACCTGAATGATTTGTCGTTCAATGATACGAACAATGTCTGGTGCATAGTTGATGTTTTCCTCAGCCAGTATTGTCAGCATGTTTATATGTGGCTTGCTGTTGAACGTCAGCTCAGCCAATGATGCCTTGTATTCAGATAATACAGCTTCCATGACCATTAATATCTCATGCCTAGTTACTCTTAAATTTACAATATAAATAGGTATTGTTCACAATATAATTAACAAATCTCAACACAAATTTAACACCTATAAAAAGTTTGCAATAGAACGATTAGTACCACTTTTTGCAACAAGTCACCATTACTGGTGCAAACCTACCATGCTGTCAGAAGTTATATTTAAACCTAACTGCTACATAAATTTTTGCTTTTGTTTAATTGTTATTTTTTCTTAGTTTCATAAAAAATACAGCAGTTCTACAATTTGTTAATGAACATATTAAACTAACCCTTCACAGTACAAATTCACCCCTGGGATGATATAAGAGTTACAATTATTACAGCAAGCCAGACTCTTATAATTTCAACTGCCATTATGCAGATGAACTGATGGTGCCATATTTTAACAGCATTGATTACAAATGCACACTAGATGTATCATCATCTAATTGCAAGGAGTCAAGGTAGCATTGCTAACCCTGCACTTTCCACCAACCACAACTCTAACCCCTGCCGCAACAGCAAACGCATTCAACATGTGATGGTTGTGAGCAATGGTTAGTGTCAGGGATGTTTAAAGCATAAATATAAATGATTAGTTTCTTACTTATTACAGTTGGCCAATATCTAAATGCTTTTCATGACATAATCACAAAGAAAACATTCTTGCATGTTGGCTACAACAAACCATAACAAAAAATGATAAAGCTCATTAAAAATTGTAACAGTTGATACAATTTTTGTAAAAAATATTTGATTGCAATGGGTTTTGAGTGCAACTAATGCCTTGAAAACTGATCAACACATAATAAGTAAATATTATTTACTTTTCGTCTGTCTCGCATTTTTATCTACTGATCACTGAAAAATTTCTTGTCAGTTATGAAAGATTTAGAACACCATTGTTATCAGACCAGGTTGAAGTAACCAGCAATGCCAGCAGAGGATCTTTCTACTTCAAGCACTCAACCAAGGTGAAGCAAGTTATAAAGTGCCTTGTCCAAATGCAAAATAAAATAAAATCACCAAAACTTGTAAAACTCATCAAGAATGTGATAAATGTAGAGTTTGGGGAACAGTATAACCTTACAAATTTTGTGTCAACAGCAACCAAAAGATGTTGTTGCAGAGAGCAAAAGTCAAAGTTTCAACTCAAAACATGAGCTCGCAAACAAAGAATTTAAGCAAATAAGGCAAAAGAATTGCTACCACAGAAGGCGCTTCAAACCACTTGACTACTTTGCTGATGAAGTAAACTAGAAGTTGCAAAAATATTTGCAAGCTATCATCAAACTAAACCTAACCTGCTAATACCAACTTTCAATGCAACACCAAAATGTGAAAATGGCAATTTACAAAAATCCATTGACCTACTCAGCTACGGCATGCTGGGATATTTTGGAAAATAGGATAATTTAGGCAAGTCAATATTAGTTAAGTGATGCTACTTACAATGCAAATGAACACATTGATTTTGGCCTTGCATAATACTAAACAATTTTATCAACTCTAACTAAGATAGTTCTGCTTGATCACACATGCAGTGATGCTTGGCAAACATTGACATAACATGATTATGAGCAACCAACCAGCTGATACTTTCATTACAAGTAAATTGTAACCAAGATAAATGACTGTAAATTAGGCCATGAATCAGAACTGGATCATCATATATCACATCAAGCAACAATGCCATCTAATCATTATCTCCAACTACTACAGCATTTTCCTCAAATATATTTAACATTTTATGGCTTTTTAACCTTGCTCCAAATTACCCTGTTTATGGGGTAAATTGACCAAAAATTTGTCACAATAAATTTCATTATATGGTAATTGTAATTATAACACTAATAAAACCCTAACTACATCTAACTTTGACCAACCCTAAGCCCAACTCTAACTCAACTCTAACCCCAACTGTAAACACTGGTTCACACTGGGGATATGTGACAAACACAAAATTTACCACGTGACAAAATTACTGACAGCCACAAGTAGAAACAGACTGAGAAGTAGCCTAGTAATTTGTCCCAAATTGCCCCAGTATACCCTACTCAAATATCCTATGAAATCACTGAATCACAAAAATTTAAATAACATGGAATCACTAAAGGATGAAAATTCATTAAGAAATTACTAAAATACAAAAATTCATGAGGTTACCTGGTTTATAAATCATGAAGTTACCTGGTTACATGATTGTGGAAATACAATAAAGGCAGTGGCTATTTTGCTGTCAACAGTATTTTACCCTTGGAGGCTATTTTGCCATCAGACATATGTGATTGGTCAGTTTTAATGGCATAGTAAACGTTTTTGAGTGGTCTAATTTAGCTTCTAATTTCAATAATCAAATAAAAAAAATTTGCATCCTAGTGTACACCCCTTCACAAAGCACACTCCCTCTCAGTGTACACAATCGTGTACATTCACACACCAGGCCCCCTCCAGTGAATACTGCCTTTGTCTAACTACCATGCAAGCAGATTCCAATCCATACCGATAGCATTTTGCACTACCAGACTACTACATCACAGCATCACCACCAAAATTTTAGCAAATATGGCCATGAAAACACACATAAATGGTGACAGCAAAATAGCCTCCAAAAGTAATATGCCATCGATGGCAAAATAGGCACTTCCTAGAAAAAACCATCAAGCTGATAAGTGAAGAATGGAATTTGAAGATTGCAGGTATCCTAAAATAATGCTTACCAGTATTATATAGCACGTTGGTTCAAGTCTGAAGGTAAAATTTTATTTTCAAAAGTTTTGTATTTTTGCAATTTTCATGATTAAATAAGTTTTTTTTGTATTTCGGTAAAACCTGCATTTTCGTACTCCAGCACTTTTGTGTTGCCCACTGGCAAATGCCAAATGCTGCTCATCAGACCTGCTGATTAAGCAGCTAATTGCGAAAGAGTTTAGAGTAAAAATAAGAAAAATAATTGTCAACTCTTCAAAACCGCCTAAAACTATATGTAACTTGGCAACTTTAGTTGGCAAAAATGTTGGTACTTTAGGAGCAAGATTAAACAATATGCAGCCCAGGGGATCAATCTTTTCTTTAATAAACTCAAAATTTGTGCTGTTCTACAATTAGAATGGATTAAACAAATATTTACGTTGTCATTACCTTATCCATCTACACCCTGCTTTCATACCTTCAGTGAACTGCGTCTTTTCAAGTTTCAAGCTCAACTCCTTATATTTTAGCGCCAAGCCAAGCAGAAAGCTGTCAAAAACTAAATAGATTTATCATAAAAAAAAATCCTGATGTGATCCGCAAATCGGATTCACCTGTGGCGGACATCACGCCCAAAGAATCTAAGAGCAGGGATCAGCAAAGAACGGCGGTGGACACCGAACAGTGCTAAAGTAAGGGACAGGAAGGAGAAGCGTAGTGCTATGAAAAAAGCGCCCAGCAGTTAACCTACATTGCTTTAGATTGCGAAAGCTACAAAGCGGCCATGACTAAAGAGCCATTCAAAAGACGGTTGGGTGTGGGTTGAATTGTCCAAGTGTTGCCAAAATGTTTTTGTCAACTATAGCAAGCAGTCCAGCGATTTTTTTCGCTGGAGTGCTTGCTATGCCAGTGTAGCGCTCCAGCAGGCATCTTGCTGCAGTTGGTGTCAAAAGAGTGCACCCGCTATGACGTCTCGTCACTTTTGTCACTACAACCGACGCGATGATGTAGTGGTTAGAGCGTCCGTTTCGCAGTCGGTAGACCTGGGGTTCGTTCCCCTTGTCGAGTCATACCAAAAGACTTTAAAAAATGGCATCCGCAGCTTCCCTGCTTGGCGCTCGGCATTTAGGATAGGTTGTGAAAAACAAGCCGGCAAGTTCGCTTGTTGTGTCCTTGGGCAAGGCACTTAACGGGACGCCCCACCTTTATGTGGAAGACAGGTGGCCCATAAACTTCGAAAAAGGCAACTCCCAAGCGAGTGCGGGCTTCCCGTCCAAAGTATAGCGATACAATTCGTTTTCTCGTGAATGGAGGATAAATATGGCAAATAAAACAAAAACTATTTGTTGCATAATTTATGTGATGCTATTTTGATTTGAACTTATGTTTGTGGTTGCTTCATCCATTTCCTCATGCTACCACGTCACTTCGATCCTGATCTTAAGATCACCAGCGCTGACCTTTAGATGTGCATCTAACATAAGAGAAGTTGCTACACGAGTATATTTTTTGACATTTATTAATAGGAAGGTTGCACGCACGTGATCAAACGTCATCAAAATGCGCTTTGAATAAAAGTGGCTGGCCAGTTTCAGTGATTTTGCATTGAATTGAATAGGAGTTACGTCGTTTTTCGCAAATCAAATGAAGAAACGTGACAGTTGTTAAATGAACGTTAAATATGTTGTTTTACTGATGTTAAGGAATAAATCTAAGATCAAAGTAAGGTAAGAGGTGCTAAGGTTTGCTTGTTATTGCTAGTAGTTGGGCTAATTTTATGGGCTAAACATGCAGGCGTATTTGTAGCCAGCTTCTATGACAGTTTCATATCCGATTAACCAGCGTGTTTGGGAATGTTGAGCTTAAGTTAATTGTAATGTGTAACTTATATAGTATATTTAGTGGCATAGGCAAACTGAAAAGTTGAAAACCTAAGTTATACTGTAGCCTAAATGACAGGGCAGACTTTTTTACTGTTGGTCATATGCTGGATTAGTTATTGTTGGATAAAATCAATAAGTTTCTAAAATTTTTTGTCAATGGTGATTGCAGACCAGTCATATTGATATATCAGATGTAATTTTGTGATCTTAACCACTCCTTAAACAATTTTTGGGCTATCACCTAGGCTACTGGACCAAGGGTAATTCAAAAACTTACGGCACCGATTTATTTATTTATGCGCATGAGCTCCATGTTCTGTTAGCATATCTTTCGTCACACTGGGCCGCTTCCGACGGGTAGACTGCTTGGCCCCACCACCTGTTTGTCACATGAAGGCATACCGTTAAGTGCCTTGCCCAAGGACACATTGCCGGCAAGCTTACGGTACCGGTAGAAATGATCAGATAATGGTTGTTTTTACTAATGTACCAAATGGTATCTAATTGATATAGAGTTTATTTTTAACTGAGGAGCAAATGGTATTTAGATGGCATTTCTCTTAGAGGCAATTTTTTTAAATTGGCACACAGTACTAAGTTAAACTAGCCTAAGAAAGACCAAATCTCAACCGAATTGCTTTTGCCTAAATTTACTGTTATCCGAGGATCCAACTAGTAATAATTCATTCCAATTTTTAATTAATTTTCAAATAACCCCAAAAGTTGGTGCTCACCCTATACCTTTCCAGCATAAATTACAGCGTTTGGTGAGCCACTTTTTTTGGCGCGAAATGTGTGACGTCATATGCAACCTTCCTATTGTTCACATCCATCAATTAGCCTCAAAGTTTTCAAATAAATTTCGTATTGTCCTGAAAGGTTTCTTTTGGTGGCCCTATATTGTTGGTCACTGTATCTAGGATTTGTAGTAGATGCGTTTTGACCTCATACGTCACTAACAAGCAAAAATTACGTTGCAACTAGAGCAAAGCATGATTGCATTGAAATTACTGAGGTTACCGCATGTCTTCCCCGCCATCTAAAAAAACAGTAAAAGTTGCCGCGGCGAACAAGAATGAAATTCCCGCTTCCTTAGCTCACTCACCTTTAACGATCTTTCATTCATGGAGACTTAATTGTCGAAGAGGTCTGTTATCAAAGACTTTGATGAAATTTTACTCTTTTCGTCGGGCAAGCTGCACTCCTCCACTTAGATTGCGCCGAAGGCATATTGCAAACTCAGTAACTTCAAAGCAATTTTGAGCAGTTATCACTGCGGCCTAATTCAAGTTCTTAATGACTTTTAAGGTCAAATATCAACTACAATAACAGATTTTATATTGAGCCATTGGAAGATCTGCGCTTGCAATTACTCAATGCACATTCCGCAGTTGCTGCTCATAGCCAGAGGCGGATTAGCCGGCGGGAATTCGGGAGTTTACCGGCGGGCCGCTCGACTTTGGGCCGGTCCAGCGATTCATTAGGCTGCCTCAAAACTAACTTTACGAAGCTAACAAATGATCAAGAAAATAAACCAGTTTCATACATAATGATTTCACAATTATTTTTCAGTATCAGTATTTTTGTATAGCCTATCTATAATTTTCTTATTGTGATTTGTGGCTGTCGTGACTTGACGTAAAATAATGAATAAGGCGTCAGTGGTAACTTCTTTTCCTACTTTGCAGTACTATAACGTAATAAAGATTCGTAGGAGAACTGATATCACGTATGCAACATAGTTGTTTACCGTCCATTCTCCAGGCCTCTCTAAATTTTAAGTAATGAAAAAAAATGAAAAAGCGAGAAGGTGGAGCTGAGAAAGACCGTAAAAGAAAAAAAAGAAATTAAAAGAAATTGCTGCTTAATGCATAAACATTCAGGAAGCATTTGCAAGAGCAAGCACCTCAACAGAAAGCCAAACGACAGTTAATCCCGCTTTGCTATTAGAACATCAAGATCAGCATCAGTCTGTAAGTTATATCATGATGTACCAGCATCAGATGTAGTAAATCAAAATTGCTCTGACATATCTATTCCGCCAGTATCAGAAAGCGAAGTCCAGACTGTATATACTGATGAACCAGAACCAGACAGCCTCAGCGAAGATAATTCTGAAGTATATTCTGCTCTCCTAACGCAAGTTTTACAAAGTCAATGTCAGCAGTCTGTAAATCTCGATCCAGCAATATCAGAGAGTGAAGACTATTCTGTAATATCCGCTCAAGTTTCAGAAGTTTAACGAGATCAGCCTATAATTCCTTCTGAGACAGCGTACCACTCGTGGTTTTTAAAACCAAAACGAGATAAACTAACCGAATATTTCGAGTTTCACCCTCATCAACCAGAAACAACCGAATTCAACGCTACAAATGTGTACTTCCGACCTGATGACTATGGAGGTCGCTTGCAGAGATTATGACTTTCGTATTGTGAAGAAAAAAAGCCCTATTTTGCAGTCTTTGCATTGCATATGGTATTACTACTTGTAGCAAATATCTAACGAGCAAATATCTAACAGGTTTTAATTTGTGGAAACACATTTACCAACGAATTGATGAACACGAAAGTTATCAAAAACACAAGACATGTGCCGAAGCTCACATACGATTCAGCAGTAATAAGACAGTGGTAGACCTACTTACTATCAGTCAAACATCATTACACAACCAACAGATCATGCAAAGAATGCAAATTCTTGTTAGAGTGGTCTCCATTGTGAAAATGATTGGAAAACGGGGAACGAGCTATAGGGGAACAGGGAGTTCGGAAGCGGTGTCTACATTATGTGATGAAAAAAATGATCACGAAACATTTTTAGAGACTGTACTTCTTAATGCAAAGTGCAATAACATTCTATAGTGTCATTTAGAAAATGTTATTAAAAAATGTTTGCAAAACAAACCCGACAAGCATAACTGCGCAAACAGAAATACATTTATCTCCAAAACTACTGTCAACTCTGTCAGTCCTGTGCAATTTGTTGAAAGAAGTTTTGCAGAAGCAAAACATAGACGTTTCCAAATACATCTCCGACAGTGCAGATGGAGCATCAAACATGCCGGGGCAGTATAATGGATTTACAACTTTTCGTGAAAAAGAATCTTCTGATCACATTGACACATCGTGCTGCGCCCACGTTCTCAACTTCGTTCTCCGTGATGTTACTACGACTAATCATGCATCCATATCTCTATTTGGATTAGTTCAAAGGGTTGGGTTGTTCTTTGGGTTGTTCTTTCATATTTGCTGCGAATGGACATGTGGAAAGAGCAGATGAGCCAAAGACACGGTCATGATATTCAGAGTAGATTAAACTTGATTGGAGCAACTAGATGGTGGTGTAAGCACAAATGTCTTCGAAATATTTTCGGAACATTTAAGGGTGGTTCCAGCGGCATGTTCTGCGATGTAATTGAAGTTCTATAGTGTGTTTCTACTTCTGAAAAGTTAAGTGTTAAAGCGCGGTTTGATGCCAATGTCGTGTTAGATGATATGATTTGATACCAACATGTTTTGACAGCCATTACTTATCTGCTCATCATGGAGATAACCTCTGCACTTTCAAAGTTCTTGCAGACCTCTTGAATTTCATTAATGCTTTTAATATGATGGAAGCTACAAAAAAGGATATTCAATAGATTCATCGCGATTTCGCAATTGCTGTAACCAAAACTGACCATTTTGTTCAACATGTCAATGAAGTTTTGGAAGAACGTGGATGTGATGTCTCGATTGAAAGCAGCTTTCCTGCTATACGAGTTGGAAAAAGTAAAAATGAATCTTTGGATGAATGTCTTTCAGCCTCAATGAAAAAGTTTGAGATGGATGTACATAACAAAATTCTAGATCAAGTGGTTCGAAGTTTGCATAGAAGGTTTGCTACGCATAAAACGTTATGTGCTGACTTAAGCAACTTCGATCCCAAACGCTTTTCTGAAACAGTTCTTCATGGGACTCCTATCTCAGCTATGAATATGATATGCAACCTTTGCCAAATAAAAGTTCAGATTCTCCTTTTCAGCAAGATGTTCGGCAAGAGCTCTTGGATTTTGCATCAAAATGGCCGGAATTAAAAAAGATCTCACCTGAGCACTGCACTGAATTGGATGAAACAGGTGATCATTTTTTTGATTTTATTATTGATAAACTATTTACAGGTTAATGTTACAACCTGAGCCTATAATTACTTGATGCCTATTTTCCATACCGACGGAAATGTTATCATTTGATCAAAATTTTGTTCTGATATTATCATCCAGCACTTTTCGCAGGTCAACTGTGCTGATACTAATAAATTTTCTTTCATACAACTTAAATTTTAATTTGTTTTTAAAAAACAAATGACGAAGATGTGAGATCGGGCGAAAGCCCCAACATTCGAAAATGTCGATGCCAAAATTGTTTTCTATGCTGTTATACTGCGATTCGAAGATATACAATAACGGCAGAAGTTATCCTCTTCTATATCAGACATACAAAGTAATCCTTACTCTTTCCGTTACACAAGTTGGTTGTGACAGAACTTTTAGCAAGCTGAGATATGTAAAGAACCGTTTCAGAAATCAGCTAAGCGAAGATCGCTTGGATCCGTTCTTTTGATGTGCGCCGAACGAGACGTTTTGATACGCATTTCGAACAATGCGATCATGGACGAACTAGCAAAAATGCGAAGACTGTTACTCTACAAATAGTGTTTGATAATGTTTGTTTGTTGATTCTAAATATTCTTTTTTGAAATGGGCTAAATATGATGTAGTTTGTAAGACGAACCGAGTAACGTTTCAGCAAGATTTGCAATTACATGTAGTTGTCAAAAATGGGCCGGTTTTATTTCAAAGTTTCCGGGCCGGTTGCATTTGCTAATCCGTCCCTGCTCATGGCATGTCATGCACTGTCAATGATATGTGCCCACCGGCGCATTCAGAAAAAACATTCTGTTTTGGAAAGGTTGGGCGCGTGCATGAAGTGAATTAAATATTCTTATCAAATGTGGAATCCAGAAATTTTTGATTGCGAAATGGCAACGCACAGTGAGCTTAATCTGAGTTTAAACCAAACTTAGAAGCAGGAAGACTTTGGAATTTTTTTGTATTGTATTGTACATGTTTATTCTCCATTCACCAGAAAGCGAATTGCATCGCTATATTTTGGACGAGATGTCCGCCCTCGCTTGGAAGTTGCTATTTCCGAGGTTTATGGACCACCTGTTTTCCACATCAAGGTGGGGACGTCCCGTTAAGTGCCTAAAGGACACAACAAGCGAACTTGCTAGTTTGTTCTAATTTCTAATTTCCCCTAAATACCGAGCGCCAAACAGGGAAGTTGCGAATACCATTTTTTAAAGTTTTTTGGTATGACTCGACAAGGGGAATGAATCCCGGGTCTGCCGACTACGAAGCAAACGCTCTAACCATTACACCATAACAAACAACACCTTGTTGACTAAGGGCTGCCAAACTTAAAGCGGCCTGTAGTTTAATGATTGATGAAGCACAGTGATTCTTAATGCAAAAGAGAGCTTGTAACACCTAAGTTTACGCCAATTAGCTGTGGGCTTAAAACTCTTAACTGCTTTCTCCCGCGTTGTTTTCACCACTGAGTCAACGGTACTAAAGTGCTTTATTTAGGGCGCAAGCCGAGGAACAGATTACCACAGTCCTGGAAATGGTCAATCACAAGATCTCCCTCGATCTCTGCTTTGTTGACAGAGTTCAAAAGAACGACAGATCGATACAATACGAGTATATGTTGCTGTAGACCTTCATACACACAAACTCGCGTAGACAAAACTTTGATATTTCGATGAAGTTGTTCACTACACATCAAATAAAAGTTAATTTTTGTCTTTGTTCTACCGGCGAGTGGTAATTACCTCACAAATTTCTTTCGATGTGCTCTTATTTAAGCCGGTGTTTTCCAAAATGTGTGCTGTGAAAGATTTGCAGGTCAGTCGCGGGTTTTCTTTAAAATGCTTAATATTTATACAAGTTTTCAGCCAAAATTGAGTAAATGCTGCCATGAAGTAATGGTCAATAATGTTGGAAATTGTGTTATGTTGCCCGATAAAGTGGTGATCTCCAAAAAAAAAGGTCATCATTTTTCTCGCTGTCACCTGTAATGCTACTCGCGATCAATATGAATTGATTCATGTGGCTGTTGGGCCGCGAAATTTGTTTAGCTTCTTTACAGTGCCAACACGCTGTAGGCCAAACCACAATTACAGAGCTAACACACAAAAAAGTTTGGGAAACACTGATTTAAGTCAACGTTTCATCGGCCAGAACGGCCAACATCATCAAAACAAATTAGCAACTTATTTACAACAGAAACATATTTCAGTAACAGTAATATGTTGCTATTGTAAATGGAATTTAATTTTACTATGACATTTTGTTTAGGCAAACTTTCTTGAACGAAAGCAAATATTTGCCATTATTAAGTTTTCATGGGCTTTCTAAAGTTCATCCTTATTTTTTAATTCATCCCATGATTTCCGCTGGGTCATAGTAGAAATTTTAATGCTAGCCGCTTTTACCGAGACACACTGGGTCCTTGAGGTATGCACCGGCTTCCTGAATGGCTTGTCAATATTTTTCTGAATCGCCCACGCCAAGCAAAAAAAAGGTCTGGGTTACTATCGTGGGGTGCATTCAAGAACCGTGTTTTCCTAAGATTGATAGACGAAACCCAAAATGTCTTGTCAAGTTACGGTTTGATGCTAAAAAACCTGGTAAACCAGAGCATATGTGCCCCACGCTTTATGAAAAATAGCAGTGGCGTGATGTTCTCTCACTTCAAGCAATCCCAGACGTTGTATTGATGCCACTCAAGGAAGGCAGATCTGTATCGGCCTGTCCTAACTCTCGTAGAATTCTTGGCTTGCGTTTAATTAAACTGATAATTGCAATCTCCACCAAAAGGTCACGTATTTGAAGAAACAAACAAAGCAATGCAAATCGTGTTGGGTCAAATTATTGCTGTGCGAATGCACCTTGCCAATATTTTTCAGTAACAATGACTTTTTTGGAAAATTCTCTTCTTTAGAAAGAAAAAATTAACGGAATGAAGTTGTCCGAAAGTCCAGGAAAGGATCTTCCAACGTCACATGGAGATATAGCAAGAATGAAAAGTAAAAAGTTTGGGTCACATGTAAGCAAGGCGGAAGGGGGTAACTAAACTTTAAGTCAAGAGAAAACATGGGCTAAACCAGTTCCAAAAGTGTTTTCGTGTGTGAGTGCACGATAGGTTTCCAAGTAAAAAGTTATATTGAAGTACAAAAGCTTCCGATATAGGACCATGCGGTATAAAGAGCTATAACTTTCGTAACAATTGCCTATTAGCCACTGGAGATAAAAGAGATTTAAGTCTCTACAAGATATCCCTGTGGTCTTCTTCGGGCCTACGTAATCCTCCTCCAAATGTTTATATTTCGCGGCGCCTAGGACTCAGTGCACAGGAATAAGAATTTTAGTGCCGCACTTAAAGTTTGTTTTGAAAAATAGCGTATATGGCATTGCCAAATAGTAGCAAAATTTATGAAAAGTCGTAGTAGCAACCTAAATTATGCCTTATACTTAGTCATCCGTCAGTTAAGCTTGAGATTTTTCGAGCAAATTGTTTTGAAGCGATAATAACATGTCCTCCTCAGCAGACTATTGGTAATAGACAGCTCATCTCTTGCGCATAGACTGCCAGAACTGTCTCTAACTGAGCTGCCAAAACCGGGGTCTAAAAAGACAACTGGTAGTAGAATTGTAGTCTTGTCCAACGAGTAATTGTACGGTGACCAGAGGTCGCCAGTAACGAAATAGAAGAACTATTTCGTTACTGGCGACCTCTGGAACTATTTCGTTACTGGCGACCTCTGGTCACTGTCTATAAACAAAATGATTATTCGTTGAACAAGACTAAATTCTACAACCAGGTGTCTTTTTAGACACCGGTTTTAGCGACTATAAACATAAACTTAAAAGTAGATGGAAAAAATTTGATGTTTGTTCAAGAGGAATGCTGTATGCTAGCATAAAAAACAGCTTTGAATTCTGGTTTTTATTTTGTGCATTTATGCAAACCCTCTGTTGAAATTGGCCATTCTTGTACTGAACTTTGAAAACCAACTGATTGACCAACTTCTGTTTGATGGTACCAGGCAACTTGCGTCGCATTACGATCAGAGGGTCGTTATTTCATTCCCAATGACATACAAAAGTGTTTAGGGCCAGAAGTAAATTCAAATATTCTCCGGGTTGACTTTTAAACAAATGTTGGTCCTTACGTATTATCGGGAGGACCTTTGATTTTTAATGTTATTTTATTTAAAAGAAAGGCAGTGTACACTGAAGGGGCAGGCCCGGTATGTAAATGTACGGGGCAGTGTACACTGGAAGGGTGTATTTTATTGTTTTAACCGTTTCAATAAATAATTTACTTCAATTTTTGAGTCGTGTTTTTAAAGGTCCTCCCGTTAATACGTAAGTACCCAAATGTTTCTAGCTTTATAAAATTTCAAAAAAACTCTGAATTGACCTTTGGGGGACGAATTAGTTGCGTGCTTCTGATGCGATGACTAAAAATTTGTACGATTAGGCTATGTTGTGATTTTATTAGAAGTTTTTGGAAGTACAGAATGAAGCAAAAAGAGAAAGCGTCGTTATTTGTGTAGGTGAAAAAATCGGTAATGTGCGTTTTGTCTGCGACGAAAATCTAAGCTGATCAAAAAGCAATGGTAGTGTATAGACAAATTTTGGCGTGATACGAATTGTTTGTTTTTGATAAATGTTGCTTTGTGGGTGGCTAGAAGGAAAGAGGAACTAGCTGTTGCCAGCAGTGTAACTATCATCGTAGGTTGCGGCATAATCCTGATTATCAAGTAAGTGTTTAATTCAGCAGTGAAAATAAATTGTTGTTCAATAAAACAGTAAATATAACTTGTCTGTCATACTGTTGTCCAATTGCCGAGTTACAGATGGAGAAAAGGAATGGTTTTGCATTTTCGTATCAACACTTGCGTTTCTTTTTTCATGTCAAGTGTAATTGATTTGAGTACATGCTGGTTGATTCTGTGCTGTTGTCTTTGAGATGTAGGGCCAACGTATCGGCAGTCGCAGCGGCACCGGTATTCATGTACGACATGACTTAGTAGCAGGGAAGGCACTGCATCCTTGTAGATTACATGTACATGTAGTTAGCATCGGAAGTTCGGTTAATCCGGCACTTATTTGGCGTGGTTTTGATTAGGATCTAGAACTCAACAGAAGTGCCACCGACCTATAGAAGTTTTAGGTAGACTAGGCGTTTTGGGAGACATACGTAACAGAATAACACTATCTGAGTAGCCATTTTTGCGAAGAATTGATGTTGTTCAGCTTTTGTAACAGTCTTTTTAATGCGTATGAGCTCATACTCTTCTTTCGTCAGACTGGGCCACCACGACGGGTAGACTGCTTGGATCAAGTGCATAAATTTCCCCATGGATCAAGTGCATAAATTTCCCCATTCCTTATGTGGGGAAATTTATGCACTTGGTCCGAATTTATGCACTTGGGCAGTGGCTATTTTACACTCCCTTCCAGTGTACACTGCCCCGTACATTTACATACCAGGCCTGCCCCTTCAGTGTACACTGCCTTTCTTTTAATGCCCTGCCAGCTAAGATTCGAACCCGCAACCATGGTATCTCAACTGTTCTAATGTTCTTAAGAATAAACTTGATAACTAACTGGGGAAAATTTTGCACTTGTTCCGACTGCTTGGCCCCGCCATCTGTCTGCCACATGAAGATGGGGCATCCCGTTAAGTGCCCTTGCCCAAGGACACAACAAGCAAGCTTGCCGGCTTGTTCTCCACACTATCCCATTGTGCTGAGCGCCAAGCAGAGAAGCTGTCAATACCATTTTTCAAAGTCTTTTGGTATAACTCGACTTGGAGAATAAACCCCAGGTCTACCGACTGTGATGCGGACGCTCTAACCACTACATCATCGCACCGGTTTGTAACAGTCTGTGCAAAAGTCAAAAGAATTCCAACGTGTTAATTGTCCAGTAAAAATCGGCTTTTGATGTAAAAATGTGAAGAATTTTGAGTAAGCTTTCTTTACCAAAACGCTTAGAACGAAATGTTTGTCGTCAACTTTTTTTCAAAAAGGAAGGTCAAGCAAGGATGCAAAAAGATTAAGGCCGTAAGAAAATTGTGGCGGTGGGATTTCTTGTTGAAGATGCCAAAGATGTCATCAACGTAGCGGAAATAAAGGACGGGTTTGCTGGGTTGTCGGAACAATTTCTTTTCATAGTATCCAAGAAATGTGTTGGCTAGAGCTGGGCCAAGTGGAAAGCTTATGGAAGCACCATCGATTTCTTTGTGCTTTGCATTGCTGAAACTGAATTCAACCGACGTAGCCGATGTGGTTGAAATCTAAGCGAAAAGTGCCTTAAAGAATAGAAGGTGGAACAAGTTCATTGTTGTACAAAGTATCAGCATAGATTTGAAGAATTTCTTTCAGTGGGATATTCGTGAACAGACGAGAGATATCTACAGAACAGAGATAGGTGGCTGCTGGATCCAAGTTAAGGTGTAACATATTTTCAGCAAAAGTAAAAGAATTGTTAACACTAGAGTAAAGATCTAGAACTAGTTGAAGTCGGCTTGTAGGTATTTTGCCAATTTATAATGGCAGATCCGATTATTGTTTCTATAACTTTTAATACGAGCCAGACAAAAACGTTGCACTTACATGTAGTTTTAGCTCCTTGATTAGAAAAAGTGCAATAAATTTGATCTTTGAAGCTTTATTCAAAGCTATTTTGTTTAAATTTTTGCAGTTTGCTTTTTCTTTTTAAGCGTGCAGTTTGTTAACATACCAGCTGCTGTTCTTGCCACGGAAGCAGCTACACGAGCAAAACGGGGTAACTACCCCCTAAAAAGATTTATAAAAGTTTTGTTTGGGCTGAATTCACTAGTGCTCTCTAAAAAATTTGTCGTGTAAGCTTAACCTCAGCAAATACCTTTCATAGTTGCTAAGCATCACTGATTCCTTCAATAGTTTTGTAGAGTATACAAAATAATCAAAAATACAAAATAGCCTACGATAAAAAAGAACTTTGCCTCAATGCTTTCAAAAATTTTCAGCTGACAATATCATTTCGCATCAGTAAATTCACTCTAAAGCTGCGGTTTTCACAACCAGGAACGAAACTTTTTATCAATATTTAGACCAGGCTTTGGAGACCACATTTCGCTGCTTGATGCAGGGTGCAAAGAGATTTTCGCGCTGTTGGTCACCAGTCAGTATCTAGCATCAAATCTTCGCGCAAAAATCTGCTTCAAGTATCCACAAGAAATTTTATTCCTGATTGCGAACACCGCTCTCTGCAGACGCAGCATAAGTATCAAAAGATCTAAGTTTTTCTTGGTTAGAACAGTGGTTCTCCATTTTTTTGTACTTGCATATTACCCGTAAAGTTTTTATTAACGTTGCCCACCACCAAAAACGCAATCACGAGGAAGGGACATACCCCCCAGTTTAGTCACATTATTGTAGCAATACGCCTAACAACTTTTCGGACAACACTGTGTAAACATCTATTTTCAGAAATCTTTAATAAAATATATCTCTAAAAATTACTGGGTTTGTGGCTGACATTATTTGATCCCGAACATAACAACAGAAAAATTTAATGTTAGTTATGTTGATTATATGTAGACTACGTGATTAACGTCAGAGCAAAAAAGCAAGTTTCAGTTATTGTTGTGATCAAAAATTTTCAAAGCAGAGCAAGAAAAAGCGAGTTTAGCTATCAATAGATACGTTTTTAATTAAAAAAGACCAGGAAATATCAAGTTTTATCTTTTTATTAGTAGTTCTTAGCAAAGCAAAAAATTCATGTTTTAGTTGTTGATCAGTATATATCTGTCTTAATGCATACTTCCAAATTACGAAATATAACTCCAAACTGCCCGCTCCCATTTCGACCATTTTTTTGTCATAGACCAATTACCAATTTTTTGTCATGTTATATTTTTTTCTTTTCTTCGCTTAACCTGCGTTGAGCGTATGCGATGTGACAAATAAACTTTTATTTTGTTTTCTTAAACTTACAGAGATTAAGGGACTAAGTGCAGGGTACTCAAATAGACCTACAAGAGAAAGCAAGAAAAAAGTCGTCAACCTTAATTAAATTATCTCCTTCCGATGGTATTCTAAAATGGTTTAAACTGCTAACTTTGTGTCTCTGAATGGACAATTATAAAGACGCCATTGCTCGTACGATACACATGAGCTTTTTGCTTGATCAGTAATATATATTAATATTAAGCTATGAATAGCCAGAGAAGTTTTTATTTTCAAAAATCCATTTGCTATTTTTATCTGTCAAGAGCGTCGCCGGGTGAGAACCATTGGTTTCGAAAGATTCCGCACAAAGCTGCTCAAAAGAATAAAACTAGTTCTTACTTTTACTGCTAAAGTAATTTAACTTATCGTCATGACGCGGTTGCTTGTTTTTTTGAATGACATCGAGTAAAAAGCCAGGCGTATCGATTGCTTTTGCATCAATAAACATGAATATCTTCTAATCGGGTTTCATTTAAGAGAGGAAACGAAGTAAAACACGGATCAACATCCGAAAATCATTTAATTTTCTATAGTTTTTCCGATTTTTAATATGAAGATCTTTTTTATTAGCGCATTTGAAACTCCAAAAAGATTCCGAGCACAGCTCATCCAAGTTGCGTCAGAACTATTTCATTATTTTTACAATCAAGTGATAATTAGCCAGATCGCCCAGTAAGAACACTTAGCTACACCAGGGGTTCTCGGTGTGAGGGCAATGAAATATTAATTCACATTTCATCGCAGTATTTTGGTCAAACTGTGGTATATGTGGCGCCATTTGTTCACCTTTCATTACACATGCTTTAGAACAATATTTATGACCAAATCAAATTGATTTGATTTACTGGCAAATGCATATAAGTTAAAATAAATGCATTTGTCTTAATCTATTTAAAAATAAATGCATTTGCTTAAATGCACAAATCAATTTGATTTAGTTGTTGTTGTGATTGCTCTTCCTCCTCCTCGGGATGGAGGTATGGTACAAATGAAAATTTAGGTTCATGCCGTCCACCTATTTGAAATTAGGCTGGGGGAAAAATGGCAGCCCATTTCGAACCAGTCATGAATGACTGGTAGCCCCACCACCACCAAGGCAAACTGCCATTGGTGGGTCACAAGAGTCGTGTTTTACGACAAGCTAGGTTAGCAATTTAATTTAGTTGTAAATGCATATGTCACTCAACCGTATCACTTTTTAAAGGCAATGCACTGCGAATACTGCTTTTTCGACATTTTTGGTTATTGAACCATCACGTGACAAGTTTGCGATAGATTGGTTTGAAAAGAGCGGCAGGTGCGACATAGTTAAGACTTTTCAAACAAGTGGTCTGCTACAAATTGAACAACAAACAACTCGCAGTTCGTTGCCTTTAAAGAGTGATACGGTTGAGTGACATATGCATTTACGATTAAATTAAATCGATTTGTGCATTTAATCAAATCCATTTGATTTAGTCATAAATGTTGCCTAAAACATGTGTAATGAGTGGTGAACGAATGGCGCCCCATAGTGGTAATAAAACAACAAATAAAAGAGAAAACTATTCTTTCGCAAATGCCGAGCCATTCCCAAACCTCTGCTTTGTTATACCCCTTACCTTTCATTATTTTATTTGGTATTTGGTAGCTGCAAGGTAGCAATGCAAATTTTGTGTGTTTGGTTAAAATCGGTGAAACTTGCAAGCCATTAACGCTTGCAAGCAAATAAAGTGTTACGTCGCGACACGCGTGACTGCCTCGAGCTGCTACTAATAAGAGGGGGGATGAGAAGTCGTCGTCAATACGCAGTTTATTCAATAAAAATCCAAGTGAATTCAACGAGCCGGAGATGAAAAAATTGTCTCAATATCACAGCAAACTAGTATCAACTTGTTTTTTTCGACAACTTCCAACAAATCAATTACAAATTCTTACAGACTAACGAACTTTAGTTGCTCTTGCTGTTATCGTGAGCAAATCCGAAATGGAATGATGATAGATTTTGAGTAGAAACGCCAACTAAAGTAAATTACCTAAAGCAAGACAGCAAAACTCATGTACAACCAAAAATAATTTATTACAGAAAACGATTTATGACGTAACAAACCCCCGCGCAAATATGTAGATGAGCCACACATTTATATTTGATCGACAGAGTGAAGTCACAAAGAATCGTTTAGGGGTGTCGAATCAACATAGGGGGATCCAAATCCTTTTGGTCTCCTACAATGTAAAGTCTTGCAATCGGTCTCTTGGCAGTACCGTGTTTTGTTTTGACAAGCACCGCACGGACACGCCCCTTGGGTTCTGGAAAGGTTTTAATTATTCGGCCCAACAACCATTTGGAACGGTGTTGCATACTACCCACAACCAGCACTAGGTCTTCCTTCTGTACGTTGGGGAGAGTTTGAATCATTTTTTGTCCTTGAGTCAAATTAGAAAGGAACTCTTTTAACCACCTAAACCAGAACTGACATGACGGGTATTAAACCTGTGGCCACCGATTGTGACGTAGCAATTTTTTTTGTCGAACCGGCCAGGAGGCGTGTTTGCGTTGCCCCGCAGCAGAAGAAGGTGATTTGGAGTAAGAGACACATCGCTCTGTGGGTCGATTACAACTGGGACCAAGGGCCTAGAATTTAATA
Organism: Trididemnum clinides; assembly: GCA_963675345.1. Classification (NCBI taxonomy): domain Eukaryota; kingdom Metazoa; phylum Chordata; class Ascidiacea; order Aplousobranchia; family Didemnidae; genus Trididemnum; species Trididemnum clinides. The sequence goes on along the minus strand of OY776294.1, from coordinate 36,390,239 downwards.
TCCATTCTACTTCTGTCATCAGTATGTTAAATGCCTCATGCGTGGGAGATTGAGTTTCCAAAAGAGCGCCGAGAATACGCCTTATGGAGCGAATCATTTGTTCCCAGGCGCCCCACATGGCTGGGGAAGGGCGGGTCAAAAAACCAGTTTATATCCCGCTCAACAGAAAATTCTCTCTTGGTTCAATTTTATCAACGCAGTCTGTTGCCGTAGATCCAATCACATACAATTATTCTTACCAATAAACAAAGTAATGTTCTTTACTTCAAAAGGTGCTTTATGTTAAATTGTTAATATTAATTCAAATCGGAAACCAATTCTACGATAAAAATTTGATAACCTCAACATTGCCCTTTGTAAGGTAAATTATTTGTTAAGAAATAGGCTGCCAAATTGCAAGCTCTGATGCAAACGTGATTAAAACGTCATCAAATGATAATTTAGATTTTGCCAAAGAGTTTATCGATAAGTGCATCAAGGAATTTTCTCCCAAAAGTTCGCTCCTGGACTCCCTTGGTTTAAAAGAAACCGTCCAAATATTTTTTATTCAAGTTACCTTACCTAGAAAATATTCCCCACCACGTTGAAAGAGAATTAAAATTATTTATTCACAAGTACTTACCGGACACCACGTTTAGATTTAATTATGTCACCAAAAATCTCAAGCAACAACTTTATTTTAAAAACCCTCAACGCCAATTATGAAGAAGCAACGCAGCATACTGGTTAAACTGTTTTTGTGGTTTTTTTCTACATAAGCCAAACTCGCAGGAATTTAGTAAAACCTCTGGATGGGCACCAGATTAATCTCAACTTGGAAATGTGTAACCAATTATACTCAACAGCATGTTTTGTTATTTATATACGTAGTTTGCAACTAGCTATTCACTTTGTATACAATGGCAAACCAGTAATCATTAAACGCACATATAAAAATGCCTTCAATTTTTGGCTTTTGCAAAAATGTGATCTTGGCTCTTGTTTATAAGTGTAGTCTTGAGTCTTAAGTGATCTTGATTGTAACCAAGCGGTCTTGGTTTTAAAAAAATGGGGTATTGGCCTTGCTGCTTGCTGTCTTGAATACATCACTGGTTTGCACTGACTACACACCAAAAAAGTAAAGGAGTGCTTTGGTCCCCCTAAACCCACACTTTCAACGCCTATGCCCAACACATCAGTAATGGGGTCTGCTATTGCAATAACTTAACTATCAGTGCTTGACTTTTGGCTAGTTTGCTCTTCTTCCATCTGCGTTATGCCAGGACCAAGCAAAGAACATGCAATCAGAGGCTTAACGCATGCGAATGAGTCTGCAGTTACGAAACTGTCGTAAGTGGTGGGTCTTACATTTAACAGGATATTCCTGAAAATATATATCATTCATCTTGGCGAGCTTCCATAACTTTGGAATGCTTTTAAACACTTGCCGAATTTAACTGATAAAAGTTGTTTGGGTCTTGGCTGTTTTAATTCGGAGCGAGTTTACTTCCCTCAGGACGTATATGTTGGTAACAGGACGAATTAGATGTCACCAAGGACTCTCATGTTTTGTGTCACTAATTTTCTTTCAAAAATTGGTGCTTTTGCATTGAAATGAGAAATGGTTATATTCAAGATATATTCACATTTTATTACGTTCTCACAACAACCCATTGGGTGAAGTCGGCGCAGCTAGATGAAACAATATTCTCAACTCTGATCGGTCCGCGATTTGAATTTTTGTAGCCTGACAAAGAAATTCAAAAATTTTTGCGAAATTGAAGCAATAAATTTTGGCGAGATTGTGATTTCCAAAAAAACGTCATCACTGACCAAGTGGGTTATTTTTGGCAAAATTACAGCTTTGAAAACTGTGATCTTCAAAATAAAGTCTTCACTGCCATGTCCCTTGAATATTGTCACTAATCACTGCTGGTGAGCTTAATCGAGCTCGGATACGAACTTCATCTCGACCGCGGAATTTTCAAAAATCAGAAATCGGCCTGATTGCATAAAAAGGTTGCACTGTTCTGGTTTAAAGCAATGCATGAAGGAAAAGTAGACAACTGCGTATTAGTATGATTCTGATGTAAAAATAGCCCACTCCGCTAATTACATAGACACATCTAAGTTTAGAGTGATGAAGTCATTGTAGTTGCATGCCTTAATCGATTAGTCACGGAGCTCCTCTTCAATGACATCAACCAGTTTCTAAGTGACGTTTGATCACAAACCAAAAGATCACAAACATTCAACTACAAACCAAAAGAACAATGACATCAACAACATCTCCAATTATAAACGGAATGCAAACATATCCACGTAGCTATCAATATCGACATAAAATGCAGTTTTTAATGCCGGATGACAGACTATTGATGCCTACCGAAGTCCGATAAAGTAATTTTAAAAATCGGTCACAGAATCGAACTTGCAACATTATTGTCGACGGTTGATATCAATCGTTTACAATGCTCGCAGATGTTACAAAATATATTTTATTTAAATAAAAAGTAAAAAACATAATACCACAGTGTGCAGAGTACGCTTGGATAGCTTATTTTAATCGTATTTTTATTAATCAAGTAAATTCGAGAAGATAGATTCAGTCTGCGGTTCTTAATAAGTTTTAAACATGCTGCCTTCTGTTGAATTTTATCCAGTATCGACGTTTTTTTCAAATTCGAATTCATTACGTTGATCAGCAATAATAAGCTCTGTAAGTTAAGCGAGAGCAGAAGCTACGAAACATTAGGAAACGAAAAGTGTTCCGTAAACAAAGACAGTTGATATAGAGACAAATTTGGAAAAAGCAACAGACATTGATTGCAACAAGCGATATGGAAAAATATTATTGGCTGATAGTCACATATTCGGCTATATGTTCCCCACTTGATAAAGACATTAAGCTAAATTAATGCTACCTACCCCAAAGAAAATTTATAAATACGAATGTGCTTATAATGCTTGTAATGGAAAGGGGTCTGCCAATGGTTTGGAAAGCATTGATTGAGACTAAAATGGGTAACAAAAAACACGTAGTCATCAAGCAGCCTACGTCACGGACAGAAATACGGTAGACAATTAAGCTGGTTTGATGCAAAAGTTTTCAGAAAAAATATTTAAAGTTACGGGAATACTGAAAGCAAAGCAAAACGAAAACAATGAAGTTGCATCGATGTTACATAAAAACAGTGCAACCAAAATTAAGAAACAAGCCAAAGCGAACAAGATATTTGATAATTATTACAGAACGAAAGCTTAATCTCAGCTATTGCAAGCAAAATAGCTGATGTCCAGCCAAGCAATTGAGTAATTTATTTAAGATAGGAGGACAAGCAGCAGTTGTGGGGCTAAAGAATTTATGCTACAGTTGGAGGATAGGGGAAGAGGATGGTGAAAGTGGGGTGGGGATTTTTCTAATTACGCTGACATTGTTGCGTATGATCGCCAGAAAAAGAACCCATTGCCGCAATGTGAAAATGCGAGGTTTCCCAGGTTGTCTGCTTGTTGAAAGAGCAGCCTATACTATAAGAATAATCCGCCTATCCGGGGGGGGGGGGGGGGGAAACGGACTTGCTTGAGTTTAAATTTGGTCAATTCTCCATTTTGATCAGCACACAATCATTTTTGGTTTACCTTGTATAGAGGTGATTGAGATTGGTCATCCCTCCGAATCTAGTAGTTTTTCAAAACTGAACTCGGGCTGCGACCCAGCAATGCGACCCAGCAATGCGACCCAGCAATGCGACCCAGCAATGCGACCCAGCAATGCGACCCAGCAATGCGACCCAACAATGCGACCCAGCAATGCGACCCAGCAATGCGACCCAGCAATGCGACCCAGCAATGCGACCCAACAATGCGACCCAGCAATGCGACCCAGCAATGCGACCCAGCAATGCGACCCAGCAATGCGACCCAGCAATGCGACCCAGCAATGCGACCCAGCAATGCGACCCAGCAATGCGACCCAGCAATGCGACCCAGCAATGCGACCCAACAATGCGACCCAGCAATGCGACCCAGCAATGCGACCCAGCAATGCGACCCAGCAATGCGACCCAACAATGCGACCCAGCAATGCGACCCAGCAATGCGACCCAGCAATGCGACCCAGCAATGCGACCCAGCAATGCGACCCAGCAATGCGACCCAGCAATGCGACCCAGCAATGCGACCCAGCAATCGAGAAAGAATTTCTATATACGCTCAAAGAGTGTATTATTATGAACAAAAAATATACAAAAAGTCGATTTATAGCCAGAAGTGAAAGTGAGCATACACTCAGGCAGTTGTAGAAACACAAAAATGTCTTCATCATTTTGTAAAATTATTGGAGGTTTTTATTGTAAAGTAGTTGCAAGACGTTCAATCACCTTTCCGCTCCAACTCGAAGCTGAAAATTTCTCAACGATGTTGTTTATCTCTGCTCGGTGGAAGAAGGTTTTCTATCAACCGATTGCGAGTTCATGTTTGCTTGAACTTCGTGGTGTCGCTTGAACCTTGCAGTACGCATAACTACGAAGCAATTTCCAAAACATACAAAGATTTGATGTGAAAATAACTGCGGCAAACTAAAGCATTGCAGTCATTAATCTCCAGCAGTTGCAATCAAGAATTTGAAGTTTTTTTTTCTGCCTTCAGCAGCAAGTCTGTTGTTAAGGAAATGCTTTTATTTCTTTCTTCTTCGCTCCTATAATCTTGTACCTGCTCCTCAATCTCTAAACATGTTTGGTACGCGGCTATTGCTTCACGATGATAAAGGGAACAGTCGAGTGCCCACCCTAAGTTGTGGTAACAGTTTGCGAAATCTTGTTGAAAACAGGACTCATTGCCAAGAACTGTTTTTCTCAAAACAATCGCCTGGTTAAACAAGGAGATGGCTTTTAGATAATCTTCAGCTGCAATGCAACAAAATCCGTAATCATGTAAGAACGAAGCAACGTTCTCACATTTTGACTTTGTGGTTAATTTGCTTTCCGGCAACTTTTGTATAAATAACAAAATATTATCAAAGAAGCAATAGTGGTTTTTGAAGAAGTCTTCTTTAAAGCCGTTTTGCATTGCCAGAGCCACTCTTCTTACTATAAAGCTGATTTGACTGATTTTGTCCAACATATCTTCTCCATTGCACTGTTGCTTTAATAGATGGAAACGAAGTCGAAGAAGTTGAAAAATAGCATCAAATTGTTCAAATTCAAAAAATTTTTCAACTAATTTACGCATTCTTAGATCGTACTCATCTAGAATCTGCTGATTTTGATCAGATATTGCTTCTAGTAAGATGACCAATTCTGAACTGGAAGCTATTGCTTGGTGGAGTTCCTCGAGTTCCAGAAAACAAATAATGATAGACATAGTTGGCAATATTTTATTCGCTGGCTTGCTGTGGTTGATGACAAACTGCCAAACATTTGTTGCCCACTTGAATTGTTTACTCCTTTCATAAGATTTCGCAAGATCTGAAAAACATTTCCATAAAATCACTCATCAAATCTTTGTCATGAAAAAAGTTGAAATCAAAGTCATCATAGTTTCTACCTGCATGCAAAAGCGTAAAATCACAAGGTCTGGAAATCTTTCAAAATTTTTTAGATTTCTGGCAAAACGGCTTCAAAGTGCCATTCTGACCTATAAACTAGTCATTTAAAAAAAAAGGCTCCGCAGTTTTCCTGTATGTCTAAATGTACAAGTAGCCCCACATTTTTGTTTTTGTCCCCGCACTCTCAAACGATCAATCGCGGAGATTCAAAGCGGCTTTGGTTTGCTGTCAGGTTGCTAGAAACCTGAACCTCCCTTATTTTTCCCGTTGTTCTGTAGTGAAAAGCTGCGTTGAAGGCGCTGCAAGTAATAAGCTGAGATACCCGCCGCACCTTGTCAAAAAGAACTGTAGTCAGCAGCTTGCGCTTTATAGCAAGGCCGCGATATCAAGTTCGGTTTTAGGGCGACGGATCATCTGAAAAACGCCCGAGCTCTCTGCGAACACACTTGTTATTTTTAGATTATTGTCATCCACAAACCTTCGAGTTGCCTCACAACGTTTGCTGAAAGAACTTTTGCCTGCTGATCAACATTTAGCTGAAAATAGTAGCAGTGAGTTAACATCAGAGCTAGCAGCAAAAATTCACTGGAAGTTTACCGATTTTCCAACACAAAAGACCTACTTCGTAGCAATCAATGCTGCTGGACAATGTATTCGTTATACAAACAGCCAACCAAGAAGAATAAATCATCGTTAAGTTCTTTTTTGGTAGTGCACCATAGCACAGATTACATAAAAGTTTTTCCAAACAACTTAGGTTTACTTAGAGACCCGCCTACAGTGACACTAATTCGACCTACGAGACAGTGACACTATTTCGAACACTACATTGAATCTAGTATAGGTCCCACAAGTGTGATGGTCTAAGCTATGCATTATTTAGAGTCTACAGCTTCTTCTCGGTCACCAACTGCAGTAAAGAGACGTAATAAGTCGAAACAGTGTCACTGTCTGCAGTTTGTCAAGTGCATCGCTAGCCTCTTGCATTACTGTAACGCAGATTTACTTCAACCTAAGTAACAATATATTTTATCACACAAGTGAAGTTAATGCATGAGCAAAACACAGCTTACAATCGGAGCATGTGTGAGCTGGTCCAGTCCTTCCATTATATTCTCCACGGTAAGATTGCGAGGAAAACTCTCAACTGAATTTCCTGAACCACACTCTGTCCGGCATGTTGGGCATCTGTGAAGAAACACGACGTTTATTTGAAGTGATTTCTCAGTAATGCTTGGCAACAATATCTCGACGCGATCTGCTGAGCTCCTACCACAAGGTTGTAAGTTCAATACCTTTGTAGAAGATGTTTTGCGGATGTTTTCTCTACTTAGCTGCCCTGCTTGTCATAGAAATGCAGGGAGCGAGCAGTAATGATAACTCCATAGCAGGTTGGAACAAGTTGCTTGAATAACTGCAAAGGTTGCCTGCGGTGGGGAGTAAACAATTGAATCTCATTATATTACTTGACGTTCGATTGAGAGGATGCAATGAGTCCTTCAAGACAGCCTTGACAGAGATTGTGTCCGCAAACCAGCATTCTGATCGGTTTTTTGAGTTTCTCCAGACAGATTGGGCATTTGACTTCTTTAAACAGTTGCCTCGCCATTTGTTTATGTTAAACACACTACTGGAATGTTATGGGTATTTCACTCTGTTTTATGGTCAGCTTGTGACGTACCTTTTTGCATTGTTTGCCTACTCACTGTCACGTAACACGTGAAATTCACGTCAATTATTTCCTGATCGGTCATAAGATTGGATCTCACATATACGTAACAAAACAACGTGGTTCGTTTCAAACCTGTGGTAAAACTAATTACATCAAAGCTGAAGATCGTATTACGCTTGCTTAGCTTCGTATTTATAGTGTAACAACATTGAGCGATTATATCCAAAGACTATATATGGATGGAACGAAATAACGGACAAAAACTGAAGTACAGTAGATTCCGCTTACTTGGGCCGCCGGTTAATCGGGTCAGCCGTTTAATTGGGCCAAATTGTTAAGAACAAAATCCAATCAAAGATAATGCACCACGTTAAATTCGCATAATCGGGCCACTATTCCGCTTAATCGGGCCACAACTGTAGTCAGACATACACCGGTTTAATTGCAAAACCGCCTTTGTGATGTAATAGAACTCAATATCACAAAGCCAAATATATTATGTAACAATTGAAAAATACAGGCGCAAATTATTTTGTCATTTCATGCGCTTGGACATTGTGATTGTTGTGTTTTGTTGCAAATTTTGTGAAGTACCAAGCAGAGATGCCACAAAAAGAATTAACAATTGCTGAAAGGGCTGTTGTCCTAAGAAAAATTAGAGAGCAACCTCCAAACATCAGTCATCGCCATCTAGCTGAGATAACTGGTGTACCAAGGACAACCCTGGCACAGATACTGCAAGACGTCGGATAATCGGGTCAGCCGCTTAATCGGGCCAAATGGTGCTTATCCCGATGTGACCCGATTAAGCGGAATCTACTGTATATACAAATGAGGTCACCAGGCCACAGATAGAAGTTAAAGGTGGATGTGAGTGTGCTTTGTAAAATCTCCGCTCGTACTGACTCGAGCGAAACACTTGCAGCGAGGCCTTCGATGCAGAATAGTGGACTTAAGAACATGTTGACGATGAGCCTCAAAGGGACAGGATTGATCCACATGCATTACTAAGACAAGCAAAACACATGTTTATGATGGGTAAAGCTACGATGATGCATTTTAAGAAATTCTTTCAACCAACACAGCTCTATTTGCAAAGAATGATACGCGAGCCTTGTCCATGCTTCTCTCGACGTTACCAGGGAAATGGTTATGTCCATCTACAAAGCAGGGTATCTTTTTCACATTCAGCTTGCAATGGAGTTTGTATTTATTTCTACATGAGGTTAGCACTTCACTTCCCTTATATGATGTTCCATTCTTGTATAATGTTGTCTTGGTCGAATGTGATCAAGTGCCGTCATCTGGTAGTAACACAGTACTTAATTCGTCGTGTGTTCAAAGCTCACTATGGCTGTATTGATATGTTTGTAAAAAAACTTTGCTAGGTGGAATCCAACTGGTAGAGAAGATAATGATACAAAAGCAATTTAAGAGCAACGTCAAAACTCTGAAAAAGCTTTGGTTTTGCTCAATGTTTCACGAGTTAGAAAAATATGAACGTTTAACAAATTAATGAATAGTCGGCTAGCAGCACGCGTACTATTTATTACAACGTACACGATGTCGATACTCGTATTAACTGCAATATTTCAGTTACTTTTCCTCAAACAAACAAAGCAACTCGAAGCACAGCATGTCGTCATGAGGATGGCGACAAAAGTATGCACGGGTGAAACTATAACAATATATTATATACTATAACAATTGACAACAACTTACTGAAATTATATCCACGGGTGAAACTATAACAATATACAGGGTGTCCCAGAAGTCGCGCACCATGTAAATTTAATAATTCATTTTTTATGTTCCAGATATGGGTGAAAAACTTACTATACAAGAAAGAGTTACATTGGTTTTTATGTTTGCAAAAGATGGAGCAACATACCGCTCTGTAGCTGAAGAATTTAACCGCACTCATCCTGACCGAGAAAAGCATTGAGGCATGGTACTGTCATCGGCATAATTAAACGTTTCCAAGAAACTGGCTCAGTTGCTGACCTTGAGAGACAGTTTTATAAAGGGTGAGTGAGTGAAAGACAGTTTTATTAAGATAATTGATGCATGTATCAATGCAGAGGGTGAACAATTTGAGCATCTGTTATGATTATTATTAATAAATTGTTATTCACATGTAATTAAAAAAAATTTACATGGTGCGCAACTTCTGGGACACCCTGTATTATATACTATAACAATTGACAACAACTTACTGAAATTAACGTAACAATGAAAAAACTAGTTGAAGAAGTCAAATACTTAAAAGAAGAAGTAGAAGAAAGCAAACTGAAGTATGAGGAAATCAAAACTGAAAATGAAAAATTAAAACAAATTGTCAATACAACGTTTTTTAAAGTAGATGAACTTGAACAATATGGTAGACGAGAGAATATTAGAATTCTTGGAGTAGCTGAAAGAAATGATGAAAGGGATGATGGTGAAGAAGTTGTAACAAAGGTGGCCAAAGCCCTGAATGTTGAGCTCAACCCTGAACTGGATATTCAGAGGGTACATCGACTCGGCAAAAAAAGAAAGGTCCAAAAGCGAAACCACGGCCTGTAATTGTGCGCTTCGCTTCATACAGAAAAAGAATGGAATTTATGTATAAAAAATCAAAATTGAAAATTCATCCCAACTTCAATGGTGTTTATCTTACAGAAGATTTGACTTCCTTGCGAGCAAAAACGTTAAAATATGTGAAAGAAGTTGGTAAAAATAAATTTGTTCTCTTTCATACCATCAACGGAAAAATACGTATGAAGCAGTCAGCACGGGAAGCAGGAACAATCGCCATCAACGAAAGCGACACAGGTACGGGAAATTGGCTAACAATTGATTCACCTGACGACTTATTTAAATATGGAATGGACATAGATTTTGATAAACTCAATTATACCCCTTTGAAATTCAATATTGAATGCTCAGCGAAATCTGATTTTAAATAATGTTTTTCATATTCAAATTGCTTATCAAGATCGTTTTTTTTCTGTTAAATTATGGCCTCTTTTAAATTAAGAAATGACTGTGTTGATGATAATAATGGACCTGTGCATCATTGCGCAATCTTTGACAATAACCATGAGTGCAATGCAGCTGCTGAAAAGCTTGTCAGATTGCCTACTGACAAATCCCATGCTGACAACGAAAACGAAGTGATCGTTTATGATGTTACTGATAATAGTAGTGGAAACTGTAAATCAAATCAAAATTACGCCTCTGTAAATAACAGTTGCAAAACAGGTGTCAATCAATGCAACAACAGTTTAGGTTACAGAAACTGTGTTGATTGCGACAAATTTTTTGTAAATAGCAATTACAAGAATTCTTCAAAATCGTTTTGCTGCAATCAAACACCTGTCAATCAAAGCCCAGGTTTGCCCCAAATTTTTGGTTGTGCCAGCAACATTGTTAACACCATCGAAGCTGAAAATCCAAACGTATCAAATAATTTACCTGCTATAGATGCAGAGCTAGATTATAACAATTTATTTTCTATGCCAAGTGATTACTATGACGATCATCACTCAATTAATAATTTGCTTTGTTCAAAAAATAAATCTAATCACTTGTTCATGATTCACTTTAATGTGAGAAGTTTACAAAAAAATATTGACAAATTATCGCACTACCTTACTGATTTAAACCGTAAACCTGATGTAGTAGCAGTATCTGAGACCAAACTTAAAGAAAATATGATTCACAGTAATATTGAACTAGATGGCTACCAATTTATTCACCGTAATAGTCATACGTCTGCTAGCGGTGTTGGAATTTATGTAAAAAGTTCTATTTCTTATAATTTGAAACCTACTATTAACATTGATTTGTCTTCGGTTGAAAATTTATGGATAGAAATAGAAATTAACAAGAAAAAACTAATTGTAGGCGTTGTCTACCGCCATCCTGTCCAAACAGTGGAGCAAATTGATCTATTTTCCAGAGCATTGACGAACATCTTTCATGAACTTAATTCTATAAAATCTGAATTCTACGTGTTAGGAGACTTCAACATTGACCTAACTAAAATAAAATCTAACAATCGCATCAAAACGTATGCGGATGATTTAATAGGCAGCGCGGTGAAGTGTCTAATAAATCAACCAACAAGAGTAAGCAAAAATTCAAAGTCATTATTGGACCATATCTATTCCAACAACCTAAATAACCAGCTTATGCCAGGCATAGCAATTAGCGACATTTCTGATCACTATCCTGTTTTCGCTTTAATTCCTTCTGTAAAGCATTTCAAAAATAACGCTCGCCAAGTATGGAAACGAGATATGAAAAATTTTAAAGCTGAACACTTTATCGAAGACTTAAATCAAACTCTAAATGCATCCTTATCGTCATTTGACAATACAATCCATAATCAATTCGAACAATTCATTAACTTTTTTACGAGTGTGATAATTAAACACTCCCCGCGTAAATTAGCTACCAGGAAAGAAAGAAAACTAAAGACTAAACCATGGTTATCCTCTAGTCTTCTCTGTTCAATTAAAACCAAACATAAGATGCACAAATCTATTTGTAAAACATATGATGAAACAAAATACAAAAACTATAAAACGTATCGTAATGTTTTAAATCGAACGATTGAAAAAGCGAAACAAAAATACTACAATGAATTAATAATTGAGAACAAAAGAAATAGCGGTAAAATCTGGAAAATAGTGAATGAATTAGTAAACTTAAAACCTTCACAACAAGTTGACATTAACCAACTCAACACTAAAACAGGTGAGGTGATAACTAATCCTGCTGCTATTTATGAAAATCTCAATGCATACTTTGCCAACATAGGGAAAAAAATGGCTGAAACCATTTCCGAAGTTGACACGAATACGAATGCAACAGCGCCGACAGGCGTGATCAATTCTTTTTTCTTAACTCCAACGTATCCGAACGAAATAAATAATATTATCGACTCGTTTAAAGATTCAAAAGCAACCAGGTATACAGACGCCGAAACTAAATTTATAAAAATTAGTAAATCAGTAATATCTCCTTTTCTTTGCAAATTAATAAACGATTGCTTTAGTAAAGGCGTCTACCCAAACTGCTTGAAAATTGCCGAAGTCATTCCAATTTTTAAAAAGGGTGATCGTAAGGAAGCTTCTAATTATCGTCCCATATCAATTTTATCACAATTTGATGAAATTTTAGAAAAATTAATTTACTCCCGCATCATAAATTTTATTGAAAAAAATGATCTGCTCTGTGAAAATCAGTTTGGCTTTCGGAAAAATTCTTCAGCTATATTTGCAATCAACTCAATATATGACAAGTTTATAAACAATATTGATCAAAATTTATATACATGCTGTTCGTTTTTGTATTTATCAAAAGCTTTTGATACGGTTGATCATGACATTCTTTTAGATAAATTGTATCGTAACTTTGGAATTCGTGGTAAACCTCTGGATTTATTAACCAGCTACTTAAAAAACAGATATCAATATACTAATGTACGTAACTTTATGTCCTCATTTACCAAAGTATCATGTGGGGTACCCCAGGGATCTTGCCTTGGGCCGCTACTTTTTTTGTTATACATTAATGACATTTCGTTGATTTCCAATTTTGACACCACATTATTTGCCAATGACACCTTCTTGATGATGGCTGATAACAATCTGAAAAACCTAGAACACAAAGTTCAAATAGAACTCAAAAAAGTTAACTCTTGGCTCTGTCAAAATAAGCTATCCCTAAATTTTTCAAAAATTAACTACATGTTTTAATAAACAAGCAACCCCTTGAAACTTGTCAATGCAATTTTAAAATAGCTCTTAACGGTATTACTATTAATAGAGCGCATACTGTCAAATACCTTGGGTTATTCATTGACAACAATCTCAAATGGACGTCGCAAATAAATTATTTGTCTACGCAGCTTGCCAGATGCACGGGACTCTTTACAGATTGCGCAATTTTGTTTCAAGAGAAACCCTTTGCATGCTATACTATAGTCTTGTATACGGCAGAATTCAATATGGAATTACTGCTTGGGCAACAGCCAATAAAACTTCACAAGAAATAATTCGGGTGAGGCTTAATAAAATTTTGAGAATAATATTGTTTCGTAACTTATATACGCCAACTTCACAACTGTATAAAGAACTTCAAGTGTTAAAAGTAGAAGACATATATCAACTTGAGTTAGCTAAATTTATGTATCAACTCCATCATAATCAATTGCCTAAAAACTTTTATCATTCTTTTCGTAAGTTAAATACTATTCATCAACATGAAACGAGATTAATTAATTCGACTACTTACTACCGCCCCCGAATAAATAAATTATCTAGCCAAAAACTATTTTCTCACAGAGGTTCAAAGCTGTGGGGTAACCTCGAATCAGAATTAAAGAGCATGCACTGGGTTTCTTTTAAAAAAGCGTATAAACTAAAATTATTAAATGAATATTAACTCTTGCAAAAGCTTTTGATTTTGTAAAAGACATTTATTGTTATTGTTTGTTCCGTTTCCTTTTTTATTTTATTTTTTTTTATTATTTGATAAAAACTTGAACTCAACTCTTTTTTACATAATATACTCAAATTATAACAGTGCCACTTAATAGATTTCGCTTATATCTCAATCTGCTGAGATCAGAGAGCATCTCGACTCGATAACCGAAAGGTTTCTCGATGCTCCCTGGCTTTTGCTACTAGTGATTTTTTTTTGTGTATTATTAATCCAATTATTGTGTCGGTGCGCAAAGCAAATCAAATAAATTCTCTCTCTCTCTCTCTCTCTATATATATATATATATATATATATTTTGAGAAAAATCTATTTTGTGTGAGTGTTTTGTCCGGTTTAACAAATCAGGATCTAGAAAAGTGCAAATTGTTTTATTCAAAACATAGAGACAGAAGCTGAACAATTGATGGCAGTTCGTCCGTCTATTTGCCCAGATTTTGTTGGTACACTTCGGGGATGCAAATGTAACGTGATGTACGCCAAATAGATGCATTCCGCGCGAAGGTGCGGAAAAAAGTGGAAAGAATCCTTAGGTCTGTAGATGTCGTCCTTGCATCTTTCGTAACGTCCTAATCGATTGGTAATAGCGTTGCTGTAAGAGCTTCACGACGCGCCGTCCCGTCACAATTGTTTGATTTTTTATGAATGGAAGAATCGGAAACAGCTGCGGTGATCATGCTACTTCCCGATCTATCTACCGTCACGTCATCACCACAACAATTGAATTTAAGAAAGGCCACTATAAAAATATGCCTATGATAGAAGCAGGGCAAGCAAGAGGTAGACAGGGACTCGAGCAAGATTGGGAAAATATAGCGGCAACGAGTTACTCTTAGGTTTTAGTGACGATTCTTTTTATTAATTTCTTTTAAAAAATAACTTTTGATATTCTATCGACAACAGGCTATGTCAAAGCATATTAGCTTTAAATCATTGTTCTCACAACTATCCATTGGGTGAAACCGGGACTGCCGGTTGATCCGATATTCTTAACATCAACATATTGAAATTGAGTGGGGAGGGGCGCGTGCGTGCGACCATGGCGCTGCTGGGTTGAAAACAAATATAACTTTATGAAATGGTTGGCTGATCCAATTGTGAGTCGGTTCAATTCCCATGTACGCCCATGCCGGGAATAGAGGAATTCATCCAGAGTCGCCTCGAATGGTTTTTAATAATAACTAATCCCTCGAATGTTATCTAATTGAGTCCCTTAAAATAGTCACAGCCTACTTTGATTTTAACAGGAGTCGGTTATGTCAAAAAAATATTAACTTTTTGTTAATATAATAAAAAAAAAATTTAACTTTACTGCCATGTCCCATGAATATTGTCACTAATCATTGCTGGTGAGCTTGATTGCAGCCGGATATGAACTTCAACTGGCCTGCAGAATTTTCAAAAATCAGAAATCGGCCTGATTGCATAAAAAGGTTGCACTGTTCTGGTTTAAAGCAATGCATGAAGGAAAAGTAGACAACTGCGTATTAGTATGATTCTAATGTAAAAATAGCTCACTCCGCTAATTACATAGACACATTTAAGTATAAAGTGATGAAGTCATTGTAGTTGCATGCCTTAATTAATTAGTCACAGAGCTTCTCTTTTGTCACGTCAACCACCTTCTTCTGTGACGTCAACCAGCTTCTAAGTGATGTATGATCACTAATCTGATTTGATTACCTTTATAATTTAACTATTTTATTTACTACAACATTAAAGATTGCTTCATTAATTGCTGAAAGAAAGATCAAGCGCCTAGGATTTTCTCCCGGTCTTTTATTAAACAGTTTTTTGTTTAATTGTTAGAGTTTTAGTTGTTGGATGCTGCAACAGCCACAAGCACTAAACGTTTGAAGCAGTAGAGCACAACCTGTGGACCAAATGCGTGTGCAGTTTTTAATGCCGGACGACAGACTTTTGATGCCTGCCGAAGCCCAGCAAAGCAATTATGAAGATCTGTCCTAGAATCGAACTTGCAACATTATTGTCGACGGTTGATATCAATCGTTTACGATACTCGCAGATGTTACAAAATATATTTTATTTGAATAAAAAGTGAAAAACATAATACCACAGTGTGCAGAGTACGCTTGGATAGCTTATTCTAATCGTATTTTTATTAATCAAGTAAATTCGAGAAGATAGATTCAGTCTGCGGTTCTCAATAAGTTTCAAACATGCTGCGTTCTGTTGAATTTTATCCAGTATCGACGTCTTTTTCAAATTCGACTTCATTACGTTGATTAGCAAAAATAAGTTCTGTAAAATAAGCGGGAGCAGAAGCTACGAAACATTAGGAAACGAAAAGTGTTCCGTAAACAAAGACAGTTGATATAGAGACAAATTTGGAAAAAGCAACAGACATTTATTTCCACAAGCGATATGGAGAAATATTATTGGCTGATGTCCGCCTATATGTTCCCCACTTGATAAAGTAGCGACCAATCTGGGATTTTTAGGCCATACAAAAATTCCTTTTGTTTACATAAATTTGGTTTGGATGTTTTGATGTAAGCTGTTAACTAAGCTTAACATCTTTACCATTTGATAAAGATATTTAACTAAGTTAATGCTGCCAATACATTAAAGAAAATTTATAAATACGTCAGTGCTTATAGTGATCTCCAAACAAACAAATCAGAAAAAATGGGCAGCAATCTGAAAAAGTTTGGGAAGCATTAGTTCAGACTGATTTAGCGTGACGAAAAAGCACATGGTCATCAAGTAGCCTGGGTCACGGACAGAAATATGGTAGACAATTGAGCTGTTTGGAAGGAAAAGTTTTCAGAAAAAATATTTGAAGCTAGGGGAATACAGAAAGAACGAGAAAGCGGAAAAAATGAAGTTGCATCGATGTTACATAAAAACAGTACAACCAAAATTAAGAAACAACCCAAAGCGAACAGTATATTTGATTACTACAAAACAAAAACTTGACCTCGGATATTGTAAGCAAAATAGCTAAGGCCTATTGTGTGGCCTATTTGTTAAAATGAGAGGATAAGCAGTGGTGGTTGGACAAAAGAAGCTAGGCTATAGACGGTGGATGGGGAAAGAGGGTGAATGGAAGTGGGGTGAAGATTGTTTTAATCTCGCTGACATTGTTGCGCATGATCGCCAGAAAAAGAACCCATTGCCGCAATGTGAAAACGCGAGGTTTCCCGAGTTGTCTGCTTGTTGAAAGGATAGTCAATACTATAATAATAATAATAATCCGTCTGTGCAGAGTAGGGGTGACGAGGCTTTTCTTTGTTAAAATAAAAAGAAAAAAGGCTCCTCGTGATTGGTAAACGAAGCGACCAATAGATGGAGCGGAAACTAATGAGTGATTTTTAGGCCTCACACGAATTCCTTTCTATAGGGACAAACTTCTCAAGACTGATGCACATTGGCCCGCTCTAGCAAGCCAATCAAAGTTTTAAAATCGAAACTTCTTTACTTGCTATGAGGCAACCTCTCTTGCAAAACCCGTCATGTGCACGTAAATCCAGCGAAGGCAAGTTTTCGTTCTTGTCCAAGGCAATAATGCTTTTCATATCTCTACCCTTGAAGCCATTTACATCAAAACATCCAAACCAAATTATGTAAACTAAAGGAAATCTGTATGGCCTGAAAATCACACATTAGTTTCCGCTCCTATTGATCGCTGCTTTTACCAATCACGATGAAGCCTCTTTTTCTTTTTTTTTTCGTCAACTGTATCTCGATATAAGTAACTCATTTTATCTTTTTCACTTTATTACTGACGAATTCTCTTGAAAAGTGTCAGAGGAAAAGCTTCGAGAATATGAATACTTTACTTTATGCAATCTTCAAACTCTATACCACTAATCAACACTACTTCTTTATGTTTAAATTTGGTCAATTTTCCATCTTGATCAGCACACAATCATTATTTGCATGCTATCTCATTTTTAGTTTATCTGGTATAGAGTGATGCAGATTTGGTCACAGCAGTAGTACAGGATGCGTCATTTGGCGTCAATTGCGGGGGTTCTGTAGGGTTATGCGATAAAAATCTGTTAACGGTGAATTTGTATAAATTTACCAATTAAGTTGAAGTTCTTTTTGTTTTTTGAATGTGTATAAGTGATAGGGAGATTGAGACTTAGTGTGAGAGTTTGAATTGGTGAACAGACAAATTTCTTTGTTTTGTTAACACATAAGTTTTAAAAATTGTACAGCTTTCCAAGTGTTGACAAGTATGGCTTTTTTTGTTTGAGGTTATTTTAGTCAATATTAAATAAGAGTTAAAAATTGAATGTTTAGTTAAAGTTGAAGCTTCGCCAGAGTTGATGAGTATGAGACATTCTGTTGGTGTTTGACAGCAAACGCTCTGAAAAAGCTGTGAGTACGGTTCTTAGTTCTTGATTTTAGATGAAAAAGTTGATGAAATATTTGATAAACTACAATACTCTTGTTTTTTCACCAATAAAATTGATAACAGCTGTACATTTGAGGCTGAGTAAAAACATTTACGTGAGAGTTGAGAAAAGAGACTGTAAGCTCACATCATTTTACATGGAAAAACAGACAAACTCTTAAAAGTTTTGACTTGATAATTTTATGTAAAAAAGTTGTCGTGTTTTGATCAGGTTTTGAAAATTTTGCCTAAATAATTTCTAGCAATCTGCATCTAACGAGATTTACAAGACACATAATGTTATAACTGTGTCTTAGAGCATAGCACTACTGGAACGACAATAAAATTACATGACATCAAATTTAGAAAAACGGATAAGTTCACGTATTTGGAATCGATCGTTCCAGAAAATGGAAATTGTAGAAGTGAGATTAAGAAGGAGATTTAAAGTTAATATAGCTTTGAAAAAAGCTGTTTGAACCATAAGCTTTTCGTGAGGCTCTTTTCAATGGCGGTATCGCGTCAAAAAGGAAGATCTAGAGTGAGTGAGTGTTTTATGTGAATAATTCGGACGTTAGGCAATCAAGAAAAGCCAATAATAGCGTTAGTACTGTAAAGCACGCCAAAGAAAGATTTCGCAACAACGAAATGCTAAAGAAAGCGCAGCAAGAGGCCAAATAAGAACGGCGCGATTATCGAAAGAGTAAGCAAACTCCTTCTATCTGCATAACACCGGGCGCCGGGTCATGATATAAGCAGCTTCTACAGTAAGAGGTTAAGATGGAAAGAGCTGCGTGCTGCGGCGAGGATTGAAAACCGCTTGTTATCATAGTTTAATGCACATTGATCATTATCTACGATCACTTTCGTTTGCACGATCTGTGTGGTTGAGATCGGCGTGGACAAGTCAATTGCTGTCTTAACCATTGCGGAACATGTTGCTTGCTGCGATCATGTAGTCGTTGAGATGTTCGCCCTACGTACCGACTATCACAGTGGCACTTATATTCATATATGTCTGAACTTTCCTGAGAGGTAGGTAGAGCATCCTTGCGAGCCACAGGCATCATGCACTTAGACGTAGAAACTAAGCGGGTCCTGACGGAACCATAGCAGCTTTCCACGGCGGTTTGACTTCTTTTTCCAAGTTTGTGTAGCGCTTACCTATTCAAGGGACCCTTAAGTACAGAGGGAACTTTTCTGGACCAAATCGCTTAAGTGTGGAGAACTGAGCAATTTTCTTTGTGATCTGAGCGTTGATGACGTTTTTAGGATAACTATTGTACAGTAATATTTTCTTGATCCGTTCTATTTCTCCATTGGGCCGTTCTATTTCTCCATTGAGCCTATGCTTGGTGCAAATCATTAGAGCTCGATGCACCAATGTAGATATTAGACTTATTTTACGTTTGAGAGGACTAAAGGACTCCCAACGCAAATGTTGGCCAGTGAAAGTGGGTTTCCGGTATACACTGGTCTCAAAGCCAACATCTGTTCTTTCGACGTAGACATCAAGAAACGGTAGACATTTCCCTTTCTCTTTTTCAAAGGTGAACTTGAGGGATGGATGAAGGCAGTTGAGTTTAATCAGAAATTCATATGCTTTAGCTTCCATTCCAAAAGATTTCCATTTAAACTTTCTGAAGTCCTCGCTTGCTTCGCATTATGTAGTATGTTCTTTTCTCCCTCCTTGACGTGCCCTAGGGAGTGAAAAGAGTTCTTGCTTTTCCCAAATGTTTGGTTTGACTCCGGTAGCTCTATAAAGCTATTATAAAGCAAAACACCAATAATATCTTCCATGTGGTTCGATTTGACACAGTGACGTTGTTGATTTTGATTTCGCCTCAAACTTTTTCAAGTCCTTGCTGGCTACGCATTATGATTCATATTCGTTTTTCCTTGCTCAGTTATGCTCATAGAAGTTGAATCAGTTCATGCTTTTCGCAAATTTTTAGATTTGATCCCGGTAGCTCTGTAAAGCTATTATCACGCAAAATAGAGAGCACATTTCTCCAAAGTATGGTGCGATTTAATCCCGGCAGGGCATACTATCACCTGTGCCGATTTAAAACGTATCAATTATCGCAGCTGCGCCAGCTTAACCGTACAAACATTTGTGAGAGCAACAACAAAATGTTTTAGTAAATATGAGCCATAGTTTCTATACATGTAATGGTGATCATGTTGGTTTATTAATCAGGACTGGAAGTATTTAAGAAGAAAGAATGATGATGCAAACTACCATTCGTAATTTTTTAAAGTATAAAGGGAGTGAAGCAAAATCAAAACTGATGGCGTCGCCCAAATTGTGGTCGTTTTGACTGATAAAGAAATGAACTATTTAGAGGTAGGCCCATTTGACGATTTGGTGGCCCCGCTTTGGTATTAATATTTGTGACATTAAGATTTTTGCCTGCGCTGTTTCCTTTAATTCGGCCATAGCATAAAAAGGGGCAATGCCTTTTCCCTAAGTCGTATAACCTATTGCAATAGGCGCCTATTACGCTCTTTTCAAACAAAAACATTCCTTTTAATTTACTGTTACACATTGTTGCTATTATTGTTTAATTTTGATCTTTTCTTAAATTTGGGATTTTATTACATTTAACTTTGCCCCTAATCCAGACCTCTCTACTGTTAAATGATGATTAGTGCTTTGTACCGATATCCTTGCAAATAGAAACATCAGTAATGGTCTTTACCATTATGTTTGCTATCAAAATGATAGTGGATAATTTTGCTGCCTGCTGCTGTTTTCACTCAATAGAGGCAAGAATTGAGATGGCATTTAACATTATGGCCTCACAATGCGTTTTAAGCCATTAAAAGTATGGATCGCTACTTACCACTTTTTTGTTACTGTAGGCGAATTAACTTGGACTAAACGTTTCTGACTGCGTGCATGTTCGTTGGCCCTGGCATAAACGCCCTGATGCAAAAAGCAAAGTAACTCGAAATGAAGCACTCACTGTTAAGTCATAGCAATAGCGGGGCCCCCATTAATGATGTGAAGGTTAAGAACAAACTTTGTTTAACAATTACAAATTTGTTTGGTCAGGTAGGATAATTGTTCAACTAAAAATGAAACATCATTTATCGCAACCAATTTTTAATGAGCTATTATAAACTATTTCTTGGTTCTAAGTGATTGGAGTCACATATTGCTGGAAAGCAAATTTCCTAAGCTTTCAAAGGACAGTAATTGCTGGTACCTTACAATAACGTTTTTGTATTAAAGTTACCTATTTTTACTCAGCTTACCACTTCTTGGAAGAGTAGAAAGTTAAAACACAGATTTTAAAGTTCAGTTTTTTAGTATAAAAGCTAATATTAATTAACCCTGCTGTGGTACCATGAAAAAAATCACGTTAGCAGTACCTTGGGGTCAATATGACCCCATTACTAAAAATACATTTTGCCACTAGTAGAAAAACTCAATTTGTTATGAGTCTGTGTTTATTGCTTGAAAAATGTAGTGGAGTGCACAATACATGAATATTTTACTTCTGACACTAGTTACAGACCATCTTGCTGTGTTCTTCGCAAGTGGTGTCATGCCATCTACTACAGGTGAATCTGTACTTTTTGTCCTTCAATCTCGGACAAACGAAGCATCTCTTGCGCCCTGATGGACAATGGTGGGTAATGTTTTGAACAGCTAGAGGTGCTTCTGGTAAAGTTCCACAGCGGCAAATGATTTGTTTCATAACCTGAGATGTTTGCGGGGTCACCAATTTGCGCTTAGCTCGAAGAACAATCAGCGATATGCATAGTTCTTTCATGGGGTCAATATGACTTCAAACAAATAAAAAGTAAAATTTACAAAAAAGGCAGCATTGAAATTGAGATTGAATGAATAGAAACAGTTGACAAGAACCTGCAAAGAAAATACAAAGCAAGATGAAAGCTTATAATCTCAATGTTTGGAATATTTAGCCTATTAAATAAGCCTGGGGTCATATTGACCCCATGGTACCAGAGAAGGGTTAACCATATTATTCACTATCGGAATCGCCTTAAAAAAACCTTTAATTTGTTGAATAAAGTTTGAAAATCAGTCAAGAAATGAGGCCACAAATCAGTTTTTTAGTAAACTGATTTTGCAAAAACGGTGCAATTCATTAAAATATCTATATATTATGATCTTCGGTAGCGATCATTTGTATAAATTGCACGAGACATATTATGACATCATAGAGCCAGTTTTATGCGTGCAAGCGAAATAGAAAAGAAAAATGCTTATGGACCTTAAAGTGCTTAAATAAAGAAGTGCTTGTAGCATTGTCACATAGGTAATAATTGTTGTGAAATTGTTTTTATCGAAAGCAATTTGTTGATATCTTCTGAAAAAACGTTTAATTGCGTTTGTGTGATCAATACTTTTTGAGAAAAAACAAAAAACAGATTGTGCAATAAAACGTTGATTGTGACGTCATTTTAGACCCCAAACAAATGAAAGTTTTTGTAATGTGGTAAGTCGGAAGCTAGTTTTCGTTTGAGCAAAAAGCAGTTGTCTTCTGCCAAGTAATGCAAATTGAAAAAAGTTTTTGATTGTGACATCATGATGACGTCACCAACAGTTGGTAACAAAACAACGTGGTTCGTTTCAAATCTGTGGCAAACTTGTTGTATCAGAACTGCAACTCATATTACGCTTGCTTAGCTTCGTATTTATAGTGTAAGAACGTTGAGTAATAATATCTAAAGACCATTTGGATGGAACAAAATAACGGACAAAAACTGAAGTATATGCAAATGAGGTCACCATGTTACAGATAGAGGTTGAAGGTGGATGTGAGTGTGCTTTGTAAAACTTCCGCCTTGCTAAGACGAGCGAAACACTTATTTGTTTTTCAAAATGTTGAATGCCATGATGATGCATTTTAAGAAATTCTTTCAACCAACACAGCTCTATTTGCAAAGAATGATACGCGAGCCTTGTCCATGCTTCTCTCGACGTTACCAGGGAAATGGTTATGTCCATCTACAAAGCAGGGTATCTTTTTTCACATTCAGCTTGCAATGGAGTTTGTATTTATTTCTACATGAGGTTAGCACTTCACTTCCCTTATATGATGTTCCATTCTTGTATAATGTTGTCTTGGTCGAATGTGATCAAGTGCCGTCATCTGGTAGTAACACAGTACTTAATTCGTCGTGTGTTCAAAGCTCACTATGGCTGTATTGATATGTTTGTAAAAAAAACTTTGCTAGGTGGAATCCAACTGGTAGAGAAGATAATGATACAAAAGCAATTTAAGAGCAACGTCAAAACTCTGAAAAAGCTTTGGTTTTGCTCAATGTTTCACGAGTTAGAAAAATATGAACGTTCAACAAAATTAATGAATAGTCGGTTAGCAGCACGCGTACTATTTATTACAACGTACACGATGTCGATACTCGTATTAACTGCAATATTTCAGTTACTTTTCCTCAAACAAACAAAGCAACTCGAAGCACAGCATGTCGTCATGAGGATGGCGACAAAAGTCTACACGGGTGAAACTATATTTTGAGAAAAATCTATTTTGTGTGAGTGTTTTGTCCGGTTTAACAAATCAGGATCTAGAAAAGTGCAAATTGTTTTATTCAAAACATAGAGACAGAAGCTGAACAATTGATGGCAGTTCGTCCGTCTATTTGCCCAGATTTTGTTGGTACACTTCGGGGATGCAAATGTAACGTGATGTACGCCAAATAGATGCATTCCGCGCGAAGGTGCGGAAAAAAGTGGAAAGAATCCTTAGGTCTGTAGATGTCGTCCTTGCATCTTTCGTAACGTCCTAATCGATTGGTAATAGCGTTGCTGTAAGAGCTTCACGACGCGCCGTCCCGTCACAATTGTTTGATTTTTTATGAATGGAAGAATCGGAAACAGCTGCGGTGATCATGCTACTTCCCGATCTATCTACCGTCACGTCATCAGCACAACAATTGATTTTAAGTCGAGGAATTGTTCGAGGATGACCTTTACCAAGAGTAGAGGAAACGTTGTTTAGTGAGTTACCTGGTTCGCGCACTGCCCTAGTATTCTCCGAGTTTTCCCTCGGTTTGTCCGGCCAGCAGCGTTTACTGAAATGTCTTCCTTTTGTGAATTTTGCTATGGACCATCCCCGCATGATTTGGCGGTAGAAGGGCTCACCCAACTCCTTCTTGCTCTCCCTTTCTCCCTCCTCCTCTTCCAACGAATCATTGACCACAACCTCGAAATTGAATAAAATCTCAAACAACAAACATGAACAGCTGTGAGAGTGCCAAGAATAGAAGGTCTCATACAATTTTGTAATTATAGAATACTTAGCTTTTAGTGAAGAAAGCCGAAAGAAAAATGGAAGCATTTCGAAAAGAAATTAGAATTGAATTTCATTCTAGCCATTGGTCTTCAGTTGATTCAATTAAGGGGTTTAACAATGCGAGATTTTGGTGGTGATTAAGTCCCATAATTTCAACAACCCCCGCTTCCCGGTAGGATCCAATTCCCAAACACAGCCCTTGCCATCAAATTGTTGTTCGTTCAACGCCCGCATGGTTGCTCTTTGTCGTGTTCTCAGAAAAGAACTTCCACAGCAATCATTCCTGAATAGTTGCAGTGCTTGTGATAATCATGCAGTGCCCCAGCAGTTTTTCACGTTGTTCTGAAACACCCGATATTCTAGCAAAGATTACAAAAGTTCCTGCAGCCAACCACCAATGCTCACTTTGAAATAATTCTCGTCTAATTTGCTTGGTTTCGAGCCGTCGTTGTCGTCATGGTGATTGATGACGTGCGAGCGGTGATGACGTCGATGGTAGAACGGAGAAGAGATGCTGGAGGCCGATTTGCTGAAAAATAATCCAAACATAAGACCTGGAATGCAACCATCATCCCTCATATGATGTAAGACAGGGGTGGCCAAGCTTTTTATGCAAAGCGCCAACTCTTCTACCAACCCGTGTCGGATGCGCCATAAATGTAGGGCAGGGGTGGCCAACCTTTTCAGTCCATGCGCCAAAATTTTTCGCCACACAAGCATTCATTTGAAGATGCGCCACACAAACATTCATAGCTTTTCATTGCTCTCAAACGTGTAGTAATATATTTATACTTTGAAGTCAAAACAAGGCCGTATTCAGCGGTGATCTCCAAAAAAAAAAAAGGTCAACCCCTGTTTCTCTGCACCTTTTCCATCACTTTTGGCTTAAATATGCCACCAAACGTGAGGCCAACCAAGTGCGGACTTTTTTTTTTTTGGAGATGTTATTGGAGTGACAAATTTTTCGGCTAGATGAAAGGACACTTACCCAAATTGCCCGAAAAATCTTAAACCTGGAATGCGCCACCTCTAAACATGCAATGCGCCACGGTTGGCCACCCCTGATGTAAGAGAAGATTACACTGGTCAACAAAAAAATTTTAGCACTGAATGTGAGATCAAGTTTAGGATATATCGAGGTCGCTGAACCCAAAAATGCGCTTAGTTTTTTCGAATTGGCTCTAGTTATTGAGATATGAAGCGTCGAAAATTTTCATGAACAATTTTTGCGTACAGAAAACAAACAGCAGTACGAATATAATTCGCAGTATGATGAAACAATTGCGGCATAGTTTCGTTGAAATGTCCGTATTGTTGTGAAACAATAAAGTTACTATAGATGTTTTTATTTAGTCAATAGTCTACTGTACTGTACTGTACTACTGTACATTGCAAGGTAAACTATGTTGCGCGAAGGTCGGTTCATACGGATACAGGTTTAATCTATAGCCTACTTGTATGAACATAGTTTAATAAGTCAGTGTTGAAAAAATTGTCAAACTAATGTTTTGTAAGACTTTTGTTTTAGCAGTTTGCTGATGTCAACTACTTTTTTGTTAGGAATTGTATTTAAGATCAAATTTAAAATAGAGCTATGACTTCAAAACGTAGGAGATGTGTCAATGATCCAGATATATTCTGCTACATTTGTAGAGAGTATATGAAAAAAGAGCATCGTTTCAATGTGCGAGATTTTACCAAAAGAGCGTACGAAGCATACTGTAGCAGTCATTGTTAGATCACATCTAAGCCGTATATAACCGTCTCGCCTTCACGTTTTGTTCTCTTTCTATCGCTACGTGACTCTCGTATGAGCTTGTTGCTACTGTGTATGAGAACTATTGTCCAGCAATAAACCAGACAGCAGACCACGTGGTACGAGAACGACAGCACTCAGCCCGTAGGAAGCGCTACAATACTTTGGCATGAAGCTGGGGGATCAAGACAAGCAATGGGCTCCTCACAAAGTGTGTAAAAATTGCACTGATACTCTTCGCCTTTGGACTCAAGGTAAAGTAAAAACAGTGCGATTCGGAGTGCCTATGGTTTGGAGAAGTCCCAAGAACCACCATGACGATTGCTATTTTTGCATGGTGAACATGTCAGGATGGAACCGCCACAAAAAGAATTCGTGGTATTATCCTGACCTAGAGTCTGCAAGGCGGCCGGTGCCGCTTGCGAGGAAGCACCCATTCCAGTTTTTTCTTCTTTGCCAAAGCTTGTTTCGAATGATGACTTGTTTGTAGAAACAGAAGAGGTAAACAGCGATGACAGTAATTACAGCGACGGTATGTCTGATACAACTGCAGAATGGCAAAGTAAGGTAAAGCCTTTTAGCCAGAGCCAGCTCAATGACCTAGTCGGAGACTTAGCTTTATCAAAAGAGGTTTCTGAGGTTTTGGCTTCTCGTCTCTGTGAACATGGCATTCTTGATTCCAAGACCAAAATAGCGTTCTACTGTCACAGGGATGAAGCGCTTAGTGATTACTTTACTAAAGAAGATAACTTTGTGTTTTGCAAAAACGTCAAAGGCCTTCTTACAGCAATAGGTGTTCACAATACAAACCGGGTGAGTGGCGTCTGTTTATAGACAGCTCTAAACAAAGGTTAAAATGTGTTCTGCTACACAATGCAAGTACCTATGCTGGTGTCCCTATGGGTCATTCGGTAACTTTGAAAGAGAGCTACTCGACTGTACAGATGATCTTGCAGAAGCTGTGCTACAACGAGCATAAGTGGGCAATATGTGTTGACCTAAAAATGGTCAACATTTTATTGGGACAGCAAGCCGGCTATGTAAAGTACCCGTGCTTTCTTTGTCTCTGGGACAGTAGAGCTGATGATCAACACTGGCAGAGAAAGGATTGGCCCGTACGTGAAGAGCTCGTGGTGGGGGAGAACAACGTGATAAACGAGCCATTGGTGGATTGTGATAGCATCCTTCTTCCACCCTTGCATATTAAGTTGGGCTTAATGAAACAATTTGTCAAGGCATTAGACAAGAATGGCGATTGCTTCAGGTACATCCGCAGCAGATTTCCTGGTACGAGTTATGAGAAAGTTAGAGCTGGAATCTTTGACGGACCACAAATCCGAACACTAATAAGAGATCCAGCCTTTGTTTTGCACATGACAGTAGTTGAATCTGCAGCCTGGTGCTCATATGTTTCCGTGGTAAAAGAGTTCTTGGGAAAAACGAAGGCAGACTGTTACCAGGACATAGTGAAACAGATGCTGACAAACTTTCAAGCTCTTGGGGCCACAATGAGCATAAAAATTCATTACTTATTCAGCCACCATAGCCGATTCCCAGAAAACCTTGGTGAAGTAAGCGGAGAACAGGGTGAAAGGTTTCATCAGGCCATAAAGAATATGGAAATGAGGTACCAAGGTCGATCTCGTATGATGTCAGACTATTGCTGGATCCTTATGCGGGATAGTACCCAGCAAAATTACAAGCGGAAATCAAATAAATGTGCCATTCAACAAATGGATTGACCTAACATGGACTGTTGAGGGTAAACCTTGTTTTGTTTACGCTGACATAAAATTTTAGTGCCATTAGGTATGGAATTTTAATAGACTGTCTCTTCTGTTAAAGTTAACAGGCATCTACTGTGTGTACACATTTCATAAGCGCTATCTTGAGCAGTTACAGTGCCGTTCATGTCTAATGCATGGCTTGTTTAAAATGTAACTTTAAAGTAAAACCAACTTTATTGTTTATTCTGTCAACAATATCTACTTAAGTAGGTTATGTGCGCTCAAAATTACGATCAGCTGTATCTAATGCAATCTACACTAATCTGTAATGCACTACGCAGTTTATCAGTAAGCGCTAATGCGAAAAAAATAATTTCGCTATATCTCAAAAACTAGAGCCAATCCGAAAAAACTAAGAGCATATTTGGGTTCAGCAATCTTGGTATATCCTAAAATCATTTTCACATTCAGTGACTTTAGAAAAAAAAAGATCGATAATTATCGATCACCCAGCAGTGCCTGTCCGTCATGTTGGATGACGGGCTAACAGTCCGAAAAGAACCGCCTCTAACCTGATGATCATCCTTCTGCCAGCTTGATTGAGGATGAAAAAAGGAACTGGATGCTTTTTATTACACCTTCATTAAAAAAAAAGAAAAGTCATGATCCTTCCTGTGTTGTTTTAACCCGTATTCGTCTTTCAACCACAAACTTATTAAACTAATCACAGACTTAAATCGCTTTTTACACCACCGACCTCAATTTCATTCCATGACTTGATCCATTTTGTTTCATTTTCAACTTCAGCGCAGGACTCATGGGGGCCTGAGACGTGAGAATTAATGCAGTTTAAACTTAATGAAATTTCTGTGCAGGCAGTGTTTAGAATTAAACCAATAAAAGAAAAAGTTGAACTGTAGCCTGGAGGTTTCAAAAACAATTTTGAAGCAAGTTCAATAAAGGCACGTAGAACCAAGCCGATGAAATTTCGATTTTAGTTTTCAAAACCAAGGCAATAAATGCCCATTCCCAGCAAATGCAGATCTCTTAATCAATTCTGCCATTTTTGCGAATTTCAAAAACAATAAAGGCGTTAGATGATATCTTTTACCATATCGATTGTTTCCTCATCATGACGAACAATACGTTGAGCGAGTGTTTCTGCTTCAGTAAACGAGGTCTCCTTCAACCTGGCTCGAAGTTTCTCATTAACTTGGCCTGAAAATACCATTATGACAATACAATTAACAATTACTGACAAAACATTGATGAAAGAACGCTTCATGGCGTCGCAAACCGACCTATATTTTTAAGCCTCTCTGCGGCCACTTGCTCGAGCGTTTTCCTCATCAGTGGATAATCGATTATGATGTCATTAAAGTCATCGACGTGTAGCGAGTAGGTGTGGCAGTAACTAATAGCAACCACTGATGCCACCCTCCTGTCGTTTATGATCAAGCAGATCTCTGTAAAAAATATGACGTCAGAAACCAATTCCATTCCTGTGCGACAAAGTAAAGCTTGAGAAAAACGGATTCAACAACAACACGAAAAAATGAGTATTCCTCCCCATAACCACTTACTGCTGGTCCAGGGCTGGCAGCTTGCAATCAGATTTAATCCTTCAATCTCATCAGTGGTGGGGCTAACAGCTTGTATTCATGGCTGGTTCGAAACGGACTGGCTCTACTATGACCATCGTTTTTTTGTTTGCCTGGTTGGTTTGCACTATGGAGCTAAATGTTTCACCTCCGGTCTACCATTCAAGACAAATAAAGGAGTCTTTAAATAATGTGTTTCAATGAATACTCATAAATTTATGTAAATAAGTGAACAATAACAACAGATATTTTTCTGTGAGTCCATTAGATTGAAAGCTGTTCAAAAAATGGCATACTTACCTCCGAAAAAGGATCCATCCGCCAATTGCTTGATAGGGCTTTTCGAGCCGCTTTTTTTGATCTCCACAACTCCCTGCTGGATGAAATACATTTTCTTTCCCATTTCTCCTTCCTTCACAATCACATCTAAACAAAACATTTAATCAGCTTTTCATGAATTTATATCTCGGGTTCTTACATTGCTTAGAGTGGCAACTATTAACACAAATCATTATGCCTGGTACGAAAAGTATCTCTGTCCTCGCATAAATTACCCATTCACAAATCACTTACTGTTTGCATGAACCACAGATTTTTCACATGGACTGCATACCTTCGGGTTGAAAAACTTCAAATTTCAGTTTCTGGACGACAGCGGTTACGAATTCTGGATCTGCATTGCTAAAAAAGGGAACGGCTGAGACAAGATGGCGGCAGTTAAAGTTGACGATTTCCTGAAATTAAATTAAAATGTAAAAATTTGCTCAAAATTGATCACCAACATCATACGGTACCATACACCAATCTATTATGTCATGTCAATAACCCGTGACCGGTTTCGACTTCATTGGGTTTCATCAAGCGGGTGTAACAAACACTCAATAATAAACATGCTGAAAAAACAAATTTGTCATTGGGTGCAAAAAAGATGCAACACAAAACAGTACCGTATGATACAGCAATACCTATATCATGGGGGTCTCATTAAAGAACACACACACACATGACATGGACAACAAGTCATATCGGTAAGCCCTAATAGGTGTGTAGGATCATTGTCAAGGCTTATCATTCTACAAAATATAGAAGTTGCTAGTTGCTAATTAGAAATTTTCAAGGCCATCTCCTATTAAGAGGGATCTGCCTCCAGCATCACACTGAGGTAAAATAGAAAAATTTGCTCAAAAATAATCACCAACATTATGCGGTACCACACAGCAATCTATTACATCATGTCAATTGTGGATCCCTCTTAATAGAAGATCACCTTGAAAATTGATAATTAGCAACTAGCAACTTCTATATTTTGCTGAAAATAGATTTAAATACAATGAATAAATAATGAGAATTTCCTGAAAATATAAAAAAGGAATTGTGATAATTGTGGCAGATGAAATCATCTGATTTTTTGTTTAGGTTGAAGGCAGAGCGAAGAGTAGTAAACCTATTAAGAAGCAGATATATGCTGATGAAACGTAATGCAGTTCATTTCAAAGCAGGCATGAATCAAATTGGTAGTCCCATATTCAGCAAAATAGTTTGGGTTTGGTGGGGGGAGTTGTTATGAAAAGACCAAACACACACTCCTTACCTCTCGGAGATTGTTGGACAGTTCATTCAGTATTCCTCCCTCGTCGAACATCTTTCCTTGGAAACGATGCTCGTAGTATTTGTAAACCTTGTCGCGAAGATTCTTTGGTAGACGGCGATAACGCATATACTCCTTCACTTGCGTGTACTAAAATTATATCAGTTTATGTTATGTGGCTGGAGTGGTAAGGGAAAGATCGACCACCTTACTCACAATCAGCAAACCTTGACTTAGAAAATAAAGTAATGCAAGTATTTGGGAAAGTGAAAAATCGGAATGGAAGTGTGGTGGTAGTGCGTCCGCTTTGAATCCGGTGGAACTGGGTACAATTCCCATGACATTAAAAACGGTAGAACTAGATATAATTCCCACGTTGAGTCATACGGAAGTCATTAAAAACGTTATTTACAGCTTCCCTGCAAGACGCTTAACGCGAGAGGGATAGTGTAGTGAAAATCCGGCAAGCTCGCTTGTTTTGTCTTTAATGTAGATACTGAACGAGATACCTCCCATCTTTATAAGGCAGAATGGTGGAGCCGAGCTTTCTATCTTTTGTAGTGACCCACTCTGATCAAAAACATGCGAACAGAGCACAACTTTACAAGTAGAGGAGAGGGAAAGTAATCATCTGTTTTAAAAATATCATAGTTGATATGTTCATTTATTAAAATGTCTCCGAGCCCGGCCTAAAACACCATCTGCAGGAAACTACTTTAAAGACATAAGTTACCAGTGCCTGCCGAACATTGTTTCCAAGTGGATGACTTTAAGAAACAAATTTTTAATTTGTGCAAAATATAATGTTAGCTAGGTCCTTGGAGATGACCAGCATCAATTTACATGAAGCCTGATACGAGAGTAAATGTCAAGCAAGCAATGGGCATCAATGGCAAGAAACCCATTCACGGGCTTCTCTAAAGATATCCTTGAAGAGGGCCACGACCTCACCTTCTCTTTGTATTGTCGCTTGGAGGAGTCCATCGATTGAATGAGGGCGGTCGCGTGACCGATGAACATCGCGAAACACACCGCACCTAAAAATGGAACAAACTCGTGACAACTATGCCATCGCTGGCAAACTCTAGACTGGGATTGAAAAATTTAAGATCAAAAGCGAAAAGTGAATCGATGCGAGTTCAAATTTCAGATCACATTAAGAAAGCTCTTATAATAGAAAAGTTGTACTAGCACTTTTGATATGTGAGCTTGCTATCTCGGTTGTGATGAAAAAGAACAAATTGATGATGTCATTGTTGTGTCATGTTCTACCTACGAACGCAGCGCAGCGGGATGACTTGCTGGCTTGAACTTCAACGGTGTGGTGCCATTGACCACGTCATTTCACCATTATTGTGTTCATGGAAAAAGCGCATTGCTTCAATTTTCCCTGCTTGGTGCGGCTTGAGGTAGGAGCACATTGTGCAAGTAATAATTTCAAAGCAGGTCTGAACACAACGTTGATTTAGGTTCTGATAACAAAACCCTGGGGATCAGCGGTGCCTCTCCACTATGAAAAACATCCAACGAACCAATCGAAGAATCAATTCCATCACAATCTAATACACGTACCTGACACCATCGATACCATGGTCATCCATAAATCAACCACGTTCCTGGGGGGATGTTGGCCGTAACCGATGCATAGCATGTGCGACATCGCTTTGAACAAACACCACGAATACTGTTCCCCCCATTGTTTCTGCTGTTATAAAAATGGCAAGTCGCAAATCGGCAACAGGTGTGACAGACTTCAGTTGGAGATCTATTTGTGAGGAAATACTTCAAGTTTTCTACTTTGTAAGAAAAATTCCCGCTCTTCATTTCTTTTTTTCTATTTGCTTCAAGAAATCCGTCAATCCCAAAAACTTAGGAACTTCTCTCACCTGAATAGCATGAATCTGCTGCTTCATTGAGCTTGGGAAAAGATATTCAATTTAACGGAGAAAAAATAGCTAAACACTTGGGAAACTAAGTGAGAAGTACTAGCTTTACTACGCAGACTTACAACACAATTACCCTCTTCGACTTTGTAACTTCAGTAGCTATTGATCGCACGGGAATTTCTCAGTTATAAATTTCACTTACTAGCAATCCATCCACCATCACCCAGGAGTCACTCGGAAAGTCATTGAGCATGGGCACGAGGAATTGCAGACACCCATTCCAGTGCCCAATGAGTAGCATCAGGCACACCAGATTGAAGATGCGCACTGCTGCGACCGCTAGGTCGTACTGCATGCCTACAATCTGCATTAAACAGTTTAGAAAAAAATCTGGGAGAAGCATGCCATGCCAATTCATCTGGACAGGTTGTTACAATAAATGCACCGAAAGTAAATACTTTCGAGAAGAGTTGCTTGATCACTTAATTTTTGAGTTCTGTAACTCCCCACGTATTATCCGCACTTTTGTTTCTCAAAACCAAACCCTCCAATAGCTCTACAGATTATATACGGACACAATATTAACGAACTTTTTTCCGTTCTCCGAAATACTATTTTTCCTTGTCGATCTTCAAGTGCCACATCGCTGATATTTATCAATATCAACTATGCCATTTGATACATGCTTACAACCATTGTGAAGTCATAATTTCGAAAAAATATTCAAATTATTGCATTTATACTTCAGTATTGTTTATTGTAAATTGCAATCAATCGGTTCTTTGAGATTTCCTCGATCTCGCTGTGTCTGCCTTGTTTTGAACCGCACCGGAAATAAAAAATTTGTTTTATTGACGTCTCAAAATGTATGTACAAATTATACGCAGATACAAAGATTTTTCCTTTGATTAAAATTCTTAAAATGGGGTACAGATTATCCGTGGGGGATTACGGTATTCAAAAATTATTGAATCAGCGCTGGTATCTTGAAATATGCGTTATATATACACGAGGGATGTTTGAAAAGTAACAAGACTGTGCAAATAATTATTTTGTCTCAAATGCCACGTAATTCTTGTCCCCTTTAGAGTAATCTCCTTTAGCTTAGATGCATTTTTTTATCCTCCGCTACAACGTTTTCATGCGCTCCTGGAAAAATTCTTCCGGAATCGCTCGGAGTTTCTTCGTCACGGCTATTGTAATGATTTTCGAGTGTTAAAAGCGAATTTCACAAATGACTCTTTCGACCTTAGGGAACAGGAAAAATTTACAGGGAGCCAGATCTGGTGAGTATTTTCGCTCCTTATTCAGCAACCTTGGTATCATTTTTTGCAACCAAAAATGTTCAAATATTGTGCAATCATCTCGATCTCAAATCTTTCTCATTCCCAGATCTACCGTGATGATCGTCCACACCCTCCCACTGTTTATGCTCACCACATTTGCTATCATCCTAACATTAAGGCAACGGTCACTGTGCACTTTTTCTCACACACATCTCAACATTTTTGTTTGTTCTCCTTGTTGTTGGCTTTCCGCTCCTGAGATCATCTTCCACATCCTCTTTTCCTCCTCTGAACTTGCTGTGCCACTCAAAAATCTGAGCTCTAGACATCCTGGCATCTCCATTGACTCTTGTAGCAAATTAAATATTTCAGTTTGAGTTTTTCAAGCCGAACAAGAAACTTTAAGTTGATTTGTTGTTCAATGCTCATTGTTTGTCAAAGAAAAAAATTGCAAAAGACCTTAATTTATTGAATTATCCCAGAACGAACTACAGTAAAGTAACTCAATAAAAGGCTTTAAAATATTGTATGTTTGTCACAGAATGCTGAAACTGCATTTTTACAATCATAAGACATTACGCCGTCTTAACAAACAAAGTTTTTATCACTGTTGTAAACGTTACTCGTACAAAACATACAGTCTCGATACTTTTCAAACGCACCTAGTACGTATATTCACCCAGGTTAGACATGGGGTGATTAGGACATAGCCTAATTTAAATTATTTATTGGCGGAAGTCGAAACTTGAACTTGTTTAAAGTATTTTGAGTCACTAGAAGTAAAATTAGGGTAAATTTTTTGTTTGAATTTTTGCTGGGTAAATTATGATAAAACTTTTGAATTGCATACTTCTCTTCCGATATCTTGTTCAATACAATAAATCAGTGAAAAATTTCCTGTATTGAGATATTAGCCTAAACAGAAGTAGAATAATTAACTGGACAGGTCGCTAAACTGGCCGATTCAGTAACAGCTTGTCGCGTCGACTACAACACACTCTAACGGTAGAATAATAACCATTTAAACGTTTAAAATGCAGCAAGCCTCGAAAATGCATTCCTCTACAAGCAAGCTTTTTTATTTTTCAAGTTGCTGCCAGTTCCACCATCACACGCTACTAATTATCTCACACTCTGGCACCCGTACTTGTTCCCATTGGTGCACGTATCTGATGAGGCGAGAGATACGCAACAATCGGAGCAGGCTCACAATCTTTGCCAATCTGAACAACTTGACGGCACGAGAAGCACTGGCTGACTCCGAATCGATTCTTGTTACCTAGCAACATGGAGTGTTTTAGGAGTTAGAAATTGGGTAAAAAAGTGCAACTAAAGGCTGAAACACCACTTAAAATATGAAAACCTTGACTAATTTAGAAAAAAGTTTTTTAATATCGGAAAGCTGCTTCAGCTGGGAAAAATGAAGGATTAAGTTCTGAAAATGCGATAGTGACCTTGGCCGCTCGACGAGAATCGATCGACAGCGAACAACACAGAAATTGAAATTCACTCATCGGCTTAGTCGGCTTTGTTAGACGTCCAGAAAGAAATATATATATCTGCGCCTGTTCTGAGCCAGGTTGCGTGCATAAATCTCATATGTTGCAGAGGTGTTTCCATCCACGACATCACCGCTTCAGTGGCGTATTTAAGGGGGAATAAAGCGTAATGATCCCCCCAATACACGTCATAGAAGAAAAATATACAAACACACCATCACTATCGACAGATTAATCTCCAAAAAAAAGGCAAATACATTAATTTGAACGTTCGGTTTACGCATAAACTTCCGGTTTTTGATCAGAAATTTGCATATATTTCCCATTTGATATTAAGCTGATTTAATGTTTGCCCACACCTCTCATACAAATTTTCAAAATACGATACTGAAAGCACCTTTCTATCACCTTTTTCGTGCAATATTTGAATTTATGGCGCAACAAAATAAAATATTCGGAATTATTTAAAAAATAGAAATTACTTTGACACCATGAAGCCACTCGTCCGTGACGAGTTGCAACCCCTGCAATGGTGCTATGACGTAGCAGTTCATGAATTATTTATAGCTATCATCGTAACAATGGATGAACCGGTTGAAATTGATTGAGAGAGGCAATTAAGTTGTTTTACATGTTTCCATCGATACAACTTACCTCATGTTTTGAAGTCAAGAGTTTCGCTTCGCAACTGGTTGACCTGAGTTCACTTCCCGTCCCGAGTCATGCCAAAGACCTTAAATTTGCTCAATTGCGGCGCAAAACAACCGTAGCAGTTTAACCCGTTCGCTCAATCTGTGCAAGCGCGATGAAGTGTTTTGCTTGTTAAACTTTTGCCAACAAATTGTAGGCGTATAATCGACAAAATACGCCAACAAAACACTTCAAAGTACTTTTGTAAAGTCTGCAAATAGAAGCCCGTTGCTCCAAAGCAGGTCTGTACATATTTTGTTGTTGCCGCAGGACAAGAAATATTGAACAAAACCTTCTCCCTACTTTGGAGTTTTGCACATTGCTTGGCAATACAGTAATTCTAATAAACCACTGCTCATTAAATCCCTGAAAGCAGAGAACATCATTGTAAAGTTCCTCCCCTAAGGGCTCAACAGCGTGGTTATCGTGGGCATTGAACGCATAATCATTCGTTCGTGGTTGGTTAACGTCGTTCCTTGACACGCCTTTGATTATTCCAGAACCTCATTTGCATACAGCTGGTTTTGTTTGTGTCGTCACAGAAAAACATTGACACTTGTAACCTTTGATCACCTTATCCGGTCACTGGAAAATTCTTTCCTCAACCAAATATTGAACAGCGTTGTGTTCAGACTTGTTTCGGAGTTTTCAGTGCTGGTGGCACATTGCATTCCTGTCAAAAGTCTGCAACCAAGCAGGGGGGGGGGGAGTTCGGTGAAATTCCTTTCTTAACCAGTAGCCTGCTTAACCACCGTGAAGTTCGGACTCGGGTCTTTGCCACCATAAAAGGCACTCGGCTTACATTGTCACATGGACGTCATTAATAATCGAGGAGGTTGGCTAGCAACAAGTTCGAATCTAACTTCGGTTGAGAGTTAAAAGCAATCGTACGCTTTCTTGCAAATTGTGTCTGCCAAGTTGACACCTGTGGGAGGCCTGCGGTTGTTATGACTTTAGAAGGTACATTTTGCTTTATGCTAAAATGTTAGTACAGAATAAAAAAACAGTGTTGCCAATAATTATAACAATATTCTACCTGCAGAATATAATCGAGAGGCAAAGTTGAGATCAGATCGATCAAGAACCATGTTTTGAGGTAGTGAATCCTTACTTTTCGTAAATCCAGAATCACGTCTCCTTCACCAGAGTCCAGAATATATCCTGTATGGAAGTTGATAATGATATCCG
The DNA here is from genome assembly GCA_963675345.1 of Trididemnum clinides. Classification (NCBI taxonomy): domain Eukaryota; kingdom Metazoa; phylum Chordata; class Ascidiacea; order Aplousobranchia; family Didemnidae; genus Trididemnum; species Trididemnum clinides. The sequence goes on along the minus strand of OY776294.1, from coordinate 36,352,671 downwards.
CAAAAAACCTAAAAATTTGATTTTTTTCTGTTATCATTTGTTGGGCAACAATTGTACAATCTGTAGCATAAGAAGTAGTTGTAATGAAACAATCCAAAGCAAAAAGAATAGAAAAAAGAACAAAAAGAAAAAATAGTAAAAAGAATAGAAAAAGTACGTCAAAAGCCAATTGCATTCCGATTTAAAAGTAGCATAGGTCAATGGAACGCACCAGCAGTCCATGGACAGGTTGAAGACAATCCAGCCGGGATCAGAGGTCATCTTTGTGTTAAAGAAAGTGATGGCGACTGGGATGATGAGCATACTGATAATGAGAAGAACCAAGCTGACGACGTCCCAGTAAAATCTGCAACAAACCACAAATGAAAACATGCTATTGATTTTTGTATGTAAAACACTTCTGTGGAGATTCACAAAAAGATTTTTTCCGTGTTTGAGGCGTCATTTTTAATTATTAAAAGCTTGGGTCTTTTCTAGGTGTGACCACCTCGAGCCCATTGCTATTTCATAACAATAAAAAATAAGTTGCCACGTGACATTGCTTAAGTTAAATTAAGCATGACCAAAGTCCAAAGCTTCCGTAAGGCGTTCACATTTCTAACCCGGAAAGAAAGACAGAAAATTTTTTGTTACAGGATAACCTATGACCTTTTCCAAAAAATAGCCTATTACAGCAAACTCAGCCATTTAATTGAGGCTGGGTTTACTTGCTATGTGGCACTGACGTAGTTTATTTGGGGGGTGTACAAAACAAAGCAAAGCGTCGCTCTTGGATTTCTTTCTTTTTTCCACAATGTGTGTATGACATCATCTATCAACATAACAAATTAGCTCCGAAATATTCGTTGCAGCATCTTTCATTTAGCTACTGAATAAAGCTGTCCTCGAACTTAATTAAGACGAAATAATCAATTATTCATGACGTCACACGTTGTTTTGTTGACGCACAAATCAATGATTGCAAAGTGGAGGTGGAATTAGCACTTGCACTTTGCATTGATGAAAATTAACTTCGATTTTTGAATATCTACTATCACAGGGGGATGAAGCAAACCCGAAAGATCTGCTATCACCCACCGATCTAGAAAATGAAAGTTTCACAACAAAAAATTAATTTATTATTTTATCATCATCTGGTTAGAGAAGTTCTTAATAAACTAGATCTGTAGAATAGAAATACGCATACAACTTCTGTAGAGACTTGCTTCGGAATGAATTAGTGCGTGGTGCATTTTTATCCCAATCAGGAAAATTGCCAAAGTAACTTCCCCAAAAACATAACCACCCAGAACCCACACGGGCACTAAACTAGTAATCTGTAGATTGCGAGGCTGCATGTGATTCACTTGTTGTGAATCATTGTTATTGTTATCATCAACTTCGAGTAAAGAATGTGTGCTGATAAGACTTATCAGGGCAAACAGGTTTTTCCGCACGTGAAGCAGATTATAAAATAAGTTTCCAAAATTGATTGTCATTGTTTGGTTCGGCAAAAAAGCAGTGGTTTAATATTAACAACAACAACAAACTACCACCTGAAGCTGGAGTAGGGGTGCACCACGAATCTCCCCTCCTCCCTCTGCCGCTTTCTTTCTTTTTCAATCCCTTTCACACTTCCGTACAACTTCATCGAAAACCTCGTTACTGGAACTGACATTGAACTTGACGACCTGGTCACGTGACTGAGGTTAAAACGACCCGGAATGCGAGATTATTCATGCGTGGAAGCTCGTGTTTGTCACCCCAAACCACCAAGATGGGAGAATCGCGTGTTTCCACCTCTGTTATTCTTGCGCTGAGTGACAAGCCGAAAAACTGCGAATACCACTTGTTACGAAATCTTTAGCATGATTCGGCCCATGTTTTGTCCATCAACCTGCGCATTTGAGACTGTGGGTACCCCTGAAATAAAGCAATTCGAGACGGGTGATGAAACAATTTTATTTTAGTTACTCTACCAATGCGAGCAAGTTTCCCTGAGCCAGTGAGTTACTGGTTCTGACCCATCGGGGCTTCCATGCTAGCTTGTGACAGGACAAATTAAAACAGTAGTGCACAGTGTGTGGTCGCAACTAATCTTGTGGCAATTGTGTGCAACAAAATCCTAGTTCTAAGCAATTGTTTTACCTTTTCAGATCTGGCAACCGAGGTATGATAACCTAACTGAGGCCAGTTCAACTCACAAAAAATAGCTCATACATGGCCTGTCTAAACTTTACATTGAGAAGATGTGGTTCGAACCGTAAAAACTGTGGGTACCCCTGAAGTAGGGCAAAATATACATCTTTTCTATTGCTGAATAAGTGCACCCCGAAAGTTTTGGAGGAGTCTTACTGGCAACTAGCAATTGTCACAGCACGAACTAAAAACCAAAGACCGTGCGTTCAAAACCGAGCAGGCAATCCCTAGGTTTTCGGTTCGCACCAAGAAGTTTGAAGTAAAAATCAGTTTTTTCGCCAGAATTTTTGAGGGAGCACAACTGCATACCCCTTGATCCATTAGGTCTCCCTAAGAAATTTGGTGTGAACAAAGTGCAGAAGCCTAATGCTTTGTTTACAGATTGTTCTTGTTTGTTTCTTTGTAGTGGTAAACAAGATCTTACTGTACGACAAAAGCAAGAGAAAATGAAAATACCTTCCTACTCAAGCTACCATCGTATTTGAGCGTGAAAAGACAGAATCAAGCGTTTGCAAGTTCAACGCCTAGATGGGTGTGATTTCTTACAGAAGTGTTTTCGGAAAAGATTTCACCTGCTTGGTATGCACTGCTAGTGGTAAGAAGGCGCTGCGCCAGCAATACTTGTAACTCGGAAGCAAGTATGAACACAGAAATTTTATGAATATTTGTAAAATTTTAAACAGTTAATACTTTATAACCTCAAGTGCAACCATTATTAGAGAAGAGGTTACTTTAGATCAAATTACATTTTACTTGGAAATAAGGTCGCTAATTTCAGCCTCGTTGTTTAATTCTTACCTGACCAATATTTGTGACAAAGTTCTCATCTACCTCTTAGCTAAGCGTGCTATCGGTTGCTGCCGCTATCATGGCGACGACATGGGTTCAAAAGCCAGAGCAGGGTTCAAAAGCCAGAGCAGCGCGAAAACTGTGATTTTTATTATTTACGTCGTATTTTCACAGATATAATCTCAGTTACGTTTGATCACCTAAGGTTCTGTTGTTGTTTAATTTGGGGTGAGATTCCTGGACACTGTTGGCTCTTGTGCCAAGCAGATGAACCACTTAATCATTTTTTTGTTTCTTTGAGCTTATATTAATTTACTATTATTTTCCGCAATTATTTCACATCTCATGAAGAGTATTGTGAAACTGTTTTTCGGTAAACAAGAAACAAACTACAACTTTTCAGTTAAACTCGCTTTGAATTTGTCGGCGACGTTAGATTATGGACCAACTTTTCACCACTGGGTCAATGACGGTTAGCCGTGTGTTCGAATCTCACGTTGGCTACATTGTAGTACAGTCGGGAAAGACATTTTAACAGGTTGGCTGTTCTGCTTGTGATGGAATGCATGGTGCCGGCAGTGTTAGCAACTCCGAAGTAGGTTTGTCCATTGCGTTGTTCTGTGAATAACTGAAAATCTTGTTCTGTGGCTGGCAGACAAATGGACGCAACTTATCTCAACTGAAATACAGAATGCTTTTATCCACTTCTGCTGGTTACATAACCTTGCTAAGTGCTTTTTCGTGTCTCAGCCATTCAACACGGCGGGTGAATAAAATTTATTTCGCATGAATAAAAGTTGAAACTTTTGGTGACAGATTTACAGCTTGATAAGATGCGGATTACGAGGCTGTCAGCGTACACCTCTGTCAGATTTATAAATGAAAAGGTTTATAAAAATTTGCGATTATAATAAAATAGAGAATCCTTAACACTGCGTCAGCGGCCATTCCAACCAGAACATCCTCCCTTCATTCTATCCTGTTTAGGACGATTTAGGCTGCTCTGTGTCTGATAATTGTTTCCAATGTAGAAAACGTTTGGCCTAGCACATGGTGGGTGCCACGGGCTTCATGATCTGCCCTCCTGCGTCGTCTTGAGAAAGAGGTTGAGCAATGACAAATACTGAAGTGCCTGCGGTTATTTTTCGTGTTTAGCGATTAATCTCTCACGATTGATTACGTCATACTCACCACGCGAATGTTCTCAGCGCCGAATCTCTCTTTTTCCTTTGTGCCATGCCAAAAATCTATCTTAGGCTCTCTCTCAGCGACGACTTCGCTTTTGTTACCTAAACCTTCATTCTCATTGACCCCCAGTATGATATTCTTTAATCAAATGTACCCCTCAAGGCGGAAATTAAAACCCTCATATACCACCACAAACATAAATCTTATTAATCAGATTTTACGTAATAATTCTCCCTCTAAAACGTTTTCAATTTAGAAATTTTGTAAAAAATAATGAAAACTTGGGATTGCTGTTTGCATTCCCATAAAACTATTTTTTCCAATTTTCGACTGACTCTACCGTCAGACCTAATTATCTATTAAACATGCTCACTTCAGTCAGCAACCTCAACCACTGTAATTAAAATATCGATTGATAAACTTAAAGCGGCTCGTGAGCGCCACATTGCGGTAACAATATTGTAGTTTATTTCTCACATTTCAGTTCCAAGCATCATTGCAACAAAAATGCTGCGCCCGTCAAGAAGTTACTCTTTTTCTTATAAGATTAGCCTACTTCATAAATTTATTAGCTTTTCAGAAGAAAGCTAGTGGCGTTATTGTAGATGACGCAGAACTCGGAAACAACGATTTTTTTGGCGCTCTTATCAGAATCAATCGCTAGTAGAGCACTTCGCGGCGCACTTATTGGAATCAGTCAGCTTTAAAGCTGCAAAAACCCAACAGAAGAACTCATTAAAGCTAGGCGAGCAAATTACTCATAAACTTGCTTTCAAAGTCATTTGCAACTTTATCGACTTTTTACAGAGATAATTTTTGTTTTACTCTCATTAATTATTTTTTATGTACGATTTTTTACAACCAACGTTCGATGAAATCATTTTGTTTACAAACCCCTTGTTGTAAATGCTAACTTCGTATCACGCATAGCAATAGTCTACAGAACATATCCTATGTCATACGTAACTTCACAATACTTACTTTTCATGTTCCACTTCAAGCCACAAGTTCTACCAGTTTTTGTCAAGTTCTACCAGTTTTCCTACATTTCATAACTAAACCAATCATATCTTAAAAAAAGGAGTTGCTGCTTAATGCCAAGTTTTATCTTCCAAATACAATATTTTCCAGATTGATTGTTCTCAAGATTCTACTACGTGTAGCTAGAACGTCGTTCCTATCCTCGCGGATCCTTTTAGGAGGAGCGGATTATTAGTTCAAGAATTATTGCACGAGATTGGCTGGTATGGAGCATGATTTTACCTAAACAATGATTCAGTGTTCTAACCTTGCGGTGGATGCGATGATATAATTTTAGAAAAAAATGTCAAGGCAACTTGCATTGGTTGTCGGTGGTGATGATGTTGGAAATGATCTGTGCCGGCAGCACTGATAATTCCAAACCACGTGCGTGAACGCAATGTTATTCTATAAATAATTCGCAAAAGATTTTTCCGATCGAGGAATAAAAAATATCAACCCAACGCAACTTTTCCTTGCAATGAGCAAAATCTTCCAAACCTACATCCAGTTTGGTCTTACACTACAGTCAGCCTTTTGTCAAATTACTGACTCATTTACCCCCAAGGTTTGTCATTCCCCTCTTTCATGCGTCGATAAGCTTAATGAAGTAGAAGGGTTTACATCGGAGATATTCACCCTTATAAAGAGGAGGAGGCGCAGCTGAGGGGAAAGATGGTGTAGAAAACACGTCTTTGAGACCAATATACTACAAAAGCTCACTACGAGTAGATGGCTTGCAAAAGTTTTCATTTCGTTTTTGTTTTGTGTTGGTGATGCACCACTGCAAAAAGGGTAGCAAACTAACAGGGGAGGTCTCCAGAAAGCGTAAAAATTAAGTTGTTACAAAGCCAGCAATTGAACAATTTGAATCAGTCTGAGTCTAGCAACTCTTGAGTTTGGGTCAAGTGTTTTGAAAACGTGCCGCGAGTCAAGTCAGAGTCCGTCTAAGATTTTTACGACTGGACTCGAGTCCGGCCTTGAGTCATTACAACTCTACATAAACACAGAAAAATCAAGTATCTACTATTTAAAGCGCAATTCTGTCTGTCTGTGTGTCTGCTGGTTTTAACTCCACTGAAACTGCTACAGGTACAAGCATCAAACTTGGCACGATTGATCGCCACCCCGTAGTAAGTGTCATAAGGGTATTCGTAACGTCATGATGATATCATAATCAATAATTCTTTTGGAATTTGCATTACTTTACAAAGCACAACTGCTTTATGCTCAAACGAAAACCAGCTTCCGACTTACCAGATTACAAAAACTTTCATTTGTTTGGGGTCTAAAATGGCGTCAAAATCAACAATTCATTGAACAATCTGTTTTTTGTTTTTTGTCAAAAAAGTGCTAATCGCAGAAATGCGATTAAACGTTCTTTTAAGAGATATTAATCAGCTTCTTTTGATAAAAACAACTTTACAACAATTAATGTATATTTGATTATGCTACGAGCAATTCTTTATTTAAGCACTTCAAGCCATCTAAGCATTTTTTCTTTTCTTTTTCAATTGCACGCTTAAACTCAGGTCTATGACGTCATAATATGTCTGGTACAATTAACTCAATTCGCTACCGCAGGTCATTATACCAAGATATTTTCAAAAATTGCACCATTTTTGCAAAATCAGTTTATTAAAAAACTGATTTGTGACCTCATTCTCAACTGATTTTCAAACTTTCTTCAACAAATTAAAGATTATTTCAAGGCGAGTCCGATAGTGTATAGCAGGGGTGGGCAATTGTTCTGGCTTGCGGGTCGCATTGCAGTCACAGATGCTGGCTGAGGGCCGCATTGACCATTATCAAGTGGCCGAGGGCCGGTGCTTAAAGTCTTGCAATGGCTGTATACAATGCAAGGGCTTGTGTTTGCTTCAAACTTTGCGACATCACCTGACAATGTCGTATTTCAGGATGTGAAAATGATGGTGTCCCTAAAAAAAAGGTCATTACCCTTGGATTAGACGGAAGATGCGTCGGTGGAAATCAACAATTGCTCTTTTAATGGTAGCTTCTATGGTCTTTGGCTCTGCAATACCACAAGTGTTTCTCCCCTTGTCATTTTAACTTATATATATATATATATATGCAAGTTTCAAAAAGTGTTCGCGGGCTGCAAAAAATGCTCTAGTGGGCCGCACTTTGCCCACCCCTGGTGTAGTAGGTTCAATTATTATTAGTTTTTACACTAAAAAAAACTGAACTTTAAGACCTGTGGTGTAAGATTTTACCTCTCCCAAAAGTGGTAAGCTCAGTAAAAACAGGTAACTTTAATACAAAACCACTTTAATAAAGTATTAACAATTACTCTCCTTTCAAAGCTGTAGCAATATGTCACTCCAATTACTTGAGGCTAAGGATTAGTTTATAATGACTGATCAAAAATTGGTTGCCATACATGATGTTCCATTTTTAGTTGTACTATTACCCTACTAGAGCTAACAAACTTACAATTGTTAAGCAAAGTTAGTTCTTTGGTACATTTTGACTACTTTTTCTTACGGGCGTGGTTCTTTTGCATTGTCTGTCGACGTTTTCAAATAGATCCCTCAAAAACTGAAGTTTGTTAATGTTTATGAAATGTAGTCTACGGGTTAAAAACATACAAAATTTTAGTGCCCACAGATCACAAAATTGCAATTTCTAGAAAAACTATTTTGTCTATTCTTTCTCGTAGTATAGATCTTTGGCATTGTCAATCAAATTATTCAAAAGTCTCAAGGTCTACAAATTTTAATATGCAGCCTACTCTGAGCAAAACACTTGGTGATCACGCAAGAAATAGAAGATGGGGTAAAGATGGTCCTTTCTTATCGTTTGCAATAAAACGTAGGGGTCGAACTACATAACATTTAAATGTTGAAGCAATTTCCTTAGCAATTGGGCAAGGCTGCCGCAGCAGCCAGCTGATTTGATGTTATTAACCTCGACATTATTGATGGTGGCTCCCGCTACTGCTATAACTGAACTGTGAGTGCTTCATTTTGGGTTAGTTTGCTTTTTGCATGGCGGCGTTTATGCCAGGGCCAAGGAACAAGCACGCAATCAGAGACGTTAGTTCATAGTAATTCTCGCCTACAGTGACGAAGAAGTGGTAAGTAGCAATCTTAATAATAATGGCTCAAAACGCATTGTGAGGTCATAATGTTAAATGCCATCTCAATGCTTGCCATTACGTGGTGAGAACAGCAGTAGGCAGCAAACTATTCATATCATTTTGATCGCAAACATAAATGGTAAAGCCCATTACTCATATTTGTAATTGCAAGGATATCAGTACAAAACACTAATCATCATTTAACAGTAGGGAGGTCTGGATTAGGGGCAAAGTTAAATGTAATAAAATCCCAAATTTAAGAAAAGATCAAAATTAAACAATAATAGCAACAATCTGTAACACTGGATTAAGAGGAAATGTTTTTGTTTGAAAAAAGCTTAATAGGTACCTATTGCAATAGGTTGTATGACTTAAAGGAAAGGCAGGGCCCCTTTTTATGCTATGACCGAATTAAAGGAAACAGCGCAGGCAAAAATCTTAATGTCATCAGTATTAGTACAAAAGCGGGCCCACCAAATCGTCCAACATGCCTACCACCAAACAGCTTGTTTCTTTATGAGTCAAAACGACCACTATTTGAGCGACGCCATCAATTTTGACTATCTTTCACCCCCGTATACTTTAAAAAATTACGAATGGTATTTTGTGTCATCGTTCTTTCTTTTTAAATACTGCCAGTCCTGATTTATAAACCAACGTGATCACCATTACATGTACAGGAACTATGGCTTATATTTAGTAAAACATTTTGTTGTGACTCTTACAAATGTTTGTACGGTTAAGCTGGTAAAGCTGCATTAATTGATACGTTTTTAATCGGCACAGGTGATAGTATGGCCTGCCGGGGTTAGATTGCACCATAGTTAGGAGAAACATTTTTTCTATTTTGCTTGATAATAGCTTTATAGAGCTACCGGAATCAAACCTAAAAATTTGGGTAAAGCAAGGGCTCATTTAACTTCTATGAGCATACCTAAGCAAGGAAAAACAAATATATGTCATAATGCATGGTCAGCAGGGATTTAAGAAAGTTTGAGGCAAAATCAAAATTTACAACGTCATTGTGTCAAATCGCACCACATGGAAGATATTTTGGCATTTTACTATTTTGCTTTATAACAGCTTTATAGAGCTACCTGGGTCAAACCAAACATTTGAGGAAAAGAAAGAACACTTTTACCTCCCCAGGGCACGTCAAGCAGGGAGAAAAGAACATACTACATCTGGGGTGGGCAAAGTGCGGCCCGCCAGAGCATATTTGCGGCCCGCGAACACTTTTTGAAACTTGCATATATATACAGGGTGGTCCAAAAGTAGGTGGACAGTAGTCAAAATTGGCTTATACCTAAATTAGGTGAATATTAGTAAAAAAAGATTATTTGTTGGTTATAAATAATACTATACATACTATACATATATACTACACTATACTATACTATACTATACTATACAACACAACAAATAATCCTTTTTTATTAATATTCACCTAATTTAGGTATAAGCCAATTTTGACTACTGTCCACCTACTTTTGGATCACCCTGTATATATAAGTTAAAATGACAAGGGGAGAAACACTTGCGGTATTACAGAGCCAAAGACTATAGAAGCTACCATTAAAAGAGCAATTGTTGATTTCCACCGACGCATCTTCCGTCTAATCCAAGGGTAATGACCTTTTTTTTAGGGACACCATCATTTTCACATCCTGAAATACGACATTGTCAGGTGATGTCGCAAAATTTGAAGCAAACACAAGCCCTTGCATTGTATACAGCCATTGCAAGACTTTAAGCATCGACCCTTGGCCACTTGATAATGGTCAATGCGGCCCTCGACCAACTCTTAAATCTTCAATGCGACCCTCCCTATGCGTTTGTTAAAAAGTGCGGCCCTCAGCTTGCATCCGTGACCGCGATGCGACCCGCAAGCCAGAACAATTGCCCACCCCTGTGCTACATCATGCGTAGCCGGGAGGACTTGAGAAAGTTTAAGGGGAAAATCAAAAGAAAACAGCGTCACTGTGTCAAATCCTACCACACGAAAGACATTTTTGCTCTTTAGCTTTAGAATAGCTTAATATCAGAAATGTAATCCCTACTTCCAAACTAGGGGAAACGCAAGGCTCCCTTGGGCTCGTGTCAGCAATGAACAGAGCACATAGACCTAAGGCATAGCCAGGATCTTGAAATGAGATATTCTATTAGGAAAAGGAGCACAAAAAGTTGTGAAATCTTATGTGTAGAAAACACATAAACGTTTGGTAACTCTTCATAAAAGTACCTGATAGGTAAAGCCGGCTTGGCCGGCTGAACCGACACTCTCAATCCCGACGTTACTGACGGGGTCTCTGCGGGTGACGCCGTCATATATACTAAAAACCAAGGATTTTTTCCTGTGCCGATATGCTGCCTGTTATGGTATTCATGTCATTTATGTCTATACTCTATATTATTGTAACAAAATCCGAAGTTTAAGAATAAATCAACATAAAACCATAACCATAACAATTTGTAAAACTGAATATAGAGAGAACAATAGCCGCTTTTGTCGCTATGCCGAAAACAACACCAATAGAGCAGCCAAATTAGGAACTTAATACCACAAATATAAACAGGAAAGAGGCAGCACCAATTGGCAAAATAGGCTTACCATTAAATAGATTTTTTCTTTAATTGTGAAAGCAACCATCATTTCGCCGCTACAATCAGTTTTGATTAGGTACAATCTCTGCTCCCTCACAAGTATTAACGATAATTCGTGGAAAGATTCTTTGTGAGCATTGCCAGTCATGATTAAGAAAATATGATGATCACAATTTAGTGTAGAAGAATTGTGAAAGTGTATAAAATTCATTAACTTTTCGCTACTGCTTACACAAAAGCCGGATTGGTGAAGCCGACTTGGCCGGTTGAACCGAAATACTAAACCCGGACATTACTGATGGAGGGCCTCTGCCGGGTGACGCCGGCAAAGCCAGCTAGTAAAGTATAAGAAAGAAGCATTGTGTATAAAAAATGCAATATTATTTACGGTTGGCGAAAGTATTTTTTCATTTATGTTGACACTTTTTGATTCCTCTCTGATGTTACTGATTCTGTTGCTACTGCAAGGACTAGCTGAATGCTGACAACCTCCGACTGAAATCAAACCTGATGGCTCGTTTCAATTTATTGCGCCGTAAGATTGATGTCGTTGTAAGATTAACGTCGATTAAAGCGTCGCGATGCCGGTTTTTAACCGACATAAATAACGGTTTAAGTTGCGATAGTACGATGCATTAGGGTTTTTATCTTTTTGTGCCGCTGATCATTATCACGTCACCATCTGTCCGTTGATGCAAGCATGCGAGTTTGGCCGCCAAATAAGGTTTGATCTTTAATCAGTTTCATTTTGGAACAAAAGAAATACGCGAGGCAAGAAAGAAAATAAAGAACTATTTGAAAAAAAAATACGACGAAGTCTAGTGAAGTGACTGGTTAAGATAAATGGAGAAAGGAGCAAAATAAATACTAAGCGAATATCAGTCACTTCCCTCCCCATAGCTAAATAAACAAAACACCTTAGATAAACAAACTTTGCTGGTCATTCCACGTCATCAATGTTTATAGGAATTCAAAAATTTTTGAAGTGGGCAACGCCTTTATCCCTCATTCCAACCCCCGGCTAGTAACTTTGCCCCTGTGTGCAAGAATGATCTAACCCTAAAAAATCGTAAAAATGTGAAACAAAAATCTGAGCACTGTGAAGCGAGCAAAAAGTAGCGAGTTTTACTCCTGTTGTAGATGTAGGTTATTTGGGTGTTCCTTGTAAGTGTGTTTTGAACAGTGTTGCCAAGTATAATATAAAAATTTGAAAGCAATTGGCCTCAAAGGTGAAGAAGTAGTCACTAATCAACAAGGACTTTGCTTTTTTGCCCCGGAAGCTCACGAAAGTAGTGCTCCGACGTCATAATGCGTTATAACAAATGCTATACAGTATCCCCTTGCTATTCGCGAAGGTTACTTTCCTATCCTCCCGCGAATCCCGAAAATCCGCGAATAATTGATGCAGTTTTAGAACGCTTATGTATGATGTAATATACGCCAAAATTTGCTTCCCAAACACATTCTAAAGACAGTCTTACTCATTAATACGGTAATTGCACTTACGGCCATTGTTATTTTAAAGTTATTTACCAGTTAAAGTGAATGTGAGCGTTTTTTGCTAAAAATAGCCTAAGAAATCCACAAAATGGCCGAAATTTTGAAAAAATTTTGAGAGCAAAATCTGCGAGCATGAGGGCCGCGGATGGTGAACCGTGAATGGATGAGGGTATATTGTAACGGCATATATGCAGTTTGCCTCACCTCCTCCCTCGGTCAACTGTGTGGGTTCAAGTCCCGGCGCAGAATTGTAGCCACAAAAACATTTGAGAGTGGGGAAAAATATTTTTTAGAACTTTTGAATGCTTGTCCAAAATCATATTTTTATCTACGCTTGCTTTTTTTCAGCTAAACTTTCGATTGCCAGTATTATTGAAGGGCTTTGAGTTCAATTCGTATTGATTTCATACAAATTCAAATCAGACAAAGTTAATGATATCCGAAAACTTAAAGAGAAATTGTTAAACCGAACTAAAACTTCGGTTGAACGCCATCTTTACAGCCAGACTGCTCCGTCATCACCAACATTTTATTAAGATCCAACATTTTATCTGATAACGCCTCGCCAAAGTTGACTCGCTCGATGTAAAAAAATAAAATCGCGTTTCGCTTTTTTTACAACTCGCTGGCGTGTGATCCATTCAACAGGTACATTGAAACGTGCTTCTAAGAAGTTTGATAATTGAACTGTCAACCGTTTTAGATCCGCAAGGCATTCAATTCATAATATTTGAGACGATTCTGAAATTGTTCAATAATAATTACATCGTAATAAGTTTCAGAAAAGTAATTATTACGTAATAATAACCTAGCAATTATCAGTATGATATATACTATTGAACCTCATAGAGTTAAGCAACTTTCTGGTAAATACGTAAAATCAAAAGACTTTCCGCTAGGTGGCGCTTGCAGGAACAACATTACTGTGGAACCCCTACAAGCGGACTACCTATACATCCACAGTTAAGCAATTGTCTTAGCAGGGCGATGGAGTAATTAATTTTCGCATGAGCCAATCAATATTTCCATAGATTTCAGGTCTATCTACGCTTGCAACAACGCACGACAATTTGTTGGTAAAGTTCGTTTACTGCTCTTATTTCACTCTTTGAGACAAACAAGATAATGCGCAGTATCAATTTAGGATGGGAATTGTGTTTAAGATGATTTCAATCTATCAAAATTAGGTGCTTTTATGCTATCAAAATAAGCCGATTAAACTGACTAAAGAGGAAAGAGCAGTGCCCAGATTCCAACTATACGACTCACTTTTTTTTATCACTGCATGATTACAAATTTTGCTGGGCTACAAAAACTGCGAGCATCATTGCTCCACTTTGTTAAATACCACAAATAGAAAATTTTTTTAAATAGATACACTACTAACATTGACAATTTTTACTTTCAGTAATTGCATTGTAACTCAACCAAACCGTGATTTACACTTCTCAATGTTCAATTAGAGTTTTGTACTTATTAACGGCTGAATAAAGGGGAAGGTTTGTTGTCGTGGCCGCATCCGTGCCTTGCTTTTCTATGACATTGAACAGTGAAGCCACGCGTCCAGCATGTTGCAAGCGGCGACCGTAACGGCTGCCCCCCCCCCAAGTACCAATCGCACTTGGCGACCGGCATCTTATCTAGCCTGCGCTTGATAAGACTTAAGGCGTGAAAGCAATCAATATTAAATCGAACCTAACAAGTCACAGCGTTACAAATATGAGTAAAAGCGCTTAACATCTGTTTTAAGCCGTTTTCACGACGCTCATATTTTCCTGGTCAGCTAACTTCTGAGATATTTATTGAGAAGCTATCTATTGAGGAGACGCAAGCTCAGATGGTTAATGGCCTGCTAAACTGCTTGATTTCACCTAGGATGTGAACTCGGAAACCTGGTATTAAGATTTTCGGAATGGGACTATTTGGCACCGTCGTTTTGGCGCCGAATATTAGGGTTAGAGTTAGATTTTGGGTTAGGGTTCGGGCTAGGGTTAGAGTTAGAATTTGGTACCAATGATTCCCTCCGAACGGCAAGTATTCGGCGCCAAGCAATGGGAAGTTTCCCAAAATCATAAACCGAAAAAGAATAGCCAGCTGGAAGCAGAGTGCTGGAGCGTGGAAACTCGGGAGCAGGTTTGGAAAATTGTTTGAGGCTTATCTGCCGCAGTTTCGCGATTCTGGAAGGGAAAGTGATATAAACGCAAAATTCTTTCGATCTCCCACATCCCCCTTTCCTTTTTTGTTCAAGTTGAATAAGTTCTTATCATCACATCACGTGGCAGAATAACTGCATTGCTTTTAGGAGGCCCTTAAAATTATATGATGCCCTCAGAGGGAGAGGAAAGAAGCCACGTTGTCACAATGGGGCCATGTTTGGGGGAGGGTGAGATAAAAGATATTGTTGTCATGTTTAAAAGTAGTAGAATTTTTGATGTATTGTTTAAAGAGTTTTGGGATTTTCGTAGCGAATCCAAATGATCAAAGTTTGCTGAAGTATTTTTTTATATGAAGCGTCACGTACGGGGGAAAGGTTTACAAACACGTCGTAATGCAAAGCATGAGGGAAGGGCCATTAAAAATTGATAAGAAAAAGCACCAAAAAATTTGCGAACAGCTCCTTAGACCTACACAGCATTTGTTTATCTACTGCGGTTACTGTTTACTGCTTGAATATATCAAAGGAAAGTATTTTAGCTCGTTCACAGACAAACATACTATTCATCTACAGTGATATGTTGTCGTGTAATATCCTGTAGTTCAACGTTTAGTCAATTGAGAAGGTTTTAGAGGTAAGGAGACTGCTTCGTTAACGTCTGTATTCATCGCCGTAACTTTGCATGCTTGCAATAAAGATGTGTTACCAAGGGAGCTTGCAAAGCAGGCAAAATTGGGATACTGCTTACCGTCTCCCATTAGTGGCTTAGTCCAGGGGTGGGCAAATTGTTTAGTCGGAAGGCCGCATTGACTATTCAAGAGTGGCCGAGGACCAGTGCTTAAAATCTTGCAATAGCTGTACACAATGCAAGTGCTTGCAATAGCTTAAAATCTTGCAATAACCACTTGCAATGTCGAATTACATTGCTTTGAAAATGATGGTGTCAAAAAAAAAAGTCATCACCCTTTAATTGGACGAAAAATGCGCCAATTCAAACTAAGAATTGCGGAACGGCTTGCTCATGTTATTGGCTCGTACGGCAAGTGTGGCTACCCCTATCATAATAAATTAGATTTATGGATGTTTCTACAAGTGTTGGCGGGCCGCACAGAATGCTCTGGCGGGCCGTAGTTTTCCCACCCCTGGGTTTGTCAACTTATTTTGAGAACATAAAACTTTCCATAGATTTTCCTGCTACAGACATCCACTCCGAGGCGATGGCCAATGATGCTAAGTTTCATGTTTGTACGTCCAGTAGTTTTAGGGGAGTGCGTTTATAAATACAAAACCTGCTTAATACATTACAGCATGATATGCTAGATAAATAAAAACTTCGCTAAAGAAGTACTTTTTTCTACGACTAAGTAGCAAAAATAAGCAGACGATATACTGTATATATTGAGCATTTCATGTTGAAACCCGAACGTTTTCGGCTCATCCACATAGTCCTCATCGGAGTTTCAAAATAACATGCTGAGTCTACACCTTACAATCTATAAATTAGCATCTACAAAAGGTATTAGTTTGAAAATTGTAGGCGAAGATAGAAAATTGCAAACCTTACACCTAATTGGTAACGCAGCATACAAGCGAAAGGGGCATTAACAATTTATTGAACTGAATATGCAAGGAAACAACAATGAGTATACCACCTCACCAATTTTGACGATACCATCCCTGGATGCGTTTCGTCCTTTTGGACTCATCAGCAGGGCCCGTCCCATCACAAACAAAAGTAACCCACTCATTAACGTTATCCTTAAAAAACGAGCAATGCACACGCAGAAGCACTAAGACTTCAACTGACGACGTATTGCGTTTCGTACTAAAAGTATTAATGAAACATTAACAGTACAACGTAAAATTGCTAAATATGAAAATATAATACCGTTGCTGACGTAACGTACCAATGCATGTAAAGTCATAACGTAGTCGTAGGACCGAACATGAGCGAATCATAAAAACATACGAAAAACATACGGAGAAGACAGTTAAATAGTGCAATCAATTACAAATACTAAATTAGCTTAAGCATAAACGAAGAACCATAGGCATACAATTGTTTGAGTTGTGGATAGATTTTCTTGATTTACAGAGCTCATGAACTGCAATCTCGTATTCTGTGTTGCACTTTTTAATAATGTTGAACGAATTTAAGTTATTATTTTTCTCACAACTATCACATACCTTCAGATGTTTTGTGATGGCTGGTTTTGCTATTATGAAGAGCAGATGGACATCTACTTTGGTGATCAAGTGGCTTGTGGTCATACCTATGTATGCACAGTGTGCATCATGCAATAAAATTTGTGCACCACATTAAACGATAAAGCAGTATGAGCAGAAAACTTCAATTAAAAACATACACCGCTTATAAAGCTGGAATAATATACTACACGTCGACATTGAATTTTTTCCAACATGATAAATATTTATTGCCCGCTAATTTTTGTTGTTTTGTGGTGGGCTTAATGAAAATTGTTTAAATTAAAATTGGGTAAATTGCTTAATTGTCAAATGTATATATCAGTCTCTCAATATTCGAAAAGCGAGAGTCATTTTTATGACATTCTTTAAAGAAAAGATTTAAAACATGGAATTGATAAAACTTTTTCTTGTCAGTCATGTTTCCTGAGTTCAGTGGATGGCAAATGCTGCATAAAAACAAAAAATAATTCGAAAAATAGACAATTTGTAGCCAACGGAAGGCCTGTTAAGTGAAGAAACATCTTTGCAGCGAACTTCTTTTTTAAAAGTTTGCTACCTGGTGCAAAGTTTGCGAATTATCGTTTGTCCAGTAGAACAAAAATATGATACAAATTAGTTTGGCTTCATTGCAACCACACGATTAAACCTTGTAGCGAAAACACTATTCCAAATTTTTTGAATTTTTACTGAAAACTTGAAACATCACACACTTGCAACAGGTAAAGTAGCGGAATACTTTCTTTTATTTGGCAATGTATTACATGCTGAGATATATTTACTCGCACTATCAAAATTTGCAGATATACCAATGTTTTTTAATTTTTTCTGCTTGTGTACCACCGATGAAACTAGGGAGTGAGATTAGAGCCCCTGTGTATCCGTACACCTAATAACTCATTCTAAATAAACATCTAAAAAATGTAAACAAACACCAATGTTGTGTATGTGATTGACGTTCCAGTTTTACTGCAATTATTGATTTTTAAAAAGAGAAAAATGCGAATTCAGCTTTTGCTGCGATAAAAGATTTTACAAAAGAGCTAGAAAAACGAGCTTTAGCATCTATTCAATATTTTTTATCAAAAAATAAAGCATAAAATAAAAAATTTTAACTTCTTATTGACATAAGTTACATCTATGTTTGAGCCACGGACTGTCTACACCACCAGACAGCTTCTGCCTGCAGCTCAAAAGGGTGAACTACTCGCTTCATAATAAAGCAGCATTGTTTATCAATTTCTGTGCCACAGTGATAGTCGGTAAGTAGTTCGTGCTTTCCAAAGGCTGCGGCAAAGAATCAAGCAGCATGTACTAAAAACCATTCTTGAAGAGCATACTTCTCAAGGTCGAAACACGTTGGCCAGGTCTTGCAAGCCAATTAGAACCCTTAAGCTGAAGCTTCTTTCTCCGCTAAAGGGCAACATCTCTAGCATAACCCGTCATGTTCACGTGAATACAACAATGGCAAATTTCTATTCGTGCCCGAGGCCGTACTGCTTTTCATCTCTCTACCCTTAAAGGCACTTACATCAAAACATCCAAACCAAATTTATGTAAAGAAAAGAAATTCGTGTATGACCTAAAAATCGCGCATTAGTTTCCGCTCCTTCTATTGGTCGCTCCTTTTACCAATCACGATGGAGCCTCTTTTTTTTGCCTTTTTCTCTTTCCCAACTGTGTCTCTATATAAATCACTCACTCACTTTTAACTTTCTCTTTCCATTTCTGGCGAATTCTCTTCAAAAAAATCAGACAAAAAGTTTCGAGAATGTGAATACTTTACTTTCCGCAGTTTTCAAATTCTGTACCACTAACCAACTGTTCTTCTTGTGTAGATTGATCAACTGTTTCATTTTCATTTCCAGTAGCTTGGTTGGTTTGTATCATTAGTAAGTAATCGTCGAAGTTACGTAAACTTTGAACCATAAGGTTACTTTTGAAAGTATGGAAGCCAAAACATGAGTTAAAAACTGGTTTAAGAACTTCAGCTAGGCAACTATTGGGCATGGGAAGGTAAGAAAAAAAGTTCTCAATTGATAAACCAAATCTTTTAGAAATGTATCCTTGCAAGGCATAAGCAATTTGAAAATACTTAATTGTACTACTTTCTCCCATTGCTTCAAACAGCGATGAAGTTGCATCTCTTCCATTGATATTGTCCTTTTGTTTTTTGTTTTTCATGTACCACCTCTGCCGTATCTCGCATGCTATTGCAATTGCATACGTTAAATTGTGCTTTGCATAATTACTGATCACATGTGTCTCAGCAAGTTGTCGAATGATTTCAAAACATGAACACCCTGTGACATTGTGTAGTCTACCAAAGGCTGCTATAAATAGAGTGGTGACCCGGTAGAAATCTTTTTTTACATTTAATTTGCCTTTCTGGGTAATTTTTAAAAGTACTGATCTTATTGTAAAATTTTTAAGGTCTTTACTGATCTGACTTAAAAGTTCATCATTTGACGTTGGCTGAATTAAAACTGCATTAACACCCGAAATGAATTCGTCAAATAGACTTTGATTGCCATATACGTAACAAACTTTTGTAAGCAAATCACCCAAGTGATAACCGTTTTTGCGATTTTCCTCAGAATTTAGATATTTTAACATCTCAGGAACGGATTTGATTAGTTCTGTTTTCCAGCGTTTGTCTTTCGTTAAGTGCTGTCTTCCCAAGGGATATTTAGAAGCCCATGGAAAATTCCCGTCAAAACACACTCCTGATGGTGTTACGTCATCATAAAACCAAGAACCAAGATTTGAATTTGTACCGTTTAACGCTCTGGGGATTATAGTTTCGCCCAAGTTTACCAAAATAATCTGAAATAAGACCGAATACCATCTGAAATAATTCAAAATCTCTTCATTTTTATCATCACATTCTGAATCTAACACTATAGCATGTTCGAAATCTGAATATGGTGTGATTTCCTTTCTAGCAAGGGAACCCATTCCTATGATAGCAAACTTGTGAGGTGCTTCACCCATAATCTGTTCGCACTGGTCGGCTACGCTTGCCATAATTTTTGTGTAGTCAGCAGTAATTTTGTTTTGCAGCAATTCAATTGCTTTAACTTTGTTTTGTTCTTTTTTAATCATTTCATCTTCAGATTTGGATGCTTCAACTTTTGGTATTTTACCTAGTTCTTCATTTGCAAGTTTTCTCATCTTGTCAACTGAGTCTTTAACTTCATCAGCTTTTTTACATAAATCAACATCTTTTTGGTCAGCCTTAGCTGATATAAGTAAATGTTCATGAAGTAATTTCATTTCTTGCTTAATGGCAATTGCATTTCTACGAGTTCTCACCAGTGCAGCCCTCCACAGGACAGCGCATTTGATCAAGCAAATCATACATTCAATTGTAGAACAGGTTTCACACCGTTGAAAGTACACTTTTCCCAGCTTGTGAAAAATTGAAGCTGAATTTTCAAAATCAACCTCCCTGCCATCACCTGTACAATTCGATTTTAATTTTTGCAGAAGCCATTCTTCTTCTTCTGAATACTTGTCAGCTTTAAAAGTTTCCATTTTTTAGTATTAAAATTATAAAATTGACATTGCTCATTTCAAGTTTGTATCAAGACAAAAACCATTTGCATAAGCAATGCATCGATTGCTAACCAACACTGAAACTAAAAAACAAAACAGAAGGGCCAATGCCTATTAATTGGTAAGGGGCAAACACTATTTTAGAAACCTTATGCTGGCTACAGTTGCAAACTGTGCTTGGAAGGGGAGCCCAAAATTACCAGGAAAGTCGTGCCCTTCAAGTTGTTGATGTTGGCTGGCTTACGACCCGTTGAGATTTATTATATCGTTGAATTATATAAAGGGACGAAAAATCAAACTACTTTTATGATTATCAATGTAGTTTAAACCGTCCAACGTCTGTGTAATTTCCGCAATGTCCGGTGCTTGAGTGAAGCAATACGAGTCTTTTACTTGATTGCAATGGTTACATTGGAAATGCAAGGTACCAGCAGTAGTGACAGTTGAACACAAGTTATTTTATGTGTAAAACTGAAATATTTTGTATTTCCGTAATATAAAAGGATATAAATAAATTCAATTCAATAGTGTACGAACAAAATCCAGGCTTTGGAAAACCAGCAGCATATCTTAATTGTCATTTAGCTGTTGTTTAGCAGGTCGTCAGTAGCATGTAGTGATAGGCGAGTGCTAGAATCGTCATCGAAAGACAAAGAATTGAACGGCCGGAACGTTATGTTGCTTGGGGCATCGCTCATCCAAGCCAGCGTTTGCGTTTGCATCTTGCCCGCGATTTGAATTCAAACTATTATCATTTGCGCTTACCGCCGGGGCAACAATGACTGACTGTTGACTCGGAGAAAACATGGTCTGCACCAATTAACAGCCGCCTCAACGTGGTGGTGCGGGCCCCAACTCCACTGGTTACGAACAAAATTGCTGTTGGATTTTTTGAAGGTCAAAAACACCTCGGGCACTGCCCAAACCAATTCTTTTTTGTGTTGCTGCTTTCTGAACGACAGCAGAAGGATAGCCTGCACTCTCCCGATAATCGGTTAACTATCTCTTCCTGTTGTACTCTCCTGCCTTTCCCTTTCTTTCTCTCTCATTCTCGACTTCTTCCTTTTCTTCTTCATCTGATAAAGGTCAGATCAAAACCTTACTATTCTTCATCTTTTAAGACCCCTCAATACTCTGCTCTACAAAATATTACAATAGTCGCTCCTTTTGAGTCAGCCGAGGGGTACCGCAAAGATCCGTTCTTGGTCCTTTTCTATTTTTTCAAATCGTCAACAATCTTTCTGAGCCTCTTCCTTCTTCCGTCAGCTGCTTTCTTTACACCGACAACTTGGTCGTTTGGCCCTGCTTCCCCTCGGCACCTGCTTCCCCTCTGCACCTGCCTCCTCTCTGCACCTGCTTCCCCTCGGCACCTGCTGTTGCGCTGGCCACATAAAAAATCTCTGTTCAACTAGAGCACTGGTGGCTTCCTCACGATCAGGACAATTGTAGAGCCACCTTTTTTTGGCCAATCTGCACCAAGCTAATCATCACTCATCAGACTTGCATCTACTCGTTCAACTCCCCTATCCACTTCACCCCCACTCCACTTCTCTCGGGGCCACTCTGACCGCACCCTTCCTTGTTTCAATATAAATCTTCGCTAAAGATCAAGTCTTTTGCTTATATAAAGGTCTAATACTTTTTTATGCTTTTATACTAATGCTTTTTGCTTGTATAAAGGTTCCTCCGAGTATAGCCTATTTCTTTTGTACAAAGTTTTTCTTTGGCTGTGATCTATGTTTTCTGCAAATAGCCTCCTTTTCTCAACGTTACCAAGTCGGAACGCCTTCACCGAGCTGCTAGTCGCGCCATCGCCGGTTGCTTCCCGTCATCTCTGATCTCTTTTTTCTTATCTGGGGATATTCTGCCTCTTTTAAGAGTGGCTCATTTGCACCCCGCCCTAAATTGAGCGGGTCCTTTGTCTTCCATTCTCTTTGTCTGTTTCAGGATTGACTTGACAAAAAGTGATACCAAGCTTTCCAAGCTTTCCGAGAAAGATTTTGTGAATACTCTTCAGATCATGTCCTTTCCGTTATATTCAAGGAGTTTCTTCTTGTTTGTCTTTCTAGGATCCCGCCTTTCTTTAGAAGGGATCTCAATCTTTCAAATCATGCCCTCGCTTTAACTCTCCACGTTCGCACCAAGATGTGACTCGTGACCACCTTGACTTTTTCCCAATTTACAACCACGAGATTTGGACCGGAAGAAGAGGAAGTTTGCCCTTTTCTTTCGGCAAAAGAAGTGTGGGAGACCTTGCCAACTGCTCGCTTTGTGGTGCTAAACCCACGCTTTCCTATTCGGCAGATTCTGTGACTTAAAGTTTTTCTGTGGAAGCCTGTGCCATTATGCAAGCTCTACGCTGGTCTTAGGAGCAACGTAAGTCTGACACTTTTCTTTTTCATTAAATTCTCGCTCTGTTTTTGCAACACTTTCCTTTCCTACATTGTTCCTTCTTTCTCACACTCTTTGACACATTGGCAGAAAGAATCAATGCTCACTTCCCCCATTTTTAATTAGCCTAAAATAAGTATCCGGTCACTCATTTCCTTCGCATAACGACTCGGCCGATAGAGAAGGCGCACTGCTTCATACATCTACAGTCCCTTGTAGTCTCTCTTCTCTTACCAATGGCATCCACTCTTCTGTTCTTTTAGATCAAAAGCGTCGTGACTCAGCAAAATTTTTCGACTGCGAATCCCCAAAGTATCTAAAAAATTGGGGCTCTCTCGTCACCTTTGTTGCGACTTCTTAGGTCCACCCTGCAACGTACAGTCCTCTTTTGAACTCTTACCTCAATAGAATTGGGAATCCTATATGCAGCGCCTATGTTCATACGAATCGGGACGCTTCCCGTCTCATTCCGTATAGTTCAGCTATGGACTCTTTGCGCTTCTCGGTCTTTGGGGAATCATGTAATATATATTTTTTTTTAGTTTTTACAAAGAGTCACGATCCTAACAACATTAGTATGGCAAAATAGGCGGAACCATCCCTCAGATACGGGGGTAATAATAATCGGCCTCTGATCCAAGCCTTGAGGAGTTGCCTTGCTTCTGGAGATCTATTATCTCAAGCCATGCTCCATTCTAAAAAACGTGTGGTGTGGCAAAATAACTAGGCCTAAAAGTCACATGCATTCTTTTACACTCGTCTTTTCTCTTGTACGCGATGAACTGAATAAGCACTGATTGTAGCCATGCAGAGACGTAGCAGCCGCCCCCCAAACCCCCCAATTGGGGGGGGCCCAGGCCAACTTTGGGGGCCCAAGTTAGTCTGAAATTGCTTTTTGGCTACGTGACTATTTTCAGTTCAGCAGACTTGTTTACAACCGATTCAAACTGTAGGAAGAAATTGGCTTGTGACATCATAAGTGAATGCAACGTCATTTTATCTCGCAGAATCTAGAATATTTCGATTGATTTTCTGGTAGAATCTTGAATATTCGATTGACGGAACAATGCCGTTGTTACGCAACAATCATAGAATGGTCTGGAATTCTGTTTGGCTATAAATACCGGGACAATATATATACACTGCAGAGTGCAGATAAAGTATTTTATCGACATTGTATAGAATGAAACGTTCAAAAAGTGGTGCTCAAATGAGAAAAGAAGCAGCCACTGCTCGAGATGCTGTAGCGAAATTGCCCAAGATGACAGATTTTTTCAAGATTACTGAGCAGAGTAGACCTGGCACTAGTACCGAGAGGGATGAAGAAAACTATAGTGTACAAGAAAAAGAAGACTATGACGATCAGCATCAAAGTGATTGTGAATTTCCAGAAAATGTAAGTTGTGATTTACCTGCCAATGCAACCTTCAATATCAAAAATAACTGAATCTCAATTTACCCCTATCCCTGATGACCCATGTAAATGGCCTGAAAGTATTTCTGATGCTCAACGATGTGATATAGTAAAGCGTGGACCACATCAACTAATAATGAATTTTCCATATAATAACACAACTCCAAGGCGACGTTTTTCCTCCAACCATTATAAACGTGTGTTACCTAATGGTGAAAGTGTTTCACGGTCGTGGCTAGTTTATTCTGGGGAATCAGATCAAGTTTTTTGCTTTTGTTGTAAGCTATTTGGAAAAACACTAAGCCCCTTTTGTAGTGGTATAAATACATGGGAGGGTTTTTCGAAAAAACTGAAAGACCATGAAAACGGCATTTCCCACCAAGAATGCTGCAGTCAATGGATGTTGCTAGCTGAAGGGATAAGAAATTCCTTCACTATCGACAAACGCGAGATGAATATTTTTTTCAATGAAAGACGTTTTTGGAGAAATGTTTTAGAGAGACTTATCGACATTGCCTTGTTTCTATCGGAAAGGAATCTTGCTTTTAGAGGATCTGAAGAAGTCTTAGGATCTCCTCACAATGGAAATTTTCTGGGTATATTTGAGCTTTTGGCAAGAAGAGATCCGATCCTAAAAGAGCTTCAAGACAGAATCAAGAATAAAAACACTAAAGATCGCTATTTGAGTCCTACCATACAAAATGAACTAATTGAATTGCTAGCGACAGAAGTTGAAAAAGAAAATTTAGAGCAATTGAAATTAGCAAAATATTTTTCTATAATTTTGGACTGCACTCCAGATATGTCACATCATGAACAAATGTCTGTTATTCTCCGTTATGTACTATGTAATGAAGAAGCTGCTGTTGTTAAAGAAACATTTTTTGACTACTTGAGAATAAGTGACAGTACTGGGAAAGGCTTGTTGGACGCTTTCTTAGAAAAAGCGACCGAACTGCAACTCGAATTGTCTGATTGTCGAGGTCAGTCATATGATAATGGTGCTAACATGAAAGGAAAACATTCTGGGGTCCAAGCAAAAATGCTAGACATCAATCCCAAAGCTGTTTACGTGCCCTGTGCAAACCATACCCTTAACTTAGTTGTTGTTGACAGTGCTAATTCATCGACGGAAGCATTGACATTTTTTGGAGTACTTACAAGGTTATATGTGCTGTTTTCTTCCTCTGCTCAGCGTTGGGAAATTTTGAAGAAACATGTGGAGCTGTCCATAAAGTCACAATCTGATACTCGTTGGGAAAGCAGAATTAAATGCATCAAACCTCTTCGATACAATTTAAAAGAGGTGTTGCTGGCACTGAAAGACTTGGAAGCCATTTCCATAGAAAGAAAAGATGGAAGAGCTGCCTCAGAAACAAAATCGTTGATAGCTCATTTATCAAAATGGAGTTTTCTTTTGTCGGTGTTTATTTGGTATGATATCCTATTCCAAGTCAATAAAGCAAGCAAGATTCTTCAATCGTATGGAGTCTCCCTTCATACAATGGAAACGGAAATCCAGGCAACTGAAAAGTTTTTGCAAAACTATCGCACAACGGGTTATGACAGTGCCGCAACATCTGCTGTTGAAATAGCACAGGAATTGGATATTGATCCTTCTTTTCCTCCGTCAAGAAGTGGAAAGAAAAGAAGATTGTTTGATTACCAAGGTGAAGAGGAACAACGAGCTACTCCTGAACTGAAATTTAAAAGCAACTTTTTCTATCCATTAGTAGACCAGGCTATTATGTCAATAAAGGAGCGCTTTAATTTGTTACGTGAGGTTTCTTCCGCCTTTTCGTTTTTGTACACACGAGACAAACTTTTGCTTGTGCAACAAGAAAATGCTCTTCTTACTTGCTGTAAAGAGTTCCAAAAAAAGTTCGGTGACATTGATTCTGATGAAATGAGCGCTGAGCTACAGCGGTTTGTTTTAATTTTACAAAAAAAACGCAATCTCAATACGGCTCAAGACTTTCTGAACTATCTTCTAAAGACTCATTTATTTGAATTGTATCCGAATGTGTACATCGCACTTCGAATCTTACAAACTTGCCCCGTGACTGTTGCCAGCGCTGAAAGAAGCTTGAGCAAATTGAAACTGATCAAAACTTTTAATAGAACGTCTATGACAGACAGTAGACCATCTTCATTAGCCATGTTGTCAATCGAAAATGACTGCGCCCGATCTCTTGATTATGACAATGTCATAACAGCATTTGCAAACAAAAAGGTTCGCTCCAGACTATTTAAATGATACTGTGTTTTTATAACTTTTTCATGTTTTTCAGTGTCATTGCTTTCGTTTCGCAGTGTCTGCATAAATGTCCTACAGAACTCTGGCATCGGTGCCGAATTTTTTATGACTTGCACCTTCGGTATCGGCATGCTTTATTCTGACATTAGCCTGTTTACTTATGTACAAATTGTGGTGTATTTTCTTAATGCAGCTTTTCAATTTTACACCTCTAAAGTGATATGACCTGTGCGCAGGGGCTCTTGCGCTTACTTTGGGGGGGGCCCGAAGTTGGAGTGCTACGGGACTGTAGCCATGATTTCTTGATCAATCCAGCAATGGTTTGTTTGGTCACTCATTGAGAAAAATAAACTGATAGCAAAAGATCTCGCTCCTTTTAATCACATAGACAGGCGATAGTTTTTAAATACGAGGCAAGCTGTACCGCGATCAATCACTGAAATATGAGGGTGGTACCCTCTTTCAAGCGCAGTTATAGACTTTCTTAGGCAGAAAGAGATCAATAACACCAACTCTTCCACAGACTGCTACAACCAAACTGCTAAACCAGCTTCCCTCCCACCTTCACTACACTCGCTACCCTTCAACCGCAACTCCTCTTCGAACCGATGGATTTAAGATTGGTCGGCCTGAAGAATATATACTCCGACTGACCAATCTAACAACTTCCCTAAAGCAAGAATTTTGTCCATTTTGGTCACGAAAACAAAGGAGAGACCTTTTTTTAGT
The DNA here is from genome assembly GCA_963675345.1 of Trididemnum clinides. Lineage (NCBI taxonomy): Eukaryota > Metazoa > Chordata > Ascidiacea > Aplousobranchia > Didemnidae > Trididemnum > Trididemnum clinides. Next base: position 36,325,583 of record OY776294.1, on the reverse strand, counting down.
GTAGATCAACTTTCTGAAAGTGAGAATTTTAATCCATGTCTTCTTCAAAATAAAGTTGAAACTCTTTTTTGTGAAAATCGATCTTTCTGCTACAGCAAATTTTATCTCCAAAATAACTTTCCTTTCACGTTTCTTGCATCTGTCAAATCGTTTATCAAAGAGCTTTGAATGTATCCTCCACTAAGCCTACTTAGCTTATTAGTTGCCGTCTATAATCAAGTAGTTCTTCTCACATAAATTATTTAAGTTTGATGAGCCCAGTAAGATTTCAACATTTCATCAAGTTGGTTTTTCAACAACGAGCTATGCACCTGAGTAGTCTTATTTTTTCTACTTTATTCTAAACAAATTAAGTAGAGATTATCGCCACTTGAGTAACTCCAATTTTTATTTAAATACAGGCGAAAATGGAATGCCAGGCGCTAGCATAAAAAACAGCTATAAATTCAAGCTGTTGTTTTATTCACCTATGTTGTTTTATTCTGTAGGAGAGGCTATTTTTCGTTCGAATTTTAAAAATCAACTGGTGCTGCTATTTGATATAATGGGCAAAGGTAAGGTGAGTTGTCAAACTTTCATCAGCAGGCCAAGTCGTCATACACCGTTTTTCTGTAGATTTGCCCTACAAATATCTTCGGGTGTGTAAGCCTACTATCCAGTACCGTTTTGGACTTTTTATACATAGGAAACAAACCGTTAAAAAATGAAGCTATTTTTTATACTTTTAGTGCTATCTATAATAGTTTAATTTTAGACTTTGTTTTTACTTCTACTGATGTAAAACAATTCGCTCCCGCTTTCTACTTTTGATTGCGCATTTTTTTGCAAATCAGTATCCTACTTTTAGCATGGTAGATATTTAGTCTTACTTGACCAACGCTGAATCAAATTATAATTCAACTGCCATTCGCTGCAGTAGCATTTTATTTGTGTGGCATATGGAAAAAACCAAAAAACTATTTCGGTAAAAACTCTTGTTTAGATGCCAATCGACGCTGGAATATTTACGCATGTGTCACAAATACATGTTTTGGCGCTTAAGCATTTAATACGTTCACGCAAAATCATGTGATTGCTGAGTGACATCTGAAAGCGAAGCGCTTTTAATGAAGTCAAATGTTTATATTTCTTGGTCGCTGTAGTGCATTGCAAGCGTAACAACTAAAGTCTGATTCACACAGGAAGCATTATCGCAAGATTTGCAACGTAGGTAGGGTTGCCAACTTGACCTTTTTTTTTTTTGGAGGCCACCATATCCGCGAGCAGTATTTTTACATGGTGGCCTCCAAAAAAAAAAAAAGGTCAACACCTGATTACCCACCCGGACAAGAACAGAGGGTCTCCAATTGAGGATTGTCCTTTAAAATACAGGACGGTTGGCAACTCTAGTCACAGTGTCCTTTATTGAAATTTGTCAAAGTTGGCAACCCTAAACGTAGGCTATGGCGCAAAGCGTGAAAAAATACGAATCAAGCATCTAAAACAATATCATCCTCATAAGCCGACAACTCAAAGATGTTGATAAAGTAACAAAGTTGAGTTTTAGTGCAGCAGACATTTTTGTGATGGTAACTATCTATCGTGTCTCTCAACACTGTACTGTTCTTTCACTGTACTAGCCTAATTTGGCAAAAAGTGTTTTTAGAATAGTTCTCCTCTTGACAAATACTATGACTTTTGCATGAAAAAAGTGAACTACTTGGTTCTGCAAAATAGATCTGAAATTCGACAGCTGACTGCTATAGCTCAGAGCAGCAAAATACATGCTGACTACTGTAGATCTGAAATTTGGCTATGCTGAATTTTTTGCCCTTTTATAGAGTGTATTTTGTTCAGTTAGTCAGCAAGTTTGAGAGACGCTGGAGTTTGAAATTATGAGCTTTTTTATTATGGTGCATATGCGCACATTTGTAGTGGATTGCTCCCCTACATATTATTACCAACTTAATAATAACAATAATTAGTGGCAACATTGCCAGAAAATGTGCTTCGCCTGGTGGTGAAAGCTTGAGCTTGAGCTTTTGCTTTTTCGGCGTTGCAGGTTAAGCAAGTTTGTACAGTATATTGATAAAACTTTATCGTTTGGTTGACATCTACAATTCTGGAACAAGTTGGAAATAAAGAAGAATCAACTTGAGATTTGTCAGAACCATCAAGGTGTTCTACATATTGCCCTTCAGGGTAAATTTCTGTTGTGGTTTAGGTCTTCAGATAAAGCAACAATGTCGAATTTTAGTCCAGCGTTTAGCGAATCGTGGCGAACAGCGGCTAACAGCGTTTAGCGAATCGTTGTGTATTTTATGTTCTACTTGACCTCACCACGGAGTAATTTGAACTGTTTTTCTCAAATAAAACCTTCATTGATTATACCGTACATTTCGTTTCCATTTGTTTAATCAAAGCTGCGCCTGTTTTTGCAAAAACTCAATGCAAGAGTGTATTGCTGCCTTTCTCTCAATAGAAAGGTTTTACTTTCGTCTTCAAAAATCGCTTTTCAACGAACTGGCTGACCATCGGCTGGTTTATGCATTGAATTGCACAGAACTGATAGCCTACATTGCGAATAAACATGGTAAATTAAAAGGTTATTAAATAGACGTTAAATGTGTTTTTGAATGACGTCAGAGCATGAATTTACTGTCGAAGTAAGTAAAAATGTATATGGCTTAATCAGTCACTTTTTTCCCTGTATTCCCATGCCTCCTTTCCAGTGGCGGCTTGTGCCTATGGGCTGCAACCCACCCACGCGTTTTTATGATCTTTTTTTTTTCGAATTCTTTATAATGCCATAGTTCATACCTTATCTACCAATGCACCAGCTTATGTCGCTGAAAAGACGAATTTTCCTGTGTCACTAGCACTAAACTAAGTGAAGGTACGACAGGGATTCTTTGTGACTGTTCCGCCAATCGCCATGTAGTTTTTTACTGCGATTTGACTTCATAAAGCGTATTCTTTTGAGAATGTGACGCAAAGACTTCATAAGCAGTTTTTCACGAAATTGATTGATATTGTGGTAAATTAAGTGATCTCGTGTTGTTTTGTTAGGAGTTAAGTAAATATAGCTTCAAATTAGACCCCTACAACGAACCGAACAATTAGCCCCTACTGAGAAGTAGTAGACGTTATAACCGGGCTTCCTACGGACTATTTCTAAAAGCCTTCCTTTGTTGTATTGTTTTTCTTTGGTCTTTGCCCTGTGGTTAAATAAGGCCACATGTTTGACTCATATATATAACAGGTACATCTGCTCGTATGTATATAGTGACCACGTGTATTTTCGCTATTCTTGTCAAAACGTCAACGTGGCGAAACGAGTAGTAAATTTTCGTTTCGATCTGATTATGCTTCGGATTTCTGTTTGGGCCTGAGTGTTGGTCCCCCTGCTTAATTGTTATTAAGGCTGTGTAGTAGCCTTTATCGCCGTGAATTTTCGTTCTGCGCACGCTGGGAGGAGCTGCGCATATTTGTAAATAAAACACTGCAAGCAAGCTTCAACCGCTTCCTGTTTTGTTTGACGAAGCAGAAAGGATCCGTAGGGCTAATATTACTAGTTCTACAAAGCAATTCTACTGGTTCAGTGCTAATCAACGACGGTACGCTTGGCGCGGGGATCAAAGAGTTGAAACCTGGTGCTGCCGCATCAGTGACATGATGGTGCGTAGGACTGGCTGCAGCTGTAGCGCCCGAGACTGTAATTTTGTAAAGCGATTTACTTGCTTCATAAATGGTTTAAAGTTTTAGTTTCAGTGTGACATAGCAAAATTTTTTGCCCCTGCAAGTATTGTCAACATACCTAAGCCAAATTTTTTTGTATAACTGAATATCTCTAACTTTTGAACACCGCTCGTTAAGCTGCAAAAGATAGCAGCAGGAAGGGCAGAATTAGTAGCGCCCGGACGCATGACGTTATGCGTTGCTTTCACGGTCGCTTGATTCTTGTCGCTTTTCTTGCGACGTAACAATTCCCGCTAAGCTTGCTGATGTTGTGGCTCTAAAACAGAGCTAGTTGCCGTAATTGGTTAGATTGTTTGTAGGTAAGCAAATTCAAATGTTGCTATTCAGTTGTATCATTTAATGAATTAGGCAAATATATAGGAAGTAAGAAAACTTATTTAAAGGCGAGAAAGTTGTTTAATTTATTTTTTCTCTTCTACTGGTCAAAAAAGTCGTCGTAAAATTTTTGCTTTGTCATTTACATACGAGGCTACCGCAACTGCGGGAGGGAATCTTGCTGCTGTACGCAACTAACCACGAGTGGCTGAACCTCTTACGACTTCCCTTAGATTGAACCCGCATAATCGGTAAAAACGGGGGGATAGGGGCGAGGCATCCGACCCCCGTTTTCGAGTGGGGCAAAGGCATTTGATCGCGTATTTTACATTCGTTCAGCCGCCAAAATTTATTTCGCGTATTTCACAAAAATTTCATTTAAACACCACACGCCCGACTGCCCGTTTTATGACAGTCCCGGGCAACGTAGATTCTGACGACTTGGTTTGGAGGCGTCGATGGTTTAATTCCACCAGCGCAACGGCTCGTACTTTTAGCGTTGGTCAGTGCGTTGCTATGATGCGTGATACCTCATCGCTCAACCCAGAAACCACAGCTATTCTATGTTTAGTCACACTTCGCGTCCACCTGCTGTGCAGGGGGCAACGTTAATCTCTAATTCTAGGCGCTGCGTTGGGTGGGACGAGTGTTTGTAGGTGAGGCCGAAACCTGAGTCCAGTGATGGTTCCGCCTATTTGTTGTTGTGGTTGTTGTTGGTTACCCGACCCTTCCGAGGGATGGGGGTATGGCGGAAGACCATGGAGCCCAAGAAGCCGGGCAACTCCCCAGGGTCTGGACCAGAGGTCGTGCAGAGACAGAGAGGCGCCAAAGCGTGAGCGGCGCAAAGAGTCCGTAGCTGGACAGTGCAGAATGAGATGAGAGATATCCTGGGACGGGTGTCCATAGGCGCTGCAAGAAGGGTTCTCGATTCTGCCAATCCTAGAGAGGTAAGAGCCTAAGAGAAGGCTGTGTCCATTGCAGCGAAGACGAGAGAGGACACAGCGAGCATGACGAGGGAGCACAAGTTCCTCGGTGGAAATTGAGGGAACCTGTGTGTCAAAATATTTGGAAGAGACAGTACGCCTCCAGTCCGAGAAAAGACGAGAGTGGATACGAGAGATAAGAGCGGAGAGACTACAAGGGATTACAGAGGGTGCAAGCAGCGCTCCCCGTCTGGCAAGCTCGTCAGCCGTGTCGTTCCCCGGGAGAAACGAGTGTCCGGGGACCCATTGTAGCCTGATAGAACAGGAGGAGAGAGAAGACAGTTCCTGCCAGATCTGCCACAGAGTTTGAGATAAGAGAAAAGATGGAGGAGAGGATAGGGTGGCGAGGACAGAACGAGAGTCAGATAGTAGGAGAAGAGATGAGAAACGGCAGACTTGTTGGTGCTGCCGAGACCAGCAAAGAGCGTGCAGAATGGCGCAGGCTTCAGCGGAAAAACTTGAACATACTGGGCCTGCCGAAAAGGAAAGAGTGGCCTCAGTGCCACAGAGAGAGCAGTTGGCAAAAACGCTGGAGCCGCCCTTGCCAAAAGGAAAAGGAACAGAGCCATCTGTCCAGAGTACCAGATCATGAGGGGGGAGAGAGTCAAGATGGGCGAGAGCCGCACCTTGGCGAGAATGAGGGGGATCAGAGCGAGAGCATGGAGTGGGAAGGGTGGACTCCACGGTGAACAAAGGAAGATTCCAACGAGGAAATGGAGGGCAAGCAAGAAGAGCCTCCCTAGAACAAGTAGAAGGAAGCATGAGCGGGTGAGTGGACGCAAAAGCTCTCCAGGACGATCTGCAGAGTCTTGGTTTCACTCCTAGTCTGGCCAAACCTGAAATAGGAAAGGAGGTTGGGAGACGAAGAGCCCGCTCATAAGAAAAGAGAGTGAAGTGAGTCAGAGTTCTGCACCAATCAACAGCCGCCTCAATGTGATGGTGCGGTCCCCGACCCCGTTTGGGTTGGGTCGAAATGGCTGTTGGCCTTCCCGAGGGTCCCAGTTACCCCGGGCACTCCCCTACATTTTTTCGCTATGCTGCCCCCTGAACGACCGCAAGAGGGCAGCACACAGCATCTACAAAATCGGTCGCCTGTTTTCTCTTTTTCCTCTCTCCTGCCCTATTCTTGCCCTTCTTCGTCTCCTCATTCTTCTTCTTCTCCTGATGAGCGGTAACGTTCATCCTAACCCTGGCCCCATCTTTCCTTGCTCTGTGTGCGCTGGAAATGTGACCTGGCGGGGCAAGTCAGTGCTATGCTGCACCTGCTCCAAATGGGTCCATCTAAGGTGCTCACAACTTTCCCAGTCTAAATTCAGAGCTCTAGGCAGTTCTCACTCTTGGAGCTGCCTCCCCTGTCGTAACACTGTGACTCCCTCTTCAGACTCATCCGACACGTATACCTCCAATGCACAATCTGGACCCCCTCTACTGATGCTGCACTCTCGCGTCATCCCTGTCTTCAAACTTCCTATCCCCCATCTGCCCATTCTATATCCCCTTCCTCTGCCCCTTCACCACCGTCCCCTGCTCCTGGCCATTTTTCTATGCCTCCTGCCTCCTCTCCTCCCCCTGACTCTCTCAGGGTTCTTCAATGGAATGCTGGAGGTCTCTGAGCCAGAAACACTGAACTACTTCATTTTCTATCGTCCCATTCAGTCGATCTTATCTGCATCCAGGAATCCAATCTTAACTCATCTTCCTCTTTCCGGATTCCTGGATTTTCTGTTATGCGCTCTGATCGCACCCACTCCCGGTCTGGCATCCTCTCTTCTGATGCCACGCACGCTAGCGGCAGCGTTGTCATTTTCTTCAGGCAGGGCCTATCTTTCTCTGAACTTTCTATCTCCTCTCTTTCTTCGGTTGATCCCTGCTCTGATTATGTAGGGGTCAACATCTCTCTTAACAAATCCTCCTCGGTGTTTTTTCTTAATGTGTACGCACCCCTATTCGCTCCTTCCCAACGGATGGCAGAACCGATTCCTTCTCTCCCTTCATTCTTTCCTCCTCCAAAAATCTCTTCATTCTGGGGTACTTCAATTGCCATCAACCCCTTTGGGACTCAAGAGGTACTACCGACTCCCGCGGGGAGGAAGTATTCGACTGGGTCATCTCTTCTGACCTCCTCCCCCTCAATGACCCTGGCACACCCACTCTTCTCCATCACTCCTCTCCTGACATCTCCTTTGCTCCTTCTACTCTTGCCTTTTCTTGCTCCTGGGAGGTGCTTCAGGACCTGGGTTCTGACCATCTACCAATTCCTCTATCTATCCCTCTCTCTCCGGTCTTTCGCCCCAACGACCGCCCCCCTTCCTTCAATTTTCAGAAAGCTTGCTGGGATGGCTTTGCCTCCTACTTTGACTCTCACTGTCCTTCAGCAGAGAAATACTCGTCTCTTTCCTCTGCTGGTGCTCTCTTTACCTCTTTGACTTTGAATGCGGCCAAATCTTCCATTCCTTTCGGCCGCATCAAACGCCCTCCTAAAGCCTGGTGGTCTCCTGAGGTGGAACAAGCGGTTAGTGAAAGACGCAAGGCTTTTGCTGCCGCTCACAGAAATGATGAAGATCGACAGGCTTACATCTCCGCTTCTCGACGCGCCTCGTCAGTCATTGCCAAGGGCATGGCAGACGACTTGCTCCTCTCTTTCACCTAGTTCTAACCCTAAATCTGTACACTCTCTTCTTCGCTCTATCGCTGGCTCTCCTTCCTCGTCTTCCTCCTCTCCTAACTTTCCTGACTGTTCTTCTCGCAGGGAATCGGCTTCGGTTTTTGCCGCTTACCTGAGATCTCACTTTTCCGTTTCTCAGCCAAAGGCTCTGCGTAGCAGAGCCAGAGGCTACCTCTCTGAGCTCCATCGAGCCACGTGCCCCGTGGAGTCTCACTCGTCCTTTTGCTCTCCTTTCTCCCCCGCGGAACTTCTTGCGGCTGCCTCCAATCTTAACTCATCCACTGCCACTGGTCCAGACAAAGTTGCCCATCCCATGCTAAAGCATCTTCCTCGCTCTGGCATGGATTTACTTCTTTACATCTTCAATCTCTCCTGGTTTTCACGTTCCTTTCCTTCCATCTGGAAGACATCTTCCATTATTCCCATCCACAAGATGGGAAAGCCTCTCGACTGTCCTGCTTCCTTCCGGCCTATCTCTCTCACCTCCTGCGTATCAAAGCTGTTTGAACGAATCATTCTATCCCGTCTACTCTTCTTTCTGGAGTCTAATTCCATTCTCTCTCCCCGCCAGGCCGGTTTCCGCCCTGGTCGGTCTACACTTGATCAAATTCTGTACCTTTCTCAGTCCATTTCGAATGGGTTCAACAAACCCAGGCCGGGCTCTCGGATGATCCTGTCTACTATCGATTTCTCTAAAGCTTTTGACTCTGTCTGGCATCCCGCTCTTTTCCACAAACTCATCTCGGCTGGCCTCCCTCTTTGCTTTGCTCGTTGGACTCAATCTTTCCTTTCTGATAGGCGCGCTTGTATGGTTTTTCAAAATCACAAAAGTCGTTCCTTTCGAGTCCATTGAGGTGTTCCGCAACAATCCGTTCTTGGCCCTGTACTTTTCTCTCTCTTCATTAATGATCTCCCGGTCTCTCTGCCTTCTTCCGTCAGCTGCTCTCTTTACGCTGACGATCTGGCCATTTGGTCCTCTTCCCCCTTGGTCCCCACTGCGGTGGAGGCCACACAAGGAGCTCTGTTTCGATTGGAGCACTGGTCTGAGTACTGGTGTCTTCCTCTCAATCCGAGCAAATGTGAGGCCTTGTTCTTCTCAGTGGATCCCCACCAAGCTAACCTCCAGCCCAACCTCCTCCTACTCGGCTCCCGCCTCCGTTTTAATCCCACTCCAACTTTTCTTGGGGTCACTTTCGACCGCACTCTTTCCTTTACTAAACATGTATCTTCGCTGAAGGCCAAGTTTTTCCCACGTCTCAAGGCCTTACGATGTATCTCTGCTTCCTCATGGGGCCCCTCTAAGGAGTCCCTCTCTGTTCTGTACAAATCTTTTCTTCGGCCCTTTCTCACTTACGCTTCACCCGAATGGTTTCCTTTCCTAAGCGCTATCAATCTTACCAAATTGGAACGCCTCCACCGAGCGGCCAGTCGCGCCATCACCGGCTGCCTCTCGTCCTCCACTATCCCTCTACTACTCACCGAGGCCTCTTTACCTCCCCTACGAGTCCGCCTATTTCGTTCTTGCGGTTATGTTAGTGCCGGAGGCTACGGCGGTCTCGGCTGGGCATGCAAGCTCCTTTCGCATTTCTAAGTTGCTCAAGACAACAAATGTAAATTTTGTAACCAGGCATTTACCACATTCCTTGCATAAGAACGTAAGTAACTTTTTTAGCAATAAACCCAATGGTCAATCTCGAAGTTTAGGTTTAAAATTGGGTAAACCGGCCTATAACATTGCTAATTTTGTTTTTGGTTAACGCGCAGCAGAAACTGAGGTAAATTTCAAAACAAAGCGCTTGCAAAATGCATTGCACTTGGAGGAAAGGGTTTACAAGAGTTAAGATAAAAACACGATGGATGTAAATTTATTAGCCTTACTTTTTGAAAAATCTGTCGGAAACACCAAAACGCTCTCTTGTAAGCAGAGAAAAACACTTCAATTTGGATTTACTGTCACACTTAGGATTGTAGGCTGAAGTAAACTATGTTTCGTTTTTGGGAGTAGCGTAGAACACAAAATTGGAGCGAGTTTCTAATTTCTGTCGTAAAGTTTAATCAAGTCTAGCCTTTGATTTATGGTAGTCTAACTATCTTCGCCTTCTAATTTGCCTAAAATAAACACAAAACAGGACTTTAAGCTGGTATACCAGAACTGCTAATATTTTTGGTGCAAGATCCAATTGGCTTTGTTCCAAAGTTTGCACAAATTAATCACTTTGTGATTTTCGGAATCTGTTTCTAGATGAGCAGGTTCAGAGACCATAATTTTAATTATGATATAAAAAGCATACTATAGTCGTAATCATGCCAAAGTTATTAACAGTAATTATCCTATAATCATAATTATGCTACAGGAAGCTACTCATTAATACTTTACACATCGTAGCTTATAGAGATTGCTGACACGTTGCTACGCTTTTTAGAGCCACTATACATCATTGATGATAATAAATTAGAAATTGTGTAACACCTGCACTTATAGATGTACCAGTGTACCGGTATATAAAAACAACAATAAGTCAGGCACGCGGTATAATTGAGAAAAACTTGTAACGTAAATCCAAAAACAACAGCCAAACAACTTGTTAAAAGCAGGCTGCAAACTGCAGACTGTGACACTGTTTCGATCTATCAGGTCTCTTCAGTGCAGTTAGTCACCAACTGCGAGCGTTAGTTAAACACGTTTGTTGTACATTATTTGCGTTGAAAATGGCATTAGTTTTAACGAAATAATGGGCAACAAGCACGTTTGTTGTACATTATTTCGTTGAAAATGGCGCTAGTTGAGGATTGAAACGTTTGCAGTATGTTTTTGACAAGTTGTTTGGCTGCTATTTTTGGATTATAATGACAATATGTCACTTTTTGAATATACTGCGTATATCTTAGTAACAAAATACAAGTAGATCAATCGTTTTTAGGTATTAAAAAACATTTACTGTTGTACGATTTTAATGACCCATAATCTCATTCTTTTAGCTAACATCACAAGAAAAAATATTTTTGGTCATGATCGAAAAGTATTGCTTACTAACTAAGCAATTAGCAGCATGACCTTACTGCTTGCCAGTTTATTTGACAAAATGACTTATTCAATCTTAATTTTTAATCAAGCTTACCTCAAAAAGAAAAAGCAAACTTGAAAGCTTCTCGAGAAAAGCCTACCAGTCCACTATTCTAGCTCCACCTGTTGTGTTTCATATCTTTCCTTTAGCCTCGAAACCAGCTACAACATTAAAAACTTGCCATTTTATTGGCGGGACGGTAAGACTTGATTTTTTATGCGGCAGACAGCAGTTAGAAGACCAACTGGGACCAAAGGTATTCTACCTTATTGTATCCTATATCAGTTTTCATACAATCTGTACCCCCGAAAAGCATTTTTTACTGCAATTAAAAAAGTTTTGCTCCGCAATTGACCAGTTTTCCGTTTAATCAAAGGGCCAGACCTCATATTTTTTTGTAGAGGCCGCTCTTTTTTAACACTCATTGGGGCTCCAGTTTTAGAATGGGGACCTTTTTTATTTCGAGAAATTGCTACTTTGCAACGCTCAAATTAAAGAACTTTACTCTGTCCTTTTAAAAGCAAAAACTGCTCACAGACCAAGGCTAGCTTGACGTACCTTTACATTAAAACTTTAGCTTTTGAGAAGCTTCAGCGTAATTTTGTGTCCACAAATAAACCGGTATACTGGATTTCTTAAACAGAAGGCTTGGGATTGACTTAGTTTAAAGCAGAAATTTACCAGACTTTTGTGCAGGTCAAGCTTTGGTCGTCAGAGAGAGTAAAACTAAATTCAACCAGGCTGTGTGTAGTTATGGACTTAAATTTACTGATGGTTAATTTTAGTCCTGTTAGTTGCAATACACTACAAAAATGCTGTGTTTATGCATTTCAACTAATTCAACAAAAACAAGAGTATAGTCGGATCCTAATGCTGATTTGCAGTCAACAAAAATGCGATTGTTCGCCAGCATCGCCCAAACCCCACCCCACCAAAAGTTTCTGCATCCACAACTGTGCGTAGTGTTTTAAACAGGGTCAACAACCTTTTAGTAGCCGCAGGCCAAAAGCCCGCAGGGAGTCGTAGAGCTGAAATTATCGTTTCGATTAGTGCGGCATGAATTTACACTAAACAGTTTGAAAATTAAATCTCTTAAAACCCTCACCTGTAAAAAAGGTGTTCGCCAAATGACACATGCATCATGTTTTCCCTGCTTAGCTCTGAGAAAAGATGGTGTCTACGTCACGAATTAAAGATTTTCCGCAATGCAAGGCGAAGACTTTTTTGCAGAACTTGATTCAGAGTGTAAGTTCATGTTTTTACCATCGAGAAAACGTTTTTTTAAAGCACAATACTCGTAAACAAGCGGGTCTATTGATGAATAAGCACCATTATTTTCCAACACGGTGTACTTGAAATTAAGCTCAATTCAGTGACAGATCAACTAAGGTTCAAGTGATCAACTTTTCAATTACCTTTCTACTGCACCTACACCAGTATGAACGACTGCCAACTCATAAACCATGTCACAAACAAACAAACAAGATTACATAGAAATGTTGACTGTTTGGGACAAAATATTTCAGAAAATTAATCCTAAAAAGCAGTTAGTTTAGGAAAAAAGCTACAGCAATCAACGATCTTGAGCAGAGAGGAGAACCTAATTTTTGTTTAATCTGTAGATTCCAATAGTATCACCGATATTCCCTTGCTTGTCCTCTAAAATTTTAAAAATCTTAATTTTGAAGCCTTTCGTAGTGGCTTTACAGTTCCTAAATAAATTCTTTCAAAAAATTAAAAATGGACTATTAGCTCTGGTTGGGATAGGATAAAACTTTACATTTTCTTGGTAATAGAGAAATTAATTACAAAAAAGGTTGTTTTTCACCATGTTTTGACTGTGGGACCAGGATATGTTGGCAAAAAGTTTTCTCTTCTCAAATTTCTTTGAGAGTTTTTGCTTCTTTGCAATATTTCAAGCATTTTACAAACGTGTAGTAACAGATTATTCACCGCCATTTACTAAAATTCTTGCACGTGTCATTTTCAAAGTATCCAAAAATAATAAAAATAGATTCTCTTTTTAAAGTTTGAGCATTTTGTTTGTTTGAAAACTATGCGTCGATTTTTCATAGGCGTATTGATATACATCAAAAAATGTAACTGTCATGTAATTACAGTCTGCCAAGCTCGCAAGACCAATGCCTGGTATTTTAATTTTATGTGTAACTGGAAGTTCTTAAATTTTTTTGAAAATGATAACACTGCCCAATTTAAATGTCAAGTTTTTAGTTTATGAAATATGTTTGACAAGCCAATTTCTTCTATCGGCTGTTGCTTCTAAGCGATTTGGCTAACTGTGATGAAAAGTGGGTTAATTAAGCTTTTTTTTACGAATATGAAACTGATCCAGTGGAATCGCAATATTTGTCATGAGAATAATTCTTTTAATGAATAACCGCAATTTATGATTAAGTGAAGTAAGGGGGAATTAAATTATTATGATGGTGCACTTATTAGTGAAGCCAAATTGGAAGACCTCAAAAAATTTTGAATGTCAAACAATGGCCTATTTCCAGTTTGCCTGCAGCAAGACGAACTGCCTTGTCCAGAGAAATTATATTTTATTTCACATTGAAACAGTAAATCATACGTTCAAGATCCTTTTTTAATAATTATTTCCTTACTGTATGATGTTTTTGTAATATGGAATTGTGTTCGTAAGATATGCAATATTACGTTGAAATGTTTACATTAGTGAATTTTAAATTTTTTTATACTAGCGGACCCCTATGGTGGTTTGAATTAATGGAGTTTTAGTTTGAATTAATCAAAGCACTTTTGACATTGAAGGCCTTTCTTGAAATTTGGAAAGAAACTTGTGACAGAGCATTTGTTTTGATGTTGCTATGGAAATAATGGCCACTAGTTTAGGCCACCAAAACCTATTCATACTTTTTAACCATGAATGGGTAAACTCAATTTTGTTCTTTACGCTTCATGTTATTGCTGCTCAAAAACGAAAAGCACGTGATTTTCAAATACCATTTTTAAAAACTTTGATATATTTCGAGTATTGAATTAAACTCAGGAGTACCAATTGTGTGACTTGGGCTCAACCACTACACCACCACGCTGGTGTGCCCTTAACGATAAGTTTGTAATTCAAAAACTTGAGATTGTTACTTATCTCCTGTAAAGTCCTCAAAACTTCAACCTAAGATCTACTGTCTTTATTGGTATTAAGGCCCTATTAACTATGGGATGCTGAGGAAATTTGCCCCACCCTTCTTCCTCAAAGAAGTGCTTTCCTTACAAAAAAACTGCTATTTTAGAGACTGATGACCTTTTGGCAGAGAACGTCTGAAATTTTGAGGCAAATGAGACTGATGATCTTCTATTTTTGTTTAGGGGGATTTCCAAAAAACACGTTTCCCTTTTTTGAGGTATTTGTTCAACCCTGGTAGTTATTGCGTGCAATTTTTGGCTATGATATACTTTTTGGCGTAGGCGTGAGCACGGTAAGCATTTTTTTTTACAAGGTGTGGCTCTGTATCATCACGCGGTCGATATTATTACCGATATTTTTGATCGCTTAATTGTGTACAAATATCAAATCTACATCTAAATTATTTTCAAGTCGATATTTAAACTTTAAATGTTGCGGTTAAATGATTGGCAAGCATGAACAAATCACTGAAATAGTTTAAATTGCAAAACAACTGTAATTTGATGACAGCATGTTTTTCAAGTTGGCCTAACCGCTTGGCAACGCTAAATGGGGCAACGCTAAAATACAAAATTAGGAAAATCTTTGGGAAATCGGGAAAATACACCAACTTTTCAAAAATCGCTGTAATACGAAAATTTATGGAAATGCATCGCCTAACCCAATTCAATTATTTAATTTTACCGTATTGGGTGGTTATATTTTTAGATGTTATCGGATTCCTGTAGAGTTTCGTATTTTCGCGATTTTCATACTCTCACAATTGAAAGTTTTGCGATCTTTTCATTATTTACTTCTTATTTCAGAATAAATTCTGTATTTCCGTAATTTGATGTTTTACTCTGAATATCTAGAAATCAGTGAATAATTACTTCAATAAGAATTTCCTTAAATCTGGCTTTCCATATTTTAATGTTGTCCGAAAAACCCATTTAACATATAACCAACAAACATTCATAAATGTTGTTACCCCATCACTAATATATCAAGTACTATCTGAATGAGGAAACTCAACTAGGACCAGAAACTTTCTAAATGTGGTGGTTTCAAGTAAAAGTGAGATAGAATTTGCTGCCATTACATCAAGATGCTCAAATAATATCTGCCTTCATGAGTAGGTAACGTGATCGATTGGATTTGTTGCATGAAGCTTTTTGAATCGTGCTTTGTTATATTCAGTAAGGTACTCGTATTTATAGATTACCATCCACGGCAAAATAAATGACTAGTCCCAACGTTTTGTGACTTATTCTTAAATAAATTGGCAGTTCTTCTTTGGATACGAAAAGCGGTGTCTTTCTTATCCATTTTTTATAGTAGCTGCACCTATTTCTTTCCAAACGTCTGACTTTTCAGCTTTTACTACAGTAGCTACTTCTTTCTTTTTTAATTTGCTCTCACACGAGTGAACCAACCTGGCCAAAGTCTGCTAATTCAGAATACCATGTAAAATAACCGGTTACTCCGAACTTACAGCTTAACTACCAAATGAATTGCCACAACCAAATATCACCGCCAAAACAACTTAAAGGAAAACAAAAAACAGTCCACAAAGCAAAGGTTACTGAAGCAAGAAAAAAGCAATAACCTCCACTGATATTTAAAATACTATTTTTAACGCTACTAGTCTAACGTTTCCCTGAGAGGAATAAACATTACTTGTCTGCTTGATGGTTTACACGATAAACGCAAAACTGATATTTAAAATACTATTTTTAACGCTACTAGTCTTACGTTTTCCTGAGAGGAATAAACATTACTTGTCTGCTTGATGGTTTACACGATAAACGCAAAAACCTTCATACTTTTGAACTAACGCTCGATGGTACAGTAGTCTTCCGGTGTAATACATCAGCCATAAACTATCCAATTACTGAACAGCAATAAGCGACTGTGAAAACATAATCTAATAGGAAGTTTGCATTTGACGCGAAAAAAAGTGGCTGATTTGAAGCTGCCAACTATGCTGGAAAGGTAAAGGGCAAACATCAACTTTAGAAGGTGTTTTGAAAATCAATGTAAATTCAAGTCAATACTGGAGTGAATTAATACCATATTGTTACAGGTAAATCATCAAAAGTGATAAGGCTGATATTACGCCTTACAATTAGTAGTCCCAACTTAGTACAGTTTGCCCAAAAAACTGGCCTTAAGAGTATTGTCATCAAAATACCATTTACTCCTGTTTTAAAAATAACTGCATACAATTTTCGTACCCGTGGGCACAGTACATTAGTAAAATCAACCATTATCTGATCGTTACTACTGATACTGTAGGTTTTTTAATTTATACTCTACTGGGTCCAATAGCCCTAAAAAATTGTTTAAGGAATAGTCGTGTTAATAATGTTTTCTCAGTTGTTAGTACGCCAAATGTTGGTTTTAAATTATGTTTTTCTCCTTCCCCTACGGTGCCACAAATTCATTACAAGTTACTTCTCAATTACAATTTACGTCTTGCGTTTTTTGTGCAGTAAGTTAGAATTCAAATTGGTAACACCCAGGGGTATATGCAGAAATTTGTAAAGGGGGGCGGAGGGTGCGAAAATGACTTTTTGCAAACTTTGCGGGACTGTCGCGGTGAAAACCTTTTTTTGGAGATCAATGTTCTCAGAGCTATTTCAGGGGACCTATTTGCTACAGTTACCAGCGTAATGGCTGAAAATGACATTTCTCGTTTTCCTGAGAAAAATCTAAGGGGGAGGGACGCGCATAGGAGTTCCCCTCTGTATGTCACAAGCATCACCATTGAGTGCAACCTAATTTACAATACAAGAAAATATACTGATAGTCCACCATTGTTTTAAATTTCGTTTGACTACATAGAATACCCGATTTTCAGTTTTGGCTCAGGGCCAAATTTACTTGAATATAAGAATAGATTGACTATTAAATAATGTTGGTTGTAATATTATACAAAAGACATGTTGTGTGGTTATTTTATACCAGCATAATCAAGAATAAAGTCATACTTTGATTCGCCAACACTGTTTTGACAGTCCTTTCACTTGATTAGCCCCTTCCTCCCCAATGTCTAAACTGTTGAACAGTATGGTAGCGAGTGAAACAGTCCAGCGGGCACATTGGCAACACGATATTTCGATTGTTCTTACATAATAAAAGTAGATTTGGTTGGCAAAAAAATGATATGTTGCTATTGCTAAATACCGGTCTCATTTGAAAGCTTAGGAAATTTGCTTTCCAGCGATGTATAACTTTAAATAGTTTAGGCTACGTGGTATATGATATTTACTGATCAAAAATGGATGCCGTAAATCATATCAGTTCAAACATTTCCAAAATTTTTCGACTTACTTTCACTAAATTGGAATTTTTCGAGAAACTACACCTTTTAAAATGATGAAATAAATGTAAACATGTCACCACAGACGTTGTTTTATATCAATTTTCTAAGGAGAATAAAACTTAGCATACAAGTTTGAAAGCAAGCAGAAGTTTTAATTCTCTAAATTAAAATGTACTGTAGCCTCTTTGTTTCACAACAAACGTGAGAGTGTAAAAAAGCTTCTGTTTCATGTTTAATGACAAAATATGCAATTTAAACTTGATATCTTCTGAATCTTAAAGAAATTTCCTTTTCAAAAATACATAACGTCACATGGTTTAAGCCAAGCTCAAGTAGGTAATGACTGGTCATATTTTAGGCTAAATCTAACTAACAAAATCTACTACCGGTCAACAAAAAGCTCTTGGGCCTCAGAAAGTTGCAAATTGTAGAAAAACTAGGCTGTTAGGTAAGTTTTGACTGATGTACCTTGAAAGCTTATTTCCTTTGCATCATCTAGCGACCATTTCTAAAAAAATTGAAATAAAACCTGTAGTGATCTTTGAGGTGAGGCAGGGGTGGTTAACCGATGGCGCATGCGCCAAACGTGGCGCATTGCACGATTAGAAGTCGTGCATTGCAACATTGTGATAATAATACGCAGCTTTCAACCGCGAACAAACTTTTGTTTTTGTAAAGAAACATAACGTGGCAGGAAAATAAACTCGCCAGGCCGACACTTTGTTCTCACTGCTACGACAAGAGAGGTAATGACTTTTTTTTTGGAGATCAGCACCCGCTACATCATACCGCTTCCGGAGGTCGTTTACCGGAGAGAGTAAATTTGTGTTTGTTTCTGCAAGAAGTAGCCGTAAGGGTGCAGGAGATTTGTGGTGCATCTGAAACCGTATAATAAAAAGTTGACGTTATGTAAAAGGTTGGTCACCCCTGAGGTAAGGGTTCTCTAATTTCGAAGACAACTCAACACCTATGAGGGGAGGGTAATTAGCATAAAATTTGCATATTCAAAATTTTTTTTATTATATTTGAAATCTTCAAGAAGTAGAGATTTCAACGATATATAACAATCGATGTAGAAGCAAACAGATGAGTAATGATTTACATACAAACTTGGCATATTTTAAGATGATTAATTCTAACTGATTATGACAGATTATGGCAATTTTTTGCTCGGCCACCTCGCAGCCATTTTTTTCACAAGTTACCTGGTAGCGAAAGAGCCCCAAAAGGGACAATTTTTTGCCAAAATAAAATTAGTTCACAGAATGGCCTGTCCCGGAGGTCAGCGATAAGCCGAGCAATATAAGAACTTGGGAACCCAAGCCAGACGAAACAAAGGTGAAAATTCGCATATTTGCGAATTTGGCGTTGGAAGGATTAAGTAGTGGTACTGGATTTGACCATACATCATTTGGATTTGTTTGTACAGAATCATCTGTCAACAAATTGATATGTAATGAATTGTTTACTTATTTATGACGCTCTTGTTTCATTTATATTAGCGGTGCAAGAATTTTGTATTTTCGTCTATCACATTTTCTTTATAGAAAAACTGCTGCCAACTGTTATTGATTGCTGTTATTATCGCTGGCTTTGTTGCGGTTTCTTGGATCAAACAACAAGCGAGCGGCGAGTGTATTCAACTACGCCGTGACGCAGATTTCGAGAAAGTTAACGAAAACAAACAACAAGACCTTAAAATTACATCTGATGTATCACTGTAACAGGCATGCAACCATTTTTGACAAAAAATTTCAAAGAAATATTGAATTTACTTATCAATATCAAATGCGACATATGGTGAACTGTACAAAAGTCTACCCTACCATTTAGGCTACTGTATAATATAGGATTAGGCTATGATTGTTCAATATGTTGTGACAACTTTATATGCTGTATAAGTTGCGCATTACAATTAACTTAAATTCAATATTCCGAAATATGCTAATTATTGAACATGAAACCCTACCAGGAGCTGACCACTATTAACCCTCCTACAAGTTAGCAGCAACCTTATTTTGTACTCACATAAAACAATATCACTCCCACGCAATTCATTGCAAAAAATCTGAAATAGTCAGCCCCTTCTTTCGTAAGCAAAGTGTGATGACGTTTGATTACGTGAGTGAAATCTTCTTATTGTATAGTTCAGTCCCGTAGCACTCCAACTTCGGGCCTCCCCCCAAAGTAAGCGCAAGAGCCCCTGCGCACAGGTCATATCACTTTAGAGGTGTAAAATTGAAAAACTGCATTAAGAAAATACACCACAATTTGTACATAAGTAAACAGGCTAATGTCAGACAGTCCCGTAGCACTCCAACTTCGGCCCCCCCCCCAAAGTAAGCGCAAGAGCCCCTGCGCACAGGTCATATCACTTTAGAGGTGTAAAATTGAAAAGCTGCATTAAGAAAATACACCACAATTTGTACACAAGTAAACAGGCTAATGTCAGAATAAAGCATGCCGATGCCGAAGGTGCAAGTCATAAAAAATTCGGCACCGATGCCAGAGTTCAGTAGGACATTTATGCAGACACTGCAAAACGAAAGCAATGACACTGAAAAACATGAAAAAGTTATAAAAACACAGTATCATTTAAATAGTCTGGAGCGAACCTTTTTGTTCGCAAATGCTATTATGACATTGTCATAATCAAGAGATCGGGCGCAGTCATTTTCGATTGACAACATGGCTAATGAAGATAGTCTACTGTCTGTCATAGACGTTCTATTAAAAGTTTTGATCAGTTTCAATTTGCTCAAGCTTCTTTCAGCGCTGGCAACAGTCACGGGGCAAGTTAGTAAGATTCGAAGTGCGATGTACACATTCGGATACAATTCAAATAAATGAGTCTTTAGAAGATAGTTCAGAAAGTCTTGAGCCGTATTGAGATTGCGTTTTTTTTGTAAAATTAAAACAAACCGCTGTAGCTCAGCGCTCATTTCATCAGAATCAATGTCACCGAACTTTTTTTGGAACTCTTTACAGCAAGTAAGAAAAGCATTTTCTTGTTGCACAAGCAAAAGTTTGTCTCGTGTGTACAAAAACGAAAAGGCGGAAGAAACCTCACGTAACAAATTAAAGCGCTCCTTTATTGACATAATAGCCTGGTCGACTAATGGATAGAAAAAGTTGCTTTTAAATTTCAGTTCAGGAGTAGCTCGTTGTTCCTCTTCACCTTGGTAATCAAACAATCTTCTTTTCTTTCCACTTCTTGACAGAGGAAAAGAAGGATCAATATCCAATTCCTGTGCTATTTCAACAGCAGATGTTGCGGCACTGTCATAACCCGTTGTGCGATAGTTTTGCAAAAACTTTTCAGTTGCCTGGATTTCCGTTTCCATTGTATGAAGGGAGACTCCATACGATTGAAGAATCTTGCTTGCTTTATTGACTTGGAATAGGACATCATACCAAATAAACACCGACAAAAGAAAACTCCATTTTGATAAATGAGCTATCAACGATTTTGTTTCTGAGGCAGCTCTTCCATCTTTTCTTTCTATGGAAATGGCTTCCAAGTCTTTCAGTGCCAGCAACACCTCTTTTAAATTGTATCGAAGAGGTTTGATGCATTTAATTCTGCTTTCCCAACGAGTATCAGATTGTGACTTTATGGACAGCTCCACATGTTTCTTCAAAATTTCCCAACGCTGAGCAGAGGAAGAAAACAGCACATACAACCTTGTAAGTACTCCAAAAAATGTCAATGCTTCCGTCGATGAATTAGCACTGTCAACAACAACTAAGTTAAGGGTATGGTTTGCACAGGGCACGTAAACAGCTTTGGGATTGATGTCTAGCATTCTTGCTTGGACCCCAGTATGTTTTCCTTTCATGTTAGCACCATTATCATATGACTGACCTCGACAATCAGACAATTCGAGTTGCAGTTCGGTCGCTTTTTCTAAGAAAGCGTCCAACAAGCCTTTCCCAGTACTGTCACTTATTCTCAAGTAGCCAAAAAATGTTTCTTTAACAACAGCAGCTTCTTCATTACATAGTACATAACGGAGAATGACAGACATTTGTTCATGATGTGACATATCTGGAGTGCAGTCCAAAATTATAGAAAAATATTTTGCCAATTTCAATTGCTGTAAATTTTCTTTTTCAACTTCTGTCGCTAGCAATTCAATTAGTTCATTTTGTATGGTAGGACTCAAATAGTGATCTTTAGTGTTTTTATTCTTGATTCTGTCTTGAAGCTCTTTTAGGATCGGATCTCTTCTTGCCAAAAGCTCTAATATACCCAGAAAATTTCCATTGTGAGGAGATCCTAAGACTTCTTCAGATCCTCTAAAAGCAAGATTCCTTTCCGATAGAAACAAGGCAATGTCGATAAGTCTCTCTAAAACATTTCTCCAAAATCGTCTTTCATTGAAAAAAATATTCATCTCGCGTTTGTCGATAGTGGATGAATTTCTTATCCCTTCAGCTAGCAACATCCATTGACTGCAGCATTCTTGGTGGGAAATGCCGTTTTCATGGTCTTTCAGTTTTTTCGAAAAACCCTCCCATGTATTTATACCACTACAAAAGGGGCTTAGTGTTTTTCCAAATAGCTTACAACAAAAGCAAAATACTTGATCTGATTCCCCAGAATAAACTAGTTACGACCGTGAAACACTTTCACCATTAGGTAACACACGTTTATAATTGTTGGAGGAAAAACGTCGCCTTGGAGTTGTGTTATTATATGGAAAATTCATTATTAGTTGATGTGGTCCACGCTTTACTATATCACATCGTTGAGCATCAGAAATACTTTCAGGCCATTTACATGGGTCATCAGGGATAGGAGTAAATTGAGATTCAGTTATTTTTGATATTGAAGGTTGCGTATTGGCAGGTAAATCACAACTTACATTTTCTGGAAATTCACAATCACTTTGATGCTGATCGTCATAGTCTTCTTTTTCTTGTACACTATAGTTTTCTTCATCCCTCTCGGTACTAGTGCCAGGTCTACTCTGCTCAGTAATCTTGAAAAAATCTGTCATCTTGGGCAATTTCGCTACAGCATCTCGAGCAGTGGCTGCTTCTTTTCTCTTTTGAGCACCACTTTTTGAACGTTTCATTCTATACAATGTCAATAAAATACTTTATCTGCACTCTGCAGTGTATATATATTGTCCCGGTATTTATAGCCAAACAGAATTCCAGACCATTCTATGATTGTTGCGTAACAACGGCATTGTTACGTCAATCGAATATTCAAGATTCTACCAGAAAATCAATCGAAATATTCTAGATTCTGCGAGATAAAATGACGTTGCATTCACTTATGATGTCACAAGCCAATTTCTTCCTACAGTTTGAATCGGTTGTAAACAAGTGTGCTGAACTGAAAATAGTCACGTAGCCAAAAAGCAATTTCAGACTAACTTGGGCCCCCAAAGTTGGCCTGGGCCCCCCCAATTGGGGGGCGGCTGCTACGTCTCTGGTATAGTTGCAGGCGGAGTAGGAGAAAAAGTTTTAAATTTTTGTCAGCATAAAAATAGTGCGATGACGAAAGGCAATCTCACCACGACTATACCGTGCACTAAATGCTCGTAGTTGGGCTAGACGGCGGATGCCAAACTTTTTTGAGTGCGACCCAAATGAACGTCTTGTGCCTCGAGTTTTAAACAGCGCTTTGTAGCCACGGAAAAAGAACACTTATGATATGATTATGACGCAATAATTCGATCCAATACGATAAAGCCACAAGAAATACGAAAATGTAGTAAATGAGTCTGTAATGGCATTGAAAGAACTTGAAAAAAGGAAAAAATTGCGTTTAAAAATGTACAAAAGACTCATTTTTGGCGGATTTGAATGGCCACTGAGCGACCCATTTTTTGACCTTTTGCGACCCAAACTTTGGAAACTGCTTGGCTAGATCACTCAATCACTCAAAAAAAATATGCCATTGCTTCGGAAAAAATTTACCAAATCACTAGAAAGAATTGACTAGTTTAACTTCGTGTTTTCTGCCATGAAGGAACCGCGCGGCGGAATGATTGGCGCGGCGATCCATGGTGCTGTTTACGACCTCTAGTGCTCAGCATTCAAAATTTTACCATGAAAAGCTTGCAGTCTGTTTGAACAAAAAAATTTTGCTGCACAATTCTGAGCTTAACTTGATGTTAGAATAAACCAGCTGGGTCTTCTGCCGCTGGGGTCGCCAGCAGTGTCAATAAAGTCAGGGTTAACAAGATCATTGTGGAGAACAGTAATAAAAATTTGATGCTTTTTCTGTTTATCAAATTATCGTTTCCAAATAAAAAAGTTCTTTAAAAAGCAATCGAGTTGAAGATAATAGGATAGGCGTAGCCTGATTTTCGACATACCGGTCTTCTATTTCTTTAAATTAGTGGGTATCGGGGATACTATGACGTTGAAGTGGGGAGGATGGCGGCGCCAAAGTTCAACGATTGTCTTCAAAAATTTAAACATTGCTTGTTGAGTAGTGTGCGTATTTCATGACTTGACGCGCTCCTTCTCGTAGTTAAATTTGTGAATTGAAGGTGCTGGCAGGATCTTTAATCTATGTGCTTTTGTTTGTTGCTTACGGCAGATAAAAAGACAAAGTTGGCCTTGAGTTTTCCTTGGCTTGCAAGATTTTTGCCATTATCTTATTTTCAAGTAAAACAACGGAAATGCCTTGCATACGGTTTTAAATAGTGGCGTTGTTTTCTTTTGATTTCCCTCCTGTCCTTACTGGCTACGCTTTATGTGTCTTGCTTGGGCGCACCCAGAAGAAAAGAAGCTATGATATACCTTAAAGTTAATGAACCCTATCCCAGTACGCCTATTAAACAATTTTTAAGGCAAAAACGTTACCTCTATATCAAATTTTACAAATTAATGGCCCTATTGTTTTATTCTGATTTTTTTTAATTTTGGTTTTTACTACATTTGGCTTTGCTCTTTATCCTGACCTCCTGCTTTTAAATCACGATTAGTCTTACGTACAAACAGCTTATCAACTATAAATATTCATACATTCTTTTCCCCATGCCTGGGGAGAGATACTAATTCTCCCAAAAGAGTTTTTACCCTGGCTATCACCATTATCATTTTTTGAGAAAACAAAGAAAATGCAACGTATAATCAAGCGTTAATTGCGTCGTCATTCTAACCTCTAATAGGGTAAAATTTTTAACATCTTGGGACTGGCTTTTGTTTAAGCTAAAAACATCAAGAAATGCATATTAAAAAGTATCTTCAACTATGATGTCACCACGACGCCATAAATTCTTTTATGACACACACCCCGCAGCTGAGATCAATCGTCCCAAGTTTCATGTTCGTACTCCTAGTAGTTTCCAAGGAGTTAAAGCAAAGACATATGCACACAAGATTGGCTTTATAGTATAAGTGTGCACATTGTGCGACCGTACGCCTTTACATGATCAGAAAAAATCTAATTTAAACAAAAACTTTGCTCAAGATCAGAAACTTCACCTTCAGAATTTAGATCTCCAAATAGCAAAAAGGTCTTAACTTTCACATAAATTTAAAAAAGTACTGAATTTGTGTTAATGGCGGCTGTAAATTGAAATTAAGTTTGTAATGCCGCCTCCAATAATAAAGAGTTTGTGCACCCCTGATGTAGAAAAATGAAGGCAACTTCCCGTCGATCATTGGAACCAAATAGTCAAGGCGAGTTGTAAAAAGCAACTTCCGATCTCGGCAACCAGAATCTGTTATTTCAAGCCTGCGATTTTTAGTGATCATTCTGCCTCTCTGCAGCTGTGTCTGTTTGTCTGCTTTGTGCAAACTCCTCAAAAATTACTGGTTGTACCAGCATAAAACTCGGCACGATCCATCACCATCTTAAGCTGAGTGTAACAAAGGGGTTAACCAGGTGAGGAAGACGTCACAATTGAAGATGATTACTTGGCCAAGGAAAGCGGTTTTTTGCTCAAAAGAGAGCTAGCACTCGACGAAAAAACTTCAACCAATTTCAATTTTTGTTGGAGATAAGATAACATCACAATTGACGATTAGTTTTTTCGTGAGATATCAGCAAGGTGCTTTTGATGGAAATAATTCCACAGCAATTTAAGCTTTATCGACTAGGCAACTTAGCGATTAAGCATTTAAACGACGTTTTTTAAGCATGCTTTTTCTTTCTTGATCCCTTCAAAAAAGCTTTGTTTCGTCATAATAGTTACTATCACCTTAAAGCTTCTGGTGCCACTTGAATAAAAGCAGTAGGAACCAGCAGCTGCACTTATTATCCACAGTCACTTTGAAAGCAAACGCAAATAGTGAAGATCATTACTGACATTCTGCCTGTTACAGCAGGATGGTATATTACAATACCAACATACAGGTTTAAATTTGTTTTTTAAATGCAAAATCAAGTACAAAAAACATAATAACTGAACAGCAGGAGGGTGGGACTCCTCTTTAGAATACCATTGTATAGTCATGTTGCGCATCTTAGTGTTCTAAGCCTCTAAAGCATTTATATATCTTAGTGTGAAATGTAGCGGGATTTTGATCACTTCAGCCATAACCAACTTATTGCAATAACTCAAATGTAAGTGCTTGAATTTTGGTTCAGAGTAACTTCGCCCTCCCCTGGCTGCCTTTATCCTACGAGCAACAAACATAGACGCAGTTAGACGCTTTAACTTTTGTAATTGGGCCTGCTATTGCAAAAAAGTTCCTTAATTCCTTCAAATACATCAACCACTTTAGCGTCTTCCGGTAACTTTGATTTTTGCTCCTACGTGCTTAGTAAAATAAACACATACAGGTTAGTGACATAATTCGCTGTTTGTAAGTAAGCAGACTCTTATTCTATTTGTGGGCAGTATTTATTTAACTGTATCTGTAGGTAGGTCGATATTGTGAGCGATGTTTATGAAATTAAACAGAAAAATAAGTCAGTAGGTCTACACTACTGTGTGAAGTCATAGTCATCAAACGTCCAATTGTACCTGTGACTGCTGCTATCCCAGTCACACGGTTTGGGGGAAGGTCTTAGCGCACAGCGCAAACTCAATCGCGGTATCAAAGAGCACTCTCAATGGTTGAATCACATATAATTATGAGACGAAATATCCGATCGATCATACACGAATGGCGTCGATACTGCGACAGGTTTTCTAGAATAATTTCACAATTATAAGCAAATAGCCAAACCTCACACTTAAATTGGACACAAAACATAAAAGAATAGAAAGATCAAATAGCGAATAGCGACGGCACGGCATTAAAGTACAACGATAAATAATTGTAATTATGAAATAATTATAATTTTATTATAATATAATTTTTATTATAATTATAATTTGCTAAGACCAGCACAACAGATTCACGTGACTTCACAATGCACAAAGAGTGCTTTCGTGCAATCAACAGGTTACGAAAGAATGATGATATCATTGTCACCAAACCCGATAAAGGCTCCGGCGTTGTCCTTTTAAACAAAAGCGACTACATCGATAAAATTAACAAGATACTTGATGATCAATCGAAATTTAGAAGACTTGGTCCGGTCTCCAGCAATGACAACATAGCCAGCATTTAATCGCGCCTTCAGAAGCGGTTGCTTGACTTAGTCAGAGCCGATCTCATGCCGAAGTGGATCTATGACGCAATACGACCAACTGGATCGCAAAGACCTCGAATGTATGGTTTGCCGAAAACACACAAAGAAGGCACTCCCCTTCGCCCAATAATGTCTATGACAGGTTCGTCTCATCACGAACTTGGCAAGTGGTTGGCTGGCCTATTACAACCTGTGTTGGAGCGGTTTTCGTCACATTGCATATCAGATTCGTTTACGTTTGCTAAGACCATGCAAAATCTTGACATCGACCCTAATGTCTTCATGTGTTCTTTTGATGTATCCAGCTTGTTTACCAACGTCCTCCTTGATGAAACCATCAAAATCTGTTCGGAAGCCCTCTATGACCAGTCTAATTCCAGACCAGTCATTCCAAAGGACGTATTTGTTGAATTGATGAAGAGCGCTACATCCTCAGTTAAGTTCAGCTTTAATAACACTATGTACAAGCAAACAGACAAAGTAGCTATGGGATCACCACTTGGTCCGGCTTTGCCTAACATCTTTGTTGGATATTATGAAGAAAAGTTATCTTCTAAAACGCAAAAGCCTCCAACATACTTCAGATATGTTGATGACACTTTTGCCATCTTCGATCACGAAGCTGAAGCAAATGAATTTCTGACCAAACTTAACTGCCTTCATCCATCCCTCAAATTCACCTTTGAAAAAGAGAAGGAAATGCCTACCGTTTCTTGATGTCTACGTCGAAAGAACAGATGTTAGCTTTGAGACCAGTGTATACCGGAAACCCACTTTCACTGGCCAGTATTTGCGTTGGGAGTCCTTTAGTCCTCTCAAACGCAAAATAAGTCTAATATCTACATTGGTGCATCGAGCTCTAATGATTTGCACCAAGCGTAGACTCAATGAAGAAATAGAACGGATCAAGAATTTATTACTGGACAATGACTATCCTAAAAACATCATCAACGCTCAGATCACCACCCATAAGCGATTTGGCCCTGAAAAGTGTCCTGTATACTTGAGAGTCCCTTGGATAGGTAAGCCATCCACAAACTTGGAAAAAGAAGTCAAAATCGCCGTGGAAAGCTGCTATGGTTCCGTCAGCACCCGCCTGGTCTTTACGTCTAAGTGCATGCTGCCTGTGGCCCGCAAGGATGTTCTACCTGCCATTCAAAAAAGTTTTGTCATATATGAATACAAGTGCCACCGTGATAGTCGGTACGTAGGGCGAACATCTCAACAACTACATGATCGCATCAAGCAACATGTTCCGCAATGACTAAGACAGCAATTGACTCGTCCACGTCGATCTCAACTACACAGATCGTGCAAACGAACCGACACCAAACCGGATTGTGACTCCGCCATTGGTCAGCATCTTTTAGATAATGATCGATGCGCATTAAACTATGATGATAAGCGGTTTTCAATCCTCGCCGTAGCACGCAGCTCTTTCCATCTCAATCTTTTAGAGGCTACTTATATCAAGACCCGACGCCCGGTGTTATGCAGACAGAAAGAGTTTGTTTACACTCTCAAACTCTTTCGATAATCGTAGCATTTGGCCTCCTGCCGCGCCTTCTTTAACTTTCGCACTTGCGAAATCTTTCTTTCGCGCGCTTTGCAATACAAACGCAATCATTGGCCTGTCTTGATTACGTAACATCCAAATTATTCACATAAAAGACTCATTCACTCTAGATCTTCCCTTTTGACGCGATACCGCCACTGATGAGAGCGTCACGAAAAGCTTATGGCTAAAACAGCTTTTTTCAAAGCTATATTAAAGTTAAAATTATGAGAATTATCAGAAAAACTCGTTGTTAATACTACGATAAATTACAATAGCTTATAATATATACCTTAACTGACTGTATGCGACTTTCCGACACGATTCAACTTTATAGCAGAGATTCCGCTTCATTCGTATTTTGATTTTGGGAAAAAAATGCCAAATGACTAGAGTGCCGTGGTTATATAGTGCTGCTAAATTACGAAATTCTCACGCAAGCACGTGGAAATAGACAAAAGAAAACTTCATAGAGAATGGCTGTCCTAGATCTTTTGTCTTAGTGTTGTTTACAACACAAAAGACGCTAATTATAACAGCAGGTCTCCAGCAGCTTATTCAAATAGAAAGAGGCCCTGCAGTTTAATCAGGGTGAGAAACAGTTTTAAATAAAAAATTTTATGAAAGGATTTTGTCTGTAACAGTACCTACGAAAGGAATGTTTTTTTCCTGAAATTCGGTTATTAGATTAACCATGTGATCACATGCAGGACATTTGGGGGGAGGTGTTCAGGGACAGTTTTATCTTCAAATATGTGTAGGGGACCAACAACAGGCGAGATAACTTTAGAGAAAACCTCGAGGGAATGTGGTTCCAATTCACGACCAGGAGCACTATTACAACTTGAAGATTTTCTCAGCAAGACATAATATACAGCTTAACTTAATCCATTTATTTTTTTGGTCAAAAGATTGCTTTGTGGGGGCTAAAGAGTCAAGGGACAAGTTAATTGGAATTTCTATACACAGCTTGGCGGCAAATCCTATAAGGCACAGTCTATAAGAAGGGTCTCTGCGGAGGGTCTGAAGGGGTTCTCTCCAGAAAAATTTGAAAAACTAGGATTGATTTGATACAATCTGGTGTACATCTTTTGGCAAATTTTCATCCAAAATGGGGAAAAATTATTATTCAAAGCTGGGGCAATTGTGTCTATTGTCCAGAAATTGACTTTCGCATGAGAGTTAGGTTGCTCATTTTATTTAGCTCTTCTGGTAATGATAACGTTTATTTAAGTTAATACAAGTTCTTACAGAGCATGCAAAAAACTTCAATATTGGTCAACGTTTCGAACAGCTATACAGCTGTTCTTCATCAAGACTAATAGTAAACGAATGCACGAGTGAGGCAATATAAATAGTGTGCTACGCAATTGAAAGAAAAAAGCAAAACAACAAGTTTAAAAGAGAATAATAACCAACTGTAGATTACGCCAAATTATCGTAAATTTCAGAATAAAAACAATTTTCTCTGTCATTGATTGCATTTTTAGAATTATGAATAAAAAAAGATTCAAGAAATCGGTGTTTGGTAAAATCTGTTTTAAAGGTTAAAATTTTGTTATGATCCCAGTCAGCTCGGTGATCTTTGGTAATGACATGCTTAACCAACGCCGTTTTTTATTAAATATTCACAGCTTCCCTGCTTGGCGATCAGCATAAAAAAGGGATAGTGTGGAAAACAAGCCGGCAAGCTTGCTTGTTGTGTCCTTGGCAAGGCACTTAAGGGGACGCCTCCACCTTTATGTGGCACACAGGTGGCCTACCCGTATTGCACCGCGTTACAATTGTGAGGTTCCTCACCCAGCATGTCGCAAAAGACTGCTCTTGGGTACCCACCAGTGGCAGTCCGCCTTGTTAAAATGTCAACAAGCGAAGGTTATAAGACACAATCGAGCACCGTTGCATTCGTATAAGACTCCTAATGAAAGGCTTTTGCATATTCATGTTGACATCATTGGCCCCTTACCGGTTTCCCATGGTTACTCTTACCTTTTGTCCATCATCTGCTGTTTCACCAGACACGTGGAGTTAGTCTCTTTGCGTGACGCAACTGCGATTGAGTGGGCAAACGCGTTTCTTTTACACTGGGTTGGTCGTTTTGGCTGTCCCACTCAGATGACTACCGATAGAGGTCGGCAATTTACCTCTTACCTGTGAAAGGAAATGTGCGAGTTTCTGGGGACGAAGCTGTCTCACACCACAGCGTACCACCCCGCAGCCAATGGGATGGTTGAACGCGTTCATCGTACGGTTGAAACAGCTCTGAAGCGCAACAATAATCCCTCTGCCAGGATCGAAAATCTCAGCCTTGTTTTACTTGGTATCCACTCCATGGTCAAGAAGGATATTGGCTGCAGCTCTCCTGAGCTTACATTTGGCACCACCTTGCGCTTGCCAGGACAATTTTTTTCAGACAATGACGACACCGTTTTGCACACAGAATATCATCGACAACTTGTAACTTTTATGAAATCACTCAAACCTTCTCTGCCTCGAGAGCCCTGTCGCTCGTAGCTCCTATTTGGGTAAGGCTCTACGTACCTGCACGCACGTCTTTGTGCGAGACGATGGTTCTGCGACATTATTGCAACCGGCCTACACAGGACCTTTCTCCGTTCTCGATGAGGAGGACAAAGACTTTATTTTAGACCTTGGAGACCGAACTAATTCGGTCTCAATCGACAGACTTAAGCTTGCACACATGTATATGACACAACGCCTGAACTGCCAGATCATGGAGACCACGACAATTCGGCTGCCATTGAAATCCCTTCCATCGCCACTAACGTCGGCCCTTCTGTACACCCTGACCAAGAGTCGGCGCCAGAGTTTCGTTCGCGCCGAGATAGAACCATAAGGCTCCCGGTTCGTTACAGAAGATCATTGAATAATTAAATTTGACCTTGCCCCTCTATTTCTCTTCATTTTATCTTTCAGTTATGTTTTATGCTTTA
The DNA here is from genome assembly GCA_963675345.1 of Trididemnum clinides. NCBI lineage: Eukaryota > Metazoa > Chordata > Ascidiacea > Aplousobranchia > Didemnidae > Trididemnum > Trididemnum clinides. Next base: position 36,294,279 of record OY776294.1, on the reverse strand, counting down.
TTTTTTGGGGGAATCTTTTTTTTTATCAGCCCTAGTAAGAAGCTGCCTTTATTTCATGACCTTAAGTCACCAGCAACACTTGGCTTTATACACGGAACGCCGTCTACGTTCAATAGCTATCATGATAGAAGTGACTAGTCGCAACATGGAGTGCATTCATTTTACTTGGATTAAAGTCGGATGCGTGCCGTTGCGCAACAATGTTTTAGCATATATTTCTTACTTATAGAAGCAGGACGAGCAATCAAAATCAAATTAATTTATTAGAATCATCTTCCGGAACAAAATGATATGAATGCAAAATCTGACCTGTGGCGTGCGTAGCGCAACCACTCCATACAAAATAGCAGATCTGAGACATGCGAAATCCGACCTGGGGCGTGCATAGCGCGAACGTGCCATAAGAAATAGCGGGTGATTATAAATAGGCATGGTAGGCATAGTACAGGTATAGAACAGGAATACTAGGCATACTACAGATATAGTAGGATGGTATGAGTCCGAAAACTGGTCACAGCAATATAACAAAGCCTTACTTCTGTCCCTTTAAAAATAATAAATTTTTAACTTTGTGAGATTAGATTGAGCATTGAGGGGATACTGGCACAGTGGGACTTTTCATTAAAAGCCGCACAGTATTTTTTAATAAAATGGAATTCGTTTTTACTATGCCTGTTTAGTACTACTGCAAACCGATGTTGTGTATGTGTGTTTGTGTGTGTGTGTGTAGAGATTATCAGTTTGGTTAATGGGATCATACAACAAGGATAGTGATATGCTGATGATTTGCTGCTTCTCAAAAAACGAATGGATTCATTTGTTGACAAATTCAACAAAAACAAACGTGAACTAAATATGTCGAGCTGAACTCAGTGAACACAAATTTGAACTGAATTAACTCAATATGATAACAAAATTAACTAACTTAACTAGTGCAAAAAATGCAAAAAGCAATATCAGAAAGTTAAAATGTGCTTTAATTAACTAATAGAAAAAAAGCATTGTTAAGATAAAGTAATTAAACATAACTAAACTCAAAAAACACTACCACAAAATCTGGGCTCAAAACTGCTACATGTGCATGCTTGTCTGCTATTGTTAGTTCTTTTCATGTATGTTGTGGTACTGCTGGCAGGGTGTTTATAAATAAGCATAGTACAGGTACAGTAGGCATAATACTGGTACAAAGATAGTTGGGGAGGTGTGCGACCGAAAATCAGTCACACCTATATAAAGAAATTTAATTTTGTAGACTGTAGTTATATAAACTGTTCTGATGTAAAATGGTAAGACCTGGGACAAAGAAAGTTTTGGAATTCAATGCTGAAGAACGAAAAAATTTTTTATCAGGATTTAGTAAACGAAAAAATGAAAGACGAAAAAAGGCACAAAATGAAATAGAAGAGCAATTAAAAAGAGAAAGATTTCGAATTCGAAAAGAAAGAAGAGAAGCAATGAATAATAGAATAGAAGAACTGACAAATATTAAACTGGTAAGGTACCAGTACACAATACAGAGTAACCATAGTGAGTGCCACCCATAAGAATTATTTTAATGCAAGCTGTTTTATGTTTGCTAGTAATAAGTAACAAGATTAATTTTTGTTCTGTGTTATTCTGTTATTGCATTCATGAGGAAGGTACTGAACAATAAGTTAATAATTGCTTGGTGTTAAGCAGTGTTTTGCAACCTTTTTTGTTGGCAGGCCAATTTCAAACTAGCTGAAAATTTTGCACACCAATCATACTGTAAACCAAAGGTTTTGTGTGCATAAATGAGCTTTGAAGCCATAGATTGTGACCATAAGAAATGGAAGAGCTATTACTGGAGGTGGATCAATTCTTTTATAGCGAGATTTCACATGATGATCCTGAAATTTAATATTAAGACTTCATGGAGGTCAAATTTTTTGAATTTCAAATTATTACATTCAGCTTTCCCTTTGTGCCACAAAAGTTTTTTATGGGCCATAGAATTTTAACTTGCTCGGTGCAGTTGCCTTGATGGCTGCAGGTAGCAGACCCCTGATTTGCTAGGGGTCAGCAAATAATTTTTCTAAAAGTTATCCCCAAAAAATTTACAAAAATAACTAGTTGTAAATAGTTGATCTCCATGTAAAAGTTTTCAACTTTAAATTTGAGAATAATTACTCTTGAAAACCAATAGAAAAATTTTTTAATTTTTGTTTCAACAGACTGAAATTTTGTGGAATAACTTCACCTTACTCTTACCATAGCCAACACTAACTCCAACCCTTAAACTATTCTGCAATTTTGCAAAATTTTTTTGTTTTACTTAGAAAACTGCAGACAGTGACACTGTTTCGATATATCAGGTCTCTTCAGAATCTAAAGAGAATTCAAAACAGTGTCACTGTCTGCAGTTTGTTAAGTGCATTACTATTCTCTTGCATTTCTTGTTTCAGTTTTGTCTAATTCTCTGTAATGCTTCCTCAGATTTCTGCGTTTCAGTATATTGCCTTCAGAAGTTAATTTTCAGAAAAAGTTTTTAAATTTTATTTTAGTTGAAAATACTGTTTGCCCCCAGTGTTTCCTCTTAAGATTTTAGCAAGTGTATAATTGCCAGTGCAAGTGCAAAATTGTTGGCAAATGTACAAAAATCACCGCAAAAATTTGAAAAATCATCAAAATTGTTTTATCACGTTGCCCTGCTTTCACCAAAGGTGTTCTTAAACTTACCAACCTTTTATCCATTAAATTCAGCAAATGCTTAAAAACATATAAAAGTTGTGGAAGGGGCCAAGGTGATTGATATGTATTTTCAGGAACAATCTTTTAAATGTTAGGACTACTGCTTACGATTTTTTTGTTGTATGCCTACTTGTACAACCTAAAGCTGGCTAGGTGCATGTTTCTTGGTCCTGGGCTGGCATAACCACAGTCAGGGAAAGACAAGCAGTTGCAGTGCCCCAATCACATTAAGAATATGTCAATGTTAAGAATATGGGTAATAGTGAGCACAGCAATAAAAATTAATGTTTTTTTTTCATACCTAATTCACGTTCCATAATCAAAAGTACCGTTTTTTTTTACGACAATCGATTAAGCCTAGAATAAAACATCAAGAGAGGTTGCACATAGCTGCTATATTTCTTCCCGGGTTTCTGGAGTTCCTGGCTATGTTTTGCTTGCCATGTTTGGTACCTAGGAAGTGCACCTGCTCACAGCTGACACAGCCAACGATTTGAAAAAGTCTTATTGGTTAATTTTAGGAACTGCAAGGAAACGGAATTTCAAAGTTGTGCAGTAGGAGGGCAATGTCAATTGATTTATGTTTCGTTTTCAGGCGGTTTGTCGTTGGAGAGATATAGCTGGTTAAAATTGGGGCATTCTTATTCAATCACTCTGTGTTAACATAACACAAGCATGAAAATTTGAAAATGGTCTGGTGTATTTTTTGTTTATATTGTCATCGACAATGGTAGCTTAAAAAATAAATATATCGGTACAGTAGGCGCCGCTTATTATGAGCACGGATAATATGACCAGCCGCTTATTTTGACCAATTTGGTACAATCCGGAATTTCTCCGTTTAATATGACCAAATTTCGGATAATATGACCAACATTTTCTCCATCTTTCTTGTTACAGCACAGTATTTTTTCCCGCCACGCACTTATAACTTTGCCTTTTCAACATATTGTTACACAGTGTACTAAATTTTACCGTTACTTGTAGTGTTAAAGTACTGTACTTTGTTTTTCTGCCAACGTCACACTGTTACTTCGGGTAAACGATGAATTTGACGGTATTTGGACTTCTTGTGGCTCTCGGCGTCGATTCAGGAGCTGTTATGGCGGCTTCGGTTTTTATAACTATTCGGATATTATGACCAAAATGGTCTGGTCCCAAGGTGGTCATATTAAGCGGCGTCTACTGTATTTGATTTAAAACTTCATATCCATCAAGCTCTAAGCAACACGATTAATTTTAATCAAGATAAGGTCAAAATTTCAAATAGGTTAATCTCAAAATTTTTCAAATTGACAAAAACAAAAAGGGCACAAAAAGTCTCCGAACTTTGACGTTGGGTGCAGGTCAGCTTTGCAGTGGCGTGCTGGCGTTTGTACGGAAGACATAGTACGGCCATGCTTAACTCTCGGCTTTTGCGATAAAGCGTTGCTTTTGCTTGATTTGTTTTAATGCCCTCTTTAAAATTTTTACTAGTTACTATAGTAATCTTGTAACGATTACCCTCCTGCAAGAAAGATATTTTTTTTATCAATATCATGCTGTGACAAAATAGCAGCGGATAAATAACATAGTTGCCGTGTTACTCCATCAGAATTTCGGAACAAAAGGTCTTGAGTTTAAAACTTTACAAAAACATCATTGGTATTCATCAGCAAGTACATGTGGAACTTCATTTGCTGCGTTGTTCTAGCAAAAGGTCTTGTCAGAAGTGTGTGCGTGGTGGTATGCATGCGCGGAATCGTCACGTCCAATCCTGCAAAATCGCGGAGAAAATGATGCAAAAAGGAGTTTTTTGTGTAACAAAATAGACACTACAAAAGTAATGTGTTACAGGATCGGCTTCGGAATAAAAAAAATAATAATTTTTGATTTTCCGTAGCTGAACGGAAATAGCGCCTTTAGTTCTCGCACGCCTTTTTTTCGTGATTTGGCATTTGGTGCGTTTTTTGCTTAAAACCGGACGAGGTTAACATTTTGATTCGCTGGCATCTTGCTCCAAACAGTAAATAGTAACGTTCTTGCATTTTAAAGTATTTTGCTTTTCATCTGTTGTGGCACGAAGGTTGGATTTGTTTTTTGCATTCAATTTATTTTTACAAAGAAGCCCTCGGTGAATTTTTGCTCTTTTTATTTGATATTTGGAAGTTATTCTGAGTTTTTGCATTCCATTTATTTTAACTGAGTTTACCGCAATAAAGAAGTTTTTACTTAATTGTTGTGGTGAAAAAAGGAGCGAAGGCCCTGGAGTTCCTCCCGGGCACTTGTAGACAAATTTTCGTTGATTGAAGATTTGTGACATAATATTCTTGTTGGTAAATTAGCAAGATTTAAAAGTTGAGCTCATGTGATCTTCAGCTTGTGGCCTAGATTTTTTGCACGGATCAGATTATCAGAAGTTCAGAGTAAACACTGTTGAATAGTTGAGATTAGCATTGCATATGTAACTCTTTTGAGGTTTTCAAAATTGTAACTTTAAAGTTTGGTACTACTAGAAATCAATTTGCAGAATTCCAAAGAATGTTTCTCAATGTCTTACCTTTTTAAGCATACTGACGTCATTCTCGTGATTTATTTAATCTCATCGTTTTTTTGAGTTATACAGGCAATCTACGCGCTTTATATGCATGTTCACACGAATGACGTGGTTATTTCACAAAGTAATAGTATTGCAAATAATAAAAGCCTCCCTCCCATAATTTGACGAGACCATTCCTGGGCGCGTTTTGTCCTTTTGGACTCATCAGCAGGGCCTGTCCTGTCATCACCAAAAACCAAAAGTTTACGTCCAGGGATGGTCTCGTCAAATTATGGGAGGGAGGCTTTTATTATTTGCAATACTATTACTTTGTGAAATAACCACGTCATTCGTGTGAACATGCATATAAAGCGCGTAGATTGCCTTTATAACTCAATAAATCGATGTATGATACGGTTATGGCGATCACGTGCAATGTTCATACAGATAAGGGTTTTGAATAGATCTCGCTTACTATAAACTCTTTAAGTGGAACACTGCATTATTTAATCTCATTATCGTTTTCACAAGTTATTTTAAAATAACTCTTTGTGGATGTGTTGCTACTGATCAACAAAAACTGCTGGTCTTCAAGATCGTTTTTTGTGATACCTCGGTGAATGAGTGTTTTATTTTTTAGGACCACGGGATCGAACCGAGTTGCATTGACTTATCGTCGAACACTGTCGACCTGCCCAATCACAGTGTCACTGTAGTTGAATCGGAATTGTTTGATCCTTTTTTAAATGTTTATATTGGCGATAATAAAGATGATGAATCATCAAATGAAGAGGTTATAACGTCCATTTCTTCGCCAGTTGGACTTCATGAAGAAGCCAGAAGAAAGAAACTTGATATTGGGTGAGGTGGATTAGACATCTGATCATAGGAAAACCTTTATACTCCTCAATACGCCAACTTACGTTTAAACCTGCTTCAGAGTTATGAGTCGTGCTAACACAGCGCGTTTCTACAACAATGAACAAGCAAATCTGCCTAGCGACCTCGCAGCGTTCAAGTCATCGTTTTCCCATAGATGTCATTGCTCTCGGAAGAGACCTTAGTACTGACCTAAAACAAAAAGTTGAAAACAAGCAGATGCGATGCTCGATTTGCTTTTAAGTCGTTGCGATTTGCAGGATGCCAGGTTCTTTGAAATGGTTGCCTCCTTTATCGGAAATCGTTGCATAACAACCACCAATCCTTAAATTGCCATTCGGCAATGACCTTTGTAGCTTTTAGAAAAGGTAGCGTGTACGTACACTGTACATCAGAGATCCTTGATTTCTGTTGTCGGTTTTGTATCTGTTTTTTTTTGATAAACGACAAAACCCAAAGGATTGTCGATTTTATGATTGATATTGTTTTTCGCCTGAATTTTCACGTTTTGCGCCAAATAAAATATTTTTTACCAGTAAAAAAACATTGAATTACACTGAAAAATACGTTAAAACGTCATACCTCCAGAAGCTACCAAAATATAGGATGTTTCCATTTAGAAACTACCATCTAGTATTTCTTACTAGTTGTTTTTCAATTCCAGGAAACTGCCAGTTGGATAGGGTTGCAAGTATTTGTAGAATTCGACTGTTTTAAAATTAAATCGTCCGAAATTAGTTTTTGAACTACTGATAAACGCTGAGCAGTGGAGGCTGAGCTCAGCCACATGTTTCTACCTATAACCTTTGCTTTTGACTGCTGTTGTTGGTTTTCTATCAAGACTAATTGCTGCCCTGTTGTACATTAAAAATATCAGCTCAGTTTTCAGTCATTGCTTGTAATAACATTTTATCCTAGTGCGGTTTATGAGATAGCATCAATTACAGCATTCCAGTTTTTTGACAAAGAGTAAGATCAGGTAGCAAAGTGTTAATGTTAATATTGTGCTAAACATATTTAGGTTTAGCAAAACTGCAGACAGTGACACTGTTTCGACCTAACAGGTCTCTTCACTGCAGTTGGTGACCGACAAGAAGCTAGAGGCTTTTAATAGAGCATAGCTTAGACCGCCACACTTGCGGGATCTATACTAGATCCACTCGGTGGAAGGTCTGTCAGTACCCTGCGAAGCCGTATCACTCGTGAATGAGTGGCGGTTGTCGCAGGTGCACTAAGTCTAGCAACTGCTAGAACAATAGTGCTGTCACAGCCTAGTGGTCACAAGGTCTTACATGTATAGTAATGCAAGAGGCTAACAATGCACATAGCAAAACTGCAGACAGTGACACTGTTTCGACCTATCAGGTTTCTTCAGTGCAGTTGGTGACCGACAAGAAGCTTATTAAAAGCCTCTAGCTTCTTGTCGGTAGCTTTATTAAAGTTTAAACTTTATTAAAGTCTTATTAAACTTTATTAAAGTTTAAACTTTATTAAAGTCTCTAGCTTTATTAAAAGCCTCTAGCTTCTTGTCGGTCACCAACTGCAGTAAAGAGACCTGATAGGTCGAAACAGTGTAACTGTCTGCAGTTTTGCTAAGTGCATCGCTAGCCTCTTGCATTACTATATTTAGGTTTGTTTCCCAAAGTTGTTCATTATATATTATTTGCTTATTTTGCCTGAATTTTTTGTGTATTTGACTTGCATTTTTTTTTACAAAGAAGCCTCAAAGTCTTCTTCGTTTCATTTCACGTGTTGTTGCTTTTTTTTTGCAAAGCAGGCCAAATAATTTTCTACAAGGTAATTGCCAGACTTTTAATAAAGTTATGTCCAAATTCTTGAAGAGTATTTTTTGAGCACAAAAGTTAACAAAAATACTACAATCGTTTAGCGGTATCCCTGAAAGGCTCTTTTTAAGTACGGCTATTGAAGGAAAGAGGCTGGCACCAGAGGACCAGGGAATATGGCTTCAAAAACGTGTGTGCGTCTCGATCTCTTTAAATGACGCATGATTTTGGAGGGCGAATCGTTGAATTGTGTTCACATGAATCAGACTGGACTGCTCTTTTTCCTGACATCACTGATCGGCTCCTGGTAACGACGGCAGCTTGCCAACAATACTTTGTAAATTGATCTCCTTCTACTCAAAATTCATGTCGTGTCTTTTTTTTAGTAAAAGTATGGCTGCCATTCAGCGGTTGAAAAAAAATCAACGAACTTTAAAAACGCAAACTCCGAAGATGCGGCGACAGAATAAATCGACAAAGAAGTTCATGAGGAAGAAAAAAAGAAAGTCAGGAAAATCTGAAAAAAATTAAATTGTTGCCCAATACTGTAAACTGAATGATTTTGGGCATAATTTGAACCACTTTCGCCATCCCAGCTGGACGTTCATATTTCTAATGCTATTTGAATTAAAAAAGGCTCGAACCCTATTCCCAGACTTGTGTATAACAGGTTAAGAATCTTAAGATCTAGAGGTAGATCCACTTATTATTTCTCGTAGTACAGTTACACTGTATGTCTACTGTTCTTAAGCTACAGTCCGTGAGGAATTTTCAAAGGGTATGCTACACTCTTCACTTTTAAGTTACCCATGCGATTTAGCGCCCTTCACACGTAACCTACATCTGGAAAAAAAGTTGTGATCGTAAAATGAGAAAGAAACGGCTAGAGAGCCCTAACCACAGCTATATCTTTAATAAAGGCTATCGTAGTAAACACATAAAACAAAACGGCTCTCGCCGCAGGTTTTTCTCCCAGAAACTCATTATTATAGAAAGTAGGAAAACGAAACTCCACCGCAACTTTCATCAGAGCAAAGCAAACCTTGGTATCAGCAAAAAATTCAATTTCTGTTCCCCTTTCCAAATCTCTCGAAAACTTGTTATTGGTAGTCCTTATTTTTCAAACAAGCAAAAGGGTCCACCAGTTGAGTTTTTAAGAACCACGGTACGTGTGATATGGAAGAAACTGTTATTACTTCTGTGGCAATGAAAATATTGCTTAAAGGGATGATTCAATAACTGCTGGTTGTGCCATTGACTACAGCAAGTTGTGCTGTTTAAGTTACTGTAACTTTTTAATGTGGTTATTAATACATCATCAAGACGATATTGTGACGTAATACATCAACACAAGTATTGAGTAAGTATTGCACCGCGTGATGTGTGCGAGGAAATTTGAAATAGAAAGATCCTACATTTTTCATGTTATTGCAAATATGGGTTTTGTTTCTTGGTGGTGAAGGGACAGGCCCTGCTGCATGGTCTCGTTAAATTGTGGGAGGGTTTTTTTATTATTTGCAATACTATTTGTGAAATAACCAAGTCATTCGTGTGTACATGCATACAAAGCGTTTAGATTGCCTTTATAAATCGATGTATGATACGGTTATGGTGATCACGTGCTATGTTCATAGAGATAAGGGTTTTAAATGGATCTCACATACTATCAACTTCGAGCAGTACACAGCAAGTATTGAGTAACTTATTAATGGATATGAGTGCACGGGAGGCTTGTGGGTTAAACTACATGTGAGATAGGCGTGCATACTAGATGGGCCTGGCTTAAATCAAAACTATAAGTGAAAGATCGTAGAGTTCTGGTTCTATTCCCGCAAGAAATCGTCTTTAAAAAGCTCCATCTTTTGACTACCGGAGACTTTATTAGAAGTGTTAGTTTCTTTGTCTAATCTACCTCAAAGTCCTCCGATTACACAGGATAGTTGCAGCCACAAAGAACTCGGTATTGTTCATCCGCCAGCGGTTGGTCTTTTACTGAACTCGGAGGAGGGGTCTTCAGCTATATTACAAAGGGTCAGACCAAATGTAAAAATTAAGTTTCATTTGAGTGAAGTCCCCTCACTGTGAGCAAGCTCGTCTTATAAACGTTGAACTGCGTCACGGTTGGCTGGGTCGCGCGCGAATTACTCGCCTCCACCCGCTCGTCTTTGACGTCATTTCGTCGCGCATGTTCCCGGTTGCGACTGGAGTGAAGAGTTGCGAAATTTGTTCGTTTTCGAACCGAGCAAAGGAGAGTCCTACGGAACCCAGGAGCTGCGAATGTATAAATGATCGGGTTTACGCAGGCGTGCGCGTACGAGAAGCAGTTCCCGAAGTCTTCCAGCAACAAACGCAACCAGGCGTGTTCAGAGCCACTAAAACTCCTTGACATCTAAAAAGAATACAATATGTTTGAGAAAGAAAGAACCTAAATAAGCACCGGATTTGAGAAACCGCCTGCGCAATTTTTGAGTGAACAATCGATCTTGCTGTAGTGGCAATGCAGGCCGACCGAGATGGAAAATAATATTTTTTCAAAAGCATCTTAACTGAGTCACATTTACCTTGCAAAAAACGGCCTGAACCTGAAATGTTAGGTTTATTGCATACGCTCGGTCCTCAGCTGACTGAAGGTGAGATGCTTAATCCAGCAGTAATTTTACCAACCTTTAAGTCTTTGAACCTTCACAGTAATTTATAGCACAACTTGTGTTCATAGCTTTCGGACTTACCAGTAGGCTAACTGATGACACAATACATTTCTATGGCGAAATTATTTACTATCTTTCCCAAAGATACAACGTTGCAGTCAATGCGAGATTCGAATGTTTGACAATACGATTGTTTCCGCCATCAACTTCCCCAATGTTAACGCAACTTATTTGTGACAAACACATCGGATTAAAGTCTGATTTACACAAGGTAAGCACGGCCTAACGTTTGTTTGCGAGCGGCTTCCAACTGAGCCAAAATTAAGAGTGAAGCCACGCTTCCCTCAATGTAGACCAGGCTTTTGAGGGTAAGCGCATCACCTTCTATCCGCTCATTATTTATAGCTTTGGTTGAAAATACTAAATTCCAAAGTTAGGAATAGGCAATTTATGTTGTTGCCGTAACGCTCGTTGATTTCTCTCCGATAATTCGCAAGCAGGAACCTCCCTTATTAGACTTACCATCACCATTCGGTAGAGATGGTGAGGAAACCAGCAAACCAGGAACGCGATAATGAGCGAGAAGACCATGAGAGTGGTGCGAACGCTCTCCTTCCGATCATTCATCTCCCTTGAACTGAAACCAATAAGTCCATATTATTTAGCGACAAAAAATAGATGTTTACTTATTCATAGAGGGTGCATTCTTATTACTTTTGTCACTCAGCAAACCGGATAAAACACTGTTGGGGTACTGGTCGTAAAAAAAGTAAAATTTTGAAAGTTTGTGAGTTTTGCTGGTAAAATTCTTGCATTTTTTTTTATTTAGTGTAACAACGATGTAAGGCCTGCAGAATATTCTTACAGCCAACGGCCTGAAAAACATTTTTACAGTTTATTCAACATTTTTCGAAGCTGTTCAAGCTCGGTTCGTAGTTAGGTTACTGTCGGCACAATTTGTTTCTGCCACAGGCAACGAAACCACGTAGAGAATGGAACCACACAGAGAGTTACCACGTAGAGAGTCACAATAAAGTGTTCTTCCACATCCTACAACGGCACAAAAATCATAAGGAAACTGAATTCTTCAGGGAGTTTTGAATAGGTTAGCGCTCATTACGTCACGGGGAAATGACGTGTAATATGAATCATTAATGAAGCAATTTAGCGCTTAATTGATTAACTGCAAATTTAAATAAGAAACAAGAGAAGCGATGTGACTAAATTTTATGATAAATTTTTTTTTGTTTTTGAAGTCATAGACTAAGAGATAAAAAATTGTTAAAATTTATAAAGATAAAAAGTTAGTTTGTTTTAGCATGGGTTGATGTTATTTTGTCGGTGCTCAATTTGCAGATACGATCAGTATCGTACCATCGACCCCAACCGAACAAAAGCATGAGCTCACAATTGCGAATCAACAACGCGATACGAGTACTGTCGATACTCAGAAATCGCAGCTTGGATGTCGGAGTTAAAAATTTCTTTTGAAATCATATTTTCTAAATAATAGTTCCGGGTGCTGACATCTGATTTAACCTATTATTACTTGCTAGATGGGCGGCTTTATCGTTCCGTCCAGTTGATAAAAGTAAAATTATTTTCATTCATTTTATCACGTTAGGCCAAGAAGTATAAAATTTTGTTTTTACATTAAATATTTACACAAGAAGTGTAAAATTTTGTTTCGAGAAGCTTTGTTGATCCTTGGCTTTTCATGGTAAAACACGGGTCTTTCTAAAAAGATTGCACCCTGCAGCCAAGAATATCAAGTGTGGCGGTCTAAGCTATGCTTTATTAAAAGCCTCTAGCTTCTTGTCGGTCACCAACTACACTGAAAAGATCTCAGAGGTCGACACAGTGTCAATATCAACTTTCATATTGGCAAAACCAACTGAATTAAGCCTGCTCAATGCAAAGCAGGGATAACCTAGTTTTCTGATCAAATCACTAAGGTAACATGCAATACCACAATATTACCAAGAAACATACTGCATTTTAAAGGATAAAAAGGTGTCCCTCCCCCAGAACTACCCCTTCGATATTGATATTTTGTTTGGGAAGAGTTTCACTTTCCCGTCCTTCACCTCAAATACCTCTCCGGTTAGGCCTCAACAGTTTTGAAATGTAAAAATAAAAAGATTTGTTGTGGCAGCGTTTAGCGGTTTGTCAACTAACCATCCAACTCAAATCTTGTCATCACTAACAGAAAAATAATTGTTTAGCTTTCCAACCCTTTATGATTTGACTGATAGTTTTACAGACTAAAGGTGTCGAGATACGGTATAACTGAACCGAAAATTTGAGGGTTAAGCCCATATCTAAATATTGTATGAATTAATTTGAAGAAAAATTTGATTGGAAGACAAAAATAGCCTAAACCAATTTTTCATCTAAATTTGGCTGGATTGTTTCTACATGTAGCTCCAACTGAGGTCTCAACATGTTTGTTTAGGAGAGCTGGGGGTTCTGAAGGTGCAGACCACGAGTAGTCTCGTGAAAGTTGTTCCAAAAAATTCAACTTCAAAACGCTGATTTCCAACACAAAAAATTTATGATACTCAGCCATTTTGTGGCTTGCGAAGACTTCAGTTTAGTAAAAATAGCCCGAACCATAAAAGCTGTGAGTATCCTAAGTATATTGGGCTCATTTTACACAAGCACCGGTGCAATGTGAACTCTGACAGACCATCCACCGCAGTGGACCTAGTATAGGTCCCACAAGTTTGATGGTTTAAGCTATGCTCTATTTAAAGCCTCTAGCTTCTTGTCGGGCACCAACTGCACTGAAGAGACCTGATTGGTCGAAACACTGTCACTGTCTGCAGTTCGCTAAGTGCATCGCAAGCCTCTTGCATTTACATATGAACTCTATTTCCTAAAGATTTAAGTACGAATTGAGCATGCAGCAAAAGATTTTTCTACGTGATTTAATCACAGCATGTTTGGTTGGACGAAGACTAAACAGTGCTCTCGTACTTTACTTTTGAAACATCATGTTATGGAGTTGGCGCCATTAATTACGCAGTTATCCACCAGATGCAAACCTTTAAAATTTCCAACTTTATTTGAAAAATGATTTTGAACTTACATTAGACCATAAATCACTTGTTTCGCGATTATGATGTAAAAGATGGAGACCAAGAGAAAAGGAATGACAAAGGTAACCACGAGAAGTAAGATGCTGTAGATCGCATCAGCTTTGCAATCAGCCCAAACACATTCCAAAATGACAGAACCTGTAAACAGTTTGTTGCTGGTAAGAAAAAGCTGTGACAAGGAGTACAGGTGGCGGTCAAAACACTTCTATAAGTAATCACGATTTGATCCTGGCAACAGCGATAGGGATCACGAGTTCAATCCCAGCAATTATTGTCTTGACCGGGGCAATAGCATAATGACTTGAGCGTCCGCTTCGCAATCGGTAGACCTGGGGTTAATTTTCCCAAGTCAAGTCATACCAAATAACTTTAAAAAATGGTATTTACAGCTTCCATGCTTGGTGCTCAGCACAATAGGGATAGTGCGGAGAACAAACCGACTATAACCGGCTATAAACCGGCTAACACGTAACGGGATGCCTCCATCTTAATGTGGCAGACAGGTGGTGGATCCAAGCAGTATACCCATTGTGGTGGCCCAGTGTGACAAAAGACTTGCAAACAGAGCATGAGCGCACACGCACATGAGCGCACACACAGTGTATGTATATCTTCCTGCATGATGCTTAGAGCGAATAGCTCAAACGAGGAAGAAGAATGATTGTGTTTTCGTGTCTCAGAAAATCCCGCCAACACGATTTCCTCTGCTTGGAAAATTTTAACAAACAGTTAGTTTGATAGAAACAACATTAAGCAATTCAAACAGAATTTTGAAAATCCGAACAAGATTTGGACAATTATTTTATTCTCAGCATCTTTACTACTTTCCTGCAAATCTGAAAAAATAATGCAGTAAACTTCAAAGGATGTTCAATTTTTCCCGCTCTCTCCCGCTACTTAGAGACAATTCATTCTTTTGTTAAGAACACTGACAGTTTGTTCATGAAAAGTTCACCTTGTCCATGTTCTTCTTTTCTCAAATTGTAATAAATTAAATTCGGTAGGGCGAGACTCGAACCGGAGATCCACATTGTTATGACGATGATGCAACCGGATCGTTTCTGCTCCATTGAAAGAGAGCTCTTCCTAAAACGGAACGGAAGTAGGAGCCCGGAAAAGCGAAGAAAAGCGAGGGAGCACATGGTAAGGATGCTGACGGACATAGTTTGTAGGTTGAGAAAGTGCAGGAGCCTGCACAAACAAGATCCGAAGACCCAGCGAGGAACTGTGTGGGTGATCGCCTAAAAGTAATGACGTAATATCAAGTCCAATTACAAAGTAAAAAAAGAAAAAGTGAAGTTCCTTTCCCCTTTTTTCGAAAATGCGCGAAACATTGTTGTTTATGGAGTCGTTGCTGTTTTTTGAAAGAAATCTTTCACTTAAAAATTTAATAATTTGTGTTTCGTTTATTCAAGATAATTGGGTGACCGGTATCAAGTTTGATCTGCTACATGGAAAGTATAAGTGACGACAATAGCAAGACATCATGCGACTAAAGAACAAGCAATGCAACCTCTGTGGGAGCTCATTAAAAGGTTTGAGAATACTGATCTCCGTTTATTCTTAGTTTATTGGTGTGATTAGGGACAATTACCAGAAAGTGAAGAAATTCTTATGGTAAACGAGGTTATTATTGCTTTGTATTTCATGTAAATCAGAAAAACTTTTATTTGACACACAACTAGTTTTCAAAAAAAATTACCAAAAATTCTCTTGCTAGATGGCACAAGTGAGCTATTTTATGCATGTAATCACTCGCCACAAGTGGCGCTATCATGTAGATAAAAATTGATTTTTCCGATCTCAAGTTCGCTTCAAAATCATGTTTTTGAAACGTTTGGTGACGCAAAGAATCGAGAAATCATTTACCCAATTATATTATTCAAATAAGTGATAATTTATGGAATTAAATCAATTTTATTCTCCAAACAAAACAAAGCAGATGGGGACTCTTCCGAAAAAGGATTTTTTGGTGTCTTCTTCACCTATGAAAAGCACTCACCTGATATGGACAGCTTGCCACCAAATAAATCAGATCCGAAACAGCTAGATTTAATACCAGCATGCTGTGAATTGGATGTTTGATAATGCGCTCTGTCGTCATGGTGATCCAGATGACAAGTCCGTTGCCAAGGAGACCGAGCATCAATAAAGCCACGATGACAATTGGGATGGTGACATGCCGAAGCGAATCGAGAGATGTTATCGAAAGATTTGCTGAAGAAGAGCACATTATTAACGGAATGACGCGTCCCAGCATCGAAAGCGACGTAGTTAGTGCAAAAGCAACAGAATTTGTGAAGTGTTTCCCTAACAACCAACTCATGTGAAATTTGCAATTGCAACCAGCTGTCTGTGCGTATGCAGTGACGTTAACAAACAAAAAGCCATGGTTCGTTTCCTTACATTCAGTATCAGCGGTGGAAATGCACTGTACCGGTGCCGGTAGCGCTCATAATTCCGAAACAGGTCTAGACACAAGTTCTTCCATAGATAACGCGTAAAGATTTTCTGTTTCTACTTAATGAAAATAAACCCACTCCGGTAATAAACTAAAACAAATTTTGGCAGCGTCTCAGAATTTATTGATTCTGTTTCAGGAAAAATGATGTTGTTGTTTCTGGCTGTAATTTAATGGAATGAAAGAAACCTCCAATGAGGTCGTGGCTGCTACAGTAAATCGGCAACAAACAACTTTGTCTAGAGCTTAGATTTTTGTGAAAAAATAGACGCACTATCTATGGAACCGGATTCAACTTCTTAGTTTGGCACTCAGCAATAGAAGAAGCCTTGGAAGAATATGAAACATGGAACCAAAATCAGCGCTCTCACATATAAAATCGCAATCAGCGTTTCCAAATTTATTTACCAATCTTACTTTGGTTGCTTAGATTATTTCCTTCACAACCAGATAAATTGTTGGTAGTCCATGCTTGAGGGGTTGGAGAAACACTCCAGTTTCCCATATTTCTCTCTTTGCTTTAGTTAAGTCAGATCCAAAACAACATGAAATGAAACAATGTTGTCAATTGCAGTGCCAAACAAAAGTATAAGACTACCTTGTAATTTTAGCAAAAAACTGAATAATTTTGTTTTTCAAACATTTTAATCACAATAATCAACATTAATTTTGCAATTTATGCATCAACACATTGCAAACAGTTCGAAAATAACAAAATGTGCAGAAATTTTGTTGACTATTAGTATTTGGTGCGTCTCCCTCTGTTCTCAATCCCAGCCTGTAAACGTCGTGGCATGCTGTGTATCAGGGTTTGGCAATACTCAGCCGCGATTTCAATGACCCAAACTTTTTTATCACAACCACAAGTTGTTTGACAAATAACGGTTGCTTTTCTGCGACTATATCTTTAAGAAATTTTCACAAATCTTCTATAAGGTTTAATTGGGGGCTGTTTTCAGGCCATTACAAAACTTCCACTTTCTGGTTTTTCAAAAAATCAGATACAATTCTTGACCTGTGGCATGGGGCGCCATTATGCATAAAGATCTCCTACACTGATGAATGTCCATATGAATTTTCAGCTTATCTTCAAGTAGTACTAAGCACTTTTTGACGTTTGTGGTCCTACCAGGGGCAAAAAGTACAAACCAGCTGGCCCATTGCATGGCGTGACCCTTCAAATCATTTGAGTGAAGGGGTGTTTCTTAGTTGAAATTATGTATCTATTATTGTATCTCTTTCCTTTTAATCTACAAACGTTTTGCTTCTTTGCCTCAAATTGCAAAATGGTTGATTTATCTCTGAGCAATACTTTACTCCAACGTTCAGTGGTCCAATGTTGATGTGCTTTAGTAAATACTAAACGCTCGGCTTTCATGGATTTAGTTAGTAATGGCTTTTTAGGGGGATTTCGCGATTTTAATCTGAAATTGTCTGCCAATCGGCGAGAAACAGTCGTGCCACTGACTTTGACGCCCTTTGCCAATAATGCAAACAGCACTGTTTTATCGAACTAGTTGAGGATCGAACAACTATCCACTTCATTGATTGATCATTTTTCACAGTGGTTTTCTTTGGTCTACCACTTCTCTTCAAGTCATTGTAACTCCTCCTCAGTATCCAACTGACTATTGCTGTGTGAACTGCTGTTTTGCTGACATTACATTTCGCATTAATTTTGCGTTCTGAGTAGCCTTCTCTGTATAATGTGACCATTTGAGTATGTTAAACTTGACTGAGAGACGTTTTTTTGCCCTTTTTTGCAGCTAAGACTAATCACAAAAATAACTCAATCCTGTCACCCTAGGCAACAAAACGCGAATGAAATTGCATTTACTAATTTCAAAGAGCACCAAGGTGACATAATCACACCAAAGAATACTAGAATAGGTACTATCATATAAAAAATGGAATGATACGACACAGTCATAAAAAACTCACTTTTTTTCAAAAGGGGTCTTAAACTTTTGTTAGATACTGTATAAGATAAAAATATTTAAAAAAACACTTTGGTGTCTGCTTCATCGATCAAATGCGAGAACGCGGATTAACGGCAAACCGATGCAGTTCTTTGTTGATAAAAAGCAATAGCTATAACAATCGCTGTCAAAGGAAAGAATAGAGGTGGTATCAGTGAGACCTCCGCCTGACTTTCGTTATGTGCCCTCCCACCTTCCTGGTTATCTCTTCTCCATTGCATCTCACTAAACATTCCACCTCAATTCGAATCTATTTTAACAAATCAACAAATATTTTTTCCTGATTATATTTTTTGCTGAACCTTTTTTCAATAATTTGAAGCTACAAATTGAATTTCAGCTTTCATTCTTCAATCAACTTTTATTATATTTCACAATCGATAACATTTTTTGACTCTAATGTAATAAGACTCTTTTCCTCTGACGTCACAACGCATTGAAAACGGCGGGAAATCGATGATTTGAAGATTGACAAACAATATTGAAGAAGGTGCAATTTTTAATTTCAATGGTACTGATTTTCAGTCACAGATTGGCCTTAGGCACTTTAAAGCAAGCTGTCCCCTTCGCAAAACAAACTTTAACTTCACGCTCATAGTTCCATCATCACACGATGTCGGTGGAAGAAATTAATCTCACATAAAACAGTTTCTCCTAAAGCAGACGTCTTCAAACTTTTCACTGTTTTGGCCCACTTTTGTATTGCATAATATTTCTTGTTCCGTTCCTTAAAGTTCTACCAACATCAATTTTCCTATTTTCAATCCAGATTGATCGCGCAGAATTCTTTCTGTAGGCCTATTTTCTCAAAATTTGTAGTTTTGATTTCAATTTAAATTGAAAAAGAGGATCTATTTCTGTAATCGATTTTTACGAAGTCTATATTTCCCTATTTTTGTCCGCTTGGGGAAATATGTTACAAAGAGTCACGATTGAAGCTTTGGCCTTTATGAATTATGTGATGTGGCCTACTTGTGAGCCATTGCAAACCGATTGAGATCCGCAGTTCCCAATTATAAAACTTGTTTTGCCGTCCCCAAATCAAAAAATTGTTTTTGACATACATCTAAGTAGAGAGGATGAGTGAATCAAATCACATCCATGTAAAATTTTGGACGCTGCAACATTTCTAAAAAAACTGAGAGTACCATTAAAATGTGAAATCGATCCAATGCTGACCTCATTTTTGATCTAGCGCGGTGATCATAAGACGAGTGAGATTGGTTTGGAGCCGCCAGCCTACCAAAAAAATAGAAGACATTTTTCAAAGTTTACTCAAAATTTGCTAAAAACCAGCGCTTTTGGCGTAAAATTAAGGAAAACATTTTTCTTTTAAATTCGCAAACGCGATATAAATTGTTATTTTCGCTTCGATGCGTGGTTATAGTCAGATGACATCCTTTTGGCAAACTTGTCCAGGCTATTGTTGGAAGGTGAACGGTTCAAATGACTAAAGATGGCAGCGATTCCTTGCATTTGAAATTTCCCTCTACACTCTTTCTCTTAAATTAATTTTACAAACACCCCATCTCCCATCAAAAAAGACTTTAAAAATATACTAAATAATTTATAAAGAACCGCACGCAGACTTTACTTCTTCTTCTGAGTTTAAAATATCTTCCTTCAATGGAGCTTTCTCCAACGCGCACAGCATTTCTCATAAGTTGTTTACTTTAATTTGAAGCAAACAAACAAACAGAGTCACGTGATTTTCCCTTTTTTCTTCCATGGCAAGGTCAAGTTCATTGGTGCGGGATGTCATTACGCGCCATTACGGTTTTAATTACGCTTTTGACATGAAATTAAAATTTGGTGTAAGCAATGATTGTCACGAAATGATGTGAATTCTGTCGCCAACAACATTAAAAGTTTTTTTCAAAATGAGTAAGCTACTTTGAGTATTTGCATGTCTTTCCTTTTCCGGTAACGGGAGATTCCTGACTCTAATTCGTAGAAAAACTTGTGTTCACATCTGTTCTGTAGCCACCAACACCGTAGCCACAGTATATTTCTATATCAAGCACTGCAGTCAAGAAGGGAAATCACCGCAGGATTCCATTCACAAAAGCGAAACAATGCCCTAGAGGCCTAGACTAACGCCGTCATTGAATTCACTCTCCTTGGGTTGCTGACCTAATCAGCCATGTCACTGGCACCTTCAAATTTGGGCCTTCATGCTCTTCTTGTTCTTTTTCTGCTCCATTTTAATCCTTTTTATTGCAAAGATGAGACTTCTAGTTAATTATTCATGAGATCCTTGTAATAGATGACATCAGCAAATCGCTTTTAAGACCGAGCATTCTCAGTAATATGAATAAATACTTGTTTAGCGCCAACCATGAAGTCTGTGAATGCCACTATAAAAGCTTTGGTATCGCATGACAAGGAATTTAACCTTAAGTCTTTCTGCTGCGAATGGAATTGGTTGTTGCACCCATTACACCGCCTCGTCAGTGTCAGTTCAATAGACAAATTCGCTCATCCATGCGTATGCGCTCTTGCTCTCTTTCCATGTCTTTGGTCAGACAGGCTCTGGAGTTGGTTGCTTGACCCCACCACCCGTCCGTCAAATAAAGATGGGGTTATTTCAATGGATACTTTTCCCAAGGACTCAACAAGCGAAGTTGTGGGCTTTGTCTCTACATTACCTCCTTCCTCCTGAGCGACAAACGTGGAAGCAGTGAATATCAGTTTTAGCAGTCTTTGTTGTAACTCGACAAACGTATCGAACATCTGTCTACTGACTCCAAAGCGGACACTTTTACTACTACGCCCCACCGCGCAGATCAGCCGGTACTGAAGCTTCCAAAGAAGCAAGAAATTCTAACCGAGTAGTTGGTTCATTAATGCGCACGGGCCTACGCTTTATTTGCGAGAGCTGGTGTAGATGCCCTACCAGGATGAGTGTATTGTTTGACCCAGTCTATCTGGAACAAAAATTAAAAAACGCTGCTGAGCTTTCCTGAGGAATCAACAGATATACTCGCCATATTTCAACCAGATCAATACGTTCTTTCGACACTTTTCACTTGGCCATTGCTGTAAATTGTCGAAAGAACGTATTGATCTGATTGAAATATCGTTACACTCGACATACGAGGAATGCCTGCTGTATTTAGATATACTCGCCGGTATGTTCTTCACACAATCACTTGCAAAGTAGAGAAACTTTCAACAATAAAATAAAAATATTACAGCCAGTAAACTATAAATATTTTATTTCAAAACGTTTTGCTTTATACTTGAAGCATAATCATTTGCAAATATATGTCGCCTGCTAGCTAAGTTTCATTTGAGTATCAATTTTAAGTATAAAGCGAAACGTTTTGAAGATAAAATGTTTACTAGTGTACTAGGTGTAACATTTTTACTCAGATTAGTTAAGAGAGCTGATTTTCATGCTCCTATTTAGCACAACCCGGTCAGAATTTAAACCAGATACCTACTGCATTTGAGGCGCATGCTCTAAGCGCTCTAATCTACTGACAAATGTGGATAAACGTCAAAGACAACCGCGGATCAAGTTAGATTTGATAAAATTGATCTATAAAAATATGATCTTTAAAAGCAATCATTTTAAATCTAGAATTTACCAAAAATGTAGTAAAAACAGCCGAAAATGAGTAGAACAATCCGCTTTTAAAAAGTTGTTCTCTAAGTTAAACGAAAAGGATTTTAACTGGAAAAAAAATCAAAATATTCGTTTTTGAAACTGTATCTCCAAAAAACATTGTTATTGAATGCTGGTATTCACCATTTTCCAAGTATTTACAAGATTCCATGGCATCAAAAATGACGTCAGCTAGTGGGTTGAGCGTTTGCTTTGAACACTATAAGCTGCTGGTTAAATCTCAATCAGGTTGAACCAAACACTTTATGAAAACAGTATTCAAGGCTTTATGCTTCGAAAAAAAGCGGTAATTCGCTTGTTGTGTCCTTGGGTAAGGCACCTAAAGCAATACTTCCATCTTCACGTCAAAGACGAAAGATGAAGCCAAGCAGTCGACTCCTGGCTGCGACTTAAACTAAATACTGTCAAAAAAATCATGAGCTCATACGTGTGAGTGAATGCCGAATTGCGATGTTGAGTAAGTGTGGACAGGATTAGATTTGTGCATCTCATTGTGTATAGCTTCAACAATGTCTCGACTGGAGTGACATCATTAAAAACATCTCAGTCGTCTACTGCCAGGTTTTCTTCGGCATCCACAAAAGAATGCATGGCTTTAAATTGATTGTTGTTTAAATATACAGTCAAAATATAATGTGTTGTTAAAGATCTCAGAAGAGTAGCAGAAGTGCGTATATTGACTTGTACAAAGTGTGAATCTGATGTTAATAGATGCTACTTCTTTTGTGTTGAAATCTGCTGAAACTGAGATAGAACCAAATGGCTATGAAACCATCTATAAATGTCAGAACTAATTTTGCAAATGATTTCATGAAATATACCGTTGCTGTTTCGGTAAACATCATGCTTGCTATACAAAACAAACTATTGTTCGCTCGTCACTAGATCGCAGTATTGATCAAACAAACGTGAGATCGAAACACTTGGATGTGTTTACAGATGTTTTCATCATCTCAATCTTAAACCTCCAGGAGATATCAACTCTTGAACTTTTACGTATGTACGTAAAAAATAATTTTCGGGAAAGAACAAATTTAACAAGAAAGTTTTAATATTCTGAAAGGTCAATCAGGTATCCCAATACTATCAATTTGGTATTATTAACCATTACTATCAATTAGGTATCCTATACTTGAACGTTTATTGTGCTTCCGTCATCACGTCGAGAAAGAATAGATGGATTGGGATTTGCTTCCCGGCTCATAATGTTTTGTTTATGTCAAAAAAATGTAAAGTCTCCCCACTGCTGCTTTTTGGGTAAATCCGTCTGAAGCAACTTTCTTAACACTGACGTCATTACTGGGCGCTTGCGGGCGACATCGGCGGAGCCGGCTGCTAGCTTATAATTATAAATGTGTTGACGTAAAACTATTCGCGTTGGTGGAAAAAATGACTTATGGATGACAGAGAAATCTGTCGCTTTTCACAAAACAAACCAAACTCAATTAGGAATCGAACTCAAGAATTTATCGTTGATTTAGTCAATATTTTTGTTTTGATCATTTTCATCCTCCAAAATCACAAAACAACAATAGCGGCAACAATACAATTGATAATTAAGCAAAATTTAATTGATATTGATATTTAAACAAAACTAGTTTACCGAATTTATGTTTGGCGTCCAGGAAAAAGAAGTAATGTGGAAGATGGAATATGGAAGCGAATTCGCGCGAACGTAATCAAAATATCCTCGGGCTAAAAACCAACGCACTTCATTCATGCTTATGAGCTAGTGCTTTATTTGATAGTTTTTAACAATACTATACTACGGCGATGTGTGTACAATTCGGTCCTATCACCTGTCCATCACACAGAAGTGGAAGAATCCCGTTAATTGTCTTCACCCATGGCACAAGCCAATTTGCTGGCTTTTTTTCCTTTCATAATTACTTTTCTGCTGAGCGCCAAGCATGAGAATTGTAAGTAATACTTTCAAATATTAGTACTCCGTCGGAGGTTTGAACCAGAAAACCATTGCAATTGAGGAGGACAGCTCCTGCTTCGTATAGTCAGTCACTGCTTTAATTAAAAAGCAGCAAACAACGGATAATTGACCAACTATTCGCCCTGTTTAAAAAAAAAACAGGGGCTTGTTGTAACGATTATGTTAATCATAAATGCAAAAATAGAAGAACAAGGGGGCTTCAACCTCTCAAATACTGTCAGTCCTTATTGTATAAAAATGTGTAAAATAATTACTTTTAAAAAGTTGAAGAAAATCTTCACATATTTTTAAACGAAAATACAAAAATATTCAATTTTTAACAAGGATCTCCAAAAAAATTGGATCTTCAAATTCTATCAGACCCCATAAACACAAGGCCTCGCGAATTTAATAGCAACCATTTTGTAATCTTTTACAGAGAAAGCTGTTTTTGTTTATGTTCATTGTTTAACAGATTGTTAGACTGTAGCTTTGCAATTTTTTGGATCAAGTTACGATTTTGATGGCGCTGTTATTGTTTTAGGGCAATTCGTTCAGCACAAATTTTGCATCTGGAGCGTACAGTTCGCCTCTATTCAACACTACGTGGAGAAACAATCAAAATATTTAAAAAATTTCAATTGATATTTGATATCGTTAATCAATCGTAATCAAATATTATGACAAATGAACACTATATATAATCAGTTTATACGTCATAGTGATATCTGAATTCGTCAAAATAATAAAATTATAATTTCTAATAAAATGTTGCGCGTATTCTCTTTGCTATGCACAACTCGCCATCAAAAAATTTTCAAGGCAGGAATGTGAGTGCTAATATAAAAAGACCATCTCTCTCTTTTTTTTCAAAAATGCTAGGTTTATCCTGTTAAAAATATTTGGCTGCCTACCCTGGAAACGCAATGTGCAGACATGCAAAGACAATGGTTTAAAAATTCGGTCGAGTGCTGCAACTTAATAATGTCGTTTATCAATGTTTGATCTGACCGCGAGTGGCCGCCAAACAAATATTTGCCTTTCTGAGTAACTTCCCTCAATTCCCACCAAATGAGTTAGGGTGGAAAGGACAAAATCATCATTAGGATTTTTAAAGCTTTGCTTTTTATGAAAAAGTGTGATCTTCTTTGGCTGCGGCCACAACAAAAAAACCGAGAAGAATTTCGAAAACATTAAAAGTTTTCACTTCCATAAAGTTGCTGCCGTGAAGAAAATAGGGTTTTTACAAATGAAAGCGAGCGTGCGCACAAACTTCTTCTCTCAAAAAACATGATTAATGCATTTTCAAGCCAGGTCGTCTTCCAGTAAAAGGCAGCGCTTTGTATCGATTTCAATTTTAATTAGGCCCGAGCAACGACGCTTGCATGTAATGCAGTCGCCGCATAATCAACAGGGCAGCTGCGGAAAATGAATAAGTGTGAAAATACGAGTGAAATAGTGTCTTCAATGTGACGTCGGCATGAGGTAACATGATGCGCAGAGACCGTTTAAGTAAGGTTCAAGAGGTGGTTGATGGTTGTATCAACCACCTCTCAACGACAACAATTCTCCAGTGGCAGCTAGGTATGCTCAGAAGGTGGTGATTAGCGGAAAGTACTAAACAGTTTTTGAAAAGTATTCACGGCTTTTTCTGACTCTACTTTTTCGTTTTTTGCTTGTATTAGTTCTATGATTGTTGCATAGATGGCCCAAAGCGATAACCAATGAACTCTCTCTTTTTCGTCACGAGGTGGAAGCCGGCAGGTAGCAGAAAGAGCAGCATAAAGTAAAACCAGGTTACTTTTACCTTTGTAAGTGAAGGCCGAACAGACAGATGGTGGGCCGAACAGACAGACGGTGGAGCTGAACAATCTACATCGTCGCTGTGGCTCAGTCCAAACTCTAAACAAATAGTAGTGGACAGAGCCTGAGCGGAAATGTGAAAGTAAACCTAGAAGCAAGTAGGGCCAGTTGAAAGGAAGACTAGGAGAACCGACCAAATAGTTTAACATTCACAGTAACTTTTACAAAACTCTCGAAAATATAGCTAACTAGTAAGTGCATTTATTTTGTGTCCAAAAACAAGACACACTTTGACTGGATCTTAATTGGTTTAAACTGGATCTCTGGCCGAGTAGTAGGTCCCGAATACTGCAATCAACCAGGCTGATGACATCAAGAAGCACCGGACTGGTGAAAGGATGAACACTCGGCCCCGAAAAACTGCAATGCTAAACAAATGATGCTGGTCGTCAGAGCTCCATCATGATGTACGTCATTAGAGCTGCATCATAATGCTGGTCATCAGAGCTCCATCATAATGTAGATCATCAGAGCTGCATCATAATGTAGGTCGTCTGAGCTCCTCATCATCATGTAGGTCATCAGAGATCCATTATAATGTACGTCATCAGAGCTCCATCATAATGTAGGTCATCAGAGCTCCATCATAATGCTGATCATCAGAGCTCCATCATGATGTAGGTCGTCAGAGCTCCATCATAATGTAGGTTATCAGAGCTCCATCATAATGTAGATCATCAGAGCTCCATCATAATGTAGGTCATCAGAGCTCCATCATAATATAGGTCGTCAAAGCTCCATCATCATGTAGGTCATCAGAGCTCCATCATAATGTAGGTCATCAGAGCTCCATCATAATGCTGGTCATCAGAGCTCCATCATAATGCTTGTCATCAGAGCTCCATCATAATGCTGGTCATCAGAGCTCCATCATAATGCTGGTCATCAGAGCTCCATCATAATGTAGGTCGTCTGAGCTCCTCATCATCATGTAGGTCATCAGAGATCCATTATAATGTACGTCATCAGAGCTCCATCATAATGTAGGTCATCAGAGCTCCATCATAATGCTGGTCATCAGAGCTCAATCATGATATAGGTCGTCAGAGCTCCATCATAATGTAGGTTATCAGAGCTCCATCATAATGTAGGTCATCAGAGCTCCATCATAATATAGGTCGTCGGAGCTCCATCATGATGTAGGTCATCAGAGATCCATCATAATGTAGGTCATCAGAGCTCCATCATAATGCTGGTCATCAGAGCTCCATCATAATGCTGGTCATCAGAGCTCCATCATAATGTAGGTCGTCTGAGCTCCATCATAATGCTGGTCATCAGAGCTCCATCATAATGCTGGTCATCAGAGCTCCATCATAATGTAGGTCGTCTGAGCTCCTCATCATCATGTAGGTCATCAGAGATCCATTATAATGTACGTCATCAGAGCTCCATCATAATGTAGGTCATCAGAGCTCCATCATAATGCTGGTCATCAGAGCTCCATCATGATATAGGTCGTCAGAGCTCCATCATAATGTAGGTTATCAGAGCTCCATCATAATGTAGATCATCAGAGCTCCATCATAATATAGGTCATCAGAGCTCCATCATAATATAGGTCGTCAGAGCTGCGTCATAATGTAGGTCATCAGAGCTGCATCATAATATAGGTCGTCAGAGCTCCATCATGATGTAGGTCATCAGAGCTCCATCATGATGTAGGTCATCAGAGCTCCATCATAATGCTGGTCATCAGAGCTCCATCATAATGCTGGTCATCAGAGCTCCATCATAATGCTGGTCATCAGAGCTCCATCATAATGTATGTCATCAGAGCTCCATCATAATGCTGGTCATCAGAGCTCCATCATAATGTAGGTCATTAGAGCTCCATCATAATGCTGGTCATCAGAGCTCCATCATAATGCTGGTCATCAGAGCTCCATCATAATGCTGGTCATCAGAGCTCCATCATAATGTAGGTCATCAGAGCTGCATCATATTGCTGGTCGTCAGAGCTCCATCATAATGTAGATCATCAGAGCTGCATCATAATGTAGGTTATCAGAGCTACAAAACAAACTATTGTTCGCTCGTCACTAGATCGCAGTATTGATCAAACAAACGTGAGATCGAAACACTTGGATGTGTTTACAGATGTTTTCATCATCTCAATCTTAAACCTCCAGGAGATATCAACTCTTGAACTTTTACGTATGTACGTAAAAAATAATTTTCGGGAAAGAACAAATTTAACAAGAAAGTTTTAATATTCTGAAAGGTCAATCAGGTATCCCAATACTATCAATTTGGTATTATTAACCATTACTATCAATTAGGTATCCTATACTTGAACGTTTATTGTGCTTCCGTCATCACGTCGAGAAAGAATAGATGGATTGGGATTTGCTTTCCGGCCCATAATGTTTTGTTTATGTCAAAAAAATGTAAAGTCTCCCCACTGCTGCTTTTTGGGTAAATCCGTCTGAAGCAACTTTCTTAACACTGACGTCATTACCGGGCGCTTGCGGGCGACATCGGCGGAGCCGGCTGCTAGCTTATAATTATAAATGTGTTGACGTAAAACTATTCGCGTTGGTGGAAAAAATGACTTATGGATGACAGAGAAATCTGTCGCTTTTCACAAAACAAACCAAACTCAATTAGGAATCGAACTCAAGAATTTATCGTTGATTTAGTCAATATTTTTGTTTTGATCATTTTCATCCTCCAAAATCACAAAACAACAATAGCGGCAACAATACAATTGATAATTAAGCAAAATTTAATTGATATTGATATTTAAACAAAACTAGTTTACCGAATTTATGTTTGGCGTCCAGGAAAAAGAAGTAATGTGGAAGATGGAATATGGAAGCGAATTCGCGCGAACGTAATCAAAATATCCTCGGGCTAAAAACCAACGCACTTCATTCATGCTTATGAGCTAGTGCTTTATTTGATAGTTTTTAACAATACTATACTACGGCGATGTGTGTACAATTCGGTCCTATCACCTGTCCATCACACAGAAGTGGAAGAATCCCGTTAATTGTCTTCACCCATGGCACAAGCCAATTTGCTGGCTTTTTTTCCTTTCATAATTACTTTTCTGCTGAGCGCCAAGCATGAGAATTGTAAGTAATACTTTCAAATATTAGTACTCCGTCGGAGGTTTGAACCAGAAAACCATTGCAATTGAGGAGGACAGCTCCTGCTTCGTATAGTCAGTCACTGCTTTAATTAAAAAGCAGCAAACAACGGATAATTGACCAACTATTCGCCCTGTTTAAAAAAAAAACAGGGGCTTGTTGTAACGATTATGTTAATCATAAATGCAAAAATAGAAGAACAAGGGGGCTTCAACCTCTCAAATACTGTCAGTCCTTATTGTATAAAAATGTGTAAAATAATTACTTTTAAAAAGTTGAAGAAAATCTTCACATATTTTTAAACGAAAATACAAAAATATTCAATTTTTAACAAGGATCTCCAAAAAAATTGGATCTTCAAATTCTATCAGACCCCATAAACACAAGGCCTCGCGAATTTAATAGCAACCATTTTGTAATCTTTTACAGAGAAAGCTGTTTTTGTTTATGTTCATTGTTTAACAGATTGTTAGACTGTAGCTTTGCAATTTTTTGGATCAAGTTACGATTTTGATGGCGCTGTTATTGTTTTAGGGCAATTCGTTCAGCACAAATTTTGCATCTGGAGCGTACAGTTCGCCTCTATTCAACACTACGTGGAGAAACAATCAAAATATTTAAAAAATTTCAATTGATATTTGATATCGTTAATCAATCGTAATCAAATATTATGACAAATGAACACTATATATAATCAGTTTATACGTCATAGTGATATCTGAATTCGTCAAAATAATAAAATTATAATTTCTAATAAAATGTTGCGCGTATTCTCTTTGCTATGCACAACTCGCCATCAAAAAATTTTCAAGGCAGGAATGTGAGTGCTAATATAAAAAGACCATCTCTCTCTTTTTTTTCAAAAATGCTAGGTTTATCCTGTTAAAAATATTTGGCTGCCTACCCTGGAAACGCAATGTGCAGACATGCAAAGACAATGGTTTAAAAATTCGGTCGAGTGCTGCAACTTAATAATGTCGTTTATCAATGTTTGATCTGACCGCGAGTGGCCGCCAAACAAATATTTGCCTTTCTGAGTAACTTCCCTCAATTCCCACCAAATGAGGTAGGGTGGAAAGGACAAAATCATCATTAGGATTTTTAAAGCTTTGCTTTTTATGAAAAAGTGTGATCTTCTTTGGCTGCGGCCACTACAAAAAAACCGAGAAGAATTTCGAAAACATTAAAAGTTTTCACTTCCATAAAGTTGCTGCCGTGAAGAAAATAGGGTTTTTACAAATGAAAGCGAGCGTGCGCACAAACTTCTTCTCTCAAAAAACATGATTAATGCATTTTCAAGCCAGGTCGTCTTCCAGTAAAAGGCAACGCTTTGTATCGATTTCAATTTTAATTAGGCCCGAGCAACGACGCTTGCATGTAATGCAGTCGCCGCATAATCAACAGGGCAGCTGCGGAAAATGAATAAGTGTGAAAATACGAGTGAAATAGTGTCTTCAATGTGACGTCGGCATGAGGTAACATGATGCGCAGAGACCGTTTAAGTAAGGTTCAAGAGGTGGTTGATGGTTGTATCAACCACCTCTCAACGACAACAATTCTCCAGTGGCAGCTAGGTATGCTCAGAAGGTGGTGATTAGCGGAAAGTACTAAACAGTTTTTGAAAAGTATTCACGGCTTTTTCTGACTCTACTTTTTCGTTTTTTGCTTGTATTAGTTCTATGATTGTTGCATAGATGGCCCAAAGCGATAACCAATGAACTCTCTCTTTTTCGTCACGAGGTGGAAGCCGGCAGGTAGCAGAAAGAGCAGCATAAAGTAAAACCAGGTTACTTTTACCTTTGTAAGTGAGGCCGAACAGACAGATGGTGGGCCGAACAGACAGACGGTGGAGCTGAACAATCTACATCGTCGCTGTGGCTCAGTCCAAACTCTAAACAAATAGTAGTGGACAGAGCCTGAGCGGAAATGTGAAAGTAAACCTAGAAGCAAGTAGGGCCAGTTGAAAGGAAGACTAGGAGAACCGACCAAATAGTTTAACATTCACAGTAACTTTTACAAAACTCTCGAAAATATAGCTAACTAGTAAGTGCATTTATTTTGTGTCCAAAAACAAGACACACTTTGACTGGATCTTAATTGGTTTAAACTGGATCTCTGGCCGAGTAGTAGGTCCCGAATACTGCAATCAACCAGGCTGATGACATCAAGAAGCACCGGACTGGTGAAAGGATGAACACTCGGCCCCGAAAAACTGCAAATGCTAAACAAATGATGCTGGTCGTCAGAGCTCCATCATGATGTACGTCATTAGAGCTCCATCATAATGCTTGGTCATCAGAGCTCCATCATAATGTAGGTCATCAAAGCTCCATCATAATGTAGGTCATCAGAGCTCCATCATAATGCTGGTCATCAAAGCTCCATCATAATGCCGGTCATCAGAGCTCCATCATCATGTAGGTCATCAGAGCTGCGTTATAATGTACGTCATTCGAGCTCCATCATAATATAGGTCATCAGAGCTCCATCATAATGTACGTCATCAGAGCTGCATCATAATGCTGGTCACCAGAGCTCCATCATAATGCAGATTATCAGAGCTCCATCATAAAGTAGGTCGTCTGAGCTCCTCATCATCATGTAGGTCATCAGAGGTCCATTATAATGTACGTCATCAGAGCTCCATCATAATGTAGGTCATCAGAGCTCCATCATAATGCTGGTCATCAGAGCTCCATCATGATGTAGGTCGTCAGAGCTCCATCATAATGTAGGTCATCAAAGCTCCATCATAATGTAGATCATCAGAGCTCCATCATAATGTAGGTCATCAGAGCTCCATCATAATATAGGTCATCAGAGCTCCATCATAATGTAGGTCATCAGAGCTGCATCATAAAGTAGGTCGTCAGAGCTCCATCATAATGTAGGTCATCAGAGCTCCATCATAATGTAGGTCATCAGAGCTCCATCATAATGCAGATCATCAGAGCTGCGTTATGATGTAGGTCATCTGAGCTCCATCATAATGTAGGTCATCAGAGCTCCATCATAATGTAGGTCATTAGAGCTTCATCATAATGCTGGTCATCAAAGCTCCATCATAATGTATGTCATCAAAGCCCCATCATAATGTAGGTCATTAGAGCTCCATCATAATGTACGTCATCAGAGCTCCATCATAATGTAGATCATCAGAGCTTCATCATAATGCAGGTCATCAGAGCTCCATCATAATGCTGGTCATCAGAGCTCCATCATAATGTAGGTCATCAGAGCTCCACCATTTGATTAGCATTTGCAGTTTTTCGATTGGACTTAGCATCTCAAATACAATTTATGTTTAATTTTGTGTAAATGGGGTACGATACGTTTACCCTCTATAAGATTGCAAACGACAACAGCTTCGTTGTTTCTCTCTACAGCATATAACGAACAAACATAGCGACTTAGTGCATCTTCACTAAAGTGGGAGTTGTACGTGGAGACTGATAAATTCATAGTTTCGTTTTAGTTCAGGGTGAAGCTGATTCCATACAGCCTGTCACCTCATTACTGCCAACCGCTTCGAGAATGTGATAAGGAGGCGGCCAATCAAAGTGGTTTCGAGAAAAAATATTGGCTGCTGTCAAAATCCTTTGTTCTCTCAATTGAGGTAAACCAGCATAACGAAGCAGGGATGAAGTGCTCGATCTTTCTTTGCTCCTCTCGTTAGTTGCTTTCCTGAGTATAGTGACGTCACTGAAATGCCGGTCCAGCGATGCTCGACGTTCGTTGACAGAAAAATCGACAAGAAGGCAAAACATTTGATTCAAAAACAAACAGTGAAGTTGCTTTTTGATTCCTTTGATGCAAGAATTTCAACGATTCTAACTCCAACGAGACCGATTGGACCGCTTTAAGAATCAAGTCTAGAGCTAGATTTCAAGCTGCTGAGAGTCTGACAATGTGAAATATCAAGAATCTTTTTGACGCCATTCGGTTGCTTTGTTCTTCTTGCTCCAGTCCATATGTTAATCATGAACGAGTAAATTAGGTTTCATATTTGATCCTCTGCATAGCTGGCAACGCTAAGAGACAAGCATTGAAGCAGTTAAGATTATTTTTTTAATTTTTGGTTTGACTCAACAAGAAAATTCAATCGAAGATCATCGGCTGAGAATGTTCAAATCGCTTCATATAAGCGCCTGTTAAAAGTAAATCAATGTATCCACTCTTATGCCAGGTTACTCGCTGTGTGTGTGTGTGTGATTTGTAAAGAATAAATGCAAACCAAAACCCCATCCGATATTCGTGACTGGCCCACCAAGTGATTGTTGGCAAGTCATTGAACATAACAGTTGAAGATGAGTTATTGGACGAGATTTGTTGAAGACTTTAGATAAAGGTTTTGCTCTGTAGTTGTTGACCTTCACAAACACGCCAAACCCTGCGTAAGTCTCCAAACTTTCGCCAAACTCGGGGATGCCGGAATGGAGAGGGAGTCGTATCTTGACAGGATAATTCAGACCCGGGACCATAGCTAGAAGGCTTTTTTTTGCTTTTTTATGAAGATAAGTTGAAGATTTATTTTTGGGAAATCAACCCTTAAAAAGCGATTGTTTTATTTAATTTCCACGCAGATCTTTGATTAAATGATATATTTGGAGATCGCATATTAAAATTAACTTTCTCCTTCCAGTTAAAAGTATTTTCAAAGCGATTAGCATTTTAAAATTGATAACCTTTTTCGGAGATCAACGTAAGTGGGTTACCTTTCGTAATTCCTTTTTTCAAGTTTTTTGATTGAAAAGACCATGTCGAACCCAGATCAAGAACAACGGTTCTAGAAAGAGCATCTTTTCATATCTCCAAGATTTTATCGTTTCTACAATTCTCTACTAAATTTTCATTTGAGGTGTTCATGTGGAAATGGAATAAGAATAACTGCATTTTCGCATATTGTATTTTAGAGTATGTGATGATTTTGACAGCTCTATGATTATTGATGTCACATCAATAATTAATGTGATGTTAATACTAGCAGGCCTATGGATCATAAAAACAAAATATTCCAGTTCTCACAACAACATTTTATGCACTTTTAATAATCTAAAACAGGTGATTAAATTTTCAGTTTTTATGAATTATTTGTAATGTTAATATATTCGTAGCAAGAAGCTTGTAACGACTTGCCACGACGACACCATCACAATGGATTTGCTTGATAACGAAACGTCTTCAACTTCAATTCTATATACTAGCAGTAAGTTGTTCGTTTGTAGCATAAAAAATGAACTCAATAGCGCGTCCCAGTTTAGATATTTTTAAATATTAAAATTTTTTTAAATCATGAATTTTCGAATTCAGAATGGTACGACTTTTTGTACTTATCCTATCTTTAACACATTGGTGATCACTGGAATTGTGTGAAAATTCATTTATTGATTCTCTTGTTACATCAACACTTAGGGATGTAATCAACATTACGTTTGTTTGTGAAGCACATTAAACTATGTTTCAAAGGGAAACAAATTGCGTTTTTGTGGCTCTAATGTGGATCGGTGACGTCATAACGTGTTGTAGGGGCCGAAATTATCGATTTTTTTCATTCTTTTCGAAAAATAAAATAAATCAATTTGTAATGACTTGACGTTTGCACTGAACTTACAAATATCGATTGTCGCGCATCACCGAATAGCTTTGTGACGTTTTCTGATGAAACAATGCAAGGAAGGTATTCCGCTTACAACAAATGCTGGTTTTTGATGCTATTTTATCATCATCATCACATACGTCATCAATACTAACTGGTAAAAATTTCTTTACACTTATATTGAATTTGACATATTTTAAAAGCAATTACCCCCTGACCCCCACTAACTCCCTTCTTTTTAGAGTTTGATCTTGTGACTCGAATGAAATCACTGTATGCTTTGCTAACGATACTGAATCCGATTGTTTATGGTACTCTCTTCATTATCGGTATGGTGGGGAACTCCCTGGTTGTGTATGTCACTCTATCCCCAACAACCAGTCGACTCACCACCCGCCCCAACCACAGCATGCTGGTCCTCAATCTGGCCCTTGCCGACGTCATCTATCTTTTATCAAGCGCCCCATATCAGGTGAGAATTATTGTTGTTTGTTTGTTTGTTTGTCGTTGTACATTATTTGTTCGTAGTAACTTGGTCACGCAGATAGATTCAATACCAAACAAAAAAGCAACAAATTTCATTTAGCAACGAATTCTAAAGAGTGTATGTATATTGTACATGCACCGACAATTGCCTGCAGAAGGCCTTTGACAGCTGGAGGTTGAGCGCAGCTGCTAATAAGACAATAAAAACTCGCTGACAAACTGAATAAAAAACTTTGACAAGCCATTGAGTAATTATAGTAATAGAATGCAATCAGTTAAGTCCATTCGATGCTTGAGCGATGGCCTGAGGCTGGAGCGTCCACCTCGCAGTTGGTAGACATGGGTTCACTTCCCTTTTCGGGTAATAACAAAAGGCTTTAAAAATGGTATTAACAGCTTCTACATGCAACAACTTCCATGGCGTAATCGACGCGTTGGTGTAGTGGTTAGAGCGTCCGCTTCGCAGTCGGTAGACCTGAGGTTCAATTTCCTTGTCAAGTCATACCAAAAGACTTTAAATAATGGTATCTGCAGCTTCCATGCTTGGCGCTCGGCATTTAGAGGAGGTTGTGGAGAACAAGCAGTTAAGTTCGTTAGGGCAAATCACCTAAAACAGGGGTGGCCAACCGTGGCGCATTGCAGGTTTAAAATGAAAATTTTTTTTGGAGATCACATCTGAAATGGCAAAAACCCGAAAAATTTGTCACTGCAATGACATCTCCAAAAAAAAAAAAGGTCATCACTTGTTTGGCCTCACGTTTGGTGGCATATTTAGGCCAAAAGTGATGGAAAAGGTGCAGCGAATAAGGCGATGACCTTTTTTTTTTTTTTTTTTGGAGATGTCATTGCAGTGACAAATTTTTCGGGTTCTTGCCATTTCAGATGTGATCTCCAATAAAAAAGGTCAACTGCATCATCACGGCCAGTATGTTTAGCGTGGCCGCGATGTTGGCGATGACCATTTTTTTCCTTGTTTTTTTGGAGATCACCCCTGAATATGACGTTGTTTTGACTTCAAAGTATAAATATACAACTACACGTTTGTGAGCAATGAAAAGAAATGAATGTTTGTGTGGCGCATCTTCAAATGAATGTTTGTGTGGCGAAAAATTTTGGCGCATGGACTGAAAAGGTTGGCCACCCCTGCCCTACATTTATGGCGCATCCGACACGGGTTGGTAGAAGAGTTGGCGCTTTGCATAAAAAGCTTGGCCACCCCTGACCTAAAAGGACGCCCCCACCTTTGTATGGAAGACAGGTGGCCCAAAAAATCTCGGCCTCTCCCAAGAGAGTGCAGACGTCCCGTCCAAAATACAGCGATACAATTCGCTTTCTCGTGAATGGAGGATAAATATAACAAAAAAATGATATAAAACAAAATAAATGCATGACTCTTTGCACGAAATGGAGGGTGGGTAGGGTTGGGCGAAGCACTGAACAGAATGCCTCCACTTTTATGTGGTAGACAAATGGTAGAGCAATTGCGGTGCAAGTTGTAATGAACCTGCCTGAAGGATAAACCATGTGGCGGATGTAGCAATTCTCAGGTTGTTTACCCAGTGCTGCTGCCCACAAAAAAAAGAACAGATAAGACAATCGATTAAATTTGTATTTGCTTCTCGTAAATGGCTACTCGCATTCGACTGATGGAAACAAACAGTACGTTGTCGACTGCGTTGTCCTGCTTGAAAGCTACCTGTGGATTGCAGCACGTTTTAGTGAAAAAAGCTTTTTTTGCCTATCAACGAGCTATTCATTTACTTATTTGTTTATTTATGTTTGTAGGCATTCAGTTTCACCATCCCCGGCTGGATATACGGCTCTGTCCTTTGTCCGCTGCTCCACTTTCTGTCCGTGTGGACAATGGCAGTGAGCATCTTCACCATGTGTTGTCTGGCTGTTGTGCGCTTCACTGGACTGGTCCTGCCCTACCGGACCAAGGCCACGTGCCTGTCCACCCCTCCCTCCCAGTGCCGCCTGGCCCTGACCATGATTCTGTGGGCGCTGGGCGCTGTCCTTGCCATACCAAACCTTGTATATTTCAAGAAAACCGGTGGTGAGTTTCTTGTCATTACAGTGATGTCATCGAGACTGTTTCGAAAATTACGTCATAAATAGTAACTGAGGAAGTTACAGTTACGTCTTTGTCGTAACTATTGTCGCTTTGACGTCATTGCTATGATTGTGTTGCAAAGATCTCATGCATTACGTGTTTAGATGAACACACCGAATGTGCTTGGCAGGGTAAAAGGAGCCATGACTCCTATTGGATAGCAGTGGTGGGGCTCACTTTTGTGGCCCCATTTCTCCTGGTAACTACTCTTTACATTGCCATTGCGGTTGAAGTTGGGTATTTCATGAAAAGAAACGACTCGAGAATAGCGTAAGTTCAATTTTATGTTTAGTTGGAGGTCTTCCAGCAATTTCTTTTTAATTCTCTACACAAAAATGCATTATTAGTACAAGAAAACTTGCTTCATACCAGCTTCAAGCTGTCACTACTTTTGGCGTAGAGCATTTCGACCCCAAGTCTGCAACCAACCGGGCTAAAAGCCAAGATTTTTTAAGGAAAAGAAGGAAACTGAAACTAGCAAGAAGCGTCGAACTTGCAACCTCACAACTTTAACCAGCGCCTTCCCGAGCGGGGTTACGTGGCCGACATGACTAACGGAGTAGCAATCCTTCAGCAACATTTTCATGAGTTCCGGTGAAAATATTGTTTTCAGGAATGTTATTTCAATAAGATCCTTCGACTCCGGCAGATTATGATAAATAATAGATGAGCCCCTAATCGTTACAAGGGCAAAGAAGAAATTGAATTTCAAGAATTAACTCGAAATTTTCAAAACGATGTAAAAACTGATTAATTTTTAAATGCGTTCTGAGAGCACTCAAAAATAAATTGGTCTGCAGCAATTATTGAGAACTAGAAATTAAATTTTCATTGATTTTCCCTCAAGTAGACGCTAGTAAAAAGGACCGAGACCAAAAAGACGAAGAGGGTTGCTTAGAGGTTGGAGTTTATGGCGGGTGATTTGCCGA
Source organism: Trididemnum clinides (assembly GCA_963675345.1). Taxonomy (NCBI): domain Eukaryota; kingdom Metazoa; phylum Chordata; class Ascidiacea; order Aplousobranchia; family Didemnidae; genus Trididemnum; species Trididemnum clinides. The sequence continues at coordinate 36,256,560 of OY776294.1, read as the reverse complement.
AGGAAATTGCTGGGGACCTTTGCATTCTATTCTACGATGGGCCCTGAATTAGCAATTATTCTTCATGACTGTGGTCTGGTAACGTGAGCCAATTAGCCTCCCACCGTGTTCTTTAGCGCTAATGGAGGACAAGATGGAATGGAATACAAGAAGCTGGCAATGATGGTAGCGTTTCTTATCTCTGCGTTTCTGCTTTGTTGGTTCCCGTATCATCTCTACAACCTCATACAGGTTTGTAGCAAATTTAAACTTAGAATAAAGTCACTTGTCACAAATCAATTCGAGCAATAGATTAATAAAAAGTGCCAGCAAAAAATAACTGAACCTGGAATGGAACGTCTCTAGGTGAACCATAAGTCGTGCATGTTGCTGTTAAATAAATTTTTCTTCCCCCAGCCCTACACAATACAAATTTGTTCTCTAGAAACCAGACGGCTTGAATTTGTTGGAAATATTGCTATTGATATGTGATTGTCTGATGTTAACAATATCCAATTGTTTAATGCTATGGTAATATTTATGTTGCAATAAAGGTGTCGGGAGCTTTTGATCGTTCCTATGCTTTCGAGAAGTCCATTCTGCTGCTTTCGGCGAATTGTTTTTCATACGCACACGCGTGTGTGAATCCGATTATTTACACGTTCGCCGCTCCTGGATTCAGACAGAGCTTGTGTGTGTCCATACGCAGGCACTCTCCCAACGCCTCGGGTGTGTGTAGTTGGAAACGCAGCGAGCGAGCGTCGAAGAAGAATTCGTTTGTAAACGAACCCCCCCAGACGAAGCTGACCCCTCTGACCAGCGAACAAGTTGCGTCCACGCACCCGGGACGATCGACTTGGGTCGAAATGAATGTTCGTGCTAAAACAACACTGAAGAACACTTGAAGAATGCATGTACAAACGCAAGAAACAAAAGGAAGCTCTCCGGTTTTCCTTTGTTTTATTTTTTAAGTTTTCTGTCGGTATACATCATCGCCTAAACCTTAAAGTGCCACAAACAGGATCTTTTGCTCATAGGGGACTCCTTCACCCACTCTTGTAAAATTTCCATTTTCTTCGGGCCACATTGTGCCTGTGCTATGCCAGCTATTGTTGGCTTGTTGGGGAGAAGCTTGATGATACCTTTCGCTGAGGCATAAGAGTAGGTTTGATTATCAGATACTCGGTGAGATCCGTTTTTATCCTTCCGCGGGCCACAAATTGCACATCTCTGCTCTAAATGATTTGTTTAAATTCGTTTTTTTTATGTTGAGAATTTCTGAAAGCAAATTTCTTTTCTCTCTTGTTGTAAAGTAAATGATCGGTCATCAGCACCTCCTTGCAGCAACAAAAATTCAGTTTATTTTTTGTTGGAAACTAATCAAAAATGTAAGAAATGCTAATTTCTTTTGAAATCGGGTGACAGTGATAATGCAGGAACAAAGAAACGCGGCTTAAAAGTATATGATGTGCAGAAGAGTGGTAAATTGAACAATCTACCGCTGATTGGGCGATTTTAATTTACGTCGGCAAGTTTTATTTTTGTTGTGCGTGTGATATTTCTTGGGCAATTTTTCTGAGCTTTGCGCCGTACAAACATGCAGCTGCTTTTACAATACGAAGTGATGAGGCGTGAGATTCGGGAATCAGGAATAAAAATCCGCAATCCGGTTTTAAAACTGACATTATTTGACGTAAGTAACCTTTCGTGAGATCGTGCTGAGTGCGGCACGAGGGGCCAGGGTAGGCATCAGAATTTACGAGTAGGATCTATAGCTTTTTTACCTCAGAGAAATTTGACGTAAAATTCCTTTCTCACAAATTCAACTCATAAATCAATTCAAGAATTGTTGTTTCTCACTTCCATTTAAAACCACCCGTTATTTTTTAAAAAAATAATTGTGAATCAAAAAATTCCTGCAGTATTCAAGCAGGCTTATCAAGGCAATTTATTTATTATAAAAACCTGCAGCGTAAATTTAATTCAAGGCCTTTTTATAGAGGTCACAGTTTTTAATTGGTTTGGGCGTCTTTGCGCTAGAATTGGGTTTGTGGCATTTTTTGAAAAACGTTCTGGCAACACTGCTAATGGCATGACGTGCTGGGATCGATCTTCCGGAAAAGGATCACACAGAAAATGCCAACATCTTCAAGATTTGAGCACTTTTTCTTGCTCAAGGAGGGGGGCTGGTGTGGCGCAGGCTGCCACCCAGAATCACGTTAAGCTGCCCAAAGCAAGTGGCGAGAATTTGGAGCAGATTGGCGATCACGTACCAATGTCAACTTAATGCTACATCATAGCGTTCGCGCCACAATAGAAGTGTCGCGCGTCACTCAACCCTTTTGTTTGAAGCATCCTTCACCGAGATAGTTGCGCCACCATGCAATTGATGATAAATAATTTTTCCGTCAGGTGGTGGTGGTGGGGCATTGCCAGTAGTGGATCTCGCATGAGGCTGTGCTACTCGGTGTGATATCAGTGAACCTCCTGCAAACGCATTCATACTGAGTGCGGGTCACATTGTTGACTTGTTCGTCACGTGTTTCCAGTGACGGCATGAAACCTTGGCTGGCCGCGCAGGTAACTCCAGTGATAACAAAACCCTAAAGCAAGAGTCGTTGGTTATGGCGTCGTAAAGGCAGAATAAAGTAGCGCACCTGAGTGTTGTAAAACTTCCCGCTGTATCCGATCTGCTGGGATGATGAGATCCCGATTTTGTTCGATAGGTGGTCGCATTGCGCCAACACTGATCCTGTCATTATGACATCATTAACCTATCATTACGTCAACATTATTGAGTCATCACACTATCTTAAAGTCATCAGCGATTGGTGGGTCTTACGCATAAAAATACTGTCACGTCATCAAGACAAAATCATATTACTGATAAGTTACCATTTTATTAAAGCATTATGACGTCATTAAGGTATTGTTACATCACCAAGATCTTTTTCCTAACTCCCATGCTCACCTGCTATGCTGCCGAATATGGTGTTGATCTGATCCGGGGTGAGGTTTTGGATGGCGGCGGTCAGCTGTGACAGGATCTCCACTTTTACTTCACTGTTGTTTATCGCCATCTCGCGGAGGGAATTATTCAAGCGAACAATCTGCACAATGGTGCGTTTAAACAAAAAAAACGCTGAAGTCACTTTGTTATTATACTATGCAGGCAAGATTATTTTTTGAAACAGACGTTATGTTGTAAACAAAGCAATTTGAGCAAACGCCATTGACCAACCATTTGTTAGCAATCCTTGGACAACTACCAACGGCGAGTGAGGATTTTTGACGCATACAACGTGGAATGGGATGCAGACCTGCTTTCACTTCGCATCTTTTCAAATCACTTCATTTCATGGAACGGTCTGATAGACGTAGAGCACCTCGAATGATTGGCGATGCGAATCCGGCGACTAAACGTTCACTTGATTGCTCGAGGCAAGCTCGAATGTTTAATCTCTCTACCAATAACCCGTAAGAACAAACAAGGAGCTGCTGTTGCTCCAACGCACTTCAACACACCAAACATCGTACGGAGTGTCTCTGCACGGTATCTTTGCACCGCGAGTCTCCTTTCCCCTTCCCACTCACTCCCTCCACCCCCAGCACACCTCCTCCTCCACCCTCCTCGCTGTAGCGTTTATCCTTCCTCTCTGCTCCTCCAATATCAGTTCAAGTTTCTCCTCCAACTTTTCGAACGAATCTAAAAACACATTTATTAACCTCCAATAAGAGGTGGTTTGAACCTGACGCCATTTTCCACCTGAGTTGCTCGACGTTTGCAGCTTCCCGGTGCTCAGCAGCGCCACCATTGTGATTGATGCAACACTGATTGTGGCGCAAATAATCAATGACGCCGCTAAAGCCCATGCGCAGTTTCGGCTGATGACGCAATTGCGGCTGGAGCCCTGGTGAGAAAATGAGTCCGTGTTTAAAGGTGCGGTGATGCCGGTGGATGGTTGGAAGCTGATTCTAAAATACAAGCAAGAAGAGGCTTAATTCTATTGTTGATGTTGTGGTTTCCACCTCCTTGGCAACACCTTCGAAGGTATGGCGTAAAACAGTGATAAAGGTTTACAGCACAAACCTTATCAAAATCAGGATAAAGGGAAAAAGTGACCCATTTTGCGCCAGCCATTAATGCAGGATGGTAGCCCCCTATCCACTGGGTGAGTGACGATGGTAAGAGAGCAAGTGGAGTGGTACAAGCTATATGAGCGATGAAACCGTTATTCAAGTTTGCAGTACAATCCTGATCAATATCAGGCTGGAGAAGCAGCAGTCCATTTCGAACCGGTTATTAACGCAAACTGGTAGCCCAACCACAACCAAGGCGAACTGCCATCAGTGGATTGCTGACGAGCGCTTCTTATCAGTGAAGCACAGAAAACAGCAACCGCTGTGACTCATCTACCGGCGCTAAATTCTTTCTCAGTCTTTTCATTTTTTCCGTATGCGTTAATTTATGAGTTAGTTCTCTCCATGTCTTTCTCAAATCAAAGAAAATTCTAAAATTTTAAATATGAATACCTACCTTGGGTCTTGCTGAGATAGTTCGCTTGCGGTTGGCTGACGGGGCTTTGGGGGTGGCGAAGGGTGAAAAGAAGGTGGAGTCTGAAAGTATAAATTTACGTCAAAATGACAACTAATTTTATCAGATTGTAACACACATAAGCAACTTCATTATCGTTCGTCCTATACGTTGCGCAGCTGGTCACATGACCAAAAACACATGAAATAATATGATGAAGGAAAACAAATACATATAAGTTGATTTGAATCACAAATAAAAAGTGATCCAGCAACACATGATCGAATTTAGGTATCAATGATGACATGCTTACGTCAAAGAAAACGTTTTTGACTTCCTCGTATGCATGGGCGTTGATTTGTGGCGGTTCTCTCGCAAAACCTAAAAACATAAAGGTCTTCTGCTTTCTCGAATGAACCAGAACTTTCCTTTTGATAGCGGGGCAGTATGATAATGGTTAAAGCGTCCGCAAAGCTGCTGATAGACTTGGGTTCAAGTCTTATTGCAGGCCATATCAAAGACTTTAAAACGGTGCTCAAAGCCTCCTGCTTGATGCTCCGCGCTGACGAGGCAGCTTGAGGAAAAAACTGTCACGTTGTTGTCGTTGATATGACCTTTTCCAAGGGATGGGGTATGACGGATGACTATGGAGCCCCAGAAGCCGATCAACTTCCCAGGGCCTGGACCAGAGGTTGTAGAGTGAGAAAGAGTCGCCAAAGAGCAAGCAGTGCAAAAAGTCCGTAGCTGGATAGTGCAGAATGAGATGAGACGTGTCCTGGTTCGAATGACTGCAAGTGCTGCATGAGGCATTCTCGATCTTGCCAATTCTAGAAGGATAAGAGTTTAACAGGCTGCGACCGTTACAGAAATTACGGGAGAGGACTCAGCAAGCGTAACGAGAAAGCACAAGTTCTTCCATAGATACCGAGCAAATCTGTGTTTCAAAGAATTTATATGAGACAGTACGCCTCCAGTTCGAGAAAAGAAAAGAGTGGGTACCAGAGGTCAAAGAAGAGGAACTACAAGCGACTGCAGAAAGCAGAAGTAGCTATCCATCTGGCCAACTGATCAGCCGCGACGTTACCTGGAAAAAACGGGTGTCCGGGGATGCATTACAGCATGATAGTAAAGAAGGAAAGAGAAGAGAGTTCATGCTAGATCTACCCCAGAATTTGAGGTAAAAGGAAAGGCGGAGGAGAGGACAGTGTGTCAAGGACAGATCGCGAGTCTAAAAGGAGGCAAAGACAAGCGAAATAGTAAATTTGTTGGTGCTTCCGAGACCAGCGGAGATCTTGCAGAATGCCGCAGGCTTCAGCAAAAAAACTTAAACATACTGGGCCTACTGAAAAGGAAAGGGTGACCTCAGTGCCACAAAGAGAGCAGTAGGCAAGTATGCCAGAGCCGCCTTTACCAAAAGAAAAAGGAACAGAGCCATCTGTCCAGATCACCAGATCGTGAGATGAAAGGTGGACGAGAGCCACTTCTAGACGAAAAAAAGGGGGTCAGAGCGGGAGCATGCGGAGGAAGGAATAAGTTCTACAGTGAAGGAAGGCAGGTTCCAAAGAAGAAAGGCGAGCAACCAAAGAAAGCCTCCTTAGAAGAAGTAGACGGAAATTGAGCGGGTAAGTGGACACAAAACTCTTCAGGAGGATCTGGAGAGTATTGGTTTCACTTCAGGTCTGGCCAAACCGGAAATGAGGAAGGAAGTCTAAAGACGAAAGGCCCGCTCATAAAATGACAAAGCAAAATGAGTCGGGGTTACTCGAAGGGAGGTAGAGAAGTCTCAGAGAAAAAAGTCAGATAGGGTGGACGACAGGCAGCCAGTGATGACGCGACTAGCCGCTCGGTGAAAGCGTTCCAATTATGTAGTATTGGAAACGCTTAGAAAAGGAAACTATCCCGGTGAGGCAATAATAAAAAGGGCCGAAGGAAAGCTTTATACAGAAGGGAGAGGGACTATTTAGAGAGACCCCATGAGGAAGTATAGATTCCTCGTAAGACCTTAAGAGGAGCGAAAAACTTGACCTTTCGCGAAGATACATGTTTAAAAAAGGTAGGTGTGCGGTCGAAGGTGACTCCAAGAAAAATTGGAGTGGGAGTAAAGCGGAGGGGGAAGTTAAATAAAAAGAAGTGGAGCTGGAGATTGGGTTGATAGGGATTCACCCAAAAAAGCAGGTCTCACATTTGCTCGGTTTGAGAGGAAGACACCAGTACTGAGACTAGCGCCCAGTCGAATCAGAGCTTCTTGCATGGCCTCCAGCGCAGTGGGGACCGAAAGGGACAAGGACCAAATGGCCAGATCGTCAGCGTAAAAAGAGCAGCTGATGGAAGATGGCAGAGAAGCAGGGAAATCATTAATGAAGAGAGGGAGAAAAGAACAGGGCCAAGAACGGATCCTTGCGGAACACCTCGACGGACTCGAAAGGAGTGGCTTTTGTAATTTTGATAAACCATGCAAGCGCGCCTATCAGAAAGGAAAGATTGAGTCCAACGAGCAAGGTGAAAAAAAGGCCAGCTGAAATAAGTTTGTGAAAAAAAGCGGGACACCAGACAGAGTCAAAAGCTCTCGAGAAGTAGATAGTAGCAAGAATTGTCCGAGAGCCCGGCTTGGGTTTGTTAAACCCATCCAAAATGAAGTAAAAAGGGGCAGAATTTGATCTGGAGTAAACCGTCCGGGACGGAAACCGGCTTGGCGGGGAGAGAGAATGGGGTCAAATTCCACAAAAAAAGTAGAAGCAATAGAATGATGTTGTCAAAAAGCTTTGAGACGCAGGAGGTGAGAAAGAGATAGGCCGGAAGGAACCAGGAGAGTCGAGAAGCTTTCCCATCCTATGGATGGAAATAATGGAAGATGTCTTTTAGATGGAAGTAAAAAAATGTAAAATCCAGGAAAGATTGAATGAAAATGTGCAGAAGAAATCCATATCAAAGCGAGGAAGATGCTTTAGCGTGGGATAGACAACCTTGTCTTAGCCAGTGGCAGTGGACGGACAGATTTGAGGCAGCCGCGAGGCAAATTGATGGCAGAGTGACTAGAGTTGCATCTAGAGGAAGACGGAGTTGAGGTTAGATTCCCGAATACAGACAAGGTCTACAGGAAGAGGCGAGATTAAGTGGAGTAGTTCAGCACTTCTGGCTTGAAGACCTCCCTCAGGAGAGAAAGAGGGAGCAGAAAGTGAAGAACAGCCAGAAACGTAAGAGGATGAGGAAGGTGCAATTAGAGGAGTTACAAAGTGGAAGCAGAATAGGATGTTTGTAAGCAAGGGTAATGGAAACCATGTTAAACAGTGGGAATAATCGTGCGAGAGGGCCCCAAAGAAAAAAGTTGCAGTGTTAAAAGGTTTGTGACCCAAGACAGATGGATGGACCCCACCTTACATGAGTTTATTTGGAGCAGGTGCTGCATTGCATGTCCAGGTTACATTTCCAGCGCGCACTGAACAGGGAAAGATGGGACCAGGGTTAGGTTAAATGTTGGAAAGGAGAAGGAGAATCAGAATACGGGCAAGAGAGAAAAGTAGGAGAAAATAAGTGACAGATGACCGATTTTGTGACCGAGTGCTGCCCTTCAGAGAGCAGCACGGTGAAAATATGATTGGGTCAGAGGAATGTACGGGTGAACTAGAATCCTCGGGAAGGCCAACAACCATTTTTTTCCCAATCCAAACCAGGTCGGGGGCCGCACCACATTGAGGTGGCTGATGATTGGTGCAGACCGACGAATTCGCTGGTTTGTCTTGGGAAAACCACTTGACTGTGTTTCCAGTTGTTTATGTGGCCGCCAGGTGGCCAGGATAAGAGCAGCCGAGAAAAGCCACAAGGGCCACCCCCCCCCCCCCCGGTTTTACATTCAAATCAAAAAAGAGGCGCGCAAGCATTTAAAGTCAAAAGTAGGGAAATAGTCGCGTTTAAAAAGTTAATTTCAAAATATTTTCATTTTTGTTTACTGCCACAATTTGTCACCTTCAAAAAGCTGTTGTCCAAAACACGTCCTACAACAAATTTCACATTTTTGGTCCCCACAAAACTGGTTCTGGCTACAGCGCAGGTGATGGGTCCAGAGGTGATCAGTAACAAAAAAATTCTACTTAAATAAACTATTTGTGTAGATTTTTCAGTAATGAGCAGCTTACTTTTGGTAGTTTAATACTTGCACTTTTACTTGAGTTAATTACGTAGGAGGTACAGCTGCTCGAGCAATCAAATTTTTAATCAGGCAGATGTTAAAAATTTAATGTCTGTTGATTTGGCTTGAAATGCAGTAAGCCAGCTCCAAAATACTTTGAATTTTAAGTTTTTGTTTTTGCTAATCTCCGTTGAACTGAGCCGAGTTTGTTTTAAATTTAAATCGACGCCATGGTGTAGTGGTTACAGCGTCCGCTTTGCAGTCGGTAGACCTGGAGTTCATTCCCCTTCTCGAGTCATAGCAAAAGACTTCAAAAGATGGTATCCACAGCTTTCCTGCTTGGCGCTCGGCATTTTGGGGGGCTTGTGAAGAACAAGCCGGCAAGTTCGCTTGTTGTGTCCTTGGGCAAGGCACTTAACAGTACGCCCCCGCCTTCATGTGGAAGATAGGTGGCCCAAACACCTCAAAAATGGCAACTCCCAAGCAAGTGCGAACGTCCCGTCCGAAATAGAGCGATACAATTCGATTTCTTGTGAATGGAGGATAAATATGGCAAAGAAAAAAAAACCTATTAATTGGTCTACCGCGTGGCGCTGACCCAGATCGCTGAGACGTGTTATTATCAGCGAATCGTATTGTCGTGACTTTTGATTTTGAAAAGTTTTTAGCTCCTAAAGTAAATTTAAATATTTGGATCAAGTGCATAAATTTCCCCACATGGGGAAATTTATGCACTTGATCCAAAAAGTGGCTATTTTACACTCCCTTCCACTGTACACTGCCCCGTACATTTACATACCAGGCCTGCCCCTTCAGTGTACACTGCCTTTCTTTTAATGCCCTGCCAGCTGAGATTCGAACCCGCAACCATGGTATTTCAACTGTTCTAATGTTCTTAAGAATAAACTTGATAACTAACTGGGGAAAATTTTGCACTTGTTGTTGTCTTGGGGAAAATTTTGCACTTGTTCCAAATATTTTCCAGGGCTTAATTTTTTGCTGTTTCTATGATTTCTGCGCAAGCTCGCTGTTGTTATTGTCAAGAATGTAGCCAATAGGGCGAAGATTCCAGTTGCCTTCTAAAATGATTTATGAAATTTTTCGTTTTAGCTAAACTCTTTATTGCCTTCTAAAAAGATTACTAGTAAGTTTAGCCTCAGGATATCTGTGAAATTCGCTTAATAGCGATGATTTTCATGAAAATATTGTGTGGTTTCAAAAAACAATGAAAGGGATGATAACCAAAAACATGATGCAAGAAGTAAAATTTTTGCACTTAATCTCTCAGAAATTTTTTGCTTCTACGTCATTTGGCTGTGGTATTTAAAGGCTAGTTTTTAAGCACCATTAAGATTTTAATATAAAGTAAAAGTGCATGGCACTCATGGAGTCGCTCCACGTTTAAACACCTTTTAATCAATAACAAACGTTCTGTCAAATCATCAGACAATGATTAAAGAGTAGGTAAACAAATAGAGCAACAAGAAAGCATTGTGATTAAAAAAACAAATACGCTGACATGTCTGTACCATTTTTTGCAGTTTAGATTTCTATCAGCGGATCTCAATTTATTCGGGATTTTGCGCGTTACAAGGGAAACAGTGTCTATTTTTACCTTCCTGCCTATTACAACTTGTGACACACAAAGCAAATTCCGGAAGCGGCGCTCTACAAAAAAGTTTTCCAAAAAAAGGCTTTGGCTTAATTTCATAATTTGCTCTTCAAAACAAGCAAAATCATCAACCTATATTAAAATAACTTCTTTTTGAAGTCTTCTAACAATAGTGTTGCCCTCTAATATATTATCTCCCTCACATACACATCGTCCAGTGGGGCAACTACCTGCATCATACTGTACATGTAAACCTTTAAATTGGACGGTAGTGTAAACTAGACCACAAATTAGTAGAGCAGTTCGCGTCAGTAGAAACTCTTCTCGTATCCTAGGTCGTACAAATATCTACAATTGCAAACATTTGTTCAGAGAGACAGGTCAAAACTGATTAAAAAAATAAAAGTGCTTCCGACATCTACTAATGACACTGATAAAGTCGCGACTACCTGTTTACTTTTATCCACAAAAATACCTGCTATTGGTTTCTGATCGAGTATTTTTAAGCAAGAACCATACTTTTAGGTTATAGGCTGCTTTGATCACCTCTGGCCTGGTCAAGCAGTCTGCCGTAGTGTTGCCTGGTCTGACAACAGACATGCAAACCGATCATGCGTTCATACACAGAGAAGATTCATGCGTCTGACTTCCTGCTCTGTTTGCTGGTCCAATTGAACCACTACGACCATCATTATGCTGGTTCAGTGTAAAAAGACCAGACATCAATCGAGATGTTGTGGAGTTTGAAGCCAGCATTGGTTCTAATGTCGTGTCTGTGAGAAAAAAGGAGTTGGCCGCAATTTCTCCTGCTCGAGGTTGAAATGCTTAAAGGCAATAGTTCTGTTAACTCCAAAGCAGATCGCAACACAAGTTTTCTACAAAAGACTGTGAAGATATTTTTGATTTGCTTTTATGGTAACTGACATTGCCTGAACCAAACATTGAGTTCACTCTACAAGGTTCAACTGCTTTACTCACTTGTCGCTGCAAAGGCTTCAAGCTGCGGTTGAGCTGGTGCGGAACGATTAAGCATATCAACGGAAGCGGATCTCATTATGGAGCTATGTAATCCGCAGCTACTATTCTCCTTTAATAACGGGGAGAGCATTGTGATGTCTGCACAGGAGGAATGGCAGGGACTTGTTAGCAGCTTTAAGGATTTTGGGGGGACATCAGGAAGCGGAGTGTCCCCATTTTTACAAAAAGTTCTCATATTTCTTCCTCGGGTGCCATTTACATTCTCTTCCCCAGATTTGAGCGGAATCCTTGAAACCAGTTTCCTAAATTGTCCATTTTTTAGCAAAAGTTTCGGAAAAAAGTTTTAAGATCGCGAAAGATTGTTTACAATTCAATTCTTCAACCGCAGAAAAGCTTTTGAAGTTGCTCGTAGTACGACTGTGTGTTCAGAGCAGGTTGGGAGGAATCAATATTGCTGCCACATTTTGACTGCAGGCGATTTTACTACGCAGAAAACTTGCCGTATAGTGTCATCCCTAGGGACACAAGAACAACAATGACAATGCAACAGTAGAACTAAACATACAGTATTAGCAAAAACCAAACACTTTGTGGTACTTACGTATTAACGGGAGGACCTTTAAAAACACGACTCAAAAATTGAAGTAAATTATTTATTGAAACGGTTAAAACAATAAAATACACCCTTCCAGTGTACACTGCCCCGTACATTTACATACCGGGCCTGCCCCTTCAGTGTACACTGCCTTTCTTTTAAATAAAATAACATTAAAAATCAAAGGTCCTCCCGATAATACGTAAGGACCCACTTTGTTTTGTAAGGGAAACGGACTGAAGGCTCTTTTGTAATGGAGATATAATCTTTTTACAGAAAGTATTTTGCCGATTGTTCAACTTTTCTGGGGGTTAAAGATAGTCTCAGGGTTTTCGTCCCTCGGTCTGCACTATTTTTACGCCAGGAAATATCAATGTTTTATCACTAGTTAGTTTTGCTAATCTGAGCTTTAAATTGTTTTACATTGCCCTGATTAAATTTTTTCGATTTTGTGAAGGAGCGAAAAGCTTCGTCGTTTATTTTTACATGCGGGCGCTTATGTTTCATAGACTAATACCAATCATCCATATTTTGTTGCTGAAACCTGAAGAAATTCCTTTTTACGAAACAACAAAACTCGTGCAGACGTCAAACTCTCAGTCCCATGACTGCTGACCATCAATTGAATGAAATCATTATCAACAGAAGGAAGCAAAGGTGTTATCAAATCACACCAATCTTAGTACTGCCTAACTAAAGTAAGGCAGAATAAAGTCACTGTATACTAGATCAATCAATGAAATCAACAAGCTACAGCAGGAAAAGCTTATACAGTTCGCAGTAAATACTTATTAAACCAACGTCATAATCCCAGAATTACAATTGAGTTTGAATGGATGCATTCCATCACCTCACTCAACCAATACCGCAAGATTTTGTTATCTCCTTTCAAAGCTGGCAAATAGTTTACCATGCCGCCAATTAGCCGTATATGTTGCTGTCTATATTAACCTGTTCATAATTTCTTACCTGCTGCTCGCATAAGCACAGTTACTCATCGTTAGCTTCCTTCACTGCTAGATACTGCGAACTTTTAACAAAAATGAGATAACTCAGTAGTCTTGCCTGTGCTTGAATTTATCTTCAGGCAATTGTCAACAACTCTACGCGTGGTTAGTTCGTTGTTGTCGCTTGGTTGCATCAAGTAATGGTTTGAGGAACAAAGTTGGTTGCTAGGTTAATATTTAACCCACGCTTTAATTCTTGTCACAGTGGTCATTACAATAGAGATAGTGGTCACAGTACTACAGCATTAGGTTCAGGACATCATTTACAGATGGACCAGACGCAAACCATCAAAAGTAAATTTAATTCCTGAATGGAATTTGCGTAGGCGGGTCCAGCGCGAGGCACTAAATTCTGCTGGTCATTTGTCAAAAACGCGGTCGACTAAACTGGAACGATGCTTTCCAGCAATGATCCTGGCTTTTAAAGTCGCGATGTCCATGATGTCGTGCCTTCAGAAAAATCACTCAACTAAGATGATATCTTCGCTTCACAGATTTCAATAAACAGTGAGTTTTACCCGTTTCTTCCCAAGGAGAAAATTTTACTTTATTTAATAGATTTGACATTGCCAGCAACAAATTTAGCTTCGATTTTGTATTCTTTGTTTATTTAAAGAAAAACGCGCTGTCTGTTCCCAGCGACGTAGCCGTAGGAGAGTACGTGTAGATTGCAATCACAGTGTAGGCTGCTAGTAAACGTTAAGTACGATCGATTGCTTGGTGTTTATACTGCGAATACATTTCTTTTAAGTCGTTCATCTTACAACGTCACTGCGAGAGCCACTTTACTCGGTGACGTCATAGTTTTGTTATAGCATTTCAATTTCAAGCAAAACTTAATCTTTCAAATCTTTCGCAAACAGCTGACAAATGTCCTTTTATTCTATGATTTTTCTTAAGACTATAAGACGCTCAACTGCTATTACCACTCACTTTCGTCAAAAATTCATGTTTATAAACATTAAGGTTCGATCAAGCAGAGTAGTCCTGGCCGTAGTAACCGCAGCCCCATCCCCCCGGCCAGGAAAGAGGAGCGACCATATCTAGAGACTCCCTCAGGGCCCGTTTAAAATTTCGTAGGGGGTCTTACTTTGGGTTGTTGTGACGCTGAGAGTATTGGTAGCAAAATTTTCGCGACAGAAATTTTGAGAATTTTTAAAATATTGTTGTACATCAAACAGAAAAGGAAAAAAGAAACGCGATCGAAACGCGATTGGCTGAAAGCACATATCAACAAAAACACGATGATTCGACATCAAAGTTTAAAACTTTTACAAGTAACGATAAATTTGCAGCAGTAAAACTATGGCCAAGTTCATCTTGGTGTCATAAGTGCATGTAGTAACTGTGTGTCCGCAGAAAATATCGCCCAACAGTGTTACAGGTGCCTACATTGCGCCACCTTTAATTTCCCACAATGCCTTTTAATAGCACTCATTTCCGCTTGGTGACTACCATGAGCAGTAAACTTAAAGTACCAGGAGCAGCAATGTTTAAGTCAAGAAGTGGATGTCACTATTTAAATAAGAAGGGATGCCAGTTTCAGGATATAAAATGAAAAACAGCTTAGTTAATTATTAAATGGTTCATTGCTTAAAGTAAAAATTTTGAAACACGTTGAAACTTGATTTTGTTAACAGAGGTATTAGGCCACATTACCAGCTTGACGTTTGTGTGCTCAAGATAGTAGTAGACATTGTTTTGCCTCACTTTCCAACGATGCCAGTAGCGATTTATCTCAAGTTTTCAACTGTGCCCCATGAGAAAAGATTGAATAATTTGCTTATGTTCTTTGGTGTGGCATTGGTTTATCTTTTCTACAGAGAGGTCTTTGGTTGTAGTTTCTGACAGTCCGTGCCAATTGTCAGTATATGACCTATTATTTCTATGCTGACCGAGTTATCCAAGTCCAATCCCATGACGTCTTTAGATGATAGATCTATGAACGAATTGTTGCGTCCGGAAAAGCTGCACTAGTGTTCCGTTTTATATCTTGTTAAATTTTCGAAACTTGAAAATTTGAAACCGTTATTGCGTGCCATCAGCGCCACTAAGACACTCAGCTAATTAGTAAACGACATAGAATCACCGTGGGGCTCTGTGGACAAAAATGCTCGATGATTTGGCTCGATGATTTCATTGCGTCAGTGCAGAAAAAAGTAAAAGCTGTACATCGCACATTGTATGTTCAATTAACCGAGAAAAGATCATATTTAAATGCCAAAAAAATTTTGAAAAACGTTAAGTTTTGTTCAAAACTTGCAATTTTGTAGGAAGCGAGGCAGCACTTTTCCTTATATGGCAGTGCATCGATTTGTTTGAAATATATAGGTAAAATTACCACCTTCTTTATTCTTGAATAGGTAAACTTTTGATTCAATTAGGGTGCAACTCGGCCTCAACTTTCTTAAGAAAGATGTATTGCGACATCTATTGGCAAAAGGTTGCTCTCTTGTAGCGACCACCAATTTGGATAACTGGCGATTGTATGAAAAACTACAAATCTTTGCTGCTGCTTCTCATTGACCAAAATATTTAACAACATAATGGATCCATTTATTTTAACAAATTGAACAGAACATACCGAACTAAATGAAACTAAACAAAACGGAACCAACTGAACTGAACTGAACTGAATCAAATGAACATACTTAAAGCAAAGCCAAATAACTTTAACTAATTCAAAATATGCTTAAAGCAAAATCAGTAACTTAAAATGTGCCCTAAATAACTAATCTGCGCAAACAAAGAAATTAAATAAAAGCTCTGAAAAGATTAAGGTGATGGAAAACAACTTAGGTCAAAAACACTATTTAACTCAAAATTCGGGTTCGAAACTGCCACACTATTCCTTTTGATGCAATGATTCTAACTATCAAATCCAATTTCTAGTCCAACACTTCTGTGAGCATCAGTGTTTAAAATGAGAGAGGCGACAATATCTTTCACTGTGTGAGTCGAAAGCACTTTTCAAGTAAAAAAATGCTTCATGAACATTGGTTTCCTTTAATTTGAAACGTCGTACCGGCAACGTTTTAAATTTTGTGTTCAGCCTACTGAGGATTATTGCATGCGTAGGGATCGTAGGAGCATTTGCTCCGTAAGTAAACTCAACGGAGAAATAGAACAAATCAAAAAAATATTACAGCACAATGGCTATCCTAAAAACATCGTGAACGCTCCAATGTTGTTGTTTACCCGACCCCTTCCGAGGGATGGGGGCATGGCGGAAGACCCAGAAGCCGGGCAACTCCTCAGGGTCTGGACCAGAGGTCGTACAGAGACAGAGAGTCGCCAAAGAGTGAGCGGCGCAAAGAGTCCGTAGCTGGACAGTGCAGAATGAGATGAGAGGTGTCCTGGGACGAGTGTCCACAGGCGCTGCAGGAAAGATTCTCGATTCTGCCATCCTAGAGAGATAAGAACCTAAAAGAAGGCTGTGTCCGTTGCAGCGAAGACGAGAGAGGACACAGCGAGCATGACGAGGGAGCACAAGTTCCTCGGTGGAAATCGAGGAAAGAACTTTGATGAGACAGTACGCCTCCAGTCCGAGATAAGACGAGAGGTAAGAGGAGGGAAGTTACAAGGGGTTGCGGAGGGCGCAAGTAGCGCACTCCATCTGGCTAGCTTGTCGGCCGCGTCGTTCCCCGGGAGAAACAAGTGTCCGGGGACCCATTGTAGTCTGATAGAACAGAAGGAGAGAGAAGACAGTTCCTGCCAGATCTGCCACAGAGTTTGAGATAAGAGGAAAGATGGAGGAGAGGACAGGGCGGCGAGGACAGAACGAGAGTCAGACAGGAGGAAAGGAGAAGAAAAATGGCAGAGTTGTTGGTGCTGCCGAGGCCAGCAAAGAGCGTGCAGAATGGCGCAGGCTTCAGCGGAAAAACTTGAGCCTGCCGAAAAGGAAAGAGTGGCCTCAGTGCCACAGAGAAAGCAGTTGACAAGAACGCCGGAGCCGCCTTTGCCAAAAGGAACAGAGCCGTCTGTCCAAAGCACCAGATCATGAGGGGGGAGAGAGTCAAGGTGGGCGAGAGCCTCACCTTGGCGAGAAAGAGGGGGATCAGAGCGAGAGCATGGAGTGGAAGGGTGGACTCCACCGTGAAGGAAGGCAGATTTAAAGGAGGACAGGGAGGGCAAGCAAGAAGAGCCTCCCTAGAACAAGTAGAAGGAAGCACGAGCGATTGAGTGGACGCAAAAGCTACCCCTCCTCCACTGTCCCTTGCTCCTGGCTTTTCTTCTGCGCCTCCTGCCTCCACTCCCCCCTGACTCCCTCAGGGTTCTTCAATGGAATGCTGGAGGTCTTCGAGCCAGGAGCACTGAACTACTCCACTGTCTTTTGTCCCATTCTGTCGACCTTATCTGCATTTGGGAATCCAATATTAACTTATCTTCCTCTTTCCGGATTCCTGGATTCTCTGCTCTGCGTTCTGATCGCACCCACTCCCGGTCTGGCATTCTCTCTCCTGATACCAATCACGCTAGCGGCGGCGTTGTCATTTTCGTCAGGCAGAGCCTATCTTTCTCTGAACTTTCTACCTCCTCTCTTTCTTCGCTTGATCCCTACTCTGATTATGTAGGGATCAACATCTCTCTTAACAACTCCTCCTCGGTGTCCTTTCTTAATGTGTACGCCCCACTATTCGCTCCTCCCCAACGGATGGCAGAACCAATTCTTTTTCTCCCTCCATTCTTTCCTTCTCCAGAAATCTTTTCATTCTTGGGAACTTCAATTGTCATCGCCCCCTTTGGGACTCAAGAGGTACTTCTGACCCCCGCAGGGAGGAAGTATTCGACTGGGTCATCTTCTCCCCCTCAATGACCCTAACACACCCATCCTTCTCCTTCGCTCCTCTGGCAGTTGCTCCTTTCCTGACATCTCCTTTGCCCCCTCTTCTCTTGTTCTATCTTGCTCCTGGGAGGTGCTACAGGACCTTGGCTCTGACCACCTACCAATTCTTCTATCTATCCTTCTCTCTCCAGTCATTCGCCCCAACGAGCGCCCCCTTTCCTTCAATTTTCAGAAAGCTCGCTGGGATGGCTTTGCCTCCTACATTGGCTCTCACTGTCCCTCAGCAGAGGAATACCCGTCTTTTTCTCTTTCCTCTGCTGCTGCTCTCTTTATCTCTCTGGCACTGAATGCGGCCAAATCTTCCATTCCTTTCGGTCGCATCAAACGCCCTCCTAAAGCCTGGTGGTCAGCTGAGGTGGAAAGTGCGACTAGTGAAAGACGCAAGGCTTTCGCTGCCGCTCACAGAAGTGATGAAGATCGCCATGCTTACATCTCTGCTTCTCGACGCGCCTCGTCAGTCATCGCCAAGGCCAAGACTGAGGCATGGCAAACGATTTGCTCTTCTCTTTCACCTAAATTAACCCTAAATCTGTGCACTCTCTTCTTCGCTCTATCGCTGGCTTTCCTTCCTCGTCTTCCTCCTCTCCTAACTTCCCCAACTGCTCTTCTCCCAGGGAATCGATTTCGGTCTGTGCCGCTTACCTGAGATCCCACCTTTTCGTTTCTCAGCCAAAGGCCCTGCGTAGCAGAGCCAGAGGCTACCTCTCTGAGCTCCGCCGAGCCACGTGCCCCGTGGAGTCTCACTCGTCCTTTTGCTCTCCTTTCAGTCTCGCTGAACTTCTTGCGGCTGCCTACGACCTCACCTCGTCCACTGCCATTGTCCCAGACAATGTTTCCTATCCCATGATAAAGCATCTTCCTCGCTCTGGCATGGATTTTCTTCTTCACATCTTCAATCTCTCCTGGTCTTCGCATTCCTTTTCTTCCATCTGGAAGACATCTTCTGTTATTCCCATACATAAGATGGGAAAGCCTCTCGACTCTCCTGCTTCCTTCCAGCCTATCTCTCTCACCTCCTGCGTATCAAAGCTTTTTGAACGCATCATTCTATCCCGTGTACTCTTCTTTCTGGAATCTAATTCCATTCTCTCTCCCCGTCAGGCCGGTTTCCACCCTGGCGGTCTACTCTTGATCAAATTCTGTACCTTTCTCAGTCCATTTCGGATGGGTTTAACAAACCCAGGCCGGGTTCTCGGAAGATTCTGTCTACTATTGATTTCTCTAAAGCTTTTGACTCTGTCTGGCATCCCGCCCTTTTCCACAAACTGATTTCGGCTGGCCTCCCTCCTTGCTTTGCTCGTTGGACTCAATCTTTCCTTTCTAATAGGCGCGCTTCTGTGGTTTTTCAAAATCACAAAAGTCGTTCCTTTCGAGTCCGTCGAGGTGTTCCGCAAGCATTTGTTCTTGGCCCTGTACTTTTCTCTCTCTTCATCAATGCTCTTCCGGCTTCTCTGCCTTCTCCCGTCAGCTGCTCTCTTTACGCTGACGATCTGGCTATTTGGTCCTCTTCCCCCTCGGCTCCCACTGTGGTGGAGGCCACACAAGGAGCTCTGTTTCGATTGGAGCGCTGGTCTGAGTACTGGTGTCTTCCTCTCAATCCGAGCAAATGTGAGGCCACCTTCTTCTCAGTGCATCCTCACCAGGCTAACCTCCAGCCCATTCTGTTCCTACTCGGCTCCTGCCTCCGTTTCAACCCCACTCCAACTTTTCTTGGGGTCACCTTCGACCGCACTCTTTTCTTTTCTAAACATGTATCTTCGCTGAAGGCCAAATTCTTTCCACGTCTCAAGGCCTTACGCTGTATCTCTGCTTCGTCATGGGGCCCCTCTAAGGAGTCCCTTTCGGTTCTGTATAAATCTTTTCTTCGTCTCCTTTTCACTTACGCTTCACCCGGATGATTTCCTTTCCTATGCGCTGCCAATTTTACCAAATTGGAACGCCTTCACCGAGCAGCCAGTTGCGCCATCACCGGCTGTCTCTCGTCCTCCCCCATCGCTCTGCTTCTTTCCGTGGCTCTCTTGCCTCCCCTACGAGTCACCCTGACTCATTTCACTCTTTTATCTTATAAGCAGGCTCTATGTCTCCCAATCTCCTTTCCTATTTCAGGTTTGGCCAGACTTGGAGTGAAACCAAGAATCTGCAGATCGTCCTGGAGAGCTTTTGCGTCCACTCAACTGCTCATGCTTCCTTCAGAGGCTCTTCTTGCATGCCCTCTCTTTCCTCCTTGAAATCTACCTTCGTTCACCGTGGAGTCCACACTTTCCACTCCATGCTCTCTCTCCGATTCCCCTCTTTCTCGCCAAGGTGCGACTCTCACCCACCTTGACTCTCTCCCCCCTCATGATCTGGTGCTATGGACTGACAGTTCTGTTCCTTTTCCTTTTGGCAAGGGCAGCTCCGGCGTTCTTGCCAACTGTTCTCTCTGTGGCGCTGAGGCCACTTTTTCCTTTTCGGCACGCCCAGTATGCTCAAGTTTTTCCGCTGAGCCTGCGCCATTCTGCACGCTCTTAGCTGTTCTCGGCGGAACCAACAAGTCTGCCATTTTTCTTCTCTTCTCCTCCTGTCTGACTCTCGTTCTATCCTCACCACCCTGTCCTCTCCTCCATCTTTCCTCTTATCTCAAATTCTGTGGCAGATCTGGCAAGAACTGTCTTCTTTCTCCTCCTGTTCTATCAGACTACAATGGGTCCCCGGACACTCGTTTCTCCCGGGGAACGACGCGGCCGATGAGCTGGCCAGATGGGGAGCACTACTTGCGCCCTCTGCAATCCCTTGTAGTCTCTCTCCTCTTATCTCTGGTATCCACTCTCGTCTTATCTCGGACTGGAGGCGTACTGTCTCATCAAAGTTCTTTGAGACAGAGGTTTCCTCGATTTCCACCGAGGAGCTTGTGCTCCCTCGTCATGCTCGCTGTGTCCTCTCTCGTCTACGCTGCAACGGACACAGCCTTCTTTTAGGTTCTTATCTCTCTAGGATGGCAGAATCGAGAATCTTTCCTGCAGCGCCTGTGGACACTCGTCCCAGGACACCTCTCATCTCATTCTGCACTGTCCAGCTACGGACTCTTTGCGCCGCTCACTCTTTGGCGACTCTCTGTCTCTGTACGACCTCTGGTCCAGACCCTGAGGAGTTGCCCGGCTTCTGGGTCTTCCGCCATGCCCCCATCCCTCGGAAGGGGTCGGGTAAACAACAACAATAGACGTGGTGTCTGAGGGAGAATGATATGGCAGTTTTGAGAACTGAAAAAGCCGTGATGAGAGCAATGTGTGGAGTTAAGAACTTATATGAGTTTGCTGGGTTTGATGAATACTTTGGATGGACTAGCCACTGCGAGTGGAGTACGATAGTATGGGCATGTTTTGAGAAGAGCGTTGGATTTTGAAGTAGCAGGAAGAAGAGGGCTTGGGCGACCGAATATGACGTGGAAGAGACAAGTGGAGGAGCATATCAATCCCACTGGACTGAAAAGGAAAGATGCCACTGACAGAGTGAAGTGGCGTAATGGTGTTTACAAACTGTCGAAAAGCACGAGATAAATCCGGCCACCTGCGTTAACGCGGACAAAATCGGATTTAGAAAATTGGATATCTCTTCAAGGGGGATACTAAAACTCCGAAGCAAGTTAGGACGATCATAAATGCTCAGCCACTGTAGCCACCCTGCGAGTCAGACTGAAAATGCGGAACAAAATCACTGCGAAGGACACCCACTCTGCCAGCAGTGTTGATTCCTCCGGAGCAGATCTCATCTCAAACTGATCTGTGATGCCTGTAATTGTTCTCGCACTCCAGAATCAAGTACACATGAATAACTTGATATCTGTATATTGCATGCAGGTAACTAAATTATATCAGCAATAGAAGGAATAGTTCCGCAACAACAAGCATTTAAACGTAGTACAATGCAATATAATAGGTAGCAACATCTCAGTAAGATATGAAAATAGTTAGCAAAAGTACAATATACCGGTGCAAATCGCGGATATTCAGGATTTTTTTGAAGGATTAACGGTTTGAAAAAGGTATCATTCGACCCCAACTTGGTTGTAGCAAAATTGGCTTAAAAGCATACAATCATACACAGCGGCGGATTCAAAATGAGAGCTAAAATTTACTCCCAGAATCAACTCTTTTCCAAAAATGGTAATATTTGTCTTAAAATTAAACTTTTGCCCCCCTCCCTTCCTCCTTAACCAAAAACCATCGACTCAAAATAAACTTTAGCCCTCCCAAACAAAATTTCTGTTTGCGCGTCTAATTACACAACACAGGATAATGCAAACGGTTGTTGGATGGATCCAACTGCAAGAAATTCATTGCGATTCGCACACCAGCGCATTGCTCACATAGTGCGACAGGTCAATACGAGGCAAACAGAAGTTTAACAAACATATTTCGAATGCTTGAGAAAGCTCGTTCACGCCTGACTTCATCAGCAAGTATGAGGTCAGGTTTAAACAAATAGATGCAGAAACTACAAACGATATTTTAACACTGCATTCAACAAACTCGACATAGCCAGCGTTAAAATCACCTTTTACGCGCAGCCCAAACACCTTTCATCACTTGATGACTTCACCCTTGACCTAACTCGCTACGCATGCGCAGAATGGCACTTACTAAAAATATTTGAAGGTAAATCATATCAACAGATGAAACCCTTTCCGAGGCTACTGAACCGGAAACAACATACTCTCCTTTGTTACCCTCGTATCAACCGGACGCTGTGGAGAACTCGAATTATTTCACAGAATTATCTTCAATCAGCAATAAATTGTATAAACACTCAATAAACATGCAACACGTCATAATCGACGTCATCGTCCGTCCGCTCATGAGTACATAGTCGTACGAAGCCACTGAAAAAACAAAACGTCAATTTTTGGTATGATGCAGCAGCACGACTGAGCGAGATGAGATTTCATAATTAAGTGCCAGTGCGCTTAATCCCCCCATCCTTTTTGAACATTTTCGATGCCTCAGCTAAATTCTCCAGCACCATTTCTCGAAACTTTGGGTTTCTTTAGGATTTCTCGAAACACAACAAAATCACTTTCCTCGCGTTGTAGTTCAAACCTTCTTCAGAGTTGTCTATACTTTTGCCACAAAGCAATGCAACCAGGAAACCATAAACTGCCGGATTCCGAGCACGAACCAGCGCAGATGGCTTTGCGACATTATTATGTTTTGCTCCCAAAGCAACTCCGTCCCATGCATATGAACCCCACAAAACTGGGCGCTGAAGAATTAAAAAATTAAACTAGCCACCTACCTCGTCCATTCCAAGCGTTGCTGTATCTCCGCGTGAATTTTTGTATTCATTAAAAGCAGCTGAAATAAATAATGACAACTTGAATATAATATTTATTCACTCAATTATGCACTTGAACCCATGCTCTATCTGCAAGTGTTCGTAAAATTGGGCCACTGGGGTGAGTAAAATTGCTTGACCAACTCTTCTGCCTCATGAAGATGGTGTAATCGCATGCAATGCCTCTCCCAAGGACACAACAAGCAACCTTTTCGGCGGTTATTCAACCACCTTGCGGGCGGTTATTCAAACACAATCCTTCCGCTGTGGGCGTCACGCAGGAAGCTTGAATACCGTCAAAGCTGCTGGTACGACTCGACACGGGAACTGAACCTGCATCTACCCCAGGCAAAGCGAACGCTTTAACCATTACACCACTGCGTCGGTTATTCC
The DNA here is from genome assembly GCA_963675345.1 of Trididemnum clinides. Taxonomy (NCBI): domain Eukaryota; kingdom Metazoa; phylum Chordata; class Ascidiacea; order Aplousobranchia; family Didemnidae; genus Trididemnum; species Trididemnum clinides. The sequence goes on along the minus strand of OY776294.1, from coordinate 36,233,180 downwards.
GAAAATAAAGCAAATAGAACAGCAGAAATTTACTAATGTATACGTTTTGAAAGAGACTAAATGTTATAAATCTGGTTTCGTCTCCGTTAACGTAGGTGGTCAAATTGCACCACTTCGGTCCGCCAACAGCGTTTACCATTTTAGTCCAACCCGCTCAATATGTTCTTTTACTTGCCTTCTCCACGTCATCTTCGGTCGCCCACGCTCTCTTTTCCCAACTAATTCAATGTTTTTCTTAGCACTTCATCACTATCCCTTCTCAAAACATGCCCATACTATCGTACTCCATTTGCTCTGGCTAGGCCGTCCAACGTTTCTTCCCAACCCACCAAACCCATAAGTTCTTGGCGACTACTTTTCTCATTTAATTTAACTCCACCCATAGCTATTATCATTGTTTTTTAAATTCTTTTTAAAATCTCATTTCATTCTCCCTCAGACACCTTATCCTGCTCCCATAAAGCATTGCCGATCTTATACAAATCTCATAAATTTATCCCGTCATTCTCAACGCAAACTTTCTTCCATGAACCAACTCAAACACTCTCTAAGTTTTATCCCCCCAATTCTTGTTTTCGCTGTTACCGCTGCTTCACTTCCACCACTGACATTCAATCTGTCCCCCAAGTACCAAATACTATTCATTAGTTCCACCTCGTCATAAGACTATAATTGTCTATCTGGTTCCACGATTCCTTTCATTACTTCAACTTAGCTCTCACTAACAAAACCTTTTACCAGAGTTGAAGCCACTCTTATTTTAGCTCATCTACGACGCACCCATTTACCAGATTTAGTGAACACCACTGAATTTGTCATTACCCTCTTGTCACACTCGTCACATGGATCGTTTTGCTCTGGAGTATTTTTTTGAACCACTCATTATTATCTCGGCTTCTTGAGATCAACCTTCATTTCCTTGCTCACAAACGCGTGTTTAATTTCAAAAACTTATTTCTCAAAGTCTCCATACCCTCGCTCATTTTAACTCAAGTCATCTGCAATAGATCTGCATCTGCATACAAAATTTCATTCATCTAGCTTCCTCTTGCATTCTGCATGATTGCATTATCAGCAATTGCAAAAAGCAGCGGCAACAACACAGTTCCTTGATGTAGACCAACTTAAACCCAAAATTTTTCAGATAACTGCAATCTCACTCGAACTTTCGTTTTTGCTTCGTGATAAATTCTCATCACCGCTCTTACGATTACTTTTGGTAAACCTTTCTTCCTCATTGCCAACTATATCACCTTTCTTGGAACTCTATCAAATGCCTTATCAATATTCACAAAACACATACCCAACTTTTTTCTCTATCTCTACATTTATCTTACATTCTTCTCACAACAAACAATGTGTCTGTCGTTCCTCTGCCCGGCAATAAGAACAAATTTGAGATAAAATTTTTCAAGTTATTGACTTCAAAATAAGCAGCTTGCCCAATATGTTGCAAGAGATTACCGCTAGCTACTGACTGATACTCAGTCCTCTTCGTTGGTGGTGGGGTAACCAGTCTGCAATCTATGTTCATGACTGGTTCGAAATGGAATGTGGTCTTCCCCTAGCTTAATCTTGATTAGATTTGTGATGTGGACCGGCATATAACCGTTTCATGCCATTCCGCCGCTCTACGGAAAAAAGGGGAACAACATGAAGGGATTCTAACTACGGTCAACATCGATGCTGCCAGCATTGCCACAGACAGTCTGGCACTTACTGAACATGGCCTCCAAACGCACTGAGAGAAGAATGAAGTCGTCCATCGTCACTTTTAAATCTTTACTCGCGTAACGAATGCTCAACATCTCACGCAGACGGCCAGATAACGAGTAACCTGGGAAAATTAAAAAAGTTATAGGTGGTTCAAGAACTTGCGGTTTACAAAATTGAAAAACTTTTCTCAGGTAGCGTGGTTGAGCTGTCAGCTTTGGCACCAATAATTGTGCGTTCCAACCTCACGACGGCTACACTGTTGTGTACATTGGAAAAATACTTTACGACAATCTTCCATGCTTGGTTGTAGTGGTAATAGAAATGGTTTCTATCAGCATTACCATCAAATCCGAAGAGAACCTGAACACATCGATGTTTGTTGTGATCGTCAACCAGCGGTTCTTTCATCCTTCAACTGAGGCGCCGCGTGGCACCTGTGGTTCTTTCATCCATCAACTGAGACGCCGTGTGGCACCTGCAGTTCTTTCATCCATCAACTGAGGTGCCGTGTGGCACCTGCAGTTCTTTCATCCATCAACTGAGGCGCCGTGTGGTTCAGAATAATTCATGAAACAAATACTGCTTCGAATGGGCAAAAAACCAGGGACTATAAATTTCAAGAATCTCCCTCGAAAAATTAAAAATATGGTCTTCAACTTTGTTTTGACGCGAATAGAAAATTTCAAATGTTAATCTCCAATAAAAACGTCTTCAGATATTTAAGGCTCCCTATTTTGTTAAGCGGAAACAGGCGGCTCTCTCGAGCGCTAAAGGTTGCCGACCTCTGGCCTTGCATAAGCAACAAGAAGTTCTCTTGTTGCAGAGCAAAGCATTCAACTCCTCGTTTGCGGTTGGTGACGTACCAGCATGGCAGAGAGCTTCACGCAGCTCGTAAACATCGAACGATCCGCTCTTGTCAGCGTCGAACTGCTTGAAGATATTCTGCAACACAACAAACGGATCAACGACGCTTCGTGCACGTCATCGTTCTACGATTAGCAGCAGCGACACAACAAAGGAGGAAGAGACCACCGCGAGATTGCAATCCTTAAAAACGTAATAATATCCGCTTCGCCAGCGTATTCTCGCGCCGTCGCTTCAAAATTGTGCAAGAGCTTCATCGAGACAGAAACCGCTCCAGTGGCAGATAAAACATCTCGCGATCCTCGCTCGTTGCTTCAGAGCAATCAGTTGAAAGCGAGATTCAATTCTTTCATCAAACATCGCGGTATGGTGAAGCTTCGAAAGTGGTTGACACTCACCAACCGACTCTTTTGACTACGAATAATCACGAAACTTACGATCCATTTGCGGACTCGAACCCACAGTGCTTTGAACTCATCATAATCCAACTTTCCGGAATGAGTTACCTGATATTGAGGAGTAAAGGAATTAATTCCGTAACACTACTACAACTATTATCATTTAAACCGTGCGCCATGTGGACCGTACACAGAGTAACAATTATTAAGATGCTGCGTTGACTAGGAACCAATGTCCGATACCATGGAAGATTAAACTGCAGCCTCAATTCCGCCCATACACAACAATTTAATATCTAATCACGTCAAAAACCAAGTCAGAGATTGCGAGATCGAACCCGACCAATATTTTTACACACAAGTCACAACACTCCACAATTCAAAGGATACGTCCATAAGTGCCACCATGCTTCGGCAGGCTTCCAAACTAAATCCGCTGAAGTTCTTGTCGTCAGAAGAATCTAAACATCACGTCATAATCAGCGTAGGCATTACACAATACTTTCCTTTCTTTTCAACAAAAATAAAATTAAGAGCTCGAACAAAAAGTCATGACGTAATATATAGTACACGGTGACATCATTGTAACGTACTCTTTTTCATCACAGTATTGACGATCTCTCTCAGTTCAAATGCGTCAATCTCCCCGTCCTGAACAAAAATAATTTTTTAAGGGGAATGAAAAAATGAGCTGATAAATAAAAGGTGACGCGCGATTGAGAAGTTGTCAGTGGTTCGATGCAAGACGTAAGTGTGCTAGGTATTTATGTCAAATCAAGTGTGTTTAAACGAAATCACATCACTTACTTACAAAACAGACAACAGATGCTGCGTTGATTTTGTAGTCTTATAGCAAAAGCATTACGAATTCAAAATCTAACCGAAATTTGATGTAATTCCACCGCTGGTAGACTGGTGTTATGTGCTGGGTCGGCAACAGCCTCCCCCGCAATCGATGAAAAACACTGCCAAACTACACTGCCTGGTCTATCACTACAAGCGGTTAGCTAACCTCCCCAGTGAGTTGGTTGAAAAGCTGCCGGAATCTCTTATCGCTTTCCATCGTATCGGCCTGAAACAATGAAACAGATAAATGCTGGAGACTACTCTACAGTTTGCTACACATGACTTCAGAAAAAGCTAAACTCATTACACTGCCGGCTGTTTTGAAGTTAATCTTTAAATACATAACTAGCCGGAGTCACAGGATGTATAGGGTAAATATAATAATCAACAAACTCTCAATGTAAAGAAAGAGAATGTTGTTAAATCAACGTAAAATTTTAAAACAAACAAACAAACAATAAGATTCAAAATTATTAATCAAACTTGTTGTGATTTATTAAAAGCTTTTAGAAATCAAGTTTTAATGCTGTTTGTTACTAAAAGCAACGAAATAAAAAAATGAAAAGAAACACAATTGAAATTAAATTCTAAATAGAGAAAAAAATTGATCAGGCAAAATATAGTTTAATATTCACCGGACCACGCTTTTTTTCTTTCTGTTGAAAGCAAACTAGATCAATTATTCAGTTCTACATCATTGTACTACTCGATACTAATTCCGTTGAATCACTCTGGTGAAATTGTGCACGTTTTCAGCCTTGATGTGACCTTAAAGCATGCAGTCTATAGCAACTCCTCTGGATGGATGCAGTGCTTGAAGTGGATACACATTATGTCAGCATAACTGGGAAAGGTGTTTCTAGGATCTATAAAGGCTGGTTTTTATTAGGCGTAGATTGCAGGCGTAGCGAGAATAATTCTTTGTTTCTCTATTTAGTTTTATGCGCGAACTCGCTACATCAATATATCAAAAGCAATGTTAGCTTCCGCTTTCATCAACCGATCACTAAATCGGAGTGGAGGCTCGAAGGGCAGTTTGCGAAACGCTATCCTGGGCGAATTGCACCCTATCCACCTTACTACGCGACTGTTGGCAACACTGACGCGGATGTGAACTCGTTCTATGTATAACTGTGAAGGTTTTCTGAGGCAGGTGGACAAAAATAAAACTTTAAACTGAACCAACTACCTGGCACGTGACCTGTGCAGACACACATACACATTTAGAATAAATGCAATTTTTCTGATGAAACCGGGTAAACAGGTTGTAGAGAAAATCTTAATCACTTAAAACTTGTACGCGTCATTTTAATTCTACATCCAGTCTGCAACAGCCACATCTAAACTTTCAACAAACCGACTTACCTCGCTTTCTGGTTGAGATTTAACTGGAATTTTCTTCGTTTCTTCATCCATTTCACTGTAGAAAACATTATCATGACGTTATCAAGACACGAGAAAACTTAAAATCCATGCTTGTTGAAATAACGTTCCTCTTCCGGTTATCGTCAAACGTAGACGAGCAGTTCGGCGTCTCGTTGTTGCCCCCTAGTGAGTAAGCACTCAAACGCCACGGAGAACCAGTGGTTGGTGGAAAAGCGCTTCATGATAATTTCCTCTCCTAGGCAGATTCCAACATGGAGTCAATTTAATGGAAGTATAATACAAAGCTATTTAATGGGCAATGTTGAAACTCCGAAAAAAGTCTGGACAAATGTGGTATGCTTAAAAGCCACTGCCTTGTGAGACTGCAAGTTAAAAAATAAACCACTCCTGCCAGCATCCATTGCTACAAAACCAGATGTAATGTAGGAACCGTGGCAGCCGCTTACTTCACATCGCTGCGCTTCTCAGTGTAGAGCCGCAGGACAAACTCAGCTTCTTCATTCGGCTGGAAGGTTGATGGCAAGATCACGTACTGGCCCGGAGGAAGCTTGAATCGTTGTGAGATTTCGCGCAGGTTGATGAACTGTTTCGAGCGAGCGGCAGACGCGTTATAGAGGAAATAATCTTTCTTGATCGTCTGGTGGTCAGGTACTTCATCTTTCAGCTGAATATCAGAACAGAAAGAATGACTTTTTTCACTCTACTGCGACAGCAAAAGCTTTACAATAACGAGCAGAAAGATTTGTGATCGTACCTGCTTCAAAGTCGCCAGCAGCGTAATCACAGTGCATTTCCATCACAATGACTGCTACATAATGCTTACATTACAAAACGTACAACCATTTACATGCAATACGATGATCCGTAATGGGAAAATCAACCTTTGACCTCCCACATTGCGCATGCGCTGCTCCAACGGCAATCCATCACAGAGTGCCAGTTGGAAACAACGCCCCATCCATACCTTGTACAACGCAAATCCTATTGTCAGCAGACCCTGTCCTTTCGATTTCTGCTTCCTGCGATTCTTCTGCATCAACGAAACGATGAAGCTACATCCAAGTTCATCATCATCCGGATCGTCATCCTCCTCCTCAAGAACCAGTCGGAATTGGGGATTAACCCAAAAAGTTTCTAGAAAATTATGCGGTATGAGGAACTGGGGAAGGGAATTAAGCGGTAAAGAGGCGACGATGAGGAACTGTGGGGACACACAGCACATAACGCGAAGGGCATAACCCCCTCTCACTCAGTAATATTTGCAGCGGGGTGCGTACGCATCATTGCGGTCTTTCCCATCAAAGCAGCAGACACAATCAAGGATATCACTTGAGACCCATCAAATTACGCTTCACGTGTTATGACTTGCTACGATAATAATATTTACTTGGAAGTGTTCTTCCCTTGGCGTGGTGATGAAGTGTTTTTAATCATGTAAGCGCGTGTGGAGAAAGGACATTTTCAGCTATGTAATCACGTTGGAAGTTACCATTTCAGCTGTGTAACTTGATAAGGAGTTAAAACTTTATTGAACTTGTTCTTTAAACCATTTTCTCAAAAGTCTTAACCGGCGACTTTTTATCTTTGCATCGGGTATACCAGAAAAAGTGAACTGCTTTTTGTTAAAGATTTTTTCGGCAAAAATAAAACCGCATTTATTGAAATTTTACACACAGTAACCTCAGGATATTGTCAACACTTTTACAGATTCAATGTCAAGTATAGTGAAATTTAACACAAGGTCTCAAAAAATGCAATATCAAGTAAAATTATGCGAGTAATTCTTGAATAAGCGCTTTGTGACGTCATGATTGTGTTTGCATTTTTTTTATTCTGATTTGTATCCAAAAGTGGTTCTGTCTGAAGTTTTAGTGAAAAGATTACCCATGGTACTGAGTGAAGGTGATAAGTCTGCCATTGAAAACTGTTTCAAGAAGAAAGAATAGGTTGCATCCCGATGGATTATGCCATATGGACTCTTTGAAAGAAAACGTTTAACAAGAAGCGCAAGACAAATTAACCGAGCAGGTGTTAATAAATAGGATAATAATAAGACAGGAGGAGATATCGATAGAAAAAATACACAAAAGCGTTTCTGCGTAGAAAAAAAAAGCTGTTTAGTGGTGGAAAAGGATGGAGGTTACATTGAGCATTAAGTGAGATAAACGAATTTTACTCTGATATTGCATTTTTTGAGACGTTCTTTTGAATTTGACAATACTCACATAATTTGCAACAAATCTTTTAGATACTTCGCAAAAGTGATGACAATATCACTCATAATAATAACTTGCGTAATGGTAACTGCATTGAGTCGGGTTTTTAAGGCCATTTATCCTGTTTCGGAGAAACCTTTCTTCCATTGCAGCGTGTCCTTTCTTTATTCCTTTGATCTCTTGCATCATATGATTGAAATAAATTTTGTTCGAAAATCATAGGCGAAGATACAAAATTGCAAACCTTGCACCCAATTGGTAACGCAGCATACGAGCGAAAAAGGGCATTACCAATTTATTTAATCAAACAAAGTATGCCACCCCACCAATTTTGACGAGACCATCCCCGTACGCGTTTCGTCCTTTTTGGAGTCATGCAAGAGTAAAAGCTTACTTACAAAACGCGTCCGGGGATGGTCTCATCAAAAGTGGTAGGGTGGTATACTCATTATTGTTTCCTCGTATATTCAGCCCTATTTTAATAAATTGCAAATTTTGTTCACATGAAAGAGTCATTCGAGCACATGAATATCTCGACCCGTGTTGTGGTTGAAGAATTGTTCCAAGCATGTACTGACGCAAGATTTCTTGCCGGTGTGAGCAGAAGTAATGTCCGCCATTACTGAACATTCTGCAGCAAATCTTCGCAGTTTTCAATGATAGCATTGCTTGTTTCTGAAGTTTCAGAGGACAAGAAATCCGCTCCTATGGCTTGCTCCGACTTCAAATTGTCACTGCAGGATTGGCCGAGGAGCACATACCTATCTACCTTGTTCTTGACGTCGAATCGTCCATCATAGCATGATTGTATCACATTTGCTGATCTTAATTACGTTAAAATTTCTTGCATAGAATGCAGTTAACCTGATTTACTGCCGTTAGCGATACACAGCTGAAGGTAATGCAGCGATTTGTCCCCCACAATCAACGAGCTCATTTGATTGTTGCCTGATGCTTGGCCAACGTAGCTTCTTACAGGTTCCGCAGTTTTTTTCGAATGTAACACTTGCCTACTGTCGCTGTTGTTTCTGGTGGTGAAAACGAGTACTCTGAAAAGTGAAGCGGTCGTCGTAACTACTTTCACTGTCGCTTGTTGCTGTGCTTCCTCGAAACGGTCTTGACAAAGCAGATGTTAATGGCCAGCATCATTCACCAGCAGTGCTTATCCTCTTGCGTTTTAGTGTTTCATGAACAATCTTCTCGAAGTGCTTGTCTTTAAACCATCCAGCGATCATCTTCCGCTCAGATCTTGGAAGTATAAACTTTGCTTCAAGCGAATACACACCACACTCAAATTCAAACGAGTATATTGCTTTGCTTCGAAACACTCGCTTTTCAGTGATTACACATTTGCATGAACAAATATCAAAGAGCTCCATTAACCAAGATTCATCAACAGTATTCTTACCTCTCCATCGAGCTCTTTTGACTGCAGCTTTCCACTGTTTCACAAGTTCTTAAACCTTTGTTGCTATTTGACTATTACTTGACACAGCTGCTCTAATCCAAACCTTTGTGACGTCATCAGTGTGGGAAAATCTAACATCCTTAAACGCCGGCTTTTTTCCCATAAAATTCCTACTCGTTTCTTTTAGCCTGTATCTTAAATACTGATGATGCAAAAAGCCCGTCTCTCTTTAACGGCAAGACATTTTTTTTCAACTCTTTTCCTCGCATTGTCAACGTTGCTTCTGTACTGGTGGTAGCAATCGCCACATCTGTTATCCAACTTGCTTGCCAATTGTATCCACTACATTGTCACAACTCGGTCTGATGGCAAAAGATTTTTGTGATAAGAATAGTATCCGGCATCTGCTTGATTGGTACGTAGTTTGGCATTATGGCAAAAAACGAAACACAGCATGTTTACTTTGACTAAAGCATGCTTTCTTTTGAAAAATCAGCAAAAATTACCTTTTTCTTTTTAAGTCGTTTTCCTTTGCAGAGAGTCAAAAATATCTTTCAAAACATAGATAGGAAATCAACTAATCAGCATCATTTGATACTTCTCTCAGCTTTCTACGCCAAGCCGTTCACGACTTGTGCAAAAAATTTAAGAGTTTTTAATAAAAAAACCTGGGAACATTCGCTGCCTAGCCTAGATGACGTCATATCAAAAAATGAAGGTCAGATTTTGAATCAGGATCAAAAGTTCCTTCAGAAAAAACCCGAACTAAGATTTTTAGAAAAATGGTGAAAAAATGAAACACCCCAATGGACACAGCATTCTTGAATCAACTTCCACGGATAGTTAGTGAGCTATATTCGCCAAATCTGCTCATCAATTAGAGACAAATTCCATTTCAATTTTCCAACCGACTTAATAACAAGTTAATCTTTGACCCAACGCACTGAGGATGTGTAGAATGGCGTGGCCGAAAAGTAAACAACTAAAAAGCAGCTACGTGTGCATTGCAATACTTCGTGCACAAAACTGATGAACAGTAAAAATTACAATAGCAACATAACAACAAAATGGGCTACATACCTGGGTAGTTTCTGCAACCACCAGCCGAGCACCCCCGGACCCAACGCCCCTCATGCAATGACGTCACCCACTGAGTGGAGTCACTGTCATCTTCTAGGGCGTCTGGACCCAGATGGCAGATTTCCATCTTCGTGAAGCTTCGAGAGAAGTCTTTGAACGACATCCTGCGTCGAACATAATAACTGATTACATCAGCACTCAGCCAAATAAACGGGTCAAAAGCAACGTTTCAAAAACTGGCTTCACATGTCCTCAACGCTCTAAAGTTGCTTCGAACAACAATTAACAAAACACCACCAACTATGTTTACAACACCGCGAATAAGCAACCTTAATTAAAATCAATTCTTTCAGCAAATTAAGATTTCCCTTTAGCTTGTTAGGTGGATGCAGAAGCGAGTGTTGAAAAAGATCTATTTGATTGGCATCGTTGTTCCTGTTTCATCGTGCTAGAACAACGAAGCTGATCACACAGCAAATCAAGTCGCGACCTTATTTGTTGGCCACAGTTATCATGACTTAATGTGTGGGCGTTAATAGCGGCCCTCCAGCTAAGTCTATGACAGTCTCGACATGGCAGCTACTTTCTCCAAACCTAATGCGCATCAGATTCATGGTGTAAACCCAGATTTCCTTTTCGTGCCCTGCTTCATTCCAAGAAAAAAAGAAAGAGTAAACAGACAACCAGGCCTTCCCACGAGCCGAATTCAACTCTACCCGATCGTTTATTTCATAAAAAAAACCAGCAACAACAACCAACCAAAACTCTCCGTCCTCGCCGAACTCCACGTCCAATCTCTTTTTCTCATCCGGTACAGATTTCCACTTCGACGATCTGTAAATAAATGCCATGTAGCGACTTCAAACCACAAGTAGAAAGCATCAACTAACGGATTATATCAAAACCAATGCAAATTTTTAGTGCAATTGGCCAATCAACACCATCCAATCCATATCTTACATAGAACTGGTTTAGAATGGCAGTCGCTTTTTCCCAACTCAATCTTAAAAATGAAATGCTTAATCAACTTGTAGAGTCAGGAAGTGACGCTTCATACCATGCATTCATTATCAGAGGAATTATCGAGTCGTAGATCGTACACTTCAACATACCGCCAATAATGTGAACAATTAAATTTCAAACCATCAGTTTGCGGATTAATTGCTGGGTGTCAGCGAGATCGTGGCCTCGAGAAAAACACATGATGGCGACTTGTCTGCCAAAAACGGCGTAATATTCTCCATGACGAAGACTGAGAACGTAGCGACCGGATTTCTTTCAGCAAAAATTCATATAAAAGAAGCAAGTTTCATTTATACAGCAACACCGGACGATTCAGTAATTGCTGGTAACTGAGATGCAGATTACACGATTAGTGTAACGTGAAGTATTCAACGTTAAATGTCTACTTCTAACGAATATCAATGATGAAGTGGCAGTAGGTTTTTAGCCAGTCATTATGTGCTATAAAAATCCACCATTTTTCCACCACTCACGAATCGCTCCAATCTCCATTCCACTCCACCTCCCCCCACGGGTTTCGAACCCGAACCAATTGTTCCCCTGTGCGAATCTGAAACAAATATTTTGCTTGTATACTCCGATCACTGGAAAACCTCCACACTCACGCATTTAATTGTTCAGACCTGCATCAGAGTTTTTGGTAATGCTGATGAAAACACTACAACTCTATCACACGCTTTCTACCGTAAACACTACAACCACCAGATAGAACATCCAGATGATTTCAGCGCAATTTCTCCAACGAAAACGACAAATTCATCAATCGAACGATTGAAAAATCAGCCAAAAGTTTATGAATTGAGACAATATTAGCTCCACGATCTTCGCCTACCTTGTCAACGCCGGTAATGCTGTAAGCGTGTCCCATCAAGAGGCCGTTCGACAATTTCGCTTCTCGTTGGTTGGAGGAAGTAGCCTGCAATTGATTACGGTAATGTTAATACCATTGCAGGAAGCAGGTGGATGCATCACATCAGCAACTAAACAACCAGAATTGAACCAGTTGGCGTTTACACGCTTACGCTGTCGCACACGCAACGCTTGCGTCACAATCGAATGACGTCATACGCGCAAGATGTACCAGGCGAGCAGTTGTCGGCCAACTCCCAACGGACTGATTGTTATGATGCAAAGACGCAGTTATCAATAATAATTAAAATGCGGGCGTCACTTTTCAAGGCGAAAAACATATGAAACGCAGTGCAAGCTGCTGCAGCCTCATAGCTTGTGAATGTGAAGAAACCGCATGACAATTTGCCGTTTCCTGCAACGCGTCTATTCATCAATACTCGTTTATTAATCGCAGCCAATCACCAGGACTAACGTTCAATGGCGGAAATGTTAGTACGATCTCAAAACTTTATACAACTCATTCTACGACGCATCAACATAATTGCTTCAAACACCTTTCTGATGAGATTTGAAAATAATAATAAATTAGCGTGATTAGCAGCGAACTTCAATCTCTGAACGTTTCGTGACATCATCGCAGGATTGATAACTATTTTCAGCTATATACGTCATCGATCGAGGTTGGATGTCAAATTTATCAAAGCGATAATGCCAGAACCACAAAATTTATGCTTTCTACCGCTGATGGCGTTTGTAAACAGCTGTAATGCAAGTAAAATTGATCATTTCTAAGCTCTTCATAATATCAAGAAGTGTGGCATGAAAATTTTGATAAATGCCAGCTCGATTATGTATTTGAGAGTCTTCAACGTGTGAAGCATGAAGAGCTAATTCAAGCAACGCACATCAACAGAACATCCCATCAACGATCCCCTCTTGAGCGACTTCTCCATCAAATGATACAAGTTCTTGGGAGAGTCTTTCAGATCGTACATCTCAGTAACACCTCCTGGAAAAAACAACACGACTTGATGACACAATGAAGCACGACAGACGATTCTTGCCGTTGTAAGGTTGTGAGTTAATTCCTGTGTTCTCTGAGCTTCTACAGTAATTAAAAGTTGGCCATTATGCTGCGGAGGGTAGAGCAAACACTAACTATTGCCGACTTGAAGTTGTCGCGATAGTTTCTTGCACTGTTATGCTTTCCTCTACAGCGATTTCCCTGCACGGTTGGTATGTTAGTGACAGAAATGCACTCTGCCAGTAGTGTCGGTAACTCCAAAGCGAGTTTCAACACAGCATTGTTCATTATAAAAATGCAAAAATTTTTAAATCAACTCAAGAAAGACTTCAAATTTTATGGGTTCCAAGACTGGAATTCAGGATCTAATTTAACCAAAACAGCAACGCAAGTTTCAATTTTGCTTTTCAATCAATCTGATGAAATAAAAACTTAACTACTGCAAACATTGATTGCATAAACAGCACCGACACCAACACAGCTAATCCTTAACATACCTGTGAAATCTTCCATCGCTTCTGACGTACTCCCTCCTCTTAATGCTTCAAAAGAACCATTCAATCTAAACAGAAAAATGCTAATGTACTGCACAGATAAGCCATGTTACAGAGAGAATAGTAAGAACTTGTTTGCCCAAAGCTATCGAATTATTCAAGGTTTTCTACAAATCTAAATTTTGGCTATTTGGCTTGCAATGATAATTTTGAAGCCAAGTTTAACATAAAACGTAATTCAGAATTCTTCAGAATTAACACTAATTTCTCGTCACAAATGTTTTGTGCAAAAACGATGGCCAAAAATGCACCCATGTATCCAAGCCAATAAAAGAATTACACCGAGCTGTTTAATAAATACTTTGAACTCTGATGTTTGTTGAGCTAAAACCTACACAAGCAGCTTTGGTATCTACAACTCCACATCCACCCACTTGGCATAAGCCTTCTCGAGCAACGCGCTCCAAAACTCGTTTTTATCAGCTGAGTGCAGATACGCCAACCGTCCATTCAACGTAGGAAGAAGATCGTCAATTATAACATCAACCCAATTTCCATACTGTAATGAAACCAAATTTAAAATAAGATAATACTAACTGGTATGATGAGAAAAAGGAACGAGGAAGAGAAGGAGATTGGATAGAGGTTGATGACGTGAAGCTGGATTGCTGTTCGCGCCATACCACCATCCCAAGAAAGAGGAGCGGTAAATCAACAACAACAACAACAACAGGAAGAGAAGTTCCAAAAGCCAACCCCTTCGGCTACAGAATCCATTGAAAGAACACTTTGTCACAAGATCACTGGTTCAAGAATGGAAATTGAACTAGCTGAGTTAGCAGCTGGAGATTTGTGAGAGCTAAAAGCGAAAACGATAGCCCGAGATTTTTCCAACAAAAAGTCAGGATTGCCTATTGCATGATTTTCAACAAGTAACTTTACTTTTTAACTGCGCAGCTATTTCCTACAAACCTGCCAAAACTGAAAATGGAAGATGCCAGCGTACTTCCCTTTTGCAAAACTCTGATCTTGTGGAATGACGCGGTACAGCAACTCTTTGTTGAGGGATAACGAAGCGATGGCAGCTAACAGCCAGCAGTCACCTGTCAATCACAATAAAGTATTTTGATTGACTTTTTAATTTAATGCAAGTGCTATGATAGTTGTCCTTTTAATAAGCTTTTGTAATACCCATGCCAGAAATCACCTCACGCTTTCACCCATTTGACGCAATACCTCAAGTGATGGGCGCCGTTTACAATTATGATCAAATGGTAATGCATTCTAGCCCCACGACGAATGCGTTAAAAAAACTAACGATTAATTTCTCTGCTGACGGAAACTAAACAAAAAGCAAATGTTTAGAAAATAACCGAAAGCACATCAAAGTGAATGTTGAAGGAGATCCGGATATTCGATCTATGAATATGATCAATACCTTTGTCGCTAACTTGCTACAGAGAAGGACATGAAAATACCATAAATGAATGCGTCAAAAAAGTTAATCTGCAACACAGTTTTTTTACCAATGTTTTGAAGTTCTATGCCACTGATCAGATACACCGTATTCATAATCAAAATATTTGCTGCGCCAGATTGAAAGAATTGCTTAACGGCTACAGCAAATATTTAAGACTATTCAGAGGGCAGTGCCTCAATAAGGCGAGTCATTTGGTCATTTATATCTTTATGCACATGATTTAAATAAGCCTTCGCAAATGTGTTTGACCAAATCTCTACCTCTATTCATCAGTGATTAATGACTGCGCTCATGCTTCATGGAATGTTTTGACTGCATGCAAAGTAATATTCTTTCACCTTAATTACACTAAAAATGAAGACGTAGAAGTTGAATATTGGTTTAAAATAGCATATAACACTATGTAACTGAATTGCATACATTTGCCATAAACTGTACTTTAAACGCAAATTTCGTGTACAGTTTCACGTGGTGTGAATAAACCATCCACATGCATTGCCGTAATCCTACCATCTTAGTCATAAATTCGACAAAATGTCTTGCATCTTCAAAAAGGAAGGTTAAGGAGCAAAAAGATCGCTACACACATTACAAGTTTTTGTCCGGATTTGTACGCTTTTGCGGTCAATTTTCACCCGCGTGCTTCAGCCTACATTGTTGTTTCAATATTCAATTTTTTTTGCAAAGTACTTACCAAAAGCGTATAGATTTTTGAAGACGAAAACGTAGCAAAAGTTTGTTGATAAAACTGGTGGTTCGCATAACAAGATATACCATAAAACATTACTTAAATAACAAAACGGATGAAAACTACAGAACAAAAACCGTACAAAAACTTATGTTACATGCATGAACCTTAACACAGCAATTTAACAACCGAATTATTGTGATGCACCTAAAAATAGGCATTTAAAAGCTTACGAGCAGATGCACTATTTAAGTTGCACACAGTCATTGTTTTTGGTCGCTAGCTGCAACACATTTGCGTGATTTTTTGCTGCTAATGATGACGCAATGCACGAATTAAGAAACATTTAAGAACCGAGTTTTCTTGATTTAAAATAAGATTTTTGGAAACGTGTAATGATTGACGTAACTAACGTGTAGAATAAACCAGATACGTTTTTCGTTTTTAATCTTAAATAATTCAAAATGATTGGCCGATTGTAATTCAGTAAAATTATCAAATACATAAAGATGAGCTTATGCATTGATAAATAATAAATTGGCTTCTCTCTACTAACATGAAATTGATCTCAGAAGAAAGTGTTAAGTGTTTTTACAGTTTCCTGTCTCAATATACATCTAACACTTTAGTGGCAACTAACTTCAAATAGCTAAGCCTGACTGGCTCCGCTCTGATCAGCTTCACTAACCCATGTATAAGCTCAATTAGGCAACTCATGATATGTTGTTTAATTGAAGTGTGAATAGAAATTGCAATAGTGAAAACTACGACCACACTTTAAAGTAAATACCGTATTTTCCGGACTATAAGGCGCACCGGTATATAAGGCGCAGTATAAAAAATTGGCTTCAAACGATTTTATTTTCATAGATAAGGCGCACCGGACTATAAGGCGCACTGGGTTATAAGACCAACTAAATGAAGCAATACGCACTGGGTTATAAGACGAAATTTGTTCCCAAGAAAGAAAAAGTTTGCTTTTTGAATACCGCGCCTTACGGTAGGTAATTGCTAGCGCATTGTGTTTTGCTGAGAAGCTTATTGCGTAACACGACGGCCTGTTTGCAAAACAATTGTTGTGGTTTTAAATGCAGTGAACGGCAATCTTGGAAAGCAAACACGGGTACGGTAGGTCTCATAGTTATGCTGTAAATAACAATTAGCAGTTTATAAATATATAGCGCCATTTACAACGTAAAATTGGTTCAGAGCATGATTATAAAGCCGAACCTGATCCATACATTAGGCGCACCGGACTATAACGCGCACACTCAATTTTAGACAAAATTTAATGATTTTTCATGCGCCTTATAGTCCGGAAAATACGGTAACTTACATTTTTGCACAAATAGGAAAGTCGCTTAGTCGTGCCAAAGACCAGAGTGAAAAAGTTGAGGAAAATCAGTTGGAATTGAAATCCGCAGTTTTCTGATTACCACTCAGATCCACGGTCTATCGAGATGTGCAATACCAGGCTTTTGGCTGGTTGCATAGTAATTGATACCACTACATGAGGCATGCAAGTAGCTCAATGAACACACTAACACAATGATTAAAATGAGGCAACTTACCAAGCTGTCCCTGCACAATATCGAACCGACTAGCTCCCTCAACGAAAAGGGCAGGATTGTCACCTATTTCCTGCGCACACATTTTAATCATCACAAACTGAGTAATGAAAAATTCTAATAGCTTTTTCGAAATTAGCAAGCGTTGCCGCAGACCATACCCTACAAGTACTGCGACCAAGCACGAAAAAAATGCAAGCTCCCAATGACAAAACAACAGCTAGGAAAAACTAGTAGGGTGTTGAACTTAAAATCTTTTTATGCAAGATCAAGCAGCTACTATTCAGAGTTACTGTTGATGTCTCTTCACTATTCAAACAATAAAACCAAACATACATGAGGTCGCTTCCAAGTAAAAGTCGCGTTAGGTCGTTGGCTGTAAAACAGAGATTCCATCGTAGCAGGAAATTCGGGATCTTCAAACAAAATATTCCGCTGCAAACACTCCATTCTTATTTCTTCATAAGATTTATTCTTCACATCCACCAACGGCTTTGCCACTTTAACTTCACAGTGGTATCTGCAAAGAAATAAAATGTCACATAAGACACAAAGTAAAAATAAGTTAAAGCAGAAGCTAAAGTAGAGAGCAAAGTCTTTTTTTTTTAATAAAATGCTCCCTTGTGAGCCCCAGATTTAATCTGCTGACTGACATCAACAAAGAGGAAACATCACTCCTCCATTCCTGATCACAGACTATCAGCTACTGAAGTTTCTTTCAAATAACTTCTTGTTATTAAGCTCAGCTGAAGCAATAGCTGCTCACAATCTGTGTTGAGGCATCTTCAGCAGATAAAGCTGGAAACTGTTGTGAGAAAAACGAAGTAAAGCGTTTGTCTTATCTTTCAAAGAAAAGTGGTTTTAGTTGATCTTCACTACAAACTTGCAACCCTCGTAAAAATATCATTTTACCTAAAGCAATTAGTTATTTTTAAAAGAAGCGCAAAGAAGCTTCTAGCAAAAAATAAAATAACAGCTTACGGTGAAACTGAATGCACGCTTTTCACGCATTACCACATGTGATCTGATGAGCTGAGATTTCATGTTGCTCCTAGATATTCTCCATTTCACTTAATCGCTCATAATTAATAGTATAAGCAATTAATGTTCATGAGCATGACAAAGTCCATATTAGCTGGAGGTGAAGCCACAAACCTCTGAAATTCATTTGCCCCCACCAGAAAAAAATTATGTTGATACAGTATGTTTTTAATACTTTATTGCTTAAGCAAAGTAGTTTTGAAGTCTTGCTGAATTAAAATGGATTTGTGAAATACAAAAACAAATTGCAGACAGTGACACTGTTTCGACCTATCAGGTTTCTTCAGTGCAGTTGGTGACCAATAAGAAGCTAGAGGCTTTTAATAAAGCATAGCTTAGACCGTCACACTTGTGGGACCAAATACTAGGTCCACAGACCATCCACTACATCAAGCTCAAGCTTTATTGAGGTGACCACTGACTAATCTGCTAATGGGACCTCGTGATGGCGATTTCTTAGCTAGATAAGCTGGGGGTTTAGAGCATTTTTATTTTATTGCATGCAGCCAGTATTAAATTCCAGTTTTCTGCAAGCACTGCATTAACTGGTTCGGTTGGTTAGCTTCACTCTAGTTGTTCAGAATTGTTTGTTTGTAATCAAACATGCATTGCTACAAATAATTTAACAAAAAATTTGAACCAATGAGCAATGAGCAGGTTTGCGTGTGTTGAAAATAAAATAATGACATTTCTGCAGAATAGAAAAACTACTTATCTATTCAAAAAGGACAAACGCTACACATGAATTATTACTTTACTTTGTATAGTGTTGAACTTTATGCTTATTATTTGCCTTAGCAATTTTTCTTCTCCCACACAGCAATAACAGCCTGGCTATTCACAGATATTAACATTGCAAGCAAACAATCACAGCCACATTTCCGCGTCTCAAACAGCATGCAACAAAAGAAGCAAAATCATATGTCAACGATGGTAATTATTAAAAAACTGAGTTAGTAAATATTCCACACAATCGGAGGTGCACGTTAGTAATGAGTAAAAATTGAACTAAAAATATTGTAGCCCACAATGATTGATATGCGAGTTACAAATCTCTTTTTTTTATGACAGGAAAACTTATTGTTTCACACAGAACAACATATCTGCAGAAAAGTTTTGGAATTTTCGGTGCTGACGGCAAAATGGATTTCCACAAATCTACTGTAATCAAGTACAAAAAATGCTGTAAATTCTTGTTTTCAATGCCTTAACAACACACTTTCAGATAATGATCATGAAAATTCTTGATTGGTAAGTACAGTCCAATCACAAATATGTAAAAGAGTAACAAAAACAATAAACTGTAAAAGATAAGGAAAAGTTTCTTTCAATCAGCAAATCAGTTGATCTAAAATAATGCTATTGCCAACTACACAATCATGCGTCATCATGCAAGTGCAACACGTCACAATTACTTGCAAATGTCATGGATGATAATGTAAATGATTCTCACTAAATAACAAAACATGATAACAATATTCACAGCCCAATAAAATATAGAGAGTTGTAAAAAAAGATTTATTATTCAACACAAGTAAAATAAATTACAGAGCGATATTGAATAGGTTGCCTTAAAAGAATGAAATAAATTTGCTTTCTGTACAACCTAATAGATTAAATCCAGGCAATACAGTAGCAACAAATAATTATTTGACAATATGCATTGACTAAAGTTCAAAAGAAAAGCGCTAATAACAAAAAAATTAAGCTATAGGCCTGGTTGCAAAGATATTAGCATAAATTGTTTGACCATGCTGACATACAATTATGAGAATTACTTTGTGACAATAGCAATAAATTATCCAACAAATAAATAACAACTAGCAATATGCTAACATGTACTCAACATTTCAGCAGATCTATGATTTATACTGATGTATCACAGCTAAAAGCGAGTGAGTACCACTAGAGAAGTGAAATAAAATATACAGGAAAAAAGGCTATTATCAATTTGTAACCTGAAGCTTTTATTTTACCAATTTTGAATCATTCTGTATCTAGCAGTATAACCAATAAACTACGAGCAGCCAGACTGTGGTTGAACTTGGTGAGGTTTAAAAGCTACATACCTTTTGGTCACATCATTCTTTTTAGGAAGTTTAATATTTCTTTTGTGATACTTCACACCAGATGAGGTGGTTGCAGCTTCTTGCTTTGAGATTCTAATGCCAGATTTAGCTGAACCATAAGACATAATTATTTAATTACAATATATCCTAATAGACTAAAAACCTTTACAACAATATTCTGTATATGGTGGCATAGAAGTCAGGTTAATTAGTACAAATATTGTACAAAACATTTATACCTCTAATTTACTTTCACAATACCAAGTTTAGCAACACTTGTTTAATTCGTGACATTTACTCATGGGTTCTCACACTTTTACAATTAGATCTTTTTATCTTCTGCATCAATATGTACTGTAAGTCTATTTTATTTTACAAATTATTAGGCCTAGCACCTCTATTTCAAACCAAACGGCTCCAAGCAATATAACAAATGAAAACCAAAGCCACAAAAAGAAAAAAGTAGCCTATACATAAACTAAAAAATGATACACAAGGATACATGTTTGCTATTACTATACCATAAATCTCACATAGCTTTAAGCTTTAATTTACTGCATTCTAGCTTTGGCAAAATGAAACCGACCTTTTAAAGGCTATTTATTTACAAGCCATTTCAAAAAACAAACATTATAAAAACCATGATCAAAAAATTGAGCTCAACTAAGAGAGACCACATGATATTTGTTTATTTTTTCACCTGCTACTTGAGAACAGGGTTGATTAAATAACTCAAAGCAGTGGCTATTTTGCAATCAATGGCATTTTACCCTTGCAAGCTATTTTGCAGTCAGACATTTGTGATTGGTCAATGTTAATGATGTATTAAACATGTGACTTTTGGTCTTTTCAGATTAGTCAATTTTAATGATCAAGTAAAAAAAAGTGCACTACCAATCCACACAACCCTATGCATTTAAATACCAGGCCCTGCCCTCCAGTACAACTGCCTTTCTCTAAATGCACTGCCAGCCAAGATTCCAACCTGCAACCACTGCATTTCAAAGCAGCTGCATAATCCATGTTCCTCAGCATCACTGCCAGAATTAGAGCAATTATGGCTACATAAACACACATTAATGGTGACAGCATAATAGTCTCCAAAAGTAAAACACCATCAACATTAAAATAGCCACTTCCATAACTCAACAAATTTCTAATATGCTGATTCTTTACCATACCTGTTAAAAGTTTTTTCTAAATGGTTAAGCACACAAAAACAAAATAAACAAGTGGCTCTTTTGCCATGGATAGTGTTTTACCCTTGGAGGTTATTTTGCTGATTCACGTGTATTTAAAATAGCCATAATTCCTATAATTTTGGCAGTGATGCTATGGCGTGTGGATAGTGCAGCTGTGTTACACTGCAATGACTACGAGTTGAAATCTTGGCTGGCAGAGCACTTAAAAAAGCAGTGTATACTGGATGGGGGGTATGATAGATGAATGTATGGGGTAGTGTACACTACGTGGAGTGTAGACTGAGGGTGCAATTATTGTAAGTTAAATTTAAAATTAAAATTGACCTATCAGAAAGGACCAACAGTCACATGCCTTCATGTCATTAAAATTGACCAGTCACAAATGTCTGACCACAAAATAGTCTTTAAGGGTAAAATGCCGTTGACGGCAAAATAGCCACAACCAAACACAATGCTTTTCGTTTTATGTCTCTCAGTATTTTACTAGCCTACTCTATAAGCCTAATAATTCAGTGGTGTTTTATTTCTATTACTGGATAGTTAAGAAATGGCATCGATTTTATTTCATTTAGTGTTTTTACTCTCTATGATTGACAATTAAAACCAGGGGTGCATGCAGAAATTTCTGGAGGGGGACATGAGACATTTATTTGCAGAAATCAGCACACCATGAACACAGTGCTCAAAATACTGCATGATCAGACAGTATTGACTTCCAATGTTTCTGAAGATTGATGTTGGCAGAGGTCAAAAATTTGCAGAGGGGTAGATGGATGACCATTATTTATTTTTTTTGAAGATCAATTATTTAGCGAGTAAAGTTTTGCCAAATTCACGTTTCTGCTACAATTATAACAGCCGGTTGTAGTGCTATGGTAGGCATCTGACTGTAGTCCAGGTTAAAATGAGTACACTCTGAGGTGACTAGTCACTTCTATCATGATAGCTACTGAACGTAGATGGCAGGGTGATTAGAAATAGGCATAGTACATGCATAGTAAAGGCATACCAGTAGTGCAAGCACAGTAGGTAAAATACAGACATAGTAGGCACAGTACAAAGAAATTAGGGGAGGTGTGCTAATGAAAACCAGTTGCACCAATATAATAAAGTTTTGGCAGTGGCTATTTTGCCGTCGACAGCAATTTACCCTCAGAGACTATTTTGCCGTGAGTTATTTGTGATTGGTCAATCTAAATGACGTACTAAACATGTGACTTTTGGTCGTTTCTGATTGGTCAATTTTAAAAACCAATTAAAAAAATTTTGCACTTCCAGGTCTCTATCCCCCACCGTGTACACTCCCTTCCAGTGTACACTGCCCCATACGTTTACTTCAGTGTACACTGCCTTTCTTTTAATGCCCTGCCAGCTGAGATTCGAACCTGCAACCATGGTATCTCAAGACCAGCGCACTATTCACTACACCACAGTGCCACTGGTGTAATTATAGCAAATTTAGTTATATAAACACATGTGAATGATTACGGCAAAATAGATTCCAAGGGCAAATTGCCGTCGACGGCAAAATAGCCACTGCCTAAAGTTTTACTTTTTTCCTTTCAGAAAAAATTAATTCTTTATTTTATATGTTTAGATTAAGCATAGAAAAGCCTACTTTGCCTGTACTATGCCTACTACTGTACCGGTCCTATGCCTATTTAGTACTACCAGTTGCTGCATGACAATTACGTTTCACAACGTTCTGTGGGGATGACCAAGGATGATTTTGAGCAAATTATTTCTGAAATAGGCATTCTATTGTTTCTGATAGGGGCAAGTACGCCCTCTGCATACGCCACTGATCAAAACATGACATACCAGTACTGGTTATTCTGCTGTTCTTTCAGCGGTGATCATTAAAGCAAGAAAAACAAGTCATCGATTTTCAGAGCCATCCCAACTTTTAAAAACTGGTCAAAACTGTTAAAATCTCGGCTTGCTGCACCACTGCCAGATATTTTCAACGAGTTTCTCAACAAAAAATTCCAAAATTTCAGGATAAATTTCAAAGATCAGCAACTACGTTTGCAATTTATCTAACCAAATTTGCGTGATTCGAAGAAGCAACTGACAAAACTGCAAAATCCTTACGTTCTATTACAATTTTCGAAGTAATGGCATAACTCCCTACACACAATAAAAAAATCCCGTGGGGATAAATTCTTACGAGCGGCAGCCTCGCAGCTCTGCAATCTCCATGTGATGATGTACCGGTATATCTGCAATTTGTTGGATGTTTACGCTTGGCTGGGTAGCTAAAAATTGAGAAAAGAGAATCCGGCGAAATCCTTAATTCCGATTTTATAAAATCCTATTGCTTAATATCCAGCAGGGGCGAGGTTTAACGACGGTTGTGCGGTTTATCAGATAATTGCGGTTCTAAGATTGTAGCCTAAAGTTGTTTGATGAAACGAAGCCACAGGATGGATTACATGGTATAGTTAATACAGACGTAATTGGAGGGTGTGCGTCACAGTCAGTTCACCCAAACTTAGTGTTATTGCGTCTATACCTATATACTTCATTGTTAAAGTACCACAGTACCAGGAAAACAATTTTTGCTAAGCCAGTAGGCTACTTAGTGTGGCAGTTAAAGATTTAAATGCATACGCTAACTAAAATCTTTGCTGCTGGTCTTGAGAACGGCAATCCTTAGGTTTAGCGTCGGAAACTCGTTATGGTTAGGGTTAGGGTTAGAATTAGGCAGTTAGGGTTAAGATTCGAGTTGGTCAGGTTAGTTTCCAACACTAAACTTAAGAATTACTCTTGAGAGCAATAGGAAATCATTATTCATTAGAGAAACCACTGATGGAAGAGTGGCAATGCACCTGCACATTTTGCCAAAAAATGATGCTTTTTTTTCGTTAAGATTATTGATCTATAAATGTTTTAGGCAAAGTCTTAATCTGTTGATTTTAACTTTGGCAGTGGCTATTTTGCTGTCGACAGCAATTTACCCTCAGAGACTATTTTGCCATGAGTTATTTGTGATTGGTCAATCTAAATGACGTACTAAACATGTGACTTTTGGTCGTTTCTGATTGGTCAATTTTAAAAACCAATTAAAAAAATTTTGCACTTCCAGGTCTCTATCCCCCACCGTGTACACTCCCTTCCAGTGTACACTGCCCCATACGTTTACATACCGAGCCTGCCCCTACGATGTACACTGCCTTTCTATTAAGGCAGTGGCTATTTTGCCTGAGTTGTTTGTGATTGGTCAATCTTAATGACGTACTAAACATGTGACTTTTGGTCGTTTCTGATTGGTCAATTTTGAAAACCAAAACAAAAATTTTGCACCCCCAGGTGTCTATCCCCCACCCTGCACACTCCCTTGCAGTGTACACTGCTCCGTACATTTACATACCGGGCCTGCCCCTTCAGTGTACACTGCCTTTCTTTTAAAGCCCTGGCCAGCTGAGATTCAAACCCGATACCTTGGTATCTCAAGACCAGCGCTCTATCCACTACACCACAGAATCACTGGTGCAATAATAGCAAATTTGGCTATATAAACACACGTGAATGATCACGGCAAAATAGATTCCAAGAGCAAATTGCCGTCGACGGCGAAATAGCCACTGCCTTCTTTTAATGCCCTGCCAGCTGAGATTTAAACCCGCAACCATGGTATCTCAAGACCAGCACACTATTCACTACACCACAGTGCCACTGGTGTAATAATAGCAAATATAGCTATATAAGCACACGTGAATGATTACGGCAAAATACATTCCAAGGGCAAATTGCCGTCGACGGCAAAATAGCCACTGCCTTTAACTTTTTGTCTGGGTCATAATGTCTGTGACATGTGGGAGGAGATGCTCACTGTTTCATCATTGCCACTCTCTATCAGTAGGCCTATTTATACCCTATGACATGCATTGGTGGATATTATTACACTGAAGAGGTTTTTATATTGTTTTAGATTTTGATGTGAGGTGTTGTAACACTTGACTTTGGGCCTAAAAACATATGCATTAAAGATACCATTTTAATGGTAGAAAGCCTTTTACTAGTATAGTTAAAGAGGCACATAGTATTGATACCTTGTTGTGGTAGAATTAGCATTCACATTAGTCTTAGCATTCACATTAATCTCGCATGTGAAAAATTTGCAAACAGTTACGGCCATTTCTGTACTCTCATGATCAGGAATTATTTCACTATGTTTGCTTCCACTGAGCAATAGCAAAACGTCAACTGCTTAAAATCAGACTGTTTCATCACTGTCAGTATGCGTAAAAAGAAGAATGTTTTCAAGGTAGGCAAGAAACCATTATGTAGTAGGATTTTAATGCAATGACTCTTGTTTGCTTTTGGACAAACTGCACAATTTGCTCCAGCATGCAACAATGGTTGAAAGCTACTTTATTTTCAAGTTAAACTTGTTGTCAAACCAACTTCAAACAAAATTGGCTTTTTTTGCATTTTTTTTGCTTGGCTTTTTTTGGGAAGTGTTGTACATGTTGTAGGTTGGTTATAAATAGGCATAGTAAGCATTCAATCAGTGTCATGCCTGTTCCAGGCTTTGGCACTATTAATGTAAATTTCTTTTCATTTTAATAATACAATTTCGGTAGAGAGGTGACTTTTAGTATCCAAGTTGCTATTATTGCTACTAGCAATACACCGTTGAACATAATAATATAATATATTTTCTAAATATATAATATTATTATGTTCAACGGTGTATTGCTAGTAGCAATAATCTTTTCATTTTCTTCTATCTCAGACAAAATGCAGCAGTTCTTTTGTATTAAGCGTTGTGTGTGTTTTTAATTGATCCAAATAATTTTACCTTTGACGACCTCATGCTTGTCTTATATTCATTCGCCCAGAAATTGAAATTTGCTCCAGATTTTCTTGTCTTAAGGTATGTCAAAAAAATTGCAACTGCCTATTTTCAATTGTGTTAAGAAGTTGTCTAACTTTGCAGATTTGTTTTACAGTAGAGCAGTTTCATTGGTAACATGAGCAGTCCATTAGATGTGTTGCATTCCTTGTAGAAATCAAAGCTCCAATGCAATTTAAAGTTTCAATGCTGTTAAAGCCAAAGTTCCATTCCAATGTTCAAATGTTGTAAGCATAGCGCAGACATAGTGCCCTGCTGCTTTTATTGTGAAATCTCATTGTATTCACTCAATGATGAGTGGATAAACTAAAAAAACTCATAAAACTAAAAATTGCTTTTTTTTGAAAGGAAAGAAGTAAGAATTTATTATATAGGTGCAAGTAGTCTTCAGTTGCACACCTCCCCTAGTATTCTTGCACTATGCCCAGTGCACCTGTACTATGCATACCCCAACCCTAACTTTGTACTATGCCAACCCTAACCCCATGCTATGCCTGTTAAGTACTGCTGAGTGTGGTATTAACATATAATGTGGCATGCAAGTGTCAGTCATCTTGCATGTAAAAGCCACTTAATTCCAGTTGTGCTATGTCATTGTAAAGTTTTCTCAATATGACAGTCCAACAAATTTAGTAGGCATTCAATTAATTAAAACTTAAATTATATATAACTTATGACAATGAGGAAATTCTATAGTTGATAAAGGCCTTTATTTAACCACTTGCAAATCAGATATTTTAACCAATTAGCTTTTTGCAAATGAGACCTTCAAATAAGTGGGTGCTTGCAAAGACACTGTACAGGTGTTTAAAGACGTGCACAAGAGGCAGTTCATTCTTATGTAAAAACAGATGGCCAATTGAAAATGTCTTTGCTACAACTCTTAAAGTGGCAATGTTGCCATGGTGATTACCTGTCGTAATGGGGATTTCATCTGAGTCTGTATAATTCAGAATAATCTTGAGGCAATGATGCACCCAGAACAAAAAAAACGGGGCATTTTCATAAGCTTCTTGGTTGCTAAATATTATACAGCCTTGCTTTAGGCCTAATTTAAATATTTACTAGTCAAAAATAGATACGGTAGATTCCGCTTAATTGGGTCACATCGGGACAAGCACCATTTGGCCCGATTAAACGGCTGACCCGATTATCCAAAGTCTTTCAGTATCTGTGCCAGGGTTGTCCTTGGTACACCAGTTATCTCAGCTAGCTGGTGATGACTAATGTTTGGAGGTTGTCCTCTAATTTTTCTTAGAACAGCAATCTTTTCAGCAATTATTAATTCTTTTTGTGGCATTTCTGCTTGGGACTTCACAAAATTTGCAACAAAACACAACAATTACGATGTCCAAGGGCATGAAATGACAAAATAAGTTGCTCTTGTATTGTTCAATTGTTACATAATAAAGTTGGCTTTGTGATATTGAGTTCTATTACATTACAAAGGCGGTTTTGCAATTACACCCATGTATGTCTGACTACAGTTGTGGCCCGATTAAGCAGAATGGTGGCCCGATTATGTGGCTTTAACGTGGTGCATTATCTTTGATTGGATTTCGTTCTTCACAATTGGCCCAATTAAGTGGCTGACCCTATTAAGTGGTGGCCCAATTAAGCGGAATCTACTGCATATTTATTTATTAATTGCAAAGAACCCAAGTAATAGTATTTCCTATTTTTGTTTTATTTCTGAAATTCAATTTCTGTGCAATAAAGCAGAGCTACTCAACTAATTTTAATGAAAGTCCAGTTGCACGAGTTCAGTATTTCCAGAGGTCCAGTTAAATTTTTGACTTAAAATGATAATTATGATACTATCACTATCAGCAAATACAGAAACATACTTGAATCTTCTCTTAGTCTACACTCTATACAATACTAATCATCAAAATCAAAAACAAAATGATTTTGTTGAAATTCATTTTGCTAATTTTGTGAAAAAAGTGCATCTCCTACTTTTAGTCAGTTCTTAAACTTAGTTTATAAAAGTAACAACAAATTAGGGGTGATGGTAGAGCATTTAGCAAAAATTCACGTTTTCATCAGTGAAGCCTTATTTTAAGTCGTCATTCCTCCTATTTTGCACAAATTCAAGTTCACTAATTTAGTTTCATATCTTGTTTTGAATTATGTAATGCTAAGACCTGCAAATTACAGAGCTTTAAAGAAGCGTTTGCCAAGTGGTTTATTGGTCCCACACCTGGGGGACCAATAAACCAGTGGGTGGGACCTATGAACTGGTCTATCTATAACATTTATAAAACCTGCAAATATAGGTCTGAAAGTATAATTGTTTTCACAAGTATGACACCAAATCACACAAAAAAGCACTCGTGCATTATTTTGGACAAAATGTCAAGTTATTTTATCACCCGATGTACAAATTATATTTAAGTTTTATGTTCCGTAAAATTTTGATGTTTTTCAAATGATATTGAATTAGTGATGTCATCTGAAAATGTCAAAAAATACTTTTTTTAAAGGTAGGCATTTTTCAATAAACTGAAAAAAACAGTAGGATGGGGCCATTGAATCAGTGGTTCATAAGTCCCATAAGCTACTGGCTCAAAAGTCCCCTATGCAACATTTTTTACTCTTCACCTCCTCAGATCTTAAGGTCAACGGCTTTTCAAAATTTTGATGCTTAACCTGAAGAAATAGTTATTTAAGTGCAAGGATCATGTATGCATGCTAAATTTAAACAACGTCACAACTTTTCAATAACCTTCAAACACAATTCAAAGTATTTACTTTTCTGCCAAAAAACACAATAACCCAAATTTCTCCAAAACCATGCCAGACAAATCAACCAAACTTCATCAACTGCTATTTTCTAAATGTTTCGGTCAAACAATGGTATTATTTTTTTAGTTTTCACAAAGGAGCTGAACTATAAGGGTGGTTTATTGGTCCCACATCTCCCCAACCATACAGTATGCTATCGTGTGCGGCAGTAAGATCTGCCAATACAATGCCTAATTTATTGTTTTCTTCGAAGCGATGTTCAACGTCATAGGTTAGTTTAACACTTGATTGGTTAGTATCGACAGTGCTTAATGCCAGCTTGTTTGTCAGGAAGTTGAGGGTCAAGAACACGTTTTAGAAGCCTCAAGAGTAGTTGCTCAAAAAGCTGTAACAAATGCTCACAGTCATCAGCTGCTTTGTCAGGTTTTGATGCCAAGATAACTGTAGCCAATTGCCATATTGTGGGGATTGTTTGGTAGGTCACACAGTTTATGTAGAATTTTTGAAGCTACATGAGATATTTGGGGCTGCAGTGCTTTAGAATATATCTGGCTGGATATTGTCTGAGCTTTGAGTTTTACCATACTTAATCAGTTTAATTGCAGAGGCACATTTAATGGACGAGAGAGAGGCATGGATAGCAGACCTTCAGCACTAGGAAATAGGTTTTTCTGTTTTTGATGCTGATCACATTGTTTGTAAGTCTTTTTAATGGTGGTGTTAGTCAATACTAAGAATGTGCAGTTGTGCCAAAGGCGTGAAAATTTTTTGCTATGTTGTTAAAAAATAACTTAGTTCTGAGAACAAGTCAACAAAGTTTGGTAAATGGGGCATGGCCTTTTTCATAACCTGTGGCTGCGCCTAATGTTGCTCATGCTGGAGCTTGAGGTCCAGTTTCAATACTTAAATGGTCCAGGTTCAGACCACAGTCCACCAGTTGAGTAGCCCTGCAGTAAAGCATATATTTTGTCAATATATCATATTACAACATGTTATGCACATGAAAGAAGACTCATGCTGTGTAATTACACGCCATGAAGCACATTTGTTCATAAAAAGCAATGTAAATTGAAAACTAATATTGATATTAATATATCTACAAATACAAGAACGTCAATCAAAGGTTGAAGCAAAACTAACAGTTTCATGATTCATTAAAACAATTTTATAAGTCTTGTAAATGCTGATTTGCCACAGTATTTTTTGTTTCAATCAAGTAAATTAAAAATTTTTTCAAAACTTGAATAATTTTATCTGATTAAACTCTTAAGAATGTTTTTATGGAATCTTAGTATACAAGTACCGTATATAGATAATATCTCAACTTGCTTTATTACTCTGACAAAGAGGTAACTGTTAGTTTTTCAAAGGTAAAAGGAAAATGTCAAGTAGAATGCAAAGTTGATCTTTATGATTCACTTGCTAAATATTAACAAAGAGAAAATGACCGCTTCTATTTTTCTGAAAAGTGATTAATACCAGACTGTTTATGATTGCTGCCATGGTCAGATTGGCACCAAGTTAATCTTTACTCTGGTTTAAAACCAACAACAAAGTAGGCTAGATATTGCTAGGTTTTCAAATAAAGAATAGAAGGTAGACGGCAAAAAAAGCTTTAACTAGCCACTTGATTTAATTTAGTAAAAACAGCTATACAGCTGTTCTTTATCAGAACTAACAATAACATTTGATATTTTTTTCAAATATTGCATCATTTTTACAAAATTAGTTTACTTCAAAACTTATTTTGATTTTCATTTCTCAATCAATTTTCAAACTATTTGAAAATTTAGTTAGTTTTTATACTAAAAAAACTGAATTTTAAAACCAGTAGTGTAACTTTTTATTCCCCCAAATAGTGGTAAGCTAAGTAAAAACAGGTAAGGTTAATGGATAAAGTTGATGATACGGTACAAGCAATCCATGTTGTTTGAATTTGCTTTCTAGTAATATGCTACTCTAATTAGGTGGGATAGCAATTAGCTTATAATGGCGGATCAACAATTGGTTGCCATACATCATGTTACATTTACAGTTAAACAATTTTCCTACTAGATTTAAGAAACCTTCATTTTTTAAAAAAAAGTTAGGTTTTTTAGTATATTTTGACTATTTTTCCGAGCAGGCATGGTTTTTTGACATTATCTACAGAAATTTGCAAAACAATTTATCAAAAAAAAAAAAAATGAAAATTTTGATATGTAGCCTTCCTACCAGTTAAAAACATTTGTTTTGGTGGCTGGACTTACAAAATTGCAATTTGTAGAAAAACTTTGTTCTTTACTACATTTTCATTATTTTTTTGAAAAGCATGGTACTTTAGTTTATTTTTCACAATTTTCTAGTTGATTCATCAAAAAGTAAAGTCTCTAAACATTGTAAAAAGTAGCATACTCCAAGCAAGACATTTGGTGATTTTTTACAAAAGTATGGAGGTATAGATGGTTCTGTTTTATCTTTTGCAACAAAATATCAGTATCAAGTTACATTTCATCTAAATGTTGAAGCAATTTCTTTTGCAATTGAATGAAGCCGATGCGGTCATCTGATTTCATATTTTTAACCTCAACATTACTAATGGCTGCCATTGTAATAGCTTAACTGTAGGTGCATAACTTTGGGTTAGTTTGTTCTTTTCCTGGCTGTGTATATGCCGGGACCAAGTAACATGCGTTTTGCCAGAGGGTTTAGGTCAATAGGCATTCAGCTATGAAAAAGTTGTTGATAGCGGCCCTAATACTAATATTTTTGAAAAGACATATGTGAATTACGTAGGTACCTTTAGTACCCCATAACTTTGGAATTATGCTTCAATTTTTTCCATTGCAGCCCGCATGTTATTTTGAGTTGTGTAGGCCTCCTCTACAATAACTAATGTAAACATACTAGGAGATTAAGCGTCTCGGTAAAGCTTGCTACTTCACTCAGTTTTTGTTTGACTGTGCTTTGGTAACAAAGTGTGGTTCACCTCAGTGCTTGATTATTGCATATAACTTAATTTCAAGTGGCTTAATCAATGCACACAAAATATGCTTAAAGCTTCAACATCTGCACGCAGTGTGGTCGCTGAACTCAAAGGAGATAAAAGCACAAATTGCCAGTTCAAGACCCCAATGAATTACAGAGCTAGAAAAATATTTCACATGTATTAATTAATTAATTTAAGTTGCACGTAACAATACAAACACATTCTTGTGTATATCTCAACTGCAATCAAAGTAGTTGCATGCTTATTTAGGGAAAAACGTAATTATTTACTAAGGGATTTGTATTTTGCTTGTCATGATTTCGCACTGATATTTTGACACTGATGTGTAGTTGCAAAACATCAAAAAAGTTTTAGTTTAATAAAAGGCTTGCAAGTCTTTCTAGATTCTAAGCTACTTTCGAATGCAAGCAACAAAAGTGAAGACAACAATAAATATAAGCTATGGCTTACCATTGAGTAAATACGCAAATTATTCAAGTAAATATGCAAATTATTCATTTATCAATTGCAATATTCTAGCTGAAGCTCTAATCTATAAATTACAGTTTTCATCTGACTTTTATTGTTTAAATGTATGCATTCAATCTCTGCACTAATGTTACACTTTCTATGCTAAATTGTACCTGGAGAATTTCATCTATTTCACTTTGTTTCAGTCTTTTGGACCCTATCTATTAATAGCAGTGGTTATTTAGGATATTCGTGAAAATAAGCGCCCTACACACAGTACTATTTTTTTAACTGTGAATTTACTGCATAGTTCTTTTACACCGATGCTTTAAGGCAAATGGATGATTAATTTGGTTTATATCCAGTCTCATGTTTTTGAAACAACAGGAGACACTATGCTTTTCAAATCACATTAGCTTACAACTTTTTTTAATGCTCACGTTGTCAACTAAATTTTTCACTTAAACAAAAAGGACAAAATGGTGAATTAAAAGGCTTGAAAAGTCGGGTGCACTTAATCGTTATCTCAACAAAAATGTTTGGACACACGCCAAATAGCCAATCATTTTGGTAAACGCTGGTGAAGTTTAGTTTATTTAATTGATCTTAAAGTGCTGCAGCAACAAAAGCATTTACTCTGTGCTTCCCAAATTATGAAGATACTGTATTAAGATTATTTTTGCACAGTTATTCGATCAGGAGATATTTAGTGCTTGCATAGTAACGATGGCACATTTATATCTTACTTAGATAGGTTTGTTTTTACACTGTCAATAATCAAATACGGTAGCTATCATATTTATACATGTATAAGTTGCATTTCTTGCCGAAAAAAGTCATCGCCAAGCTACAGATGTGACTTGTATGTGCGTAAGCAAGGCTGAAAAACTTCTTTGTATTGTGAGTCAGCTGTAAGATCTACAGTAGCACCTACAGTGAAAGAGAAATGGTGTTTTTGTTAGTTTGTGGACTTTCAAAGCAAAGCAAAGAGGATTACAGCAACATGTAAGCCTGCTGGAATTATTTAAGCGTATAAGCCTGCATTTATCTACAAGTTTAAAATTTTATTAAAAAATTTTTTTACAATTTTTTTGTATCAACACTGACCGCATTTTTTGAGCATTTTCATATTTGTTAAGTTTCACTAATAGCAAAAATGCTTGCAGGTATACATGTTTTTATTATTACCTAACAACTGTTCACGGTCTTTTCTGGTTAAAACAAGTATAAAAACATTTTGTTTGAAGTTGCGGTCACGTTGTGTTGAATCCAGTGAGTTGATAATCTCTTCAAGTACCAGTAAAAACCTGTCGTTAGTTCTTTCAGGCAAGAGTGGGGCATGAACCAAGTTTAATGAGAGCGCAATGGCAGTAGTCGGTTTTCTTTCATTTTAGACCTACTTTAGATACGAGAGCTATGCTACATGTATGATCGGTAAAAAACATATGTGTAGTTTTTTTAACTTGACTTTGCTGGTATCACTATCAGTGTTTAATTCCTTGGTTATTCTGTTACCAAAATGTTGCAATACTGTTGTAATTCTTAGAAACTGCAGCTCGCATTGTCATTCAATCCAGAGCAAAGTTGGCAATACTGTCGTCATTCAACAAAAGTCCAGAGCACAAGAAGTTGTGCCCGTCTATTTTTATAAATGGCATTCTTTGATGCCTTTGTCATATATTTATACCATGTTCTCTTTATTTTGCTTTACCCCAACATTTTTTTAAATTTTTTGCAACATTTTAAATTAGCTGGTAAGATTATTTGATTGCTTGTGTCATTTACTTTGTGTGGTCATGTTGTTAGTGTGTTATTTGTGCAGACTTAAATGAGTTGTTAGCTTTGTTTATACCCGGAAAAATATTGCAGTTGCTTCAACTTTGAATTATAAATTATCCATGTCCCTTCCCAACAATCTAAATCATAACTCACACTCTCATTATGCACTTGGTTTTATGCAAGGCACCTGAAGCAAAACTACGTTGTTCTTTAGTGATTAGAATAAAAAATATAAAACATGAAAAGTTTATTTGTCTAAAATTTACCAGTTTCTGCAGAGGTTGTATGATACAACTAACTGGCTCAGTTGATGTCATCCACAAGGATATCATCAGTAATGTTGGGGTTGAGAATATCATTTCAGCTGACTACGTCACTTTATTTAATGGTTAGTTGTGGGAACTGTAATGGAAAGTATCTTTTTTTTGAGGTAGCCAATTTCCACACAACGTTTTTTAGAGAGAGTATGGAAACGAGTACAGAAACATTGATGGGACTTGCACATACCTGGTGATTTGCCCGTTAGTTTTTGGAGTCCGGAAATATTTTGTTGGCCTGTTTCCTGTATAATGTGTACTTTGCAATTGATTTGCTCACATTTGAAACAGCAAATAGTTTCTCAGC
Source organism: Trididemnum clinides (assembly GCA_963675345.1). Classification (NCBI taxonomy): domain Eukaryota; kingdom Metazoa; phylum Chordata; class Ascidiacea; order Aplousobranchia; family Didemnidae; genus Trididemnum; species Trididemnum clinides. Next base: position 36,198,374 of record OY776294.1, on the reverse strand, counting down.
CTTTTATTTGTTGATTTCACCAACTGCATGGAAGAATAAATTCAAAGTTGTGGGAAGGTGCCAACGTGATTGTTTTGTAATTGCAATAGTAAGCTATTAAGTATTAAACATACTACTTGAAACTTTTTCATAATTACAGGTCTATTTGTGACCTAAAACCTTTAGCTGTGCGTTTGTTGCTTGGTCCTGGCATTGAGTGCAGCTAGGGAAAGAGCAAACTCACCCCAAGTCAAGCAGTTGCAGTTAAATCATTGTAATAGGTTGGGTTATGGTTTAAGAGTATAATCCATCGACCAGGTTTATTTGCAAAAGATATGAATAATTTTTGTGATTCCTGCAAGATTTCACAGGAAAATTCGCCAAGTTGTTCAACTTCATTGATATGTTTTGTAGGTTAAGATAAGGCAGGCTTGTGACACGAGTGTACAAAAAAAATTCTAACTTGCTATTGCATTACTAAAAAAACAAATTTGCAGGTCTGCTGGTATGTTAATACTGTAATATATCATTCTTCTTAACTGGCAGCATATCAGTTGTTTGCTTTTGAAATGGCAGTGTGTAAGAACTTTAAGCATACCTGCTGCTAGCTGTTTTCACTATAATGCAAGTTGATAGCATTATGACATCACAGAGCTTTTTAACATCGTTCATAAAAAAGCGTGCCTGCAGTGATTAAAAAAAGAATCTGTTGTTGCATGTCAATTCAGATAAAATTGTTGTGGAATTTTTTTCACCAAAAACAACTTGTAAATATCTCATAAAAAAGCTTTTACCCGCGTTGCTACTATTACTACTTTTTGAAAAACAAATAGCAAACTCTGCAATCAAGTATAAATTGTGACTTCATCTTACCTTAAGGAAGCAAAACTTTTGCAAGGTGGTAAGTTGGGGGCTAACTTTTGCTTGAGCAAGAAACTTTTTTCAGCCAAGGAATGCAAAATAAATTATTTTTGATTGTGACGTCACCAACCCCCTTATGGCACCACTCTAAGGCTGTGATCAATTTTGCTAAGCTTCGTAGTTGTTCGTCCAAGGTTTCAGAGGAGTTGAAACACACCGACAGAAAGAATTGCTCTACCTAATAGATTTTTTTCTCAAATTTTTGCGAGATGAAATTTATACTTAACATTAAAATACTTACAAATACGCAAATTTTCTGCTGCTGCTTCTAATCCAGCTTGAATGTGCCTTCACCTACATGGCGGCAAAAACATGTCCTTCCAATGTAGCTTAAAACATTCGACTTTTGTACTTGAGACATGGCTCATGCAACTAAGTTTACAATAATGAAAAATAGAGTTGAATTCTAACAGAATCTGTTTAAGTTATGGTGCTGTTCCGTGGTAAGAATAAGTGGCCGTTTATTTGTGCATAAGTTAAGAGTTTTATAAGGACACATCGTTATCATGTAGTTTAATATTCTAATTGTTGTTACTTCCGTGCAGATATTGTGTACAACCCTATTATATTGAAATGTTGTAGTTATAAATCTGTGAGTCATGAGTGAAATACTGTCTGCTAGTGATAATGAGCTGAACAAGCGGGGTTCACTTTCTGACCCAAAATTTGGTGGTCTGCAAGTGCATGGCGTAGACACTGGCACTGTAAAGCGAATGACTCAGGCAAGAAAAGATGTTCTTAAAGTTGCTATTCGAGGTCCGAATTTAGACCCACAACTGTATGAGATTAATCAGAAGCAGAGTTTGCAAGACAACATCTGTGATTTCTGTGAGAGATGGAATATTTCAAATCCTTACGATTATGCATTGTGGCATGATGACACTCATCAGTATATTTCGGAAGCCACAAGGAATGAAGTTCGCGATGGTGCTGTTTTGTGCTTGACCACTTCACCTTCTATAGTAGCTCAAAATATTGTTTATTCACTAAAGCAGCAAGAATATCCTGAAAAAGTTCAACAAGCATTAAAAGACTTGGTAAACTATTCTGCTGATGCAACATTTTCAACTGAGTTCATACAAAATAGAGGATTAGGGTTGGTTGTTTCTACAATTGAACATGAAAGCAAGGGAGAAAAGCTTGCTTATGCTTTGACTGCATTTTTGGAGCTAATGGACCATGGCATTGTGTCTTGGGATGCGGTTTTGACAAGTAAGTTTGTGAAAGTTGTTGCTGGTTGTGTTAATGAAACAAAGAGGATAGATGCTACGATTTTGCAACGAGCTCTTGGCATTATTGAATGCTGCATTGTGAATAGTCATAGATATTATTCTGAAATTGTTGATGCTATGACTGTTCAAAGTCTTGTAGCGCATCTTCAGCGGTCAAATCCTGAAATACAGCAGAATACAATCGCTTTGTTGAACAGCTTATTTTTGAGAACGCCAGTAGAAAAAGGTAGGATTGTTGGACGTCGAAGCATAAGCAATACGATGAGTCAGATGCAGTTTCGTACAGTGATACTTAACAATGTTATTCGGACTTCTAAAACTATTGGAGCTGAAATGGCTCATCAACTTTATGTGCTTCAAGTGCTGACGTTGAATACATTAGAAGAACGACTGAAAGAGAAACTTGATCCAGAATCTCAAGAAGACAGAGACAAGCTATTTGAGCTGCGAAATATACCATTTGATTCGTCTCCGTATCCATCTCAAGGATCAAAGCATCCTCAGGTACATGGAGCATTCAATTCAATGGATTTCAAGAAACTTGGTTTTTCAAATTACAATAATCCTGTTTTAGATTTTGACAAAGTACCTCCTGGTGTTCTAGCTCTTGATTTAATGTATTATTTCGCCCGAAACCATCAGGATAATTACATTAAACTGGTGCTGGAAAACAGTTCACGAGGCGACAAGCATGAATGCCCGTTTGGTAAAAGTTCAATTGAAGTTACAAAGACGTTGTGTGAAATTTTAAAAATTGGGGAACAGCCGACTGAGCTTGGGCAAGATTATTATCCGATGTTCTTCACGCATGATCACGCTTTCGAAGAATTTTTCTGCATCTGCATTCAGCTCTTCAACAAAACTTGGAAAGAAATGAGTGCGATTAAGGACGACTTTGATAAAGTAGTGAGTGTTTTTTATGACCAAGTATACATTGCACTAGGTGATAAATCTTCATCATTTGATTCCTTCAAGCACAAGCTCAACTCCCTGCCATACTCTGCTATCCTTAAGAGGCGTCAACAAGAGCGAGAAGATAAGGAAAATTTCGATGCACGAGCGACACCAGTGGTCGAATTGCAACTTGAAATTGAGCCAGAAATGATTGAGTTGATAAAACAGCAACGTTACGCTTACATGAAAGAAGGTTCAGTGTTTCATAAGATATCGAACAAGCGGCGTGATAAGTCGCGATGGTTTTGTCGTCTTTCACCCAACCACAAACTGTTCTGTTACGGAGATATTGAAGAAAGCGATGACTCAGCCAGCATTGAATTTCTTCCTGGGCAGCTTCCAGTTGCAACAATAAAAGATTTGATCGTGGGTAAAAACTGCCCTCATATAAGAAATGCTCGTGCACATAAAAGCACCACCGACTTGGCCTTTTCAATTTTGTCAGATCCTGACGATCATCTCAACTTTGTTGCTCCTAGCAGGGAAGTTTGGTCTGTGTGGACTGATGGGATAAACGCGCTGCTTGGGAAGGAAATGACGAGTTCAAAAGCAAAGGCTGACCTTGATGATCTGCTGTCGATGGAAATGAAGCTTCGATTACTTGATCTTGAAAACATTCCTATTCCAGATCAGCCTCCAGAAATCCCACCACTGCCAAAGAATTATGAATTTATATTATCAACATCTTAACTTTTTATTACAGATCATTGTTGCATCTTCACAACCTTTTTTTTCGTTACTCAATGCTTTTACTATATTGAATTCATTTTCATTTCGCGTTGAATTTGTTATGTAAACTAATTATTGTGGCTGCCGTTGCATGCAAATCATAGAATGAGATCGACATTCCATTGGTATCACTAGTATGCTTGCTATTGTCAACGTTTGTGCTTCGCTTTTGCTGAAAAGATAGTGATATCACAAACATCATATTATGAATATACAAATGACATGAGTGACGTCATAATCATTTTGTACAAAAGCTGGGCCATAAGTCGGCGATTGACATCCAGTGAATGGATACTTAAAGTCGAGTTAATATATGATGTTTGTGTTAATTATTAGTATGTTTTTAAGTGGAGAAAAAGCCTCAATTTTTCGCATGTGGCTATTATTTGAAAACCACTCGTTTGAGGAAATAGTCGCGTTTCATACGCAATCTCAGATGAGTGCACGCTTACATGTCAATAATTTTTATGTCGAATTTCTGCCATTGCTCAATTGCTGTGCATGATGCATGCATGAGCTCGACTTGAACCAATGTCAGTTCAGAATTCGGTATTGATTTGCCGGAAGTGGGCGTAGTTGTAAGCGCGGCTTAGGTAAAAGCTAAACGAATAATGTTTAAGTTTCTTTAACATTGGTTCGCATCCTACTCCACAATCAAGTCAGATGGTGATTCTTATGCTAGACCTGTTCTTGCGCACTACTCTTAATCATCAGTTTTTATTTCTTTATTAATTTAGTGGTTTGCCGTGATATTTCATTTCATTTTGACATCCAGCTGTTGCATATTGTTTGCATTCATGCGTCAGTCATGCTTACAGATGAATCCTAGGTTGTCCCGTTCTGCGTGACAACCGGCAGCACTTGTCTTAATGATGAATTTGCTGTGATAATTGACATGTTATGTTACAGTTCGAGCAGTGGTGCTGGGAAGGTTTAAACACGGTTCAATTAAAAGTGTTTCTGCGGTGATTCTAAAATTGATACTGTTTCATACTAATTCATATATCATTGTTGTGCAATCAGTATTACTTAACTTGTGTCAGTGGTTTCCAACTTGTTTGTGTTCTGGGACTTGGCTCCATTTCTTTTATTAGAAGTCATTGATGGAGAAGGTGGATGAATAAAAATTGCTAAAAGTGGTCACTAACCGAAGCAAGTTGGGGGTGCACTGGTTGAGTATAAACGAATTTTTTTGTGACATTTCTACATTGTGTGATGCTTACTAAGTTTTTGGAACTAACGTTGCATTTTCATTTCTATTTGTGATAGGCCAGTAATTTGCTAGCTGTCCTGCCAAGTTTTATCATAAAACCTGCAGATTACCTAATCAGATGTATAATGTAAAGGTATTTATATACAGTTCACTTTGATACCTATTTCTCTGCTCTCCGCACTAGATATTTCTAGGCGCTCTTCATGATGTGTTGTGAGCTCATACCGTTAACTAGTATTTAATTATGTTTATTAGTAGATTTTATCCAGTCGTAGGGAGTAGGTCATGACGACTAATAACAGAATAATTTGTGTTCAGACTTGCTTCGGAGTTACCGTTGCTGCTCAGCAATCTTTGTCACGAGTAGGTAATGTAAGTGAAATGTCTTTACTAAGGACATTAAACGCAGACATCATACTGCGATTGCGAGAGGATGCCTGGTCGCAGTAAAATTTGTATATCAGACGGTCAGATTATGGGATGGCAAGATGAGGCATAGGCTAGCATGAAATAATTAACATTTGGCTCGGTAAATGCAGGTTTCATGTTTGGTTTGGGTTAGGTATTTATGTTGATTTGCTTTTATACCCTGCAGGAACTGATATTCCACAGCTTGCCTTTACTGTACTACAGTTACAGTGAGTTGTATTTCGCTGTAATTGTTGCTTGTGATAAATATTATCGTTAATCGATTTGTTTCGTGTGAACCGTCTTGAATATAATTCATTTTTCCATGAATATTTTCCTAATTTTTTGTATCATGCCTTTCATCGGTGCACTTATTAATTCAATAATCCATTCGTTCCTTCATATATCTATGAATGTCAGTTTTCAAACTGTAATTACGTGAATTTAAGCTTTAATCTAAAGAAATCACAAAATGTGCTGCAATTAATTCGGATGCTTTGTTGTATAAACAGTTTTAATTTTTGTTTTTCTGACCTATAAAATGTAAAAGAATAATTGAAATGAGAGATATCTATTTTCATGAACCTGTTGTTTTCTGACCAAGCTGATTGGTTGGCATGACAAGTAAGGCATTTAGAAATTCTAATATGTGACGTTTTTGGTGACTTTGTGCTCGTGGTAGAAGGCACATGTCTCGACATCAGGTACTTTCATTGAAAATTAAAAACATTGATAATCAAGTATCATTCATGTTTCAATGCTAGAATAATGCGCAAATGCGTTTAAATGTTTTCTATTTGAATGATAGTAGTAATTGTCATCATTTTTCCATATTTGACTGACTTCCTAACTAACCGTTACAAACGCATTTGAATATTTTATACTTAAATAACTATAATAATGCTCATCATGTTTTTGTGTACGACTGACTTACAAACTAACCGTTGCACCACTACATCGTTACGGTTAGTAGCAATGTGATCTAGAATCTAAATAAGCTATTTTAATCTTGATTAAACATAGCAATCATGTTAATCACCACTAGAATCCTGGGTCGTGTGATTGCCTTGTTCAGGCAGAATATTTTTCCCTGCCATTTCCTGTCCTACCGTGTCATGTATGGAGTATTAGTGATTAGGGCAAGTTATTGATGGGTTCGCTCAAACGTTATAACTAATCTTCATTTACTCGTGTTGTGACGACCACAGATGAAGTGCACAACGACCCAGTGATTGTACTAATGTGTTGTTTTCACTTTTTAGTACTTCATGTCAATATGCTTTTTTCCAATTTGTTTGAAGTTTTTTCATTACAGCTAAAATCATTGTTGTTTGGTTTTCTTCACTCTTTTTTTGTAGTTTTTTATCAAATTTTAGGCTGTCTCATTCGTATTTTTTCAAGTGTAATCATCTGTTTGTGTGTTACAGGTGCAATTAGGAAATGTCTTTAACTAATTACAAGTGGACTAACATTGCGCCTTTGTGTGCACCCCGTGTTTACACCTCAGTGTGTGTGTGTAACGGTCTTATATACGTCATAGGGGGATGTGATGAAATGGGACAGCCGGTCAGCACCAATGAGGTCTACGATCCGAAAGAAAATACGTGGACGAAGCTCAAATCGATGCCAACTAAACGCGCCGCGCCGATCGTCAGTGCTTTCGATGACCTCATCGTTGCTATTGGAGGCGTGGGGATGACGCAGGCACCGGTCGATGCTGTCGAGTTGTATTTGATTAGTGAAAATAAATGGAAGAAGCTTGCGCCTCTCTCGGAGGCACTCATGGGGATGACGCATTTCACGAAGGACAATAAGGTGTTTGTGTTTGGAGGCATGGCTATAGACAGTAACCCAAGGGATCATTTCAAGTGTTTGGTTGTGGCCAAGGGTAGCTCGGAGAAGTGGCAGGCCTTTCCACCTATGCTCACTCCTCGCTACGCGGCCCAAGCTTTCTTTAAAAACAACAAGGCCTACATCCTCGGCGGTCGGTCCGGCAAAATTCCAGTTGACGCTTTCGAGGTTTTTGACTTCGATCTGCGTGTGTGGTGCCGTTATCCTAGCATTCCTTCCAAACGGATATTTTCGTGCTACGCAATCACAGACAACCACCTTGTGTCTCTCGGCGGGTTGCGGCAATCTGCACAGATGGCTTTCTGCGATACTTGTGAAATGTTTCCGCTCAATCAAAATGAGCAAGGGGAGTGGATCTCTAACAAGAGGATGGCGATGCCAACAAAGCGGGGGGATTTTGTTGCAGGCACCCTCGACAATCAAGTTTTGGTCACTGGGGGATTAGGAAATGACGGGAAACCTCTCTGCTCGACCGAACTATTTGACCCTGAGACCAAGAAATGGAAGCGTCTCAGCGATCTCCCCTCTGGTCACAGTACATGCAGCTCCATTATTCATCAGGGAAAATTTTATATTTTTGGAGGAATAACTGCTGAAGGGCCTGGAGCAATTTGCTCCGTGTTTCAACTCCCACCTCCTGATTCCTCATGATTCTTGTTCCGAGAAGTCGTTTCTTTTCAGTTGTGCGAACCCGAAGTTTAACAGCAACACCTACTGGTGCATATTGTTTAAGTGCTGATGTAGAGAATTTATAATGTTTTTCTGTGATATAGTAGCGTACGTATATTTAGCGTTTTGTTGGTAATTGCAGACAGTTGACTTGCATTTAATTTGTTAAGTTTGATTGCTTGTTCATCAACTCTACTTTTTATTGAGTATTTTGAATCAGCTGAAACTGTGCCTACTGGTTGATATTTTATTGTGCAGTGTGTTTTCTACTAATATCTTGCCGACACTTTTTGCACAATATTGCCAGTACTAGGTATTGTCCGATGCAACTTGAAGCTTACAATTTTCGTAGAGGTGCCGGATCATTTTTTAAACTTTGCGACTTTTTAATCTGTAAGCCTGCGATTTAGTGTAGAACTGGCTTCGTCATTTTTCCGAGGCAGCATTGTTGATGATCAACATACCATAAAAATTTAGATACACGTCAAAGCTTCATGACTTTTTGTTCGTATTCGATTTTAATTATCGTTTTTCCTTGAGATTTTTAGTACGAATGCATTATAATTTTGCTTTGAATTCTAGAATAAAAGTGCTATTCAAATATAAACCAAAGCATATGATGGATGGGAATTGTAATTACGCAGTTTATATGAAATTTAGCCTCAAGCGCAAAATGAAAGACAACATGTGTTCTGATATTGCGTATTTATGGTGACTTTTTAGGAGAACGCACACTGCGATTGCCCACATCTGCTTAGGAGTTTCACAATTTCGCTTGAATAAAGTGTTTGTTACAACAATTTATTTACATGGACATTATGCAAGGTTCACGCGTATGCACAAGAAAACATGAAGAAAATGATATGCATGTCCTCAGAGAAAGCGCGAAAACCGTTTGCAAGTCCATACAAACGGACAGGTGGTCGGGTCTGCGCCTCCTCTAGTGCAAGTCCATACAGACGGACAGATAGTCGGGTCTGCGCCTCCTCTTGTGGCGATAGTGTAAACAAGACAAAAACAAACAAAATTACCGTTAAATGAGATTGTATGAGCAGAAAACGTTACGGTGAAGACAGCATTGAGTATAAATACAAACATATACTCGTGAATAAATCTAAGTATATACATACACATGCCTGCCTGTACTCATTTATATATACCAGGGATGTGGAAGTGATTATTTTTTAACTGCTTCCGCTAACAAAAACCGAGGAAACGACTGTTGACCTTGGCAGTACAAAATTTGTCATTTACTACAATCACAAAGTGTAACCAAAGATACGAAAGTGGCAAAAACGACTACAAGAAAAAAAACTAAACGCAAACAATCAAAAAGACAGCAAAGATAAAATTTTATTTGTCCGCATAAACACAATGGCATCAGTTAATTTATTGTCCATTCGGTCTCTGTTTTCACGAAATACGAGCTTTTAAGTGGGTGAACATACGTTCAACGGATACCTGCGTGCAGGGTAATCAGCTAATGATTCGCGATACTGGTTATACAATAAGGGGTTATTTCGAAATAATGTCCCAAACATTTTTCAGTTTCAATCTTCCGAACCACTCTACATCAACAAGCGCCTTGGCAAATGCAGTAAGATCAGATTTTGCAGACGCCGTAGCTGATGCTTCAGCATCCGCTGTTGAATGTAAGGAGTTCAAATACGCATCAAAGTCAGATACTGATGCTGCTTCACTTCCGCTCGAGTCAGTTTCTGCATCAGCATTTACTCTTTTGCTCGAAGTGCTTTGAATGCGCAAGAAAATTGACTGAAGAGCGCTCTTTGCACGTAGTTGCTTCTGGTTGCTCAAGAAGATTCTCGATCGAGCATTAGCCTATCAAGAAAAAAAATAAAATGTAATATCACGGTTATATAAGTCAGTCAATCCCAATACAACTAATACATTAGTTGTTGTTCTCGACTCAAATAAAACCAAGTGCACAAACGCTTACCTGAATTGAGTTGAATATAATATCAGCAAAAAATATTGGTAGGTCGTAACAACAACTAAGTCAACAATTACTACTTACCCAAGCAGCTGCCAAGAAAGCCTCCTTCCGCAATAAAAACTCTTGGCGTGATTGCAGGGCGGTGGCAAGAGCAGAAGCCAAACTGTTATCCAGCTTCTTCAATTCAAACATGACTTCAATCCAATGAAGCAGGCATTCTCCCGGAGTGAGATCTTGTTTTTGAAAATAAATTGTTGCTGCGTGAGGTATTTGTTGTACTTCGACCACCATCTTGAACTCACCCTACTCACTTCCTCAGCCTACTCACTTTCGGTAAGGTATGATTCATGTCAGCCAAGATCCTGACTAAAACATTTCAAATCCGCTAATCTTTGAGGCATGAGGAAAGTACTCCCCCAACGGGTTGGCATGTCAATCAGCATTCCCATGTTAGCACAACACTTTAGAATTCCATCGATGTGTAGTGAACGTAGGTGTTGAGCAAGTTTTCACAATTTTGTTAAAAACTTTTCCGCTCGCCCTTTTTTCAACACGTCACGAATTCCTAACTGCAAGGTGTGCTCAGCACATCTCATGTGGTATAAAGTATGGTCGATTGATAATGAATCTTGTATTTCTTTAATATCTTCATCATCTTCTTCCCTCCTTCATCTTCATTAAGTAGTGGCACAGCCTGAGTCATATTTGACGCATTGTCAACAACGCAAGATAGCACTTGTTGCTTGCTAATGTTGAACTGCTTCAAAGTGTCCAACAATATTTCCTTCAAATGAGAGCTTGTGTGATTGACTTCAGTTTCGACTAAAGCCGACGTCTTTACTGTAAGGCTGTGTTCTTCATCGTAGTACTGCACTGAAATATCCAGGAAATGTGATCAAAGTCTAGTGACTCCTTCAAATTTGATAGAAACCAAAGCTCCAGCTCCAAAGAATCATACCGGTATTACTATTTCTATATCTACATATTCGTGCAGAACAGCATTCAAATCCCTGCTTAATGCTTTATCAAAGCTGATGGATACTGCAGCATGGCTTTGTAACTAATGCTTTCTTCAATCTGCCGTAGTAGAATTCGGGGCTGTTATTTATAATGATTTTGGCGTAGTTTCTCCGATCTGGAAAAAGTGGCTTGAATAGTTTGTTTTCCGAGTACAAGCCGACTGTAGTCATAGGAGAAAGCAGTATCCATGAGTTGTTTTCCCCGTACAATTCCATCTTGTTCATAACAAATAAACTAAAAGTGATATCGATCCCCTTCGGTTGTGTTGAGTTGTTTTCCATTAGAACTGCGTCTCACTAATATGACTCATAGGGTTATAGCTACACAAAAACACGAATGTCAATTAGGCGTTTAGATCTATGTCAGTTATAAATGAATTGTAAACTGCCCCTATCGCTTGTTCATAATTCCAGATTTTCTCCTTTCTATGTTGTTATTTTTCAGTTCACGTAACACCAGCATCGTCATACTTTTGTAAGCCTTTGCTCTGTTGGGGTAAATTGAAGACTGCATTTTATTTTCACAGCAATTTTCAAAAACTTATAACAACTTTTTAGATCTGGAGCCTGCCATCTCCAACACTTTATCATTTTGAGAAGACAAAAACCTATCCATATGTTGCTCTTCTTTACCTACTTCGCTTAAACCTATTGTTCCAAACTACTCTGTGTTTGTTTTTTCTTAGATATTTGAACTCGTGTTGAATGTAGAGTTTAATCCTTCTGAATAGCGAAGTGCGAAATTTCGGTAGTATTCATATAATGCGAGCAAAATTAAAATTACAAACGCACCATCACGTAACGAAGGGAGTCAACAAATTCAGACGTTCCTAGAGTTGAAAATAAGATTACATCACAATCTGCAACTTGCTGTTACAAGATTCCATTACTAACTATTTATATACACGCAACACCACTACATATAAAAAATCAATATACTGAAATAAGAAATAAATACTATTAATAAACAAAGAACCTTCGCAGTCCCCTCACGGAACCCTTCAAACTTGCGGAACACAACTAGACGTTTTGTGGAACCCCTATTACAGAGCACTAATGTAGAATCATGAAAATGTTTTTGTCGTGAGTAATTTGCTTTTCAACGTTTTCAATCCTCTAACCAAGGCCAGTTAACTTTAATCAAATCATCATTTTATTGGCTACGTTTCATTGTCCAAACTACCTTTTTCTTCCCCGTAATCGATATAAAATATGATGCTAGTTTTTCTCGTTCTCTCGCGCTACTGATATCGCACGTTCAGTCAGACTTACAGTGCAACTTCACCGTTTAATCCACTCCGGGAAACGGACATAACTTTTTCGCTTAGTTACTGTTGAAACCAAATAAGCTATGCGGAAGCGGTAGATTTTTCGCGCTTCCGCTTCCACATCCCTGATATATACATACCGTTGGTCTGGGATAGGCCAAATATTCAATCTTTACTTAATACATGCTTTTTCAGCAACTTACTAAAACATGAACTTTTACCTTCTTTTTTTTAACATCGCTCAGGTCGTAGTTCCAAATTTTGACGTCGAGAAATGTAATAGATGTGTTAGTTCTAGCGCAATTATTTCTAGGAAGTTATAAATTTTCAGACGAAATGCGAGTAAAATGATGATGTACGTCAAAAATTTCACTAAATAGACGAATGAAATATGTCGGAAGTTTTTTCCATTTAATTTAGCGATGAATTTCGCTACCTCAATGTGAAAAATTTCCTTAATAATATAAAAGTTTTGCGATGTAAGAATTGTCATTTGATTCTCCTTTCAGCGCTGTGGGTAATAATTTTAATCAATTGGTTTTGTTTAACTTGAAGTTTATTTAAAGTTGATGAGGCAGTGCTTCCCCAGATTATAATGTCATATAGAAGATGCGAGTACACCACACCGTAATAAACAGTCAATAACGCAACGAATGGTAAACATTTATTTAATTCGCACAAAAGACCTGATGCACAAGCCAGTTTTATTTTTCAAATAAAAAATGTGTTTATGGCACTTCACTTGATTATCAAGATATACTTCTCAGTATCTAGTTGCATTTTGTTTTGTTCACCAATGAATGTATTAAATTGTGTGTATACATTTCTGTTGGCCAATAACAAATAATTGCTTTTAGCAAAGTTGATAGACGATTTATTTTCAGCCAATTTTCAACCTTGCTTAGCTTCTCGTTTTTTGATGTTGTAATTTCTTCGCATTTTTATGTCCCATAGTCAGAACACGTCATCAGAGTGCTGAGTTGCACTTCAATTGGAACGCTTAGCGAGACCATTAGTATTCAGTGTTAACGCTTTTCTTACTGGCGGTTTGAACGCTTAAGGGCGCGAATAGGTTTACTGGAATGATAGATTTCTCTTTTTTGTAATGGTCTTTAACGCGAAATTTTAAATGATTTTATTTCATAAATGCGATGGAATTTGTTCCGAAAAAAATATATTTGCCAGACAAGTGTGAAGTACAGTTGGTCAAATGTTCGATTCAATTTGATATTTCTTTAGGTTTCAGAGGCCAATTAATTTTTCCGGTTTCTACAAAAATAAAGATCACATCATCACACTATATACGGACGGTGACCAATCACAAATAAAATAACGCATATACCAGCGCTATTTTCCCAGCGAAATCTTCAAGTAACCCACGGTTCACCGGGTTATAATTGTCACCCAGCATGTCGTAAGGGGCGACTCTTGGGTACCCACCAATGGCAGCCCGCCTTGATGATAGGGCTACCAGTCAGTAATTTGCATTCATGACTGGCTCGAAATGGGCTGCCACTTTCCTCCTAGCCTAGTTTCAATTAGGTTGACGGTGTGAACCTGGATTGCGGTTCGTGTCGTACCTCCATCCCAAGGAAGAGGAGGGAAAATCTTCAAGTATTCCGAGTGATATAGGTTGACAAACATGCGACTTACAGCATATAAATACTTCAGCACAATCAATGCTCATCTGTAGAGCAACTTGTCACCTTATTAAAAAACACGATGTTATTTACTGTAAAGCAAATTCTCAGAACAAAAGATTACAGCCCGCACAAAATTTTAAATTTAATGGTCATAGCTTAAATGGACTGCCGGGAGTCAACACCTCTGCAAAGAAAAAGGTGGCGTTGATCAATTGACTTGTGGTCAGTGCGCTTCAACTTCAAACATGGTAAGAAAATTATTTAACATATTGTAAGAAAAATAATGAACCAAGAACACTACCTTAAGGTACCCCGATCTCAGTCTTCCGTATCCTAAATCGGGAAGTTTCATTAGCAAATGCCTGTTTTCTATTACGTAAATACGATTTGAAAAATTCAAGTGGTATCCCCTGATGCCGTAGTGTTCAAGTTTCTGCAACAATATATTATGATAACGGCATCAAGCGCTTTGGTTAGGTACAGGAACAAGCAGCATACTGTATTCCCCTTGTCACGTGCACGTAAAATATATTCTGGTGAACTGAAAAAATCATTATTGTCTTTACTACTTGCACAATAATGGAACAAACTGTAAACAATACACTGCATTATTGTCACCCCTTTAGATTGACGGTCTAATGGACCTGGGCAACACAACATATAAGTATCTGCCCGAAATAGTTTCAGGTATTTTACCTGTGATGAATCATCAGCAACTCTCCAGCGAAAGGGAAGCACGGTTATCGTAAAATTTGAAGCATGTATTTTTTTTGTATTTGTTCATTTTTATCCTCCATTCACGAGAAAGCGAATTGTATCGCTCTATTTTGGACGGGACGTCCGCACTCGCTTGGGAGTTGCCATTTCCGAGGTGTCTGGGCCACCTGTCTTCCACATAAAGGCGGAGGCGTCCCGTTAAGTGCTTTGCCCAAGGACACAACAAGCGAACTTGCCGGCTTGTTCTTTACAACCTCCCATAAATGCCGAGCGCCAAGCAGGGAAGCTGTGAATACCATCTTTTAAAGTCTTTTGGTATGACTCAACAAGGGGAATGAACCCCTAGTCTACCGACTGCGAAGCGGACGCTCTAACCACTACACCATCGCGCCGGTTTGATCATGTTTGATTATCGCCAAGTTACTGGTTAAAACAATAAGCTTCATCGTGTGTGTTGATTACAGGAGAGTTATTGACTAAAACGAGAAGCGAAAGCAGCAGACACTAAAGTTCCAACGTACTGTGTAACAATTTGCAGTTTCCGTTAGATTGAAACCAACCTAGGAAAATTTCCGCCTTTAATGTGAATCAGTTTAACAGAGTATGTACAAAGCAGATCAGCCGTGTTTCAACGATAGCATAGCACAGTGCCGGCGGCCCTAGCATAGCACTGCGGCCGAGTGGGTCGGAACACTGTCTGTCGAAGTAACGGTCATCCGTTCAAATTTTATAATGGTTGCTATAGTTTCTTGCCTTTAGTAGAAATCCACAGTCACCAAAGGCAACTTCGAAACCGGCTTAAACACAAAGTTGTTCTTGCATAACCATTAAAAAATTTTCCCGTGACCGCAAGAAAAATATCAAGCTGACTTGCATTGAGACTGTACCACAGCCAGCTTACACTTTCAAGTCAGGTTCCAAGCGGCATATTATTACGGGATGAACTAAAAACAATCCCAAGCTTAAATGATATTGATGTGCTCTGCCAAGAAAAGTTGACCGAAAACATTTAAAAAATTTTAAAACCAGCATCGATTTTGTTACGATTAACTTGTGGAAACTGCAGGCGTGAAATCAGGCTTTTTAGTAAAGGGAGATAAAAGTCCACCTGTTTATAGCGCTGCGATGCCAAATGACCCATATTTGAGTTTTTTGTAACATTACTGTTTGAGATTGTCGCGTTTTTGGCAAATTTTTGAAAACGTTTTTTCCCTGTTTGGAGCAAGGATGAGGCAAGCAAGGCTAAGAATGAAGGAATTTTGTGTCTTTTAGCTCGTCTCCTCCAGGGTCGCTTTTTGGTAGCTGCTGCATAGTAGACCATCAAAGTAGTTTGCTCTCAGCTTTAAAAGACGGACATCCAGGTTTGCCGCCAAACAAACCAATCCGTGCGCTCAAAATTTAATGTTGAACTTTCAAAATGCTGGACTAAATGATAGTTTTTTCCTCAAGCCACGGGAAACTTTTAGAAGTTATGTTTAAGCCTGCTTCCGAGTTACCTCCATTGCACATTTCGATTCTGCTGCGAACAAGAAGAAAAACTGTCGTTAAGTGTTTTGACACTACCTACCGACCTCACTTTTATAAATACAAACGGATGCCATTTCACCTTTAGCACATGTCATGAATTTATTGCATTATTGAAAAATAAAAAATTAATACTTAATGTTAAAAAGTATCTAATGCAGTAAAAAAAGAAAATTGGGAGCCTTGTCCCATAACCGTTATTTGGGGAAAGATCAAACCTATTCAAAATTTCCGCTGTCCACTCATGAATACTACACGGCACATTTAATATGCGCGGCACACAAGTTGAAAATCACTGCCTTACAACACTTTTTAGACTTGATTGATTTCCTTTAAAAAACGATGCATTTTTAATTTTTGGACAAGAATTGGCTACGTCAACAACACATTTACTTTTTATTGCTGCTTTCAAGAGAATCCATCGGTCGAAGGTGGCTAAGCCGATGTTGTTAATCTCAACATCGTTGGTGAAAGGCCCTGAGGATGACGCCGACAGAGCCGGCTGGTTTTTTTGTAAATACAGTGAAAATAATGCGTGTTTTATTGTGTAGTACCCGCTTGCATCTACAATATTTGCAGGGAGAATCATTGAGAGCAGTAAATGATTTATCTTGAGAAGGAATCAGGTTAACCACATTGTCCATCTCACCGCGTTTCTGTCTGGGGCACTGCCCCACATCACGGATACTTTTGTTGTAAAAATATTAAAGCTCATTGGTCTTTACGCTGAAGTCCGTTTGAAGATGGGTCCCTAAAAATGAGACGGCCTATCGAAAAGCTTGGATATTACGATGGCCATCCCTTACTTTTGGCAAGAAGATCATTATCCTATGCCTTGGTTGCTTTAATTGTGTAGCTCTTATCCAAATCAGTATCAAAGCTATATTTATTGAATTGTTTTTCCTTTCAGTTAATTCTTTATATTAACAATTTTTTGCTATGAGCGGGAAAAAAACTGAATTTAACTGAAATTTGACAGATAGATGACTGTCAATTGTAGGATAATAGACTTATACCTCACATTGCAACAGCTACAAAAATACAGCAACATTTTTTAATAGTTTTACTTAAATTAAAGAAAATTTGTTTACATGAAATTGAGTAGACTTACAAACGAGAATTTTGTGACATGGTCTTGTGTAGAATTCCATATTTTTACGAAGACCTTTACATTTTACGTTATACATAGAAACGGGAGGATAAATAGGAGTGTAGTCGGCTAATCCAAATCAATCCATTCTAATTTTTGTGGTAAGTTATAAAATTAAAAATACAAATTTGGGGAGATAACAAAAAAACTAACAGCAAATTATCAATTTTATTTTACTTTCTCGCATTCGCCCGAAATAAAATTTTCAAAGCTTGGTAATCCATATTTTGAAATCGCAATTTCTGGATAGTAGAGCAAATTCTGAACAACTAGTATGCACTTAAAGGCTGATAATTTTTTAATGGTTTTGCGGGAACTAATAAAACCTGTTAAATAAGGGACGCTCAAAGTGTAGCGTGCGATCTGAAAGTAGTCTCGTGAAAACATTTTGCAACAACAGTCGAAGTCACAACGCTGATTTTGCCGTTTCAAATATAGTTACTCTAAACGGAAACCGGTTAAACTAAAAAGAGGATGTTTTTAGGTTAGTTAAGACTTCACATTAGCGAGATGTAGTATAAACCGATTAAATGATAGCCAGGAATTAAGTGGGGCAGAGTTTTTGTTGACCTTCCCAAAGGAAACGTGTCTCAAAAAAGACCCCAGCTCTTTCACACAATTATACAAATGCATCTCATGCGCAACAATTATGGCTTCGCAGGGAGCAGATTTGGACTAAATTGTGAAGTGGAAGTAAATTTGTGGCTAAGTAGCCTAGCTTTGCATTTGTAGTGGTGCAAATATCAATATACAAACCATAATTATATCCTCAATTATGTGGAAACTATTTTCGAATATACAAGCACATTGTTGAAGTGGAGGATTATGGATGTTAGAGACCAGAGGCAAGAATTCATGAGGGCCCCTCAACAAACAAAGTTCTCGGGGAAGAACTTTTTTTGGAAATTGCCATTATTTTGAAAGGTCATAATAGCTTATTGTACATGTCTCAAAAGGGCTCCAAAAATGTGGATCCGAGAAAGCTGCCCCCACTTGCTTCACTCTAAATTCACAACTGGATTTTTTGCTCAGACCTGCTTCGGAGTTGCCAGTGCTTCTACTTCACAAGCAGGAAAAACATTTAACTTCTCGATATGCAGTAAAAATATTGTCGTGAAGTCAATCTCCCAATGACAATAACGCAGCGATAATGAAGTCTGATTGCTCACGTGCTGCTGGTATGGATTACTATTTAACCCACTCAACCGTGGCAGTTCAGTCGAAGGTGAAGATAGTAACGAAAAGCCTTGCGACATGGACGTGGCTAGCAAGACCACAAGAGCCATCGCCCCCACACTTTTGAGCCCGATAAAAAAAAGAAATTGTTTTCAGATATAGCTGCTACAAAACGTTATTTCCAAAAAAAGTTAAGAGATAAAACTAAGGATCAGAAAAATCAATCTCTAAAAAAAGATTACCCCCAAATGCCACATAACTAATTACTAAAAAGTATACTTTCCCCTCCCTCCCTCCCACTAAAATTTTCTTCTCGGTACGTTTATCGCCCGGGAGCAGAGGGTCCGATAGAATTTGCAAAAGTAAACACGTGATTCCACAAACGTAAAAATTTAGAAAAGCACTTTCATGGAGAATGTATCCTCGTGATCGGAAAATATGAAACATCTTTCGATTACACCCAAATGCAGGTTGAGCCAAAAGTAGGTGGACAGTAAATATACGACATTTGAGATCACGTATACCTACAACTATATGTATTAAGGCATCTGTATTAATGAAAATTAAATGTTATTTATTAACGCAAGTGCTCAAACTGTTTGTACTAAGGCAATTATATTAATAAAATTTAATGTAATTTATTAACGCTGTCCACCTACTGTACTTTTGGCTCACCCTGTATGTACTTTGCAAATGCTATTTTTTGTGGCACAGAATACTAATATAGCTCTAACAAAAGGCTGTTTAGCCAGAAGCATTTCGTAATTCTCTGAAATTATCAATTCAAAATCAAACCGAGTTGTGGTGAATTGCGGGCAAATGACGTCATCATTATTTTTGTGCGTGAGACTTTAGGCGGCTTTTACAAGTCGTAAGTTAAGCGATATCACCACGATGGGAAGATTGTTCCACGCTGAGAGGTAAAGCTGGAAATCTGTGAATAGCGTTTTTAAGTGCTTGGTACCGGTATAAGTAGACAAGTGAAATGAGTATGGTCTACCGGCTGAGAAGTGGATGCTTTATAACCACACGACGGTGAATTATCAACACCTGATGTTTATTCAAAAACTTGTACATAAAATTTAACTTTTGTAAGTTGCTTTTTTTCCTTCAGCTTTGTTTGTTTTTACATTTGTTTTGTAAGATTGGAAATACAGTATAAGCGTCCTGTAAGATGGATAAAAGATCAGCACTGACTCACATTATCTTATCCGCTTGATGAGGTCTTAACTGGCTTTTTGATTGTAAGAAAGTCAGTGACGTCGAACCAAGCGAGAAACGGAAAAGACCCCATTAGCTAAATAAAGTTCACGACTCCGAACTTATTTTACATTTTTTTAATAAAAATTTTACACATCTCTACTGTAGTTGTCGTTAGATTGTTGAATTTCGAAACGTTATACGAATTTCAAGCTGTGTTGCTCCAAGCAAAGTAGGGTAACGAAGCAAGTTTTGTAAATCCTGTCAACTGAGGAAATATGAAAAAAAAATTAGCTTAAACAGACTCTACAATTATAAATAAAGCTCGGCAGCATTGACTTGTACTGTTTGGCAAATAGTGATTTCCGCAAAACTGGGTGATTGCTATCGTTACTGTGTTGACAGTTCAGTTTCTGAGAATCAACTTTACAACTAATCTACTTCTTCAAATTTTACAAATTTTAAACCAGGCATTTGCGAGTAGTCATCAGTAGCCTTTTATGACATAGCGAGCAACTTCATCGCCTTGCACTAAGCGAATTGCTTTTTAAATTTACAATACACTTATTAACTGCAAAGGTTTCATCACTTCATCAAAAGATGAATTAATGCGGCACAATTAAAACACGAAATACTATCGGCCTTCAAACCATCATAATTTGCACATCCAGTCATCGTTTTATGTTTTTTGAGCAACGACCATCTGCCTCCGTGTTCGACGGGGAAAAATTAGCTCAAACTTCCAATAAAATGTATCGTCAGACCGTTGTGTTCAAATCGGATAATTAAACATCACATCTTGTCGGGCAAGCTCAAGCAACATAGGATCATCGAAGAACTTGCTGATCGATACGTCTTCACTCAGTCCTTTGCGTCGACGAGTCTTTACTAAAAACTCACGCGCCAAATGAGTCGCGGGTTGGGGCTCAAGGGGTCGAATCACCACACTCTTGTCTAGCGGGTCCCCGGGCACGATCTGCCAATGATGAAACACGGACAAGTTGAATGCTTGACCTTGCGTGTGGGTCCTCAGATCGGTCTCAAATCCAAATGAATCAATGGCAGGGATAAAAGCTTTTATTGTGTAAAGAGGAGACCCTGGAATGGGGGCGTCCTGTGTCACATGCCCTCGTCTGCGGGCCAGAACTGTATAGACGGCCGAGACGCAGTCAGCGGGTGCAATTACTTCGACGAACATGTACGGTTCCATGAGACGTGGGGTAGCCATCAAGAAGGCAGAATACGCCACACGCCTCGCGGTGGGGATGATTTGGCCTCCACCTCTGTGCAGAGGCTCGGCCGCGACAACAGCGTCAAGGATTTTGAATTTCACGTTTCGAATCGGCTCGTCGCATAGCGGACCCTCACGCGTACCCCACTGAAATCCTTGAACAATGCTGTCCTTCACTGAACCCAGCAATCCTTTGTCGACTTCTGATGGGAGAGTATCATCTACCAAAATGTTGGGGCCGGAAGTATCGGGACCGAAGGCCCAAATGGAACGGGCAGCCAGTAAATCCCAATCGTACTTGGTCTGGAAAAACTCGCCCAGCTTCTTCCGATTCCACCCGATTTGAACAACTTCTCGCTCAATGTCCTCAGCCAATCCCTTCTCCAGCGGCTCAGCAATCATCGTCAGCTTGTTCTTTCGGTTTGGAGTTTCGGCAAAACACTTCAGGGACGAAGTGTCAACCACTGTTTCACAGAACGCGACCACGGGATCAGCCACTTTGATGTCGATCTCGGCGTACATCCTCCTCAAGTCATGCATCACGCAATCGAGATAGAGCTCGCCGGTACCAAGCACAACATGCTCACCTGACTCTTCAACCTTGGTGGTGAGCAGAGGATAGCTTTTGTTCACTTTCCTCAGACCTTCCAACATCTTCGGAAGCTCGGATGGATTGACCGGCTCAACAGCAATCTTCACAACGGAGCTGGTGTTGAACTTTAAAGGTCTGTAAAACATTACAAAAAAACGATGTCACTAACAGCAACCTACGGTATCAAGATGAATAAACGTAATGAAATCGCATTTCTTATTCTATGTGCTACAAATTTTTTCAGCCACAACGTGTAAACGTCGTAGAACAGTAATCAACACAAACTGACTTGAACTAGTCAGCTGCCACGTGGGGCGGCATTTTAGCCTCTACAAAAAGACTTTTATGGCCTCGGCAACGATCTGTCCATTAGGAAAAGCAGGTTTAAATCATCCATCACTATTGTCGCTTAACTCCTCGTTACTAATGTTTACACAGCATGCAGGAAAGTTGCATATGCTGCGAATATCCAAACTGGGAACCGAACCTCAGCTTAACGATCTGAAACACTGTGGAAAAATTAACTGTTATTTTAGTAAATATTAAGGATGATCGAAAGCTTTTTGCTATTTAACTAAACTAATAAGTTCGTGTTCTTTTAAATTTGTAGATAAATACACCGCAATACCGGCCTTGGCTAGGTTGATTTTGCCAGTGATTGGCGTCTACGTATTTTGCGACGAGAAATAGCCAAGTTTTAATTTCATGCTGAGTTGTGGTTAATCATTTATTCGGAAACTTTTCTTTTCGAATCAACTCCTTAATATACCTCAAAATCGGTCCACGGAAACAAATTACATTTTTTTACCAATTTCTCAGTGAATTTTAAAGAGTTCGGTATTTAGCCACAAAAATGACCAACCCCCGTGATTATAATTACAGAGGTAATACAACCAATACTTCTGTAATCAAGGGACAGCAAGGGTGACTGACAGATATCATTCTAACACAGTGAGCATCATTCATTAAGCCTGCAATTATCTGATCAGATGGTTAGTTTTTTTTTTATTATTATTCTGATCTACTGATAATGATAAAATGATTGAACCAACAAATGCTCAGAAATCAAAACATTAATCGTACTTGAAAATATGCGCTTCTTCGTTCCCTCTCGCTTGTGTAATCGTGCTCGTCTTCACCACAGGCTCATCTATTCCTTCCATTAAAACCCAGTTACCAGCAGGCACTCGGTTCACTTCTACGGTGTACCTAGCTTCAGCGATCCACAACCGCCCCATCGTCAGCACGCGGGAATCTTCTTCGTCTTCCAGCGTATAATTCTCACCCAACACTTTCACCACATCACCAGCATGAACTGTGCCGCTTATAACTCGGCCAAAAACTCGGAAGCTGACTCCGTCTTCTGTGGAATACATCTTACATGTGTGCACCATGAGAGGACCATCAGGGTCACAAGTCTGCATTGCATTGGACAACTCTGAATCATCGAGCGGACCAGTGTAGGTGTGCGATACTTTAGTCTTTGCCGCTTGCTTTGCAGATGGAATATGTTCAATACACATGCTTACAAAGCCAGAAAAGTCACCGAGGAATCTCGAGCACACCAGCCTGAGCAAAGGCCGGATGTTTATTTTCAATTCTTCTTTTGATAAAAAAACTCCCAATTCATCAAGCACGCGCGGTAAGGTTGAATCAACATCGCCAACAACCTGAGCAAAGATCTTGTACAGGGGTTCGAGCACAAATTCAACGAAACTTCGTTGTGCATTCGTATGTGGGGGCTTCTTGTTAAACTTTCTTGTTTTCTGATTGAAATAAATATCACCCCAAAGTCGTCTGGCGAATGCACGGGGGTCAAGATCGTCTCCAAAGTGCTTCACATAGAGCTGAGCAAAGGATGTGAGTGTGAAACAGAAAGCATACTGCGAACTTGCAAAACACACATTGCCAAGAAGAGGAGACACTAGCGGGATCTTTTCAGTGTCGCTGTATGTACTCAACAAGCCATTTACCTCATCAACAATATGTTTTAACTTGTAATAGGCATCAACAGGAGGGAGTTTCAATTCGAGAATCAAACGATCGATCTTGTTGATACAAATTGTGATCGCAAGATTTTCTTGCAAGGCGTGCTTCAATAGCCGTTCAGTGTTTAATAAAATGCCTTCGGAAGCATCGATAAACAAAACCATTCCATCGCTCAATCTCATTGCAGCGGTGACTTCATCGGAGAAATTTACATGACCTGGTGTGTCCATGACGTTGAGTAAATAGCTTTTCCCTTTTGTATCCGGAAGCACCAACGACACAGGTTGTGCTTTAATGCTAAGTCCACGTTCTTGTTCAGTCAGCAATGTATCAGTATAACGTAAATCACTGTCCTCACTCTTGAATATATCCAAATGAGTTTGTTCCATCAGGCAGTCCACAAAATTTGTTTTTCCGTGATGCAAATGTCCTGCTAATACAATGTTTCGAATGAGCTCTGGGCTATCCATCATATCAGCAAGGTATTCCATGTCATAGACGGTGTTTGGCAACTTCTGTTCAATTAATGCAAACTTTCGTTGCTTGACTGGAGCGATGATTGGTTCCGTCAAAGGCTGAGCATCTTCCTCCTCAACAATTGTCTCCACTTCTGGTCCATAGACCTCCTCATGAGTCGGGTAATACTTCTTATCTTCATGAAGTACAACTTCCATCCCACGACCATCATTACCATCCTCATCAGCATCAACATCATCATCTAATTGATCCTGTATTCCAGGAGATGGCATTGATTCATTGTCTTCTTCCTCTTCTTCTTCATCCGATTCCAAATCAGGCCCAGTATAATTTCCAAATTCGTCATAAAGATCAGAGTCCATGATATATTGTACAACACAGCTAAACTAATCAAAAGAAATTCTGAAATAGATTTAGACTATAATGAACGCAATAACATGCGGCCTACTGGCTCATAAATAACCTAAATAAATTTCACTTTTTTTTAATCAACTTTTGTTCAGATCCTCTTTGGAGTTTCCAATAGGCTATTACTGTTATAAGCAGTGCGTAAAACTCAGTTGAAGAAATTGATGGAATATTTACCCACCCCAAACACACAACTATGCAGAATAAAAACCTAACGACCACGATTGCTCACATCAAAGCATGGAAAATTTTAGCCAGAATCAGTGAAGGTAGTTTGATTTTAATATCTACACAAATCTTTGATTAAATTTGTCACAGGGTGACTTTACTGTCAACACCCAACACCTCCAAGCAACAACTGCTACAGTTCCTGTTAGTGTTTAGAAAACAAAATGGTGAAAATTGAGAGTTTATTTAACTTGAAAATCATATCTATAGGTAAAAAATTGAGCAATTATAAGGGGCTAATAATTACCCATCTCTAAGCCAGCAATCATTCATAATTCAACCAACTTTAAAATCATAATCAAAGGCAACAAACTGAGCAATTATAAGGGGCTGAACAATTACCAATCTCTAAGCCAACAGTCATTCATAAAAGTAAATATTTTTATTCTTTAAACCGGTGACTGTTGACAATTGATGTTGCAAAGCTTTAGCATTTGCCACCTTGAAATATTGAATTAAAATCAATAATTCAAGGATATTCCTTGTTGTCAACAAAGCTCAATAGGCTTGGATGGACTATTATGGCAGTAACGATCCCGCGGTTATGACTTCAAACCTCACAATGATGTTACTGTTTCATTTTCATATTAGACACTTCACAGCCTTTTTTTGTTGCTCGGTTGCAGCACTTTTGGTAAAGTCGCAATATCGGTAGGTTTGAAGCACGTCTGAATGCCATGGTTTTCTGTGGGTGAAAGAGAAAGTTCTTACATGAGTGGAAAATAAAAATGTAATAAATGGTGTCAGCTTAGTGCTGTAGTGTGGTTTTGCTTAGTCAACCTTGATCAGCAAACGAGGAGTCATAAACAGAACCTTTAATGTAAAGTTCAGAACATTAAAGTCTGAGTGGGTTTTAGGTGTATTGAGCATTCGAATTAATGAGACATGAACAAACACAGCAGTTGTTTGGTTTTAAGATCATATTAGGAGTTTGCCCCAGCACTTGTCATCTAAGCATTGGTACACACCAAGGTGTACGACAATTTTTCAAGGATGAACAAAATTGATGGGATGCACTAATTTTTAAAAAGGACTTTAAGAAATAATTTTAAAAGGACAAAGTTTTTAAAATGCAAATTTCCATTTGGAATACAGCCACATCCCAACAACATCTAAAATTGGAGTGCACATAGATGAACTTAAAGAAGTAGAAAAATAGAGATCTACCCCACAAAAATTTCCTCTCAAAAATTGGGGTGCAAGTAAGCAAACATGAGAGTAAAAAAACAGGGGTCTCAAAAAAGTTTAAAAGCTAACCGGTTGCTTTCTAGGGCAAAATGAGCTTTTGTTTCTGGCCCAGCCCTTCACCCCCAGTAGCATGCATTACCTGCATCTATGGCAGTAGCCACTGGACAAAATAATGTTAAAATTTATTTTAGGTGTTTATTTGATGTGAACATGATAAGGGTGTACAGATTTTTTGAAAACTAAAGCAGGTCGCATTATTTCAACAAAGGTTGACAAGCACTGTTTTAAACTATGGCTCACACCAACAGCAGACACTGAAGGCTAGAAGTCAAAATTCGTAATGTTGCCTCCCAGTCTCCCAAACTCTCTACTGATCTCATGTTCAATGTGAATAAGTTCTCACCATTTGCATCAACTGCTAAACTCTATCGCAACACTAATAAACAAAGATTTGAAGAAAACACTATTTTAATGACAGAAATTGCTGAAATTCAGAAATCAAATGACTAATCATCAGACTAACGTAGTTTATCAGTAATT
This sequence comes from Trididemnum clinides, assembly GCA_963675345.1. Taxonomy (NCBI): domain Eukaryota; kingdom Metazoa; phylum Chordata; class Ascidiacea; order Aplousobranchia; family Didemnidae; genus Trididemnum; species Trididemnum clinides. Next base: position 36,172,114 of record OY776294.1, on the reverse strand, counting down.
AAGATGCATAGTTTAACTAATTAAATTATCTAATTTCTTCCAAGAGCTTTACATTTTGGCAGTGGCTATTTTGCCGTCGACGGCAATTTACCCTCAGAGACTATTTTGCCGTGAGCTATTTGTGATTGGTCAATCTTAATGACGTACTAAACATGTGACTTTTGGTCGTCTCTGATTGGTCAATTTTAAAAACCAAAAAAAAAATTTTGCACCCCCAGGTCTCTATCCCCCACCCTTGTACACTCCCTTGCAGTGTACACTGCCCCGTACATTTACATACCGGGCCTGCCCCTCCAGTGTACACTGCCTTTCTTTTAAAGCCCTGGCCAGCTGAGATTCGAACCGGCAACCATGGTATCTCAAGATCAGCGCTCTATCCACTACACCGCAGTGTCACTGGTGTAATAGTAGCAAATTTGGCTATATAAACACACGTGAATGATCACGGCAAAATAGATTCCAAGGGCAAATTGCCGTCAACGGCGAAATAGCTACTGCCTTACATTTTTGTCCTTTCAGAGACTTTCACAAACTTCTGTGAATTTTGTGATTCAGTAATTCCACATTTTAGTACAATTTTTTGTATTTCACTAGTTTAGTACATACTTTTGAAATCTGAGAATGTAATTCTAATTTTTAGTTCATATTTTAATGAATGAGTAATTCTATATTTCACTCAGCATTTTTGTTATGTTTTAAGTTTTGTAGTTTAGTGTTGCCCAATTTTGTAGATGCATGCTGTTTTCTAAATTTCAAAATCTGAAAAATATTACAGGCTTTTCCTAAAAGCTATTGAAATATGGGTGCTGTTCTAGTTTCTATCGACATTTCATAGGAAAAGCCTACAGTTGGATGAACACAGCACAAGTTTTTGTATGTTTTTCTCTTATGATATTTGCTCGAAAAAATTGCATCCTTGGCACTTTACATTCTACACTGAAATCTAAACATTCAGTTTAGTCCACAAAGCAGATGTTGCTGCCAAAAGCATATATTTTTGAAGATAAAAACAAACAAAATACTTTTGGTACAAAATATGCAGACAAAATCAGATGTCTGCACAACATATACAGTGAAACACCATGTAAATAGCAAAGCCAATGCAAATTTTAAAGGAAAAATGCACCAACTTGTATACTGTGTACATCCATCCTATGGTGTCATACCCAAACGCCAGTAACCATCATGAGATGTCCTATGCATTGCCATATAACCATAAGGAGATAGCATTGCATTGATAATCCTGCACTAACCAGCAACCTGAACCTGGCTAATGGAGTACTGATAGGTATCTTGGTCTTGTAACACTTGCATACAACATAAACTCATCAATGAAAAAATGTCAGTAAAAGCTAGAACAAAATCAGAGGCGAATACACTAAAACTCTCATTGTATACAGCTACCAAAACTCTTCAGTATTTGATTTTGTACTTCACTTCAATCTTACTAGTCTTTTCAACTAAATAATGACTCTGACCACTTAAAGTCTTCTTATGATTTCCTTAGATTGTGACTGCACATACAATAACTTATTGGCTATCCTTTATCTTTGAAAACTATTATTGTTTGGGCAGCACTTACCAAAAAGTGAATGAAATTAACAGCCTAATTCACAAGGCTTACCAATAACTACATTTTGCAACTTATGACAGCTTTTGAACAAGTTCTTTGTACTAGGCCTAAATGAGTTAAGAGACATTTTTATCATGACTTTGTGGCCTTCTGTGAACAGCATTAAATTCTTTTTTTTAAATATGTTTTGCTTTTCCTTTTGTTGTGGAATGCTGCTGTATCAAAAAACAACTCAGGTGATAACCTAGGCTTAATTAACTACCATACCAATAACTACATAGGATAATTTTAAATTATCTAAAAAATGTGTAGGCTTGTTTTATTTTGTCGCCATAAGACCAATCCCGAGATCCGTATAAAGAATTGTCAGTTTTTGGAATGACTTGATAAAAAAGTTGATTCCTTTCTGCCAACTGCAAAGCGCAGGTTCTCACCATAACCTTATGACTAAATATTATTTGATTGCCTTCTGTCAACAGTATCAGATTTATTTAATTTTGTTCATACTGTTGTGTTATATCATGGTGTATCAGAAAAAAATAAATAAGCTTAAACAGAATCTCTTTAACCTGTAAAATGAAGATAATGCAAACCACACGCGTAAATGAATCAGAAATCAAAACGAATTCAACTGGAGTCTGGAATCACATGGCAAATAAAACCGACCCAAATAGGAATCACAAATAAACTGCATTTAGACGGCAATTTTTTGGGAATACTTTTATGATTGACTTTACAAGTAGTGTTATAGTTATTGCTTTTACATCTTTTTGCCAGGGAAAATCTATTGTCGGTTTGGCTGGAACAGTAGCTCTAAAACTGGGGTTCTTGAGAAAAGTTTACAGATTCTGTATTTGAGTGACAGACTAATTTTTAAGACCTACCCTGCTAGTTATCTTAAAAACAAAAGGATCGTTATCATATAATATGAAGCAGGTGATCCCCCACCCCACCTTACCCTCCAAATTATAAAAAAAAAAACAATGAATGGGCCTTCATTTGCTCAAATACGCGATTGGTATCGAGCAGTTTACAAATTGCAAAAGCTATGGTTCTAGAAACTTCAACAATGTTGTGCTCAGACCCACTTTGAAGTTTATTTCGCATGACATTACTCGTGCGTTGTCATTGGCATTGCCAATTTTATTATCTAGCTTAGGCTTGCACCCCTCAAAATACTAACAAAATCTAAACAGCCAAATAATTTTTGCTCAGGCAGATAAATTGTACCGACATGGTTTGTGCATTCTATTTTGACAAACGCCAGTGTGAAAACTGTAGACCTATGGCGACCTTACGGGATACAAACTGTGGATCATTGATGTTTTGCTGAAATTATGTGGGTGACTCATAAACGTTCTCGTTCTGTTCGTGCGCTCGTTGTTTTACTGTAATCATTATTGTAAATCATCCGTTGGCCTACAAACAAGTCATAAAAGAATAACCATAGTTGCATATGATGATGTAACAATACTAGGTGACTAAGCCGTATGGCCAGGCGTGGTTCCGTCTGACGTGCGGCGGAGTGACCTAGTAAACAAGTATATAAAAAGAAGCATTGCTATTTTCGGAGAGACAGAGGTTTTTCGATTAAAAATTCAAATTCAAAATTCATTGGCAAGAATTCCATTCGATTCGATTCAAGCAAATTCGTGCATTCAACGTTGTGGTGTGATTAAATAAATTCGTTCCTTGGAGTCAGACGTGCTGTGGATACTCGATACCCATAGACCTATATCTTCACTTTCTCCATTTTCAAAAATTTTTGAAAAATATCTATATGTGAAAATAGTTGATTATCTATTCAAAAATGAAGTTCTTTATAAACATCAATTTAGATTTAGAGAAAACTGGTCACCAGAATTGGCAATCATTCTTGTCTCCAATGAGATAATTAAAAGCATAAAAAACACAAATATTACCTGCTCAGTATTTTTATACTTAGCAAAAGCTTTTGATACTTTAGACCCGAGTGAACAAACTTTTTAGTCGGAGGGCCACATTGACCATTTAAGAGTTGGCCGAGGGCCTCATTGACCATTCAAGAGTTGGCTGAGGGCCGCATTGACAATTCAAAAGTGGCCAAGGGCCTGTAGCGTGTCGCGCCTCGCTCTTCATCGAGCTGCCATGCCAAACATCTTTTTGTCCTTTTTTTAATTTTTTTTTGTTAGTTTGCCTTCGGCGCCTCTGCACCTTACTCCCGCCGTTGTGTGTGATTCTAGTTTTTACTATGTGTATTCGGGTTTTATTATTGTATGCGTCTAAAATCACACACACATGTTTTTATTAGGGCTAGATAATGTTTATTTTTGTCTTCTCTTGGTGGCTCGGTGATCGGCTTACCTTTCCCGCCATTAGGTTGTTCATCCGTTATTTTTTTTGTTAATGTGAGGTGTGCAGTGTCCTGTTTACATAGACGTGTGCAGCGACCTAATTCCTGGTGTCACGTGCAGATTTTGTTACCGACCATGTGGTCGGAGATATTGTGCTCTCTTTCATCGTTGGATTTCGTGACGGACGGACGTAATTCGATTGTTACCACAAGCGCGTTAATTGATGGAATAAAATATTATTGTCATGCTTTCTTCCTTGTGACTACTAGTTCCCAGCGATTGGGTTCAGTCAGCACGTTATTGCTCAAAGGATCTTATTTTCTACAGGCCAATGTTTAAAATCTTGCAATAGCTGTATACAATGCAAGAGCTTTCATTTGCTTAAAATCTTGCAATAACTTCTTGCAATTTCGTATTACATGGCTTTGAAAATGATGGTTTCTAAAAACAAATGCCATCACCCTCTATTTGGACGGAAAATTCGTCAATTCAAATTAAAAATTGCGTTGCGGCTTTTTCAATGATGGTGTTGCAGCCTCTGCAACTTCGATGCATACATGAGCAGCTATCACGGCAATGAGATCTGGCTACTGAGTGTCGTATGAGCATGAAGATGTTACAAACCACAAACCGAAAGTCATCCACAGCAATCATAACTCATAAAACAAACATGATCTATGCATATAGCTATCATAATAAAAGTAACTAGTTGCCGTATGGAGTGCGCTTTTTTGACACCGGGCTACAGCCAGATGTCTGCTGTTGTGCCGCAACAGTGACCCCGACAAAGAAGCTTCATTTCCCCCGGTCTGGTTGGGCGGCAGCGCCTTTAGTCAAGCAGCAGAAGCCATTGTTGAGTCGCTGAGCTTTTTTCGCTTTTTAGTACAGTGTAGCGTGTCGCGCTTCGCACTTCATCGAGCTGCCATGCCAAACATCTTTTTGTTCTTTTTTTTTTTTTGGCTAGTCTGCTTTTGGCAGCTCAGCACCTTTCTCCCGCTGTGTGTGATTCTAGTTTTATTATATGTATTTGTGTATTATCATTGTATGCGTTTAAATCACACACATTTATTTTTCTTTTTTTATTAGGGTTAGATAATGTTTATTTTTGTCTCCTCATGGTAGCTCGTTGATCGGCTTGCCTTTCCCGCCATCATGTTGTTTTCGTTTATGTGAGGTGTGCAGTGTTCTGGTTTACATAAACCTTCGCAGCGACCTAGTTTGTGGTGGCGCGTGCAGTATTTTGTTGCAGACTTCGATGTGGTCGAAGATTTTTTGATCTCTTTCTTCGCTTGAAGTCTTGGCGGACGGTCGTGTCTGGTTTTGTCCGCAATCATTTGCATGTATTCTACTGTTCTAGCATCTACGCAACAAAGAATAATTACTGTTGTGCTTCCTTATATCTGACTGCCGTGGCTCCCATCCATTAGATGTGAGTCAGTACGTTCTAGCTCAAAGGAACTTATTTCCTACAACAGCAAGTGCCACTCACCTTATTATATTAAATTAGATTTATGGAAGTTTCTACAAATGTTGGCGGGCCGCACAAAATGCTCCAGTGGGCCTTAGTTTGCCCACTCCTGCTTTAGACCAAAAAGTTTATTAGCTAAATTAAACAAATAAGGTATTCGAGGAATACCATTACAAATCAGTTTTTCACGATAATATAAAAAAAGAACAGGTACCAGTAGATAAATCTTAAAATTCTCCCTAGCCTATTGATGTTTATACTTTTAATAATTTTAGAAAATGGTAAGAAATATTGCAAACGATGCACATAAGTGGTGAAAAAAGTTTTTTTGCCCTAAAGTAATATATTGCTGAAATACCATGGTAGTGGTGGGAGAATGTGCAATCTTTTGCAGAAATGTTTCCGTTTAGGCGGAAACTTATTCTTTTAATCGTTGATTTGCTTAAGACTGGTGTCTTTAGAAAACAACGAAAACTCTAGCCCAAAAGTTTGACCACGGGGAGAAAAAGGGTAATTGCAAGTTTCTTGTTGTTTAAAAAGATTTGTTCGCAGCATTTCTCAATGCCGATTTTATACATCAATGCCAATGAGGGGAAACCTATAGCTTTAGAAGTCACTGAATTTCCCAATCGTCCAATCAATCTCAAAAAATTTGATATGGGCGCACTGAGGATTTCCATTTTAGACGTTACTGTATAGTCAGTAAGAAATATGTAGGATGCCGAAAGAGATGTTTAACTTTCTGTTTGTCAAGTGTAGGTCTTGGCAATTTCTTCAAGATAATGTCAACGTCACGTGGAAGAAAATGCACTTAAAAATTATATTCTCAAACTTGCAAATAGGCACTGACACAGCGGGTCATAGTTGTAAAACAAAAATTTGGGGAACAAGTTAATAACATTCGCAGTTGCAAAAAACCTAGGTAAAATGTCTCGGATGATTATTGTAAAGAAAAATTGGTGAATTCAACATTGAAAATGAAGTGACATTAACTGAATTTGTTAAATGAAATTCAAGATGCTATAAATCGACATACCCGTAGGTGTAAGTGCTCATTTCTAATTAGACCTAAGTTTTGTTGCAATTTTTATTGGCATGTTGTTCAAAAATAACAATAGATTTTGAAACATAAATAAGCATGTTTGACGTCAAATACAAAAAAGTTAACATTTCCTTATTTACTTTCATGAAGAAAATAAAGTAATCTAGTGAATTGTACAAATATAGAAAACAAGGTGTTCTGAAACTTTTAACAAATAAAGCATCTATGTGATGTGGTTAACAAGTTACGGAAAACTACACGCTCAATACGCTTTAAAATTCGCTGGTCCTTCTAGAGCAGGGGTGGGCAATTGTTTTGGCTTGCGGGCCGCATCGCGGTCACCAATGATAGCTGGGGGCCGCACTGTTTAACGAACGCATTGAAGATTCAAGAAGTGGTCGAGTACTGCATTCACCATTCATAAGTGGCCAAGGATCAGTGCTTAAAACCTTGCAATAGCTGTACGCAAAGCAAAAGCTTGCGTTCACTTGAAATTTTGCGTGATCACCTAACAATGTCTCATTTGCACTAGTGAAAATGATGGTGTCTCTAAACAAAAAAAAGAAAAAAAGGTCATTACCCCTGGATTTGACGGAAAATGCGTCAGGGCATACCAACGGTTGCTTTTTTAATGTTAGCTTCTAAAGTCTTTGGCTCTGTAATACGGCAAGTGTTCCTCCCCTTGTTATCTTAACTCATACATATGCAAGTTTCAAAACATGTTCGCGGGCCGCACAAAATGCTCTCGGGGGCCGCATGCGGCCCGCACTTTGCCCACCCCTGTTCTAGAGTATAATGATAAAAAAATTTTCAAAGTTGTTTTGTGGCTAATGATTGGGAAAAAACGAATACCCTGTTTTACCAAACTGTAAGCATTGCTTCAAGAAGCAGGAATGCGTTGTACATAAAATCTTACATACGAAAGCAAACATAAATAAATCACTTGCCTATCGTTTACGTCAACAACTGGTTTTAAGTGAGACTTTATTCAAACAGTAGCCTAACATTTTGTTGCACCATAGGCAGGCCGCATTTTGCGCAGCCCTTGACCAGGTTTTGTTTTAAACAAGCGTAATGTCACCCCAAGAGGGAGCACTGAGTAGTTAAACCCAGGTGAACTACTTTAGAAGATACTATACTTCTTAAAATTGAAAACACACCAGTTGGTAAGAGCATTATTTTTTAATTTTATCACAGAACAAACAAATCAACAATTCTATTCAATATCAGACAACTTCAAATCTCCTACGATGTCTTTAGGACCTTTTTCGCCAACTTTCACTTTGGTTCGCTTTTTCTTTTTTAACTTTGTAGGTTTCTCAGCAACTACTTCGTCAGTGACATCATCCATTTCAACGTCTTGGGTGACATCATCAACTTCTTGACGAATAAAATCTTTCTTTTTCGGTCTCTTCTTGTTCGGGTTTGTGTTTTCTAAAATGAAACGATAACTTGTTCATAAACGTAAAACGAGCGAGAGTTTAAGTAGCAGCGAAATCATGATACCATCTGAAGTAAACCCAGGCTGCTGCGGTGGACCAGAGCCAAAGATTTGAACTCGGAAACAAATGTTGGTTTAGCTCAATCACGCTGTAGATAACGTAACGCCCTGAGCACTGAATTCGTGGGCTTACGACTATGTTATAGTGATTGCAGCGCGAACTGGTGAAAGGTCTTTATGCTCCAACAATGCATGGTGGGCGGAATTCTGAAAAACGTCCCCTCAAGGTACCTGAAGAACTTTTTCACATGCATTACAAAACTAACAGAAAACAATATTTTTGAAGACGACAATCATCGACCAATGACTGGTTTAGGTATGGTATTGTTTCAGTTTACCTGTAAAAAAGCAGTGACCGCTTTTGTAATAAAAACTTTTTATTTATGCTTCATATTTTGAGCTTATAATAAAAAAGATGGCGGTTGTTGATGTTACGCAGATTCTACCAACACTTGTCCTTAAATACGAACTGCAAGAACATATCAACTATCCGTCTTAACTACAACGACCACATCTCATTTGCCACTCACCTCCACCTTCTAGAACTTTCTTGAATGATTCGGTATAATCCTCATCTCCTTCGAACAGCTCTGCAAACTCTTGTTTATCGTCCTGTTTAAACCTTTCTCTGAACCGCGCATGGTCTACGGTTGGTATCCTCTCATCCACAACCGCATCTTTCGAAGATATTTGATTGATCAATTCCCTCTCTCTTTTCTTCCTATATTCATTATAATGAGCAAAAAATGGAACGCCTTCTTCACGTGTGCTTTTCTCCCAACTATTCTGTAACAAAATGGTATTTTCAATACAGACTATATTTATTTTCAATGTAGATTATGTTTTTAATAGATTATACACTTCATATTTTCAATATGAAATGTACAATCAACATAATGGCATAGAACACACTAAAGCAGGATTGCATCAAGTTAGATTGCTGAAGTCTGATGCACTCCCCAGCTACAACCTAGGTTTTGGAGCAGACTTTGATTCAGTTTTAACCAGTTGAAAAATTGGATATACAAAATTTTAACCTCCTGTTTCGGAAAACGTTTCCAATGGTACATAAAATTCGTGTTGAAGTCCTGCTACGGCATTGTCAATATTTCTTTCTAACCGTGAATTCTCCCACAACACCGCAGCCATGCGAAAGTTGGTTTTTAAAAGCACATCAACGCTAACAATCATTCAATGCGGGAGCGGCCTCTTATCACGTGACAGCCAAGCAATACCAGTTCTTCCACAAGACACCCGCAATTACTCACCACAGCATCGACATTGGTTACATCAAAATTCACTTTCGCGCGTTTTTCCTTTATATAAACTTCATTCTCCTTCAGCATCTCACCCAATTTCTTCATCACTTTCGAGTAATTCGAGTGTTTGCATTCCTTTGTAAACTTGCGCAAGATAGACATCAACGGAACAATCAGTTCCGGGTAGGATATTGTGTGGGCTTGACTGTTAACAAAGCTCATCAGCAAATCGTAAACCTGATCGATGATCGCATCGCGGGTCGAACCCTGTTCCATTTGAGCGTTCGAGAACTTGAGCATGGTGCTGAAAATGACTGGAGCACCGAACTTGCCGTGTGGTCTGTTAAACAAGTTATAATGAAATATTGACACATAAATGTACCAGTTTCCATAGAAAGCATGATACAAAAAACTGTTTCCAAAAACTACTTTTAAATTTTGCTTTTGTCACCACGCATTCTAGATCTTAATATTGCTCATCTTGTGTAACAAAGATTAAAATGATCTTCGTTAAAATCAATCAACAAAGAAATCATAAAATACTAAACGGTTTGAAAAATTAATATCTATTTTTCTTCGTCAGGTGAGACTGAAATTTAAAAACAAACAACAGTTACATGATTAACATGAAAAAGGAATATCGGTAATAAACAAAATGTAACAGCGACCACTGGCCGTTAATAACCTACAGATCTGTAGTTTAGAATAAAAGCAGTTAATTTTGTCATTTAAAGCAAATTTATTGTTGTGTAAATAATATGAATCTAAAAACCGTCTTTTTATATAATCATTTTCAATAGTTAAGATTGTGTAGCTTTCCCTCATGTTTCAATAATGCAGTAATTTTTTAATTCAACGTTTGGGCAATTTTGTGGTTTCATATCCCGATGATGTTGTTCAAGACTAGTTTTATCTTTCAAACTTGGAAGCAAGTTTCTCACAATGCGTAATGGTTTTGTTGCCTTTTTAATTTGGTTTTTCAAGAAACGTTTCATCCTTTCACCTGTTCTAGGTCAAAATGGTTAAATAACCACTTTATAAGCCGCTTTTTTGAATTAACGCGAGCATGAGTTTTTTAGCAATGCCTTTTTTGAAAACCAAGAAACCGGATGAATTGGCAGAGCTACACAATCTTAACTATTGAAAATGATTTTATAAAAAGACGGTTTTTAGATTCATATTTTATACACAACTACAAATTTGGTTTAAATGATAAAATTGACTGTTTTTATTCTGAGCTGTATAGATCTGTAAATTTTTAACCGCCAGTTGTCGCTGTTACATTTTGTTTATTATTAATATTCTCTTTTTTCTGTTAATCATGTAACTGTTGTTTGTGCTTTTTACTTCAACCACACCTGACGAAGAAAAATAGATATCAGTTTTTCAAACCGTTTAGTATTTTATGATTTCTTTGTGAATTGATTTCAACCTTCGTTACATCAGAAGATTAAACTTTTAAAGCTGCAAGGTCGTTGATCTCAAAATCGCGAGTTCGATGCCCACGTGTCTTCTACAATGTTGTGCCCATCGGAAAGGTACATTACAATCTTCCCGCTTGCTTGCACTACTTATAGAGGACGACGGAGAGCATCGAGAACGGATCGAAATCATTTGGTCTCGATAAAAACCATTCATTCAATGCGCCACCTCTATAAAGCAGCTTAAAAAAATTGATTTCAAATGGGTTCGAACTCTCGATCTGCACGAGCAACTGTGAAGTATAAACCGAGGCATTTGGTAACAAGTCGTTCTAACTCCTGTTTCTATCACTCGGCCAACCACGCAACCTGATAAACCAGGCAAATTTCTAAAGATGAAAGTTGAGACCTTGGCTTCATAATTTAATCATTAGAACCTGGATCAAATGCTCTTGCAAGGTTTTGTGATTGAAATGTGATGCTTACCAAGTACTAGCAACTCCGAAGCATGTCTGAACACAAGCTGTTCTGCATGGAAAAAATATATGCGAGCCGAACATTGAAATACTTTTTTTCTTACTTCATTCTTAATTCATTGAGCAGCAAAGGCGCGGTGATAAGCGACAACAATGGAATAAAAGTATTGCTCGCATCTCCCAACGTTATCAAGTACTTCACTATTCGGAATCTCAGAGGGTAGTATCTCTTTACTTGCACAAGTCTGCAATGAAATAAACCACAACGTCTGCCACAGCCAGCTGATGCTGAAAAAGTTGTCATACAATAAAGTTTACAATTGTTTGCTTGATACCTATCTGTTCGAAGTGAGGTCAACCTCTACTACGGACAGCGTGAAATATCACCAGTTATGAGAGGTGCTTCGTCGTATGAGCTATTTTTTGTGAGCTTTATGCAAGAAGATGTATATATAGGCCACACTGCGTTAGCGCTCACGCTCAGTCTTCAGTTAGACAGGAGCCACGACGACGGGTAGACTGCTTGGCTCCACCATCTGTCTGCCACATAAAGATGGAGGCATCCCGTTAAGTGTCTTATCCAAGGACACGACAAGCAAACTTGCCGGCTTGTTCTCCACACTATCCTATTTGCTGAGCGCCAAGCTGAGAAGCTATGAATACCATTTTAAAAAGTCTTTTGATATGACTCGACTTGGGAAATGAACCCCCAGGTCTACCGATTGCGAAGAGGACGCTCTACCCACTACGCCATCGCGCCGGTTAGAGGTGCTGTTGCACTATGTCTCCAAAATGGATCAAGTTGAAACCAAACCACTTATGCTTTGAAATAATTATGAAGCAATAAGCTACGTCACACAGCATTTTCCTCAAGCTACAACTTTTTGAAGTTTTCAAACCGGCTAACAATGAAAAATTGAAGTTTCTGAGACATTAAGTCCAGCGCTCAGCACGGCATAAATGTGGTCTTCGTATCACAGAGCACGTCGATGTATTGCAGCAGAACAATTTCATGATCGCGTCATTGCACAATCTGCTAATTTCCTACTGAAATACGAAATCTATGTTCTTGGATAACATGCAACAAGTGTGAAGTAGAGAAAAGATTTGAGTCGATATGACCACCGCAAAGTAAATTAAAGCACAACACTTACTCGACGGCACCAATTGCGACTTGTATGAGGGGGTAATGGAGGGGTTGCAGGACGTGGTTGGGGTGCAGCGTGGCCAAAGCACGTGACCATAGTCCGATGGAGTGTACGAACTGCCAGTTGTAGATTGTTTGAATGTTTTCCTGTCAATTAATTCAACTTTTACTTTTCTGCTCATTGGTTTAAAGCGAGGAGTTTAAACTGTGATTCAGTTCTTCCACCGACAACAAGTGAGAGTAAAAAGCGATAAGAACTTTACCACCAAAATTAAACTATAGAAGAGGACAGTGCGTTCACTTTAATTCCTAATTCACTATACAGTAGAACAGGATAAAACGATCAGCTGCAGGTACAGTGATAAGAATAATAGTGAAGCAAGATTCACCTTTTTTCTGTTGATCACAGCTTTCCTTAAATGAATCGCAAGTTGTCGGATGTATACAAACGCATAGTTGTAAGTCACTGTGCTATCAAGCGCACACAACTCAGTGAACGTCTGCTGCATGAAGTTGATCATCGGCAATGTGCTCGGAGAGGTGAATTTACAATTTGATACGTACGCCATGTAACAACGCTGCAAAAACAAGTTCATTAAATATAGGAAGTTAGATATGAACCAACCACAAGAAAAGCTCATCGATCACACAAAACTCGACCGAGCCCCACTCGTGAGGAGCTCATACGGCTGCTGCAAAACGTTTCGATCGTTACACACCCTCCAGGCCAGGTAATTGTGGTATAACACCTCTAGAAAAAGTCGCATAACTTTGTACGAGAATTAAATTCACAGTCGCGACTTCGAAACCAGCCTCGGTACCAACTTGGATCATAACAGTTTCCAGCTGATCAAGAAATGGAATTGAACCAGCTAAGAGAATATATTAATAGTTGGAGATCGTGAAATGGAAAGGAAACTTTTAAAGTTTGTGCTTTCGTAATATTAACAAAGAAAATAAGTTTAGAAGATACCTGTAAAGATTTTTCTAAGTATCGTCTTCTGTCGAGTTTAATTATTCTTAAAATGAAGAAGAACGCTAAAACCCGCAAACTCTCATTCTCATCAGTCGACCACATACGGATCAACATCTGAAACATAAACACTTAAACAGTATGAATCACGTAATGACTGCTGCAGTACAAAAAAATCTTAGTTTACATCAGTCCGCAGTTTTTCAGTTCAGAGCAATAGCTCGGTGTTCAAAAACCACCTTCAGCATTATCAATATTCGATTGGCAAAGAATCAAGATTTTTTATAAGCTTGCTTGATTGGCATGAAGTCATAAAAATTTTTTTTAAGCAATCAGCTTTTCGTGACACGATCATCAGTTATGTATCCCATCACTAAACAAGATGCCCAAGCTAAGAATGAACCACTAAAAGATTATAATAAACAAGTACTTTGAGATCTATTCAAGTTGTGCGTCACTAAAATTAAACAAAATTGCTTTTGAGGAACCAGCGTCGCAGAACACAAAACCTTGTATATTTTTTTATGAAATTTAAATAATGGAGCCCAGTACATCATCTCTTACTTTCAATACAGCACGAGCTATCTTCGGAAAAGTAATGAAGTAGTGTGACATCACAAGTAGATGACGCAAAAAAATCCTTTTCACAGATTCGTCAACAACAAGATCAAGAAGACGGATTGCTTTCATCAGGTAATCACGAATAAAAGGTTTGACAGAGAACCAACGCTGGCAGGCGGATGGGAGAGGGGGTTTTCTAAACAAAAAAGTAATACTTTGCGCATTTTTGCATTGATCAATTGATCAGTACTTTGGATGATGCAGTACACACGAGCAAGAAAGCTACTTACTTTCCTTTCTTCATTTTCTCTGGGTGGTAATCCAGCAACTTGGCCAACACAGTAGGAATGCACTGAACACATGCCCCAACGACTGAGTTGAAGACACTTGCTTCTGTTACTCTACAATGAAATCATCTAATTATTACAAAATCGATTCATCGCCAAGCTGTTCTTCAAAATATAGAGTTCAACTGTAAACGATTACACTGCAAAAACCAGTTTTCGAAAAAATACAATGATGAGTTTCAAATCTTGCAGGATAAATTTCAAATATTCATCTTCATTAGTATTAATTTTGCAACTTTATGAGTTAGTACAGATAACATTTTACTCGCTTGAAATAAGTAAAGAATAAAGATCGTGTGATTACTTCTTCATACATATTGGAGAATGACCATTTTTTTCTAATTTTACCCCAGTGTCCTTAATTTCAATAAGGAATTTGATATCAATTGCTATTTCACCACTTGGGTTATCCAAGTGACATATCTATACCGATGTGATTCCAGAACGTTGGTTAGGACCACCCCAAACCTCGTCACAACCCTACTCCCATATTTCAAGCTTGTGGATGGAGTACAACCTAGTTTCAACGCTCATCCAGTTGTTGGGGTCAAATAGGCTTACTTATCTGGGACCTGGGTCTATTAGACCTAGATAAACTTAGGTAAGATGCTCATGTAAGAGGTGTAATCGCTATACACGAAAATTAATGCACCCGTATCAATCAAAAAAAAGGCTAACATGAAATACATTGGGACGAAGTGATAATTTGTTGCCTATGATCAGTCGACTGCTCACAGATTAACTTGTAGGCCTATAAAACGCTTAGCATAAGCTAACTTAGCTTCTTCACAACAGTAGTATTACAAAAAAGTTCACCATCGTATTCACGTACATATGACTATTCCAGTTGCATTATCAGCTGTCTAGTCTGTATTGTAATAATAGCAAGCTGTAGTACTGAAGCAAGAGTTTGCAAGCTTAATAGATGTTCTATGCACTTTGACCGTTCTCTCAAACTAAAATGAGTTTGATCGTTCAGCAGCTGGATGATGGATTTTCAAAAACTGACTCTAAGCGATAACTATCGTCTTTCCTCAACAAATTGTCAGTAATTAAATCTCACAATGCATCGAAAAATAGAAAAACCTGGAATTTTAATATTTTGTTCCTGGTACTATTCATATGATAAACGAATTCAAAAAGTTATGCCGCAAGAAGAGACAATTTGCAAATACATGGATAAGCATCGAACTTTTTACGAAAACAAGCAAAGAGACCCGTTAGTGGTTGCATCAAGCTCTATACAAAGACCACTTAAACACAGCTTTAATTATTACTCTATATATTGCAATGCATTGTTACTCCACTCCACCCAGAACAACTACTGTACATTACTATCGTCTTACGAGTGATGATTTCTCAGGTTTTTGGGGATTTTTGGGCAGAAAGATTTTTTTAACTCAAGATCTGACAAGAATCTGATCTGATGAACGTAAACCACATCCTTGAGCTTATTGTAACTCAACTCTAGTGTAACAAAAATGACTTCAAAACACTGCAGGCCTAAGATAATTCATTTTGCACAGTACATAGACATTTTTCTTACATATTTAAAAAAAAAGGGTATTCAAAATTTTTCTAATTTCGCCAAAAAATTTCCTAAAATTTGAAGTTTTCGTGATGCTCTCATTAGTGGCTCCATTCAGCTAAACAGCTATTTTTAATGCTGCGCAAAGTTCTGCAGCACAAAACAAAAGATTTTTTTACAAGAACACGTGTGATCACTTACTATCTTAAAAACAGGACAAGTAATGGCATTCAAGTTCACGTCCGTACCACTTAGTGAACAACTAATCACGCTCTTTTACAGAGATAATGCCATGCGATATATCAATGACCAACACAAAAAAGCAGCCTATTTTTAAACATGCCGCAAAACTGACCTTTCAGATATATAGAACGCACTACATACTTCTACAAAATATTGTACGCAAAAGGTAGTACACGTTCGAGGATAAAAAATTGTCACAGAGTTGGAAAGATCAACAAACTCCAAATGAAAACATAACAAAACTACAAAACAAGTAACCACAGATGATCAAACAATTACTTGAAATTTGTTATTAATATATTCCGTTTTTGAACGTGTTTCTTTTTGGTCTTCTCTTCTTTCTTCTGCCCTCCATCATCAATATTATTTACTGCAGCACTGAATGCTCCGACAAGTTTTCGGAGTGATGTTACAGTTGGTTCGGAAGACATAAGAACATCTTTCCATTTGTTTACCATCTCTTCTGTTACTTTTACCTGCCATTAAGTACAATTCAATGGAGTTGTTACAGACTTCTCTCCATTACTGGATCATTTGCCAAGTGACCTATTTTTGCAAAAGCTTTTACATAGGTTTCTTTAACAGAGGTTTTCAATTATTTTTACTGTCCGCCAATTCAAATATACAGTGAAACCCCAGTTGACGACCTTTCTAATAATGCGACCACCCCAACATCATGACCACTTCTGTGTAGTCCCAAATATTTTCTTATCGTAAAGCATTGTATCTTGTTTGTCTAAAGCGACCTCCCTGTTTTCCAGACCATGACCACCATATAGTTGGTCCAAACTGCAAATTTGTCAAAGTGACCACTATCGCACTTAACACATTCTCAGTTGTGACAGAGTTTATCGTACATCGCACCAAAACAAGAGGATTACGCTTGTCATTACACTGGAAATTGCAATCCCATCATGATGGGCATTGTGATGAATCAAAACTGAGGTCAATAGAGTTTAATAGAAATTGGTTTGAAATTAGGTTAACTGTAAACAGTGGGTTTGCAAGCTGCTGGATAAGGTTCACTCCGCACTATGCTTATGATCTCGAGAAAATATATGACGTTGGGGAAAACTTTTAATCAAAAAAAAGTCGTGGATATAAAGCAGAGAAAAAGTGTGAAAAAAATTGCAGCATGAACTTGCTAAAAAAGTTTTAGCATAAGCAAACCTCAAATACAGAATGCAATGAAAAGACAGATTTGTGGTTGCATACGAAACTGCAGATGCAGATACATGAAGATAAACGTCCATCCCAGAATTTTCAACAGTATTAATTAAACGCACGTTATGTTTATGTCTTATTCTCCAAAAATTAAAAACCGAATTTTGTTTTCAAATAGTCGATTGTACACATGTGAATGACTGTGCTTTGAGTGTGCATATCCAATTACCACAAACATGAAGCTAAAAAAGCAAAATCCGCTAATGCCATCACCTTGCTATCAGGATCGCTTGACTGCGGTTCGGTGCCTGGTCGGGTTAGCAGGGTTCCAATGTATTCATAAATTGCTACAAGCTCAAGTACTAACAATCGTTTGTCAAAAGCTGGAGAAAAAGCGTGTGCATGCGGTTACGTTTGTTGCCTACAGCGTCGCACATTAAGATAAAAAAATACCAACAATAAAGTTGGACTTTGACTTGGGCAATGAAAAAAAAAAAAAAAAAAAAATTTATACCCCACAGCAAATTACAAATCAGCCTTTAACTCACAAATAAAATGCAAGTCAAGTGCTTAGAAGACTTCTGCGATGCTGTGTGCTGGGCACATCAGATCACCACATTTTCCGGCTTGGTTGTAAGTTCGTGGTAGAAAATGTGCATACCAGCAGTACAGGTAACTTCAAAAGTCTTACCATAAGTTGCTCTCAACTCAAATGATTTTTTGGGCACGAAGATAACAATATAAACTCGTTAACTAACAATTTCTTTTTTCTTCTTTTTAGATTTGCCCATTTGCTCATCATCATCATCATCATCACCATCACTACTAGAGCCAATTTCAAAATCTTCATGAACACTGCCATCCTCCTCATCATCATCCTCAGATAAATCAGAATCATCACTTAATGGAGGAAGATCACCTCCATCGAAATCCAACAAACTGGCATCCTCTTCCTTAAACAAAAAAACAATCATCAAAACATTTAGGTTATAGAACCAGTTAATGCAAGATTTTCCTGTCAATCATGCTTTGCCAGTAAAATTAATCATTTAGTGATAATTTATTTTCACCTAAAATAGGGTGCAAGAAAAAATAATAACAAATTAAACAATAGAAAATGAAGAAAGAAGACAATGGGATTAGCAATATACAATTTAACATTTTAACTACAAATCTTGAATTTGAAAGCAAAAACCTGATTAATGTCCACCGCAGCAAGTGCTAAGCAAACCAGACAAAGACAGGAACAAAGTAAATACAAAATGGACATTGAACTTTACAATACAGATGCCAATAAGAAACATGCGATGATGAGATGTTGGTGTCTGCTTTGCAGCCAGCAGACCCGGGTTCCATTCCATTGTTGAGTTATACCAAAAGACTTTTAAAAATATCATTCACAGCTTCCTTGCTTGGGCCTTTTTAAAAGAAAAAGCAGACATGCTTGCTTGTTTTGCTCAAGGAAAAGGCGCCTAATGAGATTCTTCTATCTTTATGTAGCAGAAAGATGGCAAGAGCCAACCAATCTGCTCATTTTAGTGACCAAGTCTGACTCACAAAATGCAAACACAGAATGAGCTTGTAACTTATGCAACTCGACAAATACCAGAGGAATGTTGAATTTAGGAGACTAGAGGAGTGGCCTCATAGTTCCCAAGATAATAGTCAACCACTTATAAAAAGTGATGCAAGCTGTACTTTGAATGGCTACCAGTAATTTTGTTATAGTAATTTCAATTCAAGGTGATTCATCACAGAGTCACTTCAATGGCAATGTAGAAAAACGTTTTTAGACTCCTGCAAACCGGTTGTAATATTTTCAAGCTAAGGATATGTTACAGGTGGCTTGCAGGAGTCAAAAACACCAGCTGAACAGATTTGTCTGATGCATTTGAACGTTGGTCAAACAGGTCACATCTGAACGATAACCTCAGAAACTAAAACAAGGAAATCTGCAGAAAGTATGCCATAGAATTGGATTTCACTGAAACAAGGAAATCCCTAGCATTATCAGCCTTTAGAGTTGGGGTTAAGTTAGAACTAGGATTTAAATTGGTTAAAATTAGTGTTGGAGTGAGGCCTACAGTTAAGGTTAGGGCTAATCCATGGAATTCCATGAAATTTTTACATTTCAACAGCTTCTTATTATAATGATAAGCCAAAAGAAGTGCTATTTTGCAGTGGACAGCATTTTACCCTTAAGAGCTGTTTTGCTACAACCATTCATGTGTGTTTATATAGCCATAACTGCTACATTTCTGACATGACTTGCTGCACATGGATAGTGCAGCTGCCTTTAAATGCAATGGTTATGGGTTGAAATTTTGGCTGGCAGACTCTTAAACAAGACAATGTACACTGGTGTTAGGCCCAGTATGTGAATGTGTGGGATAGTGTACAATGGAAAGAAGTGCACAGTGTGGGAAGTGTATACTGGGGGTGCAAATTTTTATTTCATCCTTTAAGTTGACCATTTTAAGTAGACCAATATTCACTCGTTTAATATGTCATTAAAATTGAACAATCACAAATGTCTCACAGCAGAATAGCCTCCAAGGGTAAAATGCTGTTAACAGCAAAATAGCCAGGTTCAACTCAAAATATCATTATCAGAATTGTAATGTTAGAGTTGGCATACATGACTTCAAAACTTTTTTCACTTTGTTACTGTTGAGGTGGCTTTGTAACAACATTATTAGCAATCTTCTTAACATAATTCATCAGTTTTTTGGCTTAATGACTGTTCCATTTTGCAATGTCAAAAGCAAAATAATGCTGTATTTAACTAGCAGTCTTTTGATGAAGAGCTTTTTACTTAGTTACAGTAGAGTAATCAGCAGGTAGGCCAATTCTTGTTCCTTAAATGGTAGGCCAATACATAAACAAGTGCTACCACTGAAAACAGAAAAATTTAGACATTCCAAGCAAACCCTTTCTAAAGATTTTTTTATATTTACCGTACCATGAATAAATGCACATATTCAGATCTGATATTTACTGCAATACCTTAAGAAATTCATAAAATTCAGGATCTTTTTCTTTAAGACTGTTTAATTCTTTTTGGTGACCGGCAGCAACATTTTCTTGTTCTGCCATCACAATTGAATTAAGTTTTCACAACAGCAAAATTATGTTGAGCTATTGCCAGGTTGTTGCGCACAAATGCAGTTCAAAAGTACCAGTAGAGTAATCCAGTTGTAATCAAATGAGCTTAACTGTTAAAAAAGAATAAATTATTACTGGTATCTTCAGGAAAATCTATGCCTATAATACATCAATACGTTTTCACTGTAAAACTAATCCTCAGTCAAGAAGGCCAATAGCTAAATAGTACGTCATAACCATTGGAGAACTTAACAGAAAATAGGCTGCAATGTCGGTAGCTAAATTTTTATCTTAGCTATCTTCAACTTTAGCTGAGAAGTCTACCTGCTTTGTGCTAACAAAAAACAACATCCCAGCTTACTTTACACGCCTTAGTTCACCCAGAACAATTACAAAAATGTTTCATGATCTCATGCTTTTGCTGTGCCTGTTCACACGGCAGGCACGGCTTTTGCCATACTAGGCCCACAACTACTCGAACAACTAGGGGCCTACAACTCTCCACGCCACCACCACTTCTTAGTCGAACGCTAGCAACTACTCTCGAACTCGATTTGCTTGCTCCTTTTTACACAAAAAAACACGCTGCATAGTTGCCAATAATTTTTTCTCAGTTACACCCAAAAATATCGTTTACCCGACAAACTTCAGGTTTCATTCATATTTTTGACTCATCAAAGGATTTGTTCTTGTTTCGCAAAAACTAAAAACTACGCTATGCATTGGCGTCAGTAAGAATCATCTCATTGAACCTATGCTCAAACGATATCTGATGAACTGCAACTTCTGATGAGATTGTCATACGAACGAACGATCTATCTCATTAAATCCAGCAACAACAACAGATTGTTAAACAAACTGCTTATAAACTATAGCGTGGGCCCATCGCAACACATACTTGCGCAAGTTTTGTATTTAATTAAAAGTTTGTATTTAAATTACAAAATTGTCAGAAGTGGACAAGTTACTTTTAAAGTATTTGAGTTATAAATACTGTTATCTAGCGAAAAACGTAACCAAGTTGCAGTTTCAGCCACAAATTTTAAAAAGTAACTAGTTGCAGTAGCAGTTGTTTCCAATGGCCAAAATTTTCGATGCAAAATGCAAGAGTGACCTATTTTCAATGCAATGCGAAACTGGCAAACCGCGAGTTAAAAAAACGCGATTTGATTTGCTTAGAAAGAAAAAAATTTAGAATTCCTATGGCAATATTGTTTCCCTTTCATATTCAAAAGCTATCTGCACTCTTGCCAAAGCCGGCCAATGGAAAAAGACTTCTAATGGGTACCCGGCTACAACAGCCTTTAACCTTGTTGGCGATGTTTTAGATTTTTTTAAATAGAAGTTGTCAGACTTCCCGAGCTTTACAGTTTTTGCTAGAATTCCATGGTTTATTTTGATTACAAAAATGCGTGGCTTTGAAAATCGGCTTGAAAGGACAGCCATAAAAATGACCACGAATCGGATTCAAGCCCATGTCGGCACCAGCGAGTGACAGACATTGGTTTTGAGTTCGCGGCAGCCCTTCATGGTACAACAGGCGTAGAATCACTCCACTATCGTAGCACGACGTTAAACTGGCATACGTAAACCGTTCATCCCGTTTATTCACACTGCTTTCATGACATTCTCACATCTGCTCGTCAACACGACCAGAACAAAGAGTATCATAACTTTTTTTGATTAGATGAATAAGACCAACTTTAATCCTATGTTGCCAAAGGGGGAAGCAAATATGCCCCAGCCCTGTCGGTTATTATAGAATTACACTAAAACGACAAAAGATTTCACTTGCATACTTCCTGACTTCAAATATAATTGATTCCTACAAAATCTCTGACAACTTCTAGACTTGACAACTTGGTCAAGGTTAATGAATCCCAAATTTCTTGTTAGTCGAAGTAATCTATTTTTGACCAAACACTTTAACTACTTTTTGATCACTTAATGACAAATAAATAATCCAGTCAAAAAAGCAAACAGAAAGTAGCTTAACTGTAGCTTTTACAGTGTCTAATTGACAAGTAAAAGCGGTAGACATTTTTTTACTTTAACAGAAGGTAATAAAGTTCCAGTAAGTAGAAAAGTAACTAGAGATAGTAACTAGTTACTGCCCACTACTAAAAATTGTAAAAAGGTTTTGGGAGAGTTTTGACCCACGAAACCGCCCTGCTTAAGCCACTCTGATGTGCTATGAATAATCCACTTGTGGTACGCGTAGGCTACCAACAGTTCCCGACCCCTGATCCACACTGCAAAGTTCAATTCTCTGTGTGTGTCTATCTGTATTAACTCCTCCAAAACTGCTGGGCATACAAGGATCAAGCTTAGCACGTTTGATCACCTCCCCAAGGTGAGTATCATAGAGGGTTTGGTGGCGTTGTGATGGTGTCATAATTTGAGATCTTTTTACTTGACAGAGGAAAACCGTGAAACTATTGGCTGCTTCGATTGTGAGCAAGCCTACATTCAAATTACTTGATGGAAACAGGGCAAATAATACGCTGTAAGGGGCTCTAGAAAACTGGGAAGAAATGTAGCAGTTATGAGCAATATTCCAATGTTTTTTTTACTCGATTTCCTTTAAAAAAACGGTTCTGATGATTTTTTTCACAAGAATTGCCTGTAATATGTCAAATAACATTTAACATCTTATTATCGGTACTGTTCTTAAAACTATGCATTGGGTGAAATCGGCGCAGCAGCCTGAAACGATATTCTTATTTGTCGCATTTTAATATACAGGGTGGGCCGTAAATAACGCACCAAAGATTTAAAATAAATTCTGATGTGAAATAATGTAAATATCTTTTCTTTGGGTATCTGTTAAATTTAATTTCAATATCAGTTACTATAACTGTTAAATATAATTTCAATCAAAGTTTTTTAGTTATGATTTGCCTTTTAAAAAAAATTTATATCATTTTTAGGGTATGCACTTAACAATTAAAGAACGAGTTGAATTAGTGTTAATGTCTGGTGCCGATGGCGCCACTAATCGATCTGTTGCTAAGAAGTTTAATCGGATTTATCTTGCTAAGAAGTTTTGTTTTAATAAAAACGTTTGTTATTATTATCTGAATTGTTTTATATGCTTTGGTGCGTTATTTATGGCCCAAAACGTTTGTTATTATTATCTGAATTGTTTTATATGCTTTGGTGCGTTATTTATGGCCCACCCTGTATATAATATTAATAATAGAACTTTCGATTCTATCTCAATCTTAAATTTCTTTTAAAATTGAGGCGACGTATAATAATCGCTCGAATAATTAGGTCTGACTGCAACTTAATAAAACTTGGGAAAGATTGGCTTCCACTAAAAACACCTTAAACCTCTTTGATAACAGAATAATGTATTTGCAGAAATAATACTTCACGACTTCAAACTTCTTCGCTCAACGATCTCAAAATTGTTCACTTTACCACACAATCAGGAAACAGCCAAAACTAATTTCACCAATAACTGCTTAATACTCGCCAAGTCCACAGAATCCACAATAAATTATCGCAAAAAACAATGGCCCCTTATTAATCCGTCAATCAATCTCTCTCTTTCCACCACACACTTTTTTACTACTCTAACTACCTCTACTCTCACACAAAAAAATCCCGTCGCCTTATATATAAACTGACAAAAAAACAATCCAGAAAACGCTAGAAAGAAATGACGTAAAAAAAAGAAAAAAACATTACAAGTTATGTAATCGGTTATCGAAATTCTTCGAAGAAGCTAGAATCTCTAGATCAATCTGGAATCGTACTATGTCGTAATAAGAATTGTGACGTAATAAAGGCGTGCTTACAGCAAAATCCAATTGCGAGAAAAAAAGGTCTTTTTTTTCTCAATCAATAACCGAGCGAACAAATGACACAACACTTTACACAAATATGAAACAATTCTTACAAGGCAAATTTCCTTATTCGTGACATTATTCTTGATATTACTGACAGGAGTCTTCCTATTGTAATAGCTTAACTGCGAATGCATCCCTTCCGGTTAATTTCCTCTTTCCCTAGCTTCGCTCATGCCAGGACAAAGCAACACAGCACATCCAGAGGCTTTATGTCGCACAACAGATACACATTTACAAAAAATTGCAAGTAATGGGTCTAATCTTTCAACTTTGATATGCTTTCAAGAACTTGCTGAATTGAAAGGAAAAAAGTGTGTAAAACTCAAAGACGCATATGTTGAAAACAGGGCAAACAAGATGTTGCCCGGATCTTAAGAATCTTGGGATAAATATAATGGCATTTACAAACCCCTACTATATTTTCTTTTTTGCTTTTCTTTTAAAAAACTGTTATTTACTTTTGGAAACTCGAATTGCTTAGATCAAAAAAAATCATATTTTTAAAATTGTTTTCACTACTATCTATCGGGTGAAGCCGTCTGAACCGATATTCTTAATCGTAACGTATTGATGAGGGCACCGGCAGAGCTGCCAGTAGTCTTAATCACAAGTCAAATGTTTTACTTTAAATATTCGGTGGCAATAACTTTTTAAAGCTTTTTGTAAATTACCTACCAGGATGAGTAAAATCCGGTGTCGGAGTGGAGTATGACATATTTGTTTGGAGTTGGAGTCTGTTTAAGAACGGAGTTGGATTGGAGCCATGCTTTGTTTTCAAAAATAAAAGTTTTACAATTTTTGGCAAAAATTTTTATTATGAAAAAAAAAGATTAGCAGCATTGTTCTCAAAATATGCAATTTAGATTCAAAGTTGGTAGCATCAGCATTTTACAATGCTGCTGTTAAATTTAAAAAATAATTTGTAAATGTTGAGAAAATAACTTCGACCGTCATTTTTCCGGACAAGATGAAGCAGGAACCTGTCCAAATAATAAAAAAGCCCAGATAACACAAATGTATTCATGTAATACAAATAAAATAAAGTACCCATCCAATATGTACAATACATTCTCACTTTTTATTTTCAGGATTATGAAAAGTTGTCATTCTTGGTCCATGGTCTCAATATCTGAGTAAAGCCCTCAAAGTCACCACTGGCACCAGGTTCAGGGTTGTCTGAAGCTGGGGATGTAGAACAGCGAAATTTGACAAGCTATCTACAAAATTGCAAGCAGTTTACTGCTTGCAATAATATAAAATCTCAAATAAATACTATCATGTGTGGTGTACCATAGGGTTCAACCCTTGAATCTTTACTGTTTTTACTATATGAGAATGATCTACCATTACACCAAATTTCATGTTAATTTATTTGCATGTGACACTGTCTCAATACATAAAAAAAAATCGCAACAACCTTCAAGCATTAGCCAATCATGAACTCAGCATCAGCAATGACTTGATGAAATGCAATCGTTTAACTTTAATTTATAAAAAAAGCACTTCCTTTATCTCTGCTATCAAACAAAAGAGAGTTTCACTACAAAACTTTCAATTTCATCTTGGTAGGCATAAAACTTTATACACAGATTGTACAAAATATTTAGGAATATTTATAGATAATATTATAACCTGAAAACAACAAGTGTGTCATCTAGTAAACAAACTTGCTAATGCAGCAAGAATCCTACCCAAAATGAAACAATGTGTAAACAAAAAAAAAAGTTACACTGTATTACAGTATTGCCAACTCACATCCTGAATATGGAATTCTGGCATCGGATACTGCTGCAGACAATCTATTGCAGAAAGTCCAAGTACGATTCAAAGTAGAATCATTCGGATTATGGATTTCAAACGTCTTACAGATTGTATTCGAATGAATACTTTGTATAGATCTGTAAATATCTTACGGTTTAAAGATATTTTTGAATTAGAAATAGCAAAATTTATGCACCGTTTTACCATAACAACTTCCGGAAAATCCTAATTTCTACTTCAGAACTGCATCACAGCAGCACACTTATTAGGAAGGTTGAACGCACCTGATCAAACGTCATTAAAACGCGCTTTCGAAAAAAGTGGCTGACCACTTTTAGTGTTTCTTCATTGAATTGAATTGGAGTTATATTGTTTTTTTGCAAATCAAATGGATATACGTGACAGTAGTTAAATGAACGTTAAATATGTTGTTTTACTGATGTTAAGAAATGAATCTGAAGTCAAAATAAGGTAAGAGGAGCTAAGATTTACTTGTTATTGCTACTACTTGGGCTAATTTTGTGCGCTAAACATGCAAGCTTATTTGTAGCCAGCTTATATGAGAGTTTCATATTAGATTAATCAGCGTGTTTGGGAATGCCAAGTTTAAGTTAATGGTAATGTGCAACTTATACAGTAAATTGAGTTGCATAAGCATATTGAAAAAATGTAAACTTTAAATTATACTGTAGCCTAAATGACAGGGTAGACTTCTGTGCCGTTTGTCATATGTTTGATTATATATTGATGGATAAAATCAGTAATTTTTTGAAATTTTTTGTCAATAGTGCTTGCAGACCAGTCGTATTGATATATCAGATGTAATTTTGTGATCTTAACTACTCCTTAAACAATTTTTTTGGCTATTGCCTAGGCTTTTCGATCAAGAATAATTAAAAAACTTATGGTACCAATTCATTTAATCATGTGTATAAGCTCACGCTCTGTTTGCATGTCTTTCATCAGATCGGCCACCACGACGGATAGACTGCTTGGCCCAATTTTCTGTTTGCCACATAGAGATGGAGGCATCCCGTTAAGTGCCTTGTCCAAGGACACAACAAGCAAGATTGCCGGCAAGCTGACGGTACCGATAGTAATGATCAGATAATGGTTGTTTTTGCTAATGTACCAACAAGTATCTAATTGGTATTGAGTTATTTTTATCTGAGGAGCAAATGGTATTTAGATGGTACTTCTCTTAGGGGGAATTTTTTTAATTGGCACACAGTACTAAGTTTAGACTATCCAACTGAAAGACCTAATCTCAACCAAATTTTTATTAAATTTATTTTTGATTAAATTTATTTGCTTTCCAGGATTTAACTAGCAATAATTTATTCCAATTTTTAATTAATTTCTCATTAGTTTTCAAAAACTCTAAAAGTTTGTGCTCGTCCTATATACCTTTCCAGCATAAACTTTTGGTTAGCCACTTTTTTTGGCACCAGATGTGTGACGTCATATGCCACTTTCCTTTTGATTACGTCAATTACAAATAAAGATTACTTTTTAAAAATTTCATGGAGCAAAAATTTGGAACAAAATTCCACATTAAAAAAATCTCGTATCGGTATAGTACCTTAGATCTCTGTATGGTATTACTAAATATTTTCCAAGTTTATTATTAAAGCGTTACTAATAGTACAATCTCTGATATAAGATTAAACATATTCATAAAAAAACTTTTTGCACAAAATAGTAGTAGTATTTGTGTTGTGGCCAGGTGTACATGTGATACTAGTTTTCTTCTGAGCAGATCTACAGTACATATTATACTAGTTTTACTGTGGCTAGGCTGTACACATGCTATTGCTCGTTTTTCTCTGCTGCTTACGCTCTTTGCTACTATACTATGCGTAATTGTGATGCAGAAATGGGCAGATTGGCTAGATGGTTACAAGTGGTCTTTTACTGTCCTGTTTAAATTTCTTAGGTTTTTGAACGAAATAAAAATGTTGTTCTTGGAAAGAAGAAGTTTCGAGAGTCGGTAGCCACCTATCAGGCATTTTTGGCAGTACGGGAGGTCCACGTTGTTTGAATCATTTGTCGGCCGTCCGGACTCACTGTCCGGATAAACCGAAATCCGGACTAGCGAGGTCCAGTAAAACGAGGGTCCAGTGTAGATGACTTTTAATACCACACTAAAATTTGGCAACACTGTTTCTGTAGAACAATAATTCAACTCAAACCGACAAAATTGGTTATCGGTGACTTTCGACAAAATTCGGAAAAAATCAATTCGTGGTAAAATAACAAGAGTTTGACTCAAAAAAATTTGAATGAATTTGTAGGCTTGTATTAAATACCGTACTTTGGTGTATACTAGTTAAAGTTATTTAGAATTGCTAGTTGCAAAATTTTTGTTGACCTTACGGTGATTCAGTGATTGGTGGATATCACAGTGGAGCAACAAATGAGATGTTCTAAGGATAGAAAGGAAAAGAGTTGGGCACTGCCATTTACCTGCCCTGCCTTGTGATACAGAGTAATTCTTAATTTTAACTGCGCCCATGACTTGTAAAGCTATGGAATCTTTACCCTACTGCAGGGCTACTCAACTGGCAGACTGCGGTCCAAACCCGAACCTTTGAAGTGTTAAAGCTGGACCTTGAGCTTCAGGATGAGTAAGAGTAAGAGCAATGAGTAACAGTTGATCAAAAGCGGGACGTTCAAATTCAGTTCGAGATCTTTTTCCTAATTAAGGGTGACGGTGGGGGTGATCTCCAAAAAAAAAAGGTCATCACCTGTTTGGCTGCTGAAAATCCAACTATTTTTCTGTAGGTACTGGTAATGATAGTTTCATTGTTATCATTGCAAATCAACACTTCTATTGGACTGGACCTCAGGAAATACTAAACTTCTCCGACTGGACCTTCATCAAAATTAGTTGAGTAGCCCTGCCCTACTGGGTTTATGCCTACATCAGTTGCTTGCACAATGAGCAAATTCATTAAGTTGAAGTCAATTCGGAGTTGGATTAAAACCTAGGCAGAAATTTAAGTGTCAGAATTTAATTAGATAGTCCTCTAAGACTGGGCTTAGACTTGTAAAAAAGTGACTCCACTCATTTCTGTTGTTTATTACAATTATGTTTTGTTGTGCTACATTTATGATTTTGTTTTGTTAAATACATAATGCAGCATGAGCATGTCAAGACAGTGATTCATCAGCATTTGCAGCTGCATGCTTTATTGCACAAGTTTTAACCATGATAGAGTAGATGATAATTTCATTATTTGTGTGTGAGTTTAGTTTTGTATTTTTTGGCATTATCGTTATATTAAAGGACCTCTAGTACACTAAATTAGTTTTCCCAACAAGATCAAATATGCAGCATGTCTGGTGCATTTTCTCTAACACAACTTAATACCAAAAAAAAAAAAAACTATACTCAAACGAATATAACAAAATAACAAGTTTGCAATTTATTCTACCATAGTTAAAGCAAGTATGATCTAAAGTGCATTTCCATTTCCAATTCAACATCATAAACAAAAATGGAAAAGCAGCAATGAAGCACACAGCTGCAGAAGTGATGTCTTGACATGCCCACATCGTGTCGGGTATTTGCATAATAGAAACCAATAATCTTTTTGTGTGCAAAGCTGTCACACTGGTAAGAGACAGGATGGTCATCTAACAACGTAAGTCCACACTAAACCACAACATTACCGAGTGACAATCTCAGATTAATTCAAGCACAGGCTGGCAAAAACAGCAGATATGAAAAAAACATTTGCCAGTTAGTTCAACTTATTTAAATTATTGCATCTATCATTTGTGTACTGTTTTGTATCTTGCACAGTTGTTCGTTATCATTTCATACGTACCAGAACAAAACAACAAAATACTGGAAAGGTGAAAGCATAGTTTGTTTGGGTTGATTTTTGTGCAAATTGGCCTATTCTCGGAGCACACATCAACATTATATCATGCTGTTCTGCTGAATATTTTTTTAAACCACAGATGATTTTTGTTTGAAGAATTTCTATGCTAGAGAATTGGAGAACCTTGAATGTTGACCAAAGTGATTATGTTTTGCAGGGAAAATAAATTGAGTTTTAAATCTTAAGCTGATTTTGCCAAAAATTTTGTCTATCTACCGACCATACTAGTCAACAAAATTAGGAAGTAAGAAGTCAGTGATCTCATGAAAATGATATATTTCTATGAATGCAATACATTATTTAGCCCATGGTATAATCTATGATAGGATTGGCGATTTAGATTGAAGGTTGTATAGGTAGAGCAAGGGATATAAGCAGGTAAACAAATCAAGTAACTCTTCCTTAAAACGTTTTAAGTTGGTGGAAAATTTTTGATTTCCTTTATGATTTTTTCCAATCTGGAGAAAAAAGAAGACAAGATTTCTATGGGCTTAAATAAAATAATTTTCTTTTAAAAAAGAAGTATATTCATGACTAGGTACCAAGAAAGCTCAAAATGCTTGGACTACTGCATAAAAGAAAAATTGTCTTGATTACTTTTTAGAAGATTATTCATATATTGCTAGTCAATTTTCAGTGTTAAGCATAGGATTGTGATTATGCCTGAACTTGTGATAAAAACTAATGTTGCTAAAGACAAAATCAAGAGCACAATTTTGGCAGATTTAACAAAATTGCTCTCCGAAAATTTGGGAAAGCCGGAAAGTTATATTGCTGTAGTTGTGACGCCAGGTATGTGGATGTCATTTGGTGGCAGTGAAGAACCATGTGCTACGTGTCGGATAACGTCAGTCAATCAATTTGATGCTGAAACAAATCGAAAATATTCAAAAGTGATCATGGATTATTTAAGTACAGCATTAGGTGTTTCAAACGATCGAATGTATTTGGAATATAATCGTGCCTCACGAGAATTTATGGGCTACAAATCTGACACATTTTACGGCTTACTTGGGCCGTCGAAGTGATGGAATTGTTTAAAAACTTTAAGAAAAATTTGCATGATTTTATTTAACAATTTAAATAATAAAATAGTGACAGATTTTCGTGTATTATGAACATTGCTGTTTGTTGGTAGCAGAGTAATTAGAAACTCCATTTAATTTCAACAAGTAGACATTCTTTTTAATAGTAGCATGATTTTTTAGAAAAAGCTGTTTTACCTGAACATGCTGTCAACAATGCAGAAGTCACTGCAGATGTCCGTCAAAAGGAAGTACCTGGAATAGTAGTTGCGTATACTGGTACTTAGAGAATTTATGTGTGGGCTGGGCATATGTGCTGCAAGCATCTTTTAGCTAGCCTAAAAATTTGCATAACTCCTTTTTTCGGCGCATTTTAATAATGACGTGCTCTTACCCGAGCGGTGCTTTTCGCCTAACCATCTTGTCTTGTATACGTCTGAATAGTGAGATATAACTACCGCTATGTAATCACTTTAGCCTAACTCTTTCCTTTTGACTGTATATTGGCACCAACAAGAACGTCAATCAAAGATTCTGGCAAAAAACTACTTTAGTGTATCACTAACTTGTCTTCAATATGACACTGAAATGAATTATTTTTGCTTTCAATGTTATATTTCATGCTTCAATAAAAGTGATCACCGTTTTAACCTTTCAACTGGCACGTTTGTTTATTATAAATCAATTTTCACTACAGCAAATTATGCTGGTTGGTGGTGCATTAAAGCGCGGATAACATCTGTGTGTTCTGCTAATTCTGTTTTTAAATTTTGAAATAAACCTTATTAGATGAAGAGCAATGCTCCAAAAAGTACAATCAAATAAATTTACGTTATGTAATTGAACTACTTGAAAATTGATAGCAATACGTCACTGCTGTCGTATCCATGCATAATGTGTGGCGACACGACAGAGTCTTTGACCGCGTTGTATCATTCAATCACTTTTAAACCAAAACAAATTGAGAAAATTTCAAAAGAATTATGAATTGTTTAAGCAGGTGTTGGGCGTTTCGAATGGTCGAATATCTTTGGCATTTACGGTAGTCAATGGAGAATTTTCTGATTCATAGATGCATGATTCTTTAAAGTGATCTTGCATGGTTCTTTGAATAAAATATCTTAATGTATTGGCGTGCAGATTGATATTGATCAGTATTGTTGTTTGACGTCAAATTCACTGATGAAAGGTCGTTTGGCGGGAGGACGTCGACTTTCATCATTTCACCCGATTACAAATGAGCAGCATATTTACCAATCACTTGCCGTACGGTAATTAAATTTTCCACGTTATCTCGGTTAATTCATATTGGTGCTTGGAAAAGGTGGTTGATGAATTCACTTGCTGATATATGCGGACGTAAGTTGATGCGATTTCACTTGATTAGGCGTGCTATGAAGTTTCTAAAGTGTCAAACATGCGGCCGCGGGTCAAATATGGCTTGCATAAGGATTTTTTTATTTTCCATATTTATCCTCCATGCACGAGAAAGCGAATTATATCGCTCTATTTTGGACGGGACGTCTGCACTTGCTTGGGAGTTGCCATTTTTGAGCTGTCTTCCACATAAAGGCGGGGGCGTTCTGTTAAGTGCTTTGCCCAAGGACACAACAAGCAAACTTGCCGCCTTGTTCTCCACAATCTCCCCTAAATGCCGAGCGCCAAGCAGGGAAGCTGTGGATACCATTTTTTTAAAGTCTTTTGGTATGATTCGACAAGGGAATTGAACCCCAGCTCTACCGACTGCGAAGCGGACGCTCTAACCACAACACCATCGCGTCGGTTAAATTTTGTGGCATCGTGCGAATATTTGGCCTCCGAATGTTGTTTTCGCAAAATTTTTTTCCAAAAGATAAAAAGTCAGTAAAGTTGAGGTATTGTGAAAGTAGCCATAAAATAATGGTCGACAGCAGCTACAAGTGGTGAGTTTCATTACAGTGGATGACTCTCTTTTTTTCTTCCGGAGATCAGTCCCATCACGAGTTATATCACACCACTTCCGAAGATTGATAACCAGATATGTGGTGAACATCAAACAATACCACTTTCCTACAATTAAATGTGGCTCGCATAAAGTTCAGGTAGGTAAATGTGGGCCGTAGCACTGAATGAGTTTGACACCCCTGGTCTATGCTACGTTTTTGAACAGCGTGAAAGAGTGGCTTAAATTCATCGTTGTTTTTTGTATTGTTACTTGTGAAAAAAACAATGCCATCGACAACCTAATGTCGCGAAGCGATGTTTTTGACATTGCAGAGGGACTTGACTTCCATCCAGGCACCTCTGCTAATGGAAACAACCGTGGGCTTCTTTTTTTTATGGCGTCCACAGCCAATCATTGGTTACCAGCCCTCACGGTCCTTTGCATTTTCCTCGATCCATCTCTAATTTGCATTCAAAAATTTGCTTATTGGTCTTCCACTTTTTTTATGCCAAAATCTCGAACATATCCGGGAAAATCCGCAATCTTAGCCTCGAAAGTAGCGTGTGATGGAACCGAGGCTGGAAACTATGTTGACAAGGCATATGACTTAACCTAAGATAGTAGGTACAAACGCTGAACGCACAATCTATATACATGTATGTACAAGCCCACCCACATCAACGGACCGTCGACCGTGAAGCAACCTGAGAGTCTGCTTGGCTTTCGGCCGCCACCACTGCTGGCATCGCCCGCTCAGCCAGCAATTGCATCTGTTTGAAGAATTTGTGGTTACGTTGTTATAAATTCACATGATATATGGTATTCTTAACTTTGAATAATTTGTTTTGCTTGATAAGCTTTTGCCAATAAGACACGGCTCTGTTTAGGATGACTTGTATAAGGACACGCATGGTAGAAAGCTGCCGAATGTTTGTCTTAACTACTTGCACATATGATATTTTCACTCGCTTAGAAAGATTGACATTCAGCCTACGTTTCTCGCTCTTTGCTAAGCTCGTTTACGTTTGCAGGTGGTGTAATAGATTGTCACCTTGAGTACAAAAAAGAAGCAGGGTAGTGCATAAATGGGAGGCATATAATCATGCAAAAAGATGTGTAAACTTATTCCAATGAAAAAGAATCACTTAAACCCATGTCAGGATGAGACTGTTCCCCCGGACATTACTCCATCACTTTAAAACTTCGTCAAGCATGGCATTTTTGGCAAAAAATGTTCTATATCTTTTTACATCGAACCTCGTTTGCCACTAGCACACTGGAGGAATTCCCCTAAAATTTACGGTAACTCATCTACCGTTTCCATTAAAAAAACAATTTTTACATCAAATCATTCAGAAAGTTAAAGTTGCCTTTAAATTATAGGAGGTTTTTGCTCTAGCAACAAAATAGTTCTGCGTAAGTACGTTTTTCAACAGCCTAACCAGCTACTTGCTCAGGCAGCCTAGATTTTTTTTTGCTGCTACGTTTACTTGAGTAGAAAGTTACGCTACTTGAGTAGTTGTAACTTTTACTTGGGTAATGCTAACGCTCGTTCAGTTGGAGTTCGATATGTTTCAGATAAAACTTTAAATTCAAGCTAATACTTTCTGCAAATCCTTCGTTGAAGTAAGCCATTTTTGATTCAAATTTTAAAAACCAACTTCTACTGTTAACACTAATTAGGAAAAGTGCAGTAAGTGATTACCAGTGGACGATGACGTCATAAAGGTCTTAATTTTAAAGTTTTTGCGCCAAAAGTAAATGTCAATATTTTCCGGGTTTTAATTTTTTGCTACTTGTTTTTTTTCTAGCACATATATGTATACAAGGTGGCCCAAACGTCAGGCGACGTAGGCGTCATATTACTGTCACGAATACGTAAATTTGCGCTATAAGAATAGTTTTGTATATCTATAGTTATTGCAATCT
This sequence comes from Trididemnum clinides, assembly GCA_963675345.1. Taxonomy (NCBI): domain Eukaryota; kingdom Metazoa; phylum Chordata; class Ascidiacea; order Aplousobranchia; family Didemnidae; genus Trididemnum; species Trididemnum clinides. The sequence continues at coordinate 36,137,587 of OY776294.1, read as the reverse complement.
GTTGTTTTATTTTGCAGCGATCATTTTTAATTGTAAATCTAAATTGTTTGTAGCCCTAAACTTGCTAAACTGTTTTAAAAAAAAAGACCTTTTTTCTTTAGGATTTATAAATAGATTTGTAACTCACATGCCTTTCTGAAGTCACAATGACTGTCGACGTGACCTAATTTTCCAGCGTATTCTAGTGATTCTTGTTTCTTCTCGAAGATTTCTTCTTTTTTTTTATTATTACCCATTACGTACGTAATTTATTAGGGGTGTTTTTTGTGTCATGTGATGTTCTAGCAATTTCTAGATTATTTTCCAGCCGTATATATAACGCGGCAAGATTTTTTTCATTCATTCAGAGATTAAGAGATTGAGTGGTAAATCAGAGTAGAGTAGAAATTAGTGTTGAAAAAGGCGTTGTTGTGGGGTGATTGTTGTGACAGGAATCAAGCGATTATTTTGGTGGCTTAGTTTTAGCTAGTCTCTGATATTTAATTGTTGAAGTACTTTAGTTCTGTGTTTTGGCAAGCGAAGGAATTCGAAGTTATAAAGTGATTTGTGAGTATATCATTCAGTTCTTGATCGAGAAGTGCGCGGGTTAAAATATCTTAGTGGAAGCCAATCGTTTCCTAGCTATTAAGTTGCGACCAAAATTAATTATTCGATCGATACTGCAAGTCGCTTCAATTTAAAAAGTAAATTGAAATTGAAATAGAATCAAAAACTCTATTGCAAAACGCGACAATCACAATTACAATTTATTCCGCAATGTAATTACATAATGTTTTCGATGTACTTAGCAAAGTGCAGACAGTGACACCGTTTCAATCTATCAGGTCTCTTCATTGCAGATGGTGACCGACAAGAAGCTAGAGGCTTTCAATAAAGTATAGCTAAAACCGTTATTAAAAGCCTCTCGCTTCTTGTCGGTCACCAACTACACCGAAGAGACCTGATAAGTTGAAACAGTGTCACTGTCTGCAGTTTGCTAAGTTTTCATTGTGATTTCTGTTTATGTCAAAACGCCATACAGTAGTAAGCGATCACTTAAGTTACAAAGAATGTCAAAAACCAACCCCTCTTTATCAGCACTGCATACTCGGCGTGGCAATGGCGTTGATGTCTGCGATTAAGTTTAGCAGCAACATCTTTTTGGGTGTGTCTTTCTCTACCACATCAGATATCAATCTCCATGCGTTCTCCAGTTGTCAACATTTTTATCTACGATGATTTGTTTATTTGTTATCTAATATTCTGAAACGCAGAAACAGTAATTTCAGAACAAGCTATATTGGCTGTGGTACGTCATTTTTGGGCCACTCTCAGACCCTACATGTATGTTGATTCATTCGCCAACTAGCTACAGCTTTTGTCAAGTAGTAGCCAGTGGGGGAAACAAAAAGCAATTACATGTTCCAAAAAGACTTATAAAAGTGTTCTTTTTGAATCAGTTTTTTAGTGCACTATGAAAAAGGTTGTCATGAAAGCTTCTTTTCTGCAAATATCTTTAACATTTGCTTAATACTGTTCTAATTCTTGCTAAAATTTTGTAGGGTCTTTAAAAAATATGGAAAAAGGTCATCAACATATGTATAATCTAAGATATAAAAAATTCTCTTTCTCCAAAATTTATTGCTGACTACGCCATTTGGCTCTTGTTTTTATAGGTTAAATCAGGGGTGTGTGCAACCTGCGGAAGGATTATATGGAATGAAGTGGAAGTAAAAGCTGTTGATCCGATGTTGAAAACCAATCTCCAAAAATAATTGAAAGTCATCATCGTTAAATTTGGCGTTGCAGCTCGCTTTAAAAATAGCCCATCGACCTCCAAAATTAAAAGTCTTTACTCTCATTTCGGGCGCTTGCAGCAAATGCTTTGAAGTTTATTTGTGCGAACGAACTGCTTAAATAACGAACACCGACGATCCTGCAGGATTTTCAAGTAGTTTATAATTGGCTCCCTGCAGAAAAAGTTGCAGACCACTGTGTCAATTCTTAAATAACATAAAAATTCAAATTCTTTATATTTTTTTCTTAATATGTTACAGAATGTTAATCTCGTCGAGTCGCTACACATTGAGCAACTTGAATCGTTAACAAACGTCCCATCAAAAACAAAAGACAATGACAAAAAATATATTCAAATTGACCATGAAGTTTTTCTTAATCTTGCAGCTAGGTTACATTTTGTCACTGCGAAGTTAAAAAATCTGAGTTAAGTAACATAAAGGGTGCGGGTGACGAAAACAGTCGCTTCCGAATAACTGATCTCAAAAATAATGTCTTCAAGTTGATCCTCTACCTCTTCCTAATTAAAATGTTGGATCCGCTCTTGCAACTATAGCCTAAAAATTAGCTTTTGTAAGAAGTTTCAAACACTTAGTTGAACTCTTCCTATGTTTTACCTCAAACTTTGTTCGTTGCTCCATTTTTGTGCTTCCACCATTTACGTAACTACCAAAAGAACTGAATGAAAACAAAACTCTGACAAGACATACCTTCTTCTTGCTTGTATGGACGGACATCCATTTACCGTTGGGATGAGGTATTGGCTGAGCGAGTATCGAGTGTCGTCATCCAAAACCGTCTGACCAGCTACCCCTCCAGATTCCCGATTAATGGGGCACGTTGGCATAACGTGATTTGGGGTTTGATCGGTAGCGCCTCACTCGCAATTCAGTGAGGGAGCGAGACCCCATTTATACATGGAAGAGTGAAAACGCCAAACGCCAGTTCGCAGGTAATTGAGCTTAACCCAAGATGTTCTGGGCAAGAACATTTCAAGGAGTCTAGAACTGGTCCTGGGAATGAAAACACGGAGTACAGATGTACGTTTAGAATACTCTGCACTCCCATCTATAATTCGTCCACTGAGCCTCGCGGATGTCCAGTGTAGATAGGTCATTTAGTAGTTTCCGCGCAGCAGGCACAAATGGACGTCTAGACTTCAATCTCTCCTGGGCACATCTGGTGATCCAGCTAGTTGACCGTGAAAAATTTGGATCCAGGGTGCCACGTTTGGCCAGAGTGTCGCACCCAGGCGGCGAAACTCAGCTGGCTGGATTCACAGGTGGTCCGTTGGCGTAGGCATCCAGTGACAATGCGTCATTCAAAACACCGTCGATGAGACGGGTGTGTGCGCTCCGACACTAAACTAGTGTGCAGTACTCAGCTATAGAGTAAACTAAGAATGGGGCATCGGCTTTACTGCCGATGTACAGTGGCTTTGCTAAACTGCTGACGTGGTAGAGTTTGTCGTACATGGAGCGCCGTTTTACAGTATGCTGCTAGATGGACTTCCCATGCTCCTAAAATTACCGATTATTACCTGTTTCACTAACTTTTATTCCGAAGTTATACCTACTCATTTAAAACTCCAACCCTGGCAGATTGGATGCAGTGATTAAAATTAACAATGAGTGGTAAGGATCTCGCATTTTAACCTCCAGAGGACTATGACCAAGAAAAAGAGACTTTGCTATGATTTGCAGCTTGGTGAATTTTAACCCGAAGTAAATTTAATAGGAAAGAGTTGAGCAGCCAGTTGGAAAAAATTCGGAGTATTTTGTCTCAATTTAGCTCCACCATATCTAAGTCAAACTCGTTTCACTTTTTTTTAATTCACGATAACACACAAGACTCCAGGTCTATGATAAAAATATGACGTCTCTGGGGGTGCATACCTTTACGACCTTCCCAAAAATAAGACGTCATTTTACAAGTTACAATAACAAGCGTAAAACGTATAAAAACGAATCGGCAGCAGAATTTCGGAACAAAGTTGAAGTCAGTTTGCATAATTGCTTCAAATTTGAGGAACATTTCGGTGACTTACAACACAAAGCAAACTATTCAGCATAAAGTAACAAAGGAAACAATACTTGGCCGAAACTTCATTGTTTCTCTGTTGTTTTTTCAACAAACTATAAAATCGATTTCGCTTATTTCCCCTCTCTATAACGTGCTCCATTCATTCAGTGATGGTTCAACAGGGCGGAGATGGAATATTACTGATCCCAACCTAGCTCTGATGCAGAAATTATTGGCAGATGGAAGAAATGATAGTTCATTCTTTACTAAGGGCAAGTTGCTTTGATTACGTCTCATTGGCAACCAATCTTACCATCAACAAGATAACGTTATTCTGATGAGCTCGATTAATGAAGTGGTCCATGAACAGGATCAGCTCACTTACATGTCCACTTTAAGCAGGGAAAAAACCCGCTGGGTGGGGTGGGAGCATTTGTAAAGTTGGACACTTCAGACTGGGTCGATTAAGCAGCACGATTTGTTGGCTCATCACAAAGCAAACCTTAAGCCCGCGTTCATGTAAATAGGCTGACTCAATTGGTTCGAGCGAACACACTTTTCATTAAAGCCTCCTTGATTGTATTACTATATAATGGTATTAGAATGAATATTATTGCTAGGACACAGTAGTACCCAGACTACTCAGTGCTGGTGTCAAACATCTTCTTTCACTCTAGCGCGAGTGTCACCGACTCGTTCGTAACAAATTGCACTCAAAATGACGTCATCGTGACGACTAAAACAGAAAGTACCGTGTTCCACCTACGTCACAATGATCGACATTGAAAATATAACGAAACTGAGAAAAAGTGATCTGCGACATAACTGTTGCGTCACTGGCACGTCACAACTCTGGGCGGAGGTAGGAGGCGGATGCTGGATTGTAACAAAGCGGAGAATGAAGCTCGTATTCCGCTAACAAGTGTGGCCAAGCATGTGGGTTGACATGTCCGACGGATTCATGGAGGACTGAGACGGATGAAGGTGGTGGGGGTGGGGTATTCCACCTGTTCCATGCCCGGCTGCTGCTGCCGCGGCGGCCGCATGGTGGGGCATCATCATGGCTGCAGCCGCCGCTGCTGCGTGGTGATGATGGGACCCCGGAAGAAGCATGGTCTGAGATGGGGGTGCGCGAAGTTGGTGGGGGTGCAGGCCCGGGTGGGAAGGAGAGATGGTCGAAGTGGGGTTGAAAGGGCTGCTGGACATTGCCATAGCGGTATTCCCCATCATATCTGAGGTTCCAGGAATTCCTTGAAAACCTGGAAATAAAAACCATAAATAAAAGTAGGGAATGACAAAGTTGTCTCAGCAAGATTCAAAACGAGAACACATCGATCAGTTCTTGTTTCAAGTTATTCTAAGTCTTCAGCGGACTTGAGAAAAACCCTTGCACGACTGCATCTTTCTGCTAAACACGGCCACCCACTGGGCTGCGTTGACAAAACTCCGGCTGTTATTTGCTGCACTCGACAGTCGGGCACTTCACAATAAGCTTCTGGATACATAATTACAATCGAGGTTACAGCTAATAATTACTCACCTGAAGGCCAACTAGGGTGTCTCATGGGCAGATGAGGGTTTTGACCTTCCATCATAAAACCACCCATTCCTTGTCCTTCTGGGCTATACGGGCTCATTGTATTTGTGACTGCAAAAAAAAATTCGTTAAATATTCTACCGCAAGAGGTCGCAAGTGAATCAAGCCCAACAAGTCTGTCAACAATTCAGTTTGCAAATACAAATGGTCAAAGCATGCACTGGTAAATAGAAATCAAAGCATGCACTGGTAAAAAGAAAGAGACAGTTAATCTGTAAGCAACAAAGTTGGACCCCCAGCAATAACTAGAGCGCGGGGGGCATCACAATCACATTAGAAATCCAAGTCAAGCATCGCTCTAAAGCTCCATCAAATTACTCTGATCAAAACAATCAAAATAACGGCGGGAAAAGCACGTCTTTTATTTATTAGGAGCAAATTTTTTATAGGAAGTAATTGTTGTCTCCCACATAACAACAGGTCTGATTCAAGGTTTTTCTACCGTCACCCACCAGCTCTATTTGATTGGTCGATCATCGGTTGCACGATACGTCGACGCGCGTTGATGAACCTGAAAAATACAGTGGAAATACTAAATACAACACTACTGGACTAATGATGCGAAATTCATGGATTGAAATCCCAACGGTACATCTACTAACTTTCATGTTACTGTTGATGTCATAAATTTGTCATTCATTTATGCGTAAGAGCTTAGAAGACGTAGAATCTCGTTCAAGTGCATTTCACAAGGATGCAAGTAATGCTCTATTTCACAAGTTCATATGATAAATTGATCCAGTGCGATAAGACTTTTCAACCTCCACTAACGGAAGCTTGTATAGGGGGTAGAATACAGAACCGTAAGGCACTGAAACCAGCAACAGTGTTCCTCGTACTGCTGACGCTTTGTGCCTCAAGCACTGCAACCACGCAACGGAAATTACCCCTGCATGTCATTTCCAAAAGCGCATCCAAACAAACGTGCTATCGCTGTTGCAGCCAAAACAATTCTGAAACTTAATTTTCCCTACAAAGTTGATGAAAGTTTCCAAGGAGAGTAATGGATTTAGTAATTGCCACTTTCATCAAAATATGATGGCAAGCAAGAAATTTGATCTGGTGGAAATTGACAATATTTTAGCTTGCCGACCACGCATTTATCAAAGAGCGAAGACTCCCCTCCGCTGAGTTACGAATCTGGTTTAATGAGCCGTTACTCAGTAAGCAGATTTGAAACATTTGAAAGTCATTTGCCTCATTAAGTCACGACGTCGGCCGCGGTTTCGAGCAATTTCAGCAAATTATCACACTTTTACTCTAAGCACAGTGAAATGAAATTGATGTGCTGACTGTTAGCAGCTTTCTATAACTTGCCAATGCACTTTTCTTTTATTACAATTAGCGATATTCATACAATTTTCTTTGCATCAGACTATGATCAGCAAGTTTAAATACAGTTTCTCATAAAATAAAAATCATGCTGCATTTTGAAGCTTTTACATTTCATTCTTTACATTACTCCCATTGCTAAGATCAGTGAATAACATTGCTTTAACTGTATAGAATACGAGGACAAGAGCATTGAATCTAGGTCTACCGACAGAGCTTAAGAGACGTTTTAAACACCTAACTACTTGCTCTGAAATCCAGAACACTTTTAACCAAACACAGCGATTTCACCCAACTTCAAAACATTTCAAACAAAAGATAAAACTCAATCAGCAGTGGATGTTGATTAATGAGGTGCAGATAACATTCAAAGTGTTCACAACCTTCCCAGGCTTACAATCTGACATCCTACTGATTATTTGACACAAACCAGTTCGCTAGTCCAGCCCGAACTTCTGTTTTCAATCAATAGTCTCTTTGACAATACTAAGATATGAAAAATTCCACCGAAATTCCTACTACCCGACAATCTATCAAAAGCTAAATAACAATCGAAACTACTTTATTGTTAGCTTATGAACTATTTGGAAACAAAAAATATTTACAAAAGAAACAAAAACTACTGAGATTTGTAAGTTATATGGTGCACCTTCGTTTCCTATTGACCTAGGGGGAAAAAGCATGACGATGGGTTCACCCAAACGTAAACTCAACTGTAAGTCACAAAATAGTAAATTTATCATTATGGCAAGATATCTAAATCTGGGCTTAAAGTGAAAATAGAAAAACGTGCTTCATGCTTTGATAGACGACAATGCGGTCCGCTTCGAGTGAACGCCCATCTAAAACAAGCCCTGCACGGAACAGGGACGAAGAGCTCATCATTGTGTAAACATAGCCACTAACTTCGATGGATAAAAAGTGCCTCTCCATCGTGAAGGAGGGAAGACTATGGCCACACTAAGCTTTTGCCTATAGGCAGCAATTTAAATAGTACTAGTATGGTCCAGTTGACAATCGAACCTGGTGAGCTTACATTGGCATTAACCGAGCGGTAAATCAGGCACCCGCGTGATTGCAAGAAAAAACAGAAAATTAACGTAAAGAACTTAACAACCAGCTTCCAAACTTACCGTCAAAAAAAAGATAACTATTTAAAAACGAAACATTTGCACACAGTTAGAGACATTCGCCCCCTCCACGGCCACCAGTTCTTTTTTGTTAATTTGGTGGCAGGTATTAGTGTCAAAACACTTTACTTCTTCATCTTGTTTACACACATTCGGCCGGTAAATAGCTGAAAGTGAAATGAAGACGCGGTCCTTAACGCTTTATTTCATTTCCTTCTTTTCATCTTTTCTAAATTGTGTTTTAACAGCTGCCCCGTGCAAGCCTCAGTTACTTTGTGAAAAGATCGAAAAACAAATCGATGAATCGCGCTTCTGCCGCGGCTGACTGCGATCAACCTGACTTTGAAAGGTCAGAAGTCAAAAAATTCATCAAAATCAACCGAATTCTTAAAACTATTTTAATTGTAAACACAGCAAGATCAACAATATATCAGAAAACAAATGTAGTTGTACAGCGTTTTGCAAATGCCATTACAACGTTTGTTTAAATGACCACGCTCAGCCATTCACAAAGTCTTTTATTTATTAGGATACATTGCATTCCAGCTCAGATTAGTATCACTGGCGCAAAAATGTTGGTACTGTTGTAAAGTAAGTACTGAAAATACATCTAGTAGAATATAAATGTTTTTGTGACAAACAAAATACAATTAACTAAAAGAAAAGCATCAAATGAAAAAATGACAAAACAAGTAGCGTAGGAATGTTAAGAAGAAAAACTAATGCCATTATTGACATGCTAAAGCAACAAATCAAATCTAAGTTTCAGAAGGGGGCCACCCATGGGGAAGCTAATGCCCCATTGAAATTATACGACCACAAAAAGGGCACTAGACACGAGCGCAATGGAGCGGGCCACTAGGTCGGTGTCGGGTTTCTTTCTCACCTGCCCCATTCACCCCGATGCGTTTCAGTTATTCGTTAAAGCGGTCTGATCACGTGATCTGCGTCAGGCATACAGGATTTCAAAAGCAAACGAAGAGGTTGATATTATATTGTTGCGTCACAATACGACGCCCACCCGAGCAAATTCAGGTTTGTCATCGGAATAATAGGAAAGGCGGAGAGACAACTACCTCACACCGCTCATGCCAGCTTGATTTTACGCTTAATAAAATCTGTAAGCAGTGGCAGCGGACCGTGACCGAACCTGCGCTATGCCGGCAGAGCCATGTTGGCCAAATAACGGAATGACCTACATGTGACCTGGGTCTACTCAAAACCGATCAATATTTGGTCTGTTCAATTCTTTTTTGGAAATGGATCAGTGACTTAGATAAAGAATATGGCGGCCACTGAATAAACAGAAGATTTCAGTTTACCCGAGGTCTTGAAATAATTACAATTGTCCGAAAACAATAGATCTGTTGTTCAATAATAGCATGATTATATTGTAATCATTGTTATTTAACAACTAACTGTTATCTACGTCACAAACGCATTTTAAAAGAAATCAAAATGTTAGAGTAACTGGGAACTTCAAAATTTTTTAAATGTTTCTTTTGCAATGTTGTGCTGATAATGTTCATGGCAATTATTTGCGGAAAAGAAGAAGACAAATAGTCAAAAGGAAAATCAAACATTATGATATGAAACTGCAACAAGTTTTGAAGAAAAAATTCTCGGTAATGCTTAGGGCTCATTTCACCTACCAAATTAAAACTTATATGTTAAACAACTTTGTATAATCACCTTCAATCCCATCCAATTTTAATCTGACTAAACAATTAATTTAATCCTTACAGTAGCAACAGTGTATAAAAGAATAACATCAAGTAGATAAACACTGTTAAAAGCTTTCCTAGCGTTTATCGAAACTAATTAAACTAAGTCTGGTCTTCACAGGGCTTTTCACATCTTTGCTGTAGGTGAGAGGTCGTACGTCAAAAGCCAACGGTTATTTAATTTAATTTGTCTTCACACAAGGTAAAAGTTAAAGATGAACTTCAACAAAACAGAATCTAAATCTGAACTATGTAGTACTACGTCAGATGAAGTTTAAGAACCAGCCAAAAAAAAGATAAACTTTAAAACCGGGATTTCAGAAATCAAAGAAATGCTTGCATTGCAACCGTAACCACCGGCATCGACAATTACAACCTCGTGCTGGACTCATGTTGAGGTTGTGGTAAATCAGTCTGGTTTTATGGATATCCAATCAAAGCAAAGAGGTTTTAAATGTGACGAATGACCACAGATTTCACAGCAGCTACTGTTAATTATTAAACTTAAATTCCCATCAGGTGTAAATGCGAGCTCATTTACCGCGATATTTGAACTACAAATCTTTTTATCTCGCAAATTACCATATAGATGCTAAGGAAGCTGTCTCGCCAGATTCAACAAACGCTCCACCTATCAACGATTGCCACCTGTCAATCACACTAATCCAAGAGTGATTTAATTTACTTGGCAATGTTGTTTAACTTCGAACACTATATGTCTGCAGGCGGATCAACCCCGGTGGCCACAGCAACGGAATGTGCCGCAAGAAGCGATTAATTAACCGCGAAACGGAGCCGAAATGTCCGAGCATCAAGCAACGCAAACCGACAATTACAATACAGCAACAAGAGATATCTTCACTGGATCTCTAATGCGAAGGAAACTAGTTTGTCATCATATCTTCACCTCCAGCCACAGAAAAAAACAGCCCAGTTAGTGATAGTAGAACGCTGCGTTCAAGACTGCTTCAAAGTTGCCAGTAATGCGGTAACAGTGGGTTTCTGCCACGAACAGCGTAACCAAGCAGAAAATTGCCTTTTCCGATAACACAGCAACGCTGAATTGAACTTGCTACGTAACAACTGCAAGACCAGCATCTTCACGCGTTAGGTTGTTGTGGCAACACCACAGCGAGCCCGAACACAACTTGTTCCACATAACTGTGAAGGCTTTGTGGTGACTGGACCAATTTGCAAGGTTATCACAGTTCTTTCTGAGTGCCAAACCCAGAAACTAAGCCTGCTGCCTGTCGAAACAAAACAATTCATACTTGCCTAAGAATTATGTTTTTCTTATTTTAAGTAAGATTAAGTGAGTCATTTGTTCTTATCAATGACTAACTCTCTTACTCTTAATTAAGCCGACAATTTTAGAAAAATACATTTTTCTTATCGGCAACACTTTCATGCGGTAGGCAGTGCGTGGGCTGAATCGTACTGGACCTCCCAAATGGTAGACTACGCTGCTAATGATCCAAACAACTTACCAATTATTTACTTGTAAAATTGTTAATCCTGTTTGATTTGCTAACGATTTCTTTTGCTCCTCAGAAGGATATGGATGCTAAAAATACATTAGTAGTTGAAAACCACATATACAAAACTGTAACCTACAAATAAAATCGTACCGTGACCAACACAGTGTTGCCGATTAAACAGTTTTGCAACTAAATCAATTTTGAAGTTTGAACTTAGCATTTAGTGGAATTTTGGGGATTACAAAATTCCAAAGGATTTGCTTCAATAATGTTACTTAAACAGATCAATTTACTTTAGTTTCATTGTTCCACCTTCATGATTTAATCATGAATGAAAATTTGTTTATTAATTTTGTTCTGATAAAGATCACGTCCGCAGAAGACGATGCAACAAGACAGGAGCGAGCAAGTGACATCAGGCTTATGCATCTTATACGCAGGTATAGTGGTTCTGAACATAAGCAACCCCGCCGAACTCCTATGGTATTCTCAAAACTTTTCCACACCCCCGCAGTCAGTTTGCTGAGCAATAATGATTTGAAAGTTATTTGACAAATTTCAAAACCACAAAAACAGAAATTTCCTGCAATAACGAAGTCAATCAACAGATATACAAATAAGTTAGTTGTGAGAAACAATGAGAGGTTGACCACGGTTTGTAACTAAGCTATTTTATGGTCAGAACCATTTCCAATATTCCTCAAAAGTAACTTCAGATTTTCACCGAAAATGGGTGTTTCTGAGAAAAATCGACGTTGCAAGCAGAATGCTTTTCAAGTCATTAATCTTGGTGCAGCATTTCTAAAAAATTCTTCAAATCCAGTGATTCTTGTTCAGAGGGCCACATCCCATCAGCAGCCTGCAGCACATACGTCAGAGGTAGGCCCGGCTTGTCATGTAATTATCAACAAGAAAAAAAACATCAACGAGAGTGGAAAAATACGTAATAAAAACGGGTCACGTGCCTAAAAAATTGACAACTTCTGCTCTAAATCGGCCTGTCGCCTGAAAACTCACAGATCCAGGTTTTCAGGAGTAATGTTAGCTCTACTAAAGAATCGGTCGCACTGCTTCAATTAACCTTAATCTCAATTCTGTCATCAAACCTAACTTTAACCTTAACCCTACCTACGACCTAAAAACGCTGACCCTCATTTCTGCGTTTTAAGAGAGTTCAATTCCACATATTCAAGCACTACGGTCAATTTTTTAGTAGACCCAAGATACCATCAGATCCCAAGTGCAAGATGAAAAAAGCTTTCGAAAGGGCGTTTATTGTTGACATGAAGGCAAAGCAGACGTGACAAATAGGATATGGGCGTAGGAAGATATAGTCAGAACAATGGATAATACGCATGAAGACAGGAGCGTGTAAATAATTATGTACAAAACAAAAAACCGAAAAAATGTTTTTATACCACACAAAATATGAAACTAAGCTGGTGAGTTTGTGCTCATTTTTTACTGTCGCTACAATAAACAAGTAAACCTTCGCACATTCATCTAAATATCGCAAAATTTAGAAAGAAAATGGGTTTAATATTGATTTCGTCTACAAGCTCGTAAGAAAAATTTTGCTCGTCCGTTTTTTCATCCTTGTCTGCAGGCATTTAAAGAGGACCCCTTTCTCGACGCCTCTGGTCAATGCAGCTTTCATTAAAATACATTTTTCAAATTTTTGTAATGAAGAGCATCTTGTCGAACTCTAGCAGTTAGATAAACCCAAATAAGAATAAGAACCACTTCAAGCAACTAGAAAGAGAGAACTTTTTAGCAAAACTATGCTTTTAATTTATTGAAATCTAGCAAAATTGTAGACATTTCGAATTTTAGCAAAATCCATCAGAAATTTCAGGTAACATTTAGCAGATTTATGTATTTATGACCTGGCAACACTGATTGTCGGGCAGCAATATTCCGTGATTTGATACGTAAATCACTTTGTGATCAGATACCAAGACCGCCTAGAAGTTGTCAGCGTCAACCTACCGCAAGGACACTAACGTACCTTTCCAGGCTACTAACAGATGCAAGCCAGCGAGACATCGACACAGCGAAGCAATGTTTCTGCGCGTCGTCTTTATATTTTGACACAATAAGCCGCTGACAAGATGCAGCAAAGACATAAGAATCCCATCGCAATGTCTTGTGTCCTCCTTGACCTTCCATCCCTACGAGGACAAGTTACTTTCATTGGAGCTGTCAACATTTGCAGCGACACGCGGCTGCGATGTCAGCTTGATGAGTTGATGCGCGATGTTTAATGACAATAACATAGTTGATAAACAGGCGCGTAGCTCATGAGAAAGTGATTGTTAATAGATCCTCACAACAATCGATCAGTGATTCTACATTCGATTGAACATCTGCAGTTCTATCATAATCAAGCAACGCAACTTTCCCACCCAGTCAAGCAAGCATTCAATTGCCAGCATTACATAAAATGCTGATAAAGTTTTACACTTAAAGAGATTAATTAGATTACAATCAATCTCAATAATTCAACTTATACTAAAGCCACAAAAGCTTACGTTGGAGAACGATGCGCAAAGCAAGCTACAATGAGCGTACTTCAACGACTCAAGTATTGCAGCAAATGCTTGCAATAGGAATGAATATTAGTTGTGTCGTTAAGAGGCATACATGAGTGAGGGGGTTTACCGGCCGCTTTTTTGGGATCGAGGTACGGCGCAAAGAGCAATCCAAAATGATACCCTCAACCTCATTAAAATTAGGCTGGGGGAAAGTAGCAGTCCATTTCAAACCGGCCATTAATGGAAATTACAGATTAGTAGCACCACCACCAGCAAGCGAACCGCCACTGGGAAGTGACTAAAATTCGCTTCTTTCGATATGATGGGTGAATAGGTTCACTGTTCTAATCAGTGAAGCGCGGGGATGTAAGAGACATCGAAGATTAGAAAAAGACTCGATGCAAGTTATTGCAATGGTGGTTAAAAAATTTGCTTTGCAATTAACAAACTTGGGTTTAATTCTCCATCTAGACTTGCCAAAATCATATGCACAGATTTTCTCTTTGATACTGAGGAATGATTTGATGGGAAAAGTACAACCTAAGTTTGCTTGGTCATTCAAATAAAAGTCAAATCACTCGAAGTTATTTCAACGTCTCACCGTTAAATTCTGGAACAGCCATGCTCGCATGATGTTTGTAGCGTGCTTGGGGAATATTCCTCGCTTCTTCTGCTGTGGTTTCTTACCATGATCCGAGTCATCTTCTCCTCCTCCCTCCCCAGAATATGTGGACCCTTCCAAAGTACTTCCTAAAAAAATATCGAAAGTTAAAATAGTACCAAATGCTGCAGCCTATGCGACAAGCAATTGCTGAATTAATATACAATCAATCATAGTGACAGTTTAAGGGGATGGGGCGATTACGCAAGTCGATCATCGCGACCACAGCTTTCACTAATAGGATTTTGGCCGACATGGTGTAGGTGACGGCTGGAGTCATATACGCTTGGTCATGAAAAATAAAATTTTCAGGGTTTCTCTGTTTGATGCTAAAATTGGCCGCAAGTCCGATCAATCCCAGACTTTTCTGCAGCCTAATAGTTCAAACGCAGTTTGATTCAGTTTCTCAGGTATTTCAATGCGGGGTTAGGCCTAACCGGCCCCACATTCATCTACAATTCGCTGGCTCTCCTCTACAGTGCATAAACTTTGGCAAGCAATTAACAGCAGCACTGTTCCACTAACCCCTGTGCTCAATGCGTTGTTGTTTATAGAAAGAGTTTAGGAAAGCTAGATGAGTAAATAAACAAACCACTGCGATCGAAGCATTCAGCAACAACACGAGAAGCAGTTTCACTAAAAGACAATTCATCTTCCAAAACATGAACTAAACATTCTAGTTGCTACTACTGTTGCGTGAGCTCAACTTTATATGTTACGTCATAATAAACATGCAGCACCAGCTTGCTTTTTGGAAGTGTGAACTAGCCCAAAGATTATTCAGAAAGATATCGGAGAAGAAAAGACCCTTTCATCGACTAAAAAGCACTTGAAATCCATAGTTGTTAAAAAAAAACCACACCCCCATTGAAAGTTATCACAAACGCCTCTGAAAAGCAGCCAATTGAAAATCATGAGCAACGAACTTTAAACCTATTTATCGAACGCAACACCAGTCAACACAATCCATACACCCAGCTCCCAATTTGGATCTTTTGTGGAAAGCCCCGGCCACTTGCAATAGGCGCCTATTAAGTGTGCACTGGAGGGAGAGGATCGGTACGTGAATGTACACTGGAGTGCACACTGGGGGTGCAATTATTAGGAACCTCTTGCCTAACTGACAAAAGCCTCCAGTGTACGCTTAATAGGCGCCTATTGCAAGTGGCGGGGGCTTTCTACAAAAGATCCCCCAATTTGAACCCAAAACCTAAAGCTCTACAGCGATCATTTTCCCTTCATGCTCATGATTCGGGGACAGCAAGACGTTTGCAGCCACACATAGAACGTTGGATTCGATGCAGATGCTGCTGGCACAATCGAGTTGCACCAGATGCAGTGCAAAACAACCGGAATTTTTCGTGGAATTCTACCGACAATAAACCTTGTAAACGTATTTAAGTCATCCTGACATCATAGAAGAGTGTTCAGTGGAAAGTTGATAAATTTAATCATAATTCACGAAGGCGCGTGCTATGCTTCGAGCAAGAACTTCCTACATAACGGCGTTCAGCGCTAAAAACAAAATGGAGTCTTTCCGCCATATTGAATTTTGGATAAGCCTGATTGTAGCAGAATACGTCGAGCAAAATGCCATGGGGTAATTAATCATGTCGCAAAGTTAGGATGTGTGTAGTCGCATCAACGGCTACATACACAGGAACTTTACTTCGTGACAGAGATCGCGGGGACAATCAACTGTACAGTGAACGCTTACACGTCGACATAAAATCCAAAAGCGAAACGTATCAATTCTTCATCATAAAAGTGTATGTGGGCTGGTTAGTTGCCATACCAACAAAAACGACTAGCAATCGTATTGGCAAAGGTCTTGGTTTCCAAGGCTGTTAAGTGGATTCTAAATTGACAATTTTTTTGCAAACTGAAAATGCAACAAATTTTGCAAAACATGTCGCCTAGTAGCAATTATTGGTAATTTATTTTGAAGTTGTTATTCCAAACTACCTGCCCAAGAATCACAATACTGCAAGCAATTTACAAAAATATCACAATTCAACACCTGGCCAGCTCATAAAATCCGAAGGCCGCGGATACGATGGTCGGCGCAACCCCTTTTAGTTAAGTGTTACGCCACTGCTTTTCGTAACAAGTTTTTTCAATTGCACATCCCGTCATTAATTTACAGCAACAAGCAGCTTTAGAATAAGAATACTGCTGATGAAGCAATACCTATTTAAGTTCGGAATTGGTGATTACATGTAGCAATTTTTAAATCATTGATAAAGAATACGCAATGAAATCACAGAAGGTGATGAAGGAAGCAAATGAAATTTCACACCAACAGACAGAAAAACCACCGAGAAACAAGGATATCTGCCACGGATTTTTTATTTAACTCAAGTGATGAGATTGAAGAGAAAACGCGGAAACACTAGGACACGAAGCAAAAGTAAATAAATCCTAACTGATGATGTTAGTGTGGATAAAGTGCGGCGACTGATCATCAACAGGAGGAAGTCTCAATAAACTCGCTTTCGAACGAAATATTGCGCCAATTTGCAACTAATGCAGACGCTCTTTTGCGGATTTGTTAAGCAATACGACGATAACGAAATGCTGTCAGTCACTATGAAGCACAAGATTGCCAATTCGAGTTTGCTTCCAGATACAAAACAACGCGGCACAAAAACAGTAAAATTGACAAGTGCCGTGTACCTGGCACATCTTTATGTGCATTACGCCAATAATGTCACTAAACTGTGTTGTTATGATTAATTATTCACGTCACGGTCAGTCTAGTCAGTTCAAGGCGAAGTCCTAAGTCCTGCGATCATTGTTGAGATCATTAAATAGGAGTTTTTGCGAAACCAGACAAATTAAAAACGAAAGATTGGCGAGACTTCACTTATTTCGTAAATTAACTTCTTCATTCCAAACTTCAAGCGAAGCTCTAGCGAAAAATATCCACTTTTGTTGGTGGCAAAACAGCCTGCCTCACAAAAATATCTCATTGAAGTTTTTCCTGAACTGCTCTTCTGTAATGTTGTGATGTCAACAAGAAATTGTCAAAGCAAAGACTCTCAACTTCGTTTTGAAAAAAATTACAAATGTAAAAATTGTCAGGTGACATAGTGCTAGTTGACATGACGACAGACAGCTCACCATGAAAAAATAAATTCTTCAGAGTTGTTGTTCAGCATGCATATACAAAGCATGGACATGGTCAGCGCATTAAGGACATTACCAGTGTCCGGGTTAATATCCCATGGGACACCCTTCCATGAGAGCGAGTTGTATCGCGCTAAGTCGCGGTAATTGAGGCGCCGCTATCTTCAACTTATGACTGCGCATGCACACTTCATGAAATATTCATCCGCATTGATCCACGCGCGCAACAAAATGATAAAAGCATTAAAAGAGGAGCGATTACGTCACTCATGACCTTTGAACCACAACTGAATCTGTGTGAAAACAGTAACGCCACCAGATTATCGGGTTTCTGTTCGATTTTAAACTCAACAACAAGAACATTATCGCATAAAAAAACAAAAAAAAATATTATTGTATTTTCGTAATTATTTAAACAATCGTTTTTATTAATAACAACGATCAAGCGATAGCTGATGGCAACTGAAAACTGGAATAACCCTTCCAACAAGCAACATCAGGCCACAATAATTAGAAAAATCTGCACCAAACATCTGTGGAGTGGCAGTGGTTGAAGTCCAGAAGTGCCAGTGCACATTCAGCAAGGCACACACCATTGTCGCTCGCAGATCGTCGCGACGTAGAACCACCATAACCATTGATGGCGATATGAAACTAAACTGCTAACTAATTTCATGCAAAACTTTCCGAAATTTCAGCACGTTTTTTCTTGGACTTCATGATTAGAAAACACGATGACCTTGCTAACATGTAAAACAGCAATGTAAATAAGTTCGATGGCAACATAACTTGAAAACGAATAGTTTTCGACCAAACAGAAGTGTAACTCCCTGATATTACGTCATCAAACTGACCTGTTGGGCTAGCGGTGTCGTTGGTTTGTGATTGTGACGTCAAAGGGGTGGGTTGACTGTGAGAGGTTTGATGTTGAGGATGATTTCCTGATAACGAGGGGACTCCCGTGTTGTGGATGACATCATTGTGAGGAAGATGATTGTCTTGTCCGAAATACTGAAGAAAATATTGCCATTACCAGGCTGGAATACTTAAATAAAACTTTTAGTATTCCACTCAACTTGATAGGCCTACATTTTCCTCCCTTCCAAAAACATCCATTTATTTCAGCAACATGTAGTTCATGACACAACTTCACCAAAAATAAAATGGAAACAGCTGCCTGATGTTAAACTACTATTTTTACCCATCAGTCATGTCATAAACAACAACCAATATTGTATATGACATAACAATGATTATGAAACAGCATGCAGCTAGCAAACACTGATAATATCTCATCTAAACACAGCAACAGTCAATCCACCCACCATCACAATGCACCTGTACGTGGTAGGTGCGATATTATCACACAACACAAACGTAACGCTCACAAGAAAGAGATGGTGGCGGGGAAGCAAAGCGGGAGGGAGAATAAGACTTCAACATGAGCTATGTTGTTAGCCCGAAAATAATACGCATTTTTTGGCGGAATGTAAATTATCCAACATAGGCCCGCTTTTCTATTATATAACATTATTAACCAAACCACCTGAGTGAACCCATACATCAGCAATAAACAAAAAACCCGACCGGTTCCGAGCTAGCATCCTTAACACGTTAGTTAAACGGCAGTAGGTGCACGGCCACAAACAGGTGGGTGGCCGGTCAACAGCTGGAGTAAACGACGGAGCGAATTAGTATTGATCATAACCACGAGTTTGTTGTGAACATTAACTCAATGTCAAGGTGGTGGTAAAACTTCAAATCGTGGTCAAACAAGGCGCGGATCAAATTAAACACCTTCACGATGATTGACAGGTTAGCCTCAAGCTAATTGTACAAGTAAACTTTGAGTAGTATTCAATCGCTCTGGTATGCGCTCATTTATGCTTTGTGTTGAAGCTACACGGCTATTATTGCTCTGAGCTGCAGAGCTGGCACCATCGCGCAGAGAGTTTAGCTTCTTTGCAATTCTTTATTGCCAAGTGCTGCAATAGAGCTAAAATTAATATTTCAGCAGCATGATCCGACTGAGAATTAAACTCACGCCAGTACCTTATGGGGTTAAAATAATGAAGTTTCTTACCCAGCATTGCTTAAGAGAAGACCTTCGCCAGTTACTAATGGCAGCTCGCGTTGATAGCGATGAGACTACAAGCTTGCGATTCATCACTTCTTCAAAATGAGTTGCCCCTTTCCCTCTAGCTTAGAAGTTTTCAAACTTTCTTAATTTACCTACCATTACATAGAATCTAGATGTGAGGCGTGCCCCTAGATGCCAAAAGCCCAACCCTAACAAAATATGTTCTTTGTCTTTTCTCAAGCTGAAAACCTTTTCTTCGAAAATCAAGCTTATGAACGCAGTAGTTTAGCATAATTTGAGCTTTTTTTGAAATTTCCTGGCAAATCCTAAGTTGTAACAGCTATTTTTCTTTTTTGTCAACTGAGAGATCGTTTTTTTGTGGAAAATTTTTGAAGTGCCACTATGAGAAACATGATCGCACACCCCCATACTTTCTCTCGCGTACTCCAGCTTGAGAACCCCTTCTTCCCAAGAGGGGTTGAACACAGCACAGTGAGTTAGCGTTGGTGTCAAATACAGCAAAATGTGTTATGAGGGAAATCGCAATCTCGCAAATGAGTCGGCTGTCAATCAAATACTGGTTGTTATATCTTCGCTAAAACCAAATATACCTCGCCTTTCATCAATTGGGCGGCCTCTTTCAAGAATGAGAATTAATAATTACCCGAGTCGTTGTCATGCGGTTTATTGGAGGCAACATTTACTTTAAACGGCCGCAATTTAAAACAAATATTTGTCAATATGTAGCAGTATTAAAAAATTGACACAAAACTTGAAACAATGAGTCATCAAAACTTGCGTTAGCAGTAGTCAACGTAGATCAATCGCAAATTTTAATAATTACAAGTTTTAAATACCTTTTTAGCAAAATAATTTACGAGCATTATTCTGTAACAAAGAAGTGACGTAATCAATGATGACCGATTATTACGAAACAACCTCATTGTAATTGTAACTTGCCAAAGCTGTTCAAGAAACACTTAGCAGAAGTGGTAGAGGGGACATCGAGCATGGCAAGTAAAAATTGCAACATGTCAATGAAGAATGCATTTGCTTTGTTTTTTCCCCACTAACACCATACAATATTGATTGGTGTATTAAAAAAGCGATATGAACTGCTGAATCACCGATGCATCCATAAAAATTGTAAATGATTTTATGCGAATACGATCGCAGTTGATGATGTCTCAAAAATCCATAGTGATTTGAAACATTAGGAAGCAGTCTTTGAAACTTGATTTGACATTTTCAAAAATTGCTCGCTTATAAATTGTCGTAAGTCCATTAGATTAAAGCTCGAACCCGAGACAAAAAACACACAAATTCAAACAATCCATTTTTTTGATAGGAAATAATCTATTTTGAAAGACGTCTGCAAGATTCCAGATTTGGTAAAACTTAAAAACACAATCATAAGCACATTGGTTTTCCCCAAAAACTGCAAAATACAACTTATTTCGCGATCAATCTAGCTCGTTAACCTTTGTCGTCATAATTAGAAATCCATTTACAACCCGATAACAGGAAGTAGCAAGATATGCTGTTGTCAGGAATTCAGCACCCCACTAACTGGAGTAGCCGTGTGGCTGTCAGACGTCACACGACTTAAAGTATCTAATGAGAAATATGCTTCTTTAAAAAATAACACAAGTTTTTGAATATTGGCTGTGTTTAAGCATACGTCACAGTGTAAAGTGTCGGCAAATAAACCATGCCAACTTTCTGTGTTTCGCAGTTATAAATCTGTTTGTGAGGTAACAATTAAAAGAAGATTGAACAATGAAGAATTTCATTTCGAAAATATCGACAGATTTATAGAAGAAGGGAGCTGGTTTGTATAACGCGCGCGATATCCGTTGCCAAGCAACCGACTAAAACTGCTTCGAAGCGCAGAAACTTTCGTTCAATATAAAACTTCCTCCTCACAATTGCGACGCCACTAAGTTACTGGCGAATACACAATCAAGTGGTCCTACGTTTAAACCCCCCATGGCTGCGTCGCCGCATCTTTGGCAAAGCACTGAGCGATTCTAAGAATATAGAATGCATAGATTTTACAAATAGGTGGATTGATAGATAGTTCAAAAAGCGCACAAAATACAAGCAGAAAAGAAATGGAAAATTGGAAATCGTTGAACAATTTACGAGTTTACCACGAAAACCCACAACCCAATCACCTACAAGAATTTTTCAGTTATTTCCCCTACCTTCCAAACACCCATATCTTTGTCCTTGGATAAAAATATCTACCTGTTCCAAGGATGTCCGGGCGGATTCAACTTCGGACTTTGAAGGCATCTCTCCTTCACGGTCATCCATTACAAGATCAACCGGCATTTTACCCTTCAGGCAGTTAATATACCGCGTGGTGAAGTTCTGGCATAGCTCGTGAACCTGGAAAACAAGTAAAATTGAGGAGGTACGTTTGGAAGAACCTTCCGCTTTACCACAACAAAGCATGACACATGAAAATTCATCAGCGAGCAGTGAAACGGAACAAACGTTCAAGTATGCAGTGTACTACTCGAAGAGTTAATAGTAAGCGATATCTGTTTAAAGCCCTTACCTCTATGAACATAGTACGTGATCACCACAACCGTATCATACATCGATTTATTGAGTTATAAAGGTAATCTACGCGCTTTATATGCATGTTCACACGAATGACGCGATTATTTCACAAAGTAATAGGACGGTATTGTAAAAAATAAAAGCTCCCTTCCATAATTTGACGAGATCATCCCTGGACGCGTTTCGTCTTTTTGGATCCATCAGCAGGGGCTGTTCCGTCATCACCAAAAAACAAAACCCCATATTTGCCATAGTATGAAAAATGCAGTATCTTTCCGTTACAAATTCCTTCGCACACATCACGCGTGTGGCGCATGCTATCACTTTGGTACGGGGATCCTATCCGAATCGAAGATGCAGTGTACTACTCAAAGAGTTAATAGTAAGCGAGATCTATTTAAAGCCCTCACCTCTGTGATCCCCATACCAAAGTGCCAAGCATCCCCGTACCAAAGTGATAGCATGCGCCGGCGCGTGATGTGCGAAGGAATTTGTAATAGAAAGATAATACATTTCTCATATTACTGCAAATATGGGATTTTGTTTTTTGGTGATGACGGGACAGCCCCTGCTGATGAGTCCAAAAGGACGAAACGTGTCCAGGGATGGTCTCGTCAAATTATGGGAGGGGGGGCTTTTTATTATTTGCAATACAATTACTTTGGAAATAACCACGTCATTCGTGTGAACATGCATACAAAGCGGGTAGATTGCCTTTATAACTCAATAAATCGAAATGTTCAAGTACAACCGAGATCAAAACCCGCGGAAAGCTGATAGTCTTCGTATAGTGCAGTAATGCAACGCTGGTAAACATTGACTTCGGGTACCATTTAAACGAACCAGCTGCTGTCTTGGGATGATACGCAACCACTCACTCGGTCACATGGCGGCTTGATGTGAGCGAGAACAAATTCAGATTATTATAGTGACGTTGCCACGGGGTTATGGCATTTTGTGAGCTGTAAAGTAATCGGTACAGTAGTATCTGTGTACTTCGGGATCAAAATCAATCAACGTTTTTACCTTCTCCAGTTCGAGCAAGTGGAACCTCAACACTTGTATTGAGAGAATCATCTGAAAAATTAGTAAGTCAAAGTAAAAATAGTATGGTGGTTAAAAATAGTGAGACTGAGGAAACGCTGCGGCCATTAATCAACTGCCTTGATTCTGTTACTTGGCCTGAGCACTTAATGCAGTTATTTATAGTTAGATTCATTTGACCTTGCAAATGTGACAGAGCTTCACAGATTTCTGCGGGCTCAGTAGGATGAAACGGTAAATTGGCAAACCCAGTTGTATCGGGAACCCGAGTTTTGTTCTCACAATCCAAAAGCAATTGATTCAAGCTAGTAATTTGTTTTTATTGCAACGTCACAATTAGCAACTCTTCAACCAAATTGCTTTATTAGCTTCGTAATAATCAATCATATTTACAAGAGAAGCCAAAAACGCTTCAGAAAAGTTTTATTTTGATTAATAAGCATTTTGTTCAAGTAAAAATATGTAACTAGCGCACATAAAACCATACTTATCCAAAAGCCATGGAAATAATACGGGGTGTAGGGGGGGTAACTCTATATCACACGAGCTAATATTTTTTGAATATCTCCCTTTTAAGTCTACAGAAAAACATATCTTAAAATAGCTTTGTGCTTATTGCTCGGTGTTCTGCATTCCACTAAAAGTATTCCTGAGCTTTTTCTTCCTTAAAATAATTACGGAACTTACCAAATTGTCTATTTCGTTATTTTGATCCACTGTAAAAGAATGGTCTTGAAACTGAAACAAACAAATAAACAATGAAGCGTGTGATGATTGGAACCGACTGATGCGTTGTCGAGCCCACATGAACCCTTTTGCGTCAAGTGTAAAACAGAACCGGCCGTTTCGCTTTTACACAAAAGGCATCATCAGTTAAACAAATGGTCACCCAAGGCTAGGCTAAACAGACCTTGCATTGATAGCTAATCGCTGTACCTCAAGCAGTAGTTTTCGATTTCTTCAGTGCTTTGCGATGCTGTCTAATGTCTGTCAAATTTTTCTTCAACGGGGTAAAAGAATTATATCGTTGAAGAAAAATTTGACAGAAATTAGACAGCATCGCAAAGCACTGAAGAAATCGAAAACTACTGCTTGAGGTACAGCGATTGGCTGTCAATGCAGGGTCTGTTTAGCCTAGCCTTGGGTGACCATTTGTTTAACTGATGATCCTTTTAGTGTAAAAGCAAAACGTTTTAATAAAATGCTTACCAGCACTTTGGGTTTATTCTTTTTACTAAGAATTGCGAATAAATCCCATTTTTATGCTCCTAGAACAGGCAGTCTTTGCGGGAAAAACAACACAAAAAAAGAGAAATAGCTTGCTTCCAAATTCTCTCCATAAACCCATTCCGTGCATTATTACAGAACAATTAATCACTCACCTGCTTCGCGAAACACGATATATCTTCATTGAATGAATCCGAGGAGCATATATCTCCTCCAGACACCCCCGAATCGCGGGGGGTACAGGTTGCTAGTTCGCACTTTTCAAACACAAGAGCAAGGAGGGGAAAAAGTGGATGCCTGGAAAAGCAAATGTGAAATCGTGAGACTAAAATAAAAACAAATGCTGGTCAATACAATCTTAACGGAGCAATAACATTTTTGGCAGTAGAAATCATGTTCCTTAATGCTGTCTCTAAATGTGATGAATGTGCTACGAAAAGCTATTATAAGATTATATGCACCTGGCATCTGCGTAAAAGTTTTAACAAAAGCCACGTTTTGCCTAGAATCGAACGCATAGCACCCAAACTGCATTCTTGAATAAACAGCGGTCGTTTATCATAAGATTATAGCGCGTTTGTTGTTAAACAACGAATCTTTTTACGTATCGCTCATTACATGCATCGCTCATTTCATGTATTGATCATTCCATGTATCGATCGAACAGTCGTTTTCTAATGCACTTTACAGGAGATATCACCTTTATTTTGAGTATCTTGAGTATCAGAATAGAAACATCGCAATCACAGGGACCTATTTTCTGGGGGGGGGGGGGGCAGAGGGAACATTTGGACAAAGATGAACACAATAACTTTTCTCCCCCTCAAATTTTGTATTAAAAATGGACATCGTCATTGGATTACGTAGACCTGTGCTTGTCAACAGGATGCACTCGCCCCAGAATTTACAAGGTTGAACACGTTCAGCATTGAAAAGATTGTGCCCCAAAACGAATGTAGGAATTGATGAACTTGACAGCCGGCGAACAGCGGCCTCCGAAAAAAGGTCAACACCTTTAAATTAGAGCACGATTTGGCGAAAGTGAACGTGTAAAAATATCGCTTTTAAAAAAATAAAACAAAAAAGGCCCTTTCCTTTTTATTCAACGGCAAACAAATCTATCCCAAAGGCGAAATTTAAAACATGATAAGAGTGAAGAAAATTTTTTGAAAACTAAAATAGCGCAAATCATTGCGAAATAGACTGGTAAAAACTGATCAAAAAACAATGTACTTTAATCAGTTTTACTGTGCACACTTTATTATCGCGATCATTTACTCCATGTCTAATTGTGCGTGTTTCTAGGTTTGTTCTTAGCATGCTAGAACCTTGCGCGATCAAACATCCTGAGCGTAATGCGCTAGTAAAAGCAAGCGTAACGGGACAAAAAGTTTGAGGAAAACATATTTGATATACTAGATCCAGATGTTACAGATTACTCTTGACGATCACTTTTTCAAAGAAATTCAGCTGAAAACACGCAAGTTTATTGAGGAGCCTTCATAGATATTTCGGAGGGGAGGAGGTAATTCCCTTATTTTTTCTTGCCTACACTCTTAATTGGTAATAAAATACTTGGCTTCATATCAATTTTACTTTTGGCCTGCCTTCAAAAGCCATATTTAACATTACTGAAGTTTTCTTAAAAAGTAAGGTGTTGGATATGATGAGGAAGATCAAAGTATCCCACTCCTATTTAAATGCAACCGTGCATGCAGCGTACAGTTAGAGAAAGGATTTACGCTTGACTAACATGGAGTTACTCAAAGTAAGAACAGCAGACACTCGTGTGTTGTGCCTGTAAATTCAGCAGTCAGCACTTTACCTGACAGAGAGATAAAGTAATTTTGTTTTGATAAAAAATTTACTTTGAAGCATGAAATAGAAACACGGCTGATACCCTCCTCTCCTGTACACGCAAATGCATCAGCGTCAGTTTACATAGAACGGTCAGGCGAGTCACAAGCCTGCCAAACTCGGTTTGATCATGTTTCACGTGGAAATGAAAGTCACAATAAGCACGAGGCTCGAGCAATCAATCACGTAGCAGAAGCTACAACATTAATCAACTGAAAGTCGGAAAAGCTCAGCCATCATGCTTCGTGTTGAGTGTAAAAGTCCGATCGAAATAACTGCAATGTTATGGCTGCTCAACTGTCTGGAAGTTTTGCAGAAAAGTCAGCTAAACCGGTGCTCGGCAAATCTTCTATGACATTACCAAAAACAAGTGTGAAGCGATGTTTGATTTTAGAATAAC
Source organism: Trididemnum clinides (assembly GCA_963675345.1). NCBI lineage: Eukaryota > Metazoa > Chordata > Ascidiacea > Aplousobranchia > Didemnidae > Trididemnum > Trididemnum clinides. The sequence goes on along the minus strand of OY776294.1, from coordinate 36,111,025 downwards.
TAAATAGACGTGTGCGCACATAGACGGGTGCATTAACACAATTTTCATGGATTGGACTTTTAACACCTTTGGCGGTTAAGCAACAATACAACACTATCATAATATTGTTATTTCTGTGGCTTGAGTGATGAAAGGTACGAACTTTCCTCGCGCAAATCTCGAAGTGTCAAGCACATTCATGTTTATTTACACAACGATACAAGAGAAAATCAGATACAAAAAGTGCGAACGAATCAACCTAAATCAACAAAACCATATACATGTAAATGTGGCAATCCATTTCCAACATCCACGCTGAAAATATAGCATTCACTATTAATCATCACCAACAAGCAGCTGTTTCGGTCATTATGACGCAATCAGTTGATTTTAGTACTCACTACAATGTTTTAGGTCCATATCGAACAGAATTTTACGGATTTTTTATTCGTGGTTCGTATTAAAGTTTTGATCAAAATTAAATAATTAACCTGGAGCAGTTCTGTTCAACCATCAATCTCCTCAAATAACGCAAAATGAAAACCTCAGCAACATTGAACTGAACATTGCTCTTCAACAATATACCTTAATGATTGTCAAGCTGTGCTGATTTGCTATGTCACGTCTTAGTACAGAACCGAAATTGCTTTAATCAAATCAATGTGGAAATGAGATTTGGAAGACCCTTAAATGGAATTCATTTCGACCCTCAACTGCTGGAAATTCTGCGATGTACTAAGCGCAAATCATTATGACCTAATACGTCGAACTGCTACAAGATAATGAACAAACAATACTAGCACAATAATGACCAACAATCTCAACTACAATGAGCAAAAACCACAAGCGATGTTGTGTCTGATTGTTGATAATGTGTTCTGTTACTACATAACGGAAGTTTACATTAAGGATTATCAAACAAAACGCTAATGCTGGTGCAGAAGCGGTTCAGATCGTACTGCTCTTTCAATGACAAAGATTCCGAGAAAAGAAACAAAATAAAGTTACCAGCTTTTCATCATTCACTTATTGTACTAACTGTGAAGAGAAACGCGAAAAAAACTTTGTTGCCATACCAAACAAATCTTTTGAAATTTTTGTCGACAACTTTGCCGCAAAAAATTGTCTGCAAATCAGATTTTTTTAATTCTCTACACCCGGAGTGGGTAAACTACAGCCCGCAAGAGCATTTTGTGTAACCCACCATCACTTGTAGAATATTCCATGTATTGTATCTCATTTAATGTGACAGGTGCGGCCAACCTTGCCGTACTAAAGAGTTGAAAACGAAAGAGACCATCATTACAAGAGCCGCTATGCAATTCTTAGTTAGATTTGACGTATGTTTTGTCCATATAAAGGGGTATAAACTTTTTTTTGGAGACCATTATTTTCAAAGCTCCGTTATATGATAATGTTAGAAGCTACGGCAAGATTTTAAGCTATTGCATTTTATACAGCTATTGCAAGATTTTAAGCACTGGCCCTCGGCCAACTCTTGAATAGTCAATGCGGCTCTTCGGTTAAAAGGTTTGCCCGCCCCTGCTCTTGGCAAAAAGGTCTGGAATCATTTCTTAAAAATCTGGAAATTAGAACCCTGTTGACACCGATTATAGGAATATGGACACTAAACGTTTGGGCTCTTTACTACCGATGATCTTTTGGTTACCACAGTAACATGCAACGTTCTCGGCACGTTTGGTATTCACACCTATTGTGACGTGATTCTGTGACGTGCAATACGTACAAACCAAAATGCCGTTTCAGTGCGTGCCAGGCTTCTAAGACTAAGGGACCATAATAACAAAGTATGAAGACCTTTAAGCTCACAAGCTGCACACAGTTTATATGGGAATAACTTGCGATCACGCTCTCATCCAAAAATGAAATTTCATGTCTCCGCACTAATTAAAAATAACTTCAAAAAACTAAATTTTTGTCGACCTGTGTTTAAACGGCAATCGGTTCTTTACCTTAAAATGTGACCTCAAATGGGGAAATGTTCAAAAACTAAGGCTTTTAATGAAGCAATGCAATTTATCCTTGTGAGGCCGACGATGGTCTTCGCATCGAACCTTTGTGCCGTCACTGTCAGCTGACCGCCGATCACTCATAAACTTTTTTAAAGTTTTGTAACCAACACAAAGGTTACGAGAAAAGCACAGGGTGGTGATGAAAGGGAGCATTCTGTCAGGGTCCCTTATTAGTCTCCCTCCTCAGAGCTTCCGATAAACTTTTTAAACAAATTCAAAGAAAAATAAATTTTTAGTCTCTGTTTTTTTGAATAAGAGGCCTTTTTCAAACTTTTGAAAAGCTGTTGCTTTTCGTAATCAGCAGTTATTCTTTATGGAGCGTGAGCCCCGATCCGTGGAAGCTCCAAAGACTACCACGATGTGAATCCAGCTCCAAAGAGGAACCAGAAATGCCCTGAAACTATAAAATCCTTACTTTGTTTAATAACCTATCTCTTTAGACAAATTTGCTTCCAAACTATTCCGAAATAAATTTTTAAAGGAGGATGAACTTGTCTAGTAAAAGCTTTCGACAAAGATATAGTTTTTAAAGTAACGATTCCTGCTTACCTACCATGCCTACAAGCTAAACACTGGGCAATTGAGTCATTGCGAAAAGAAAAAAAATTCTAAAAAGAATTTTTCACGAAAACTGAACCAATTGAAACATTCAGACTCTATATGTCAAACGAGGATGGAAGAGTGGCCGGGTCGGGAGAGGACGTGCGGCCATAATTGGCCTAAAAACTTAAGACAGAGATACTAGAATGTTCAGACGTAAATCTTCTGGAATAGAATAATCATATTTAGCTACAAATACCATCATTTACGTAATTAAGTTGTCTGCTATTTACATGAAATACTTTCAGGCTTTTTCTGGTTTGCTGTACGGAAAAATAAATATAAAAAGCTCTCACATTATAAACAACAAAAAAGGTTATTTGTTGATTTATTTAAATTCTTTTAGAGAAAATTCTTGAATTCATTTTGAGATCAGATTACAAACATTTTCAGTAAGAAGAAAATCATCTCATGGTGAAACAATCGTTAAGATTACTTAAACTTTTCATTGTGTGCGAAGTACGCTGCGCATTTATACTAGAGCCACACGGCTACTACTAAGCGGCGGGTCTTGTTAAACTTCAATCCGGTAAAGTGGGCTATACACAAAATTATTATAAAGTATTTCTTCTAAAATGATTTTTAATAAATCTTTTAAGCCCATAGAAAAAGAGCTCAGTTAGATGTTTGACCCCATAACCTTCCCTAGAACGTAGGCTTAGTCTGCTAATAGTTGACGACCACAACCTGACTAATTACACCCGTGCATCAATTAATGTAAAACTAACTCCTCGAAGTAATATTTCATTGAAGGATACTCCAGTCGCATTTGATTGATGGTTGCTGTCCAAACTGAAGCTGTCAAAACTGATTGATTGATTGACGGCCTAACGAAATTATCCCCTTACTTGAATATATAAAAAATCAAAGGTTTTACATTTAAATGAATTTCATTGAATTTATAAAATGTATTTATAAACTGCTTCAAAGGCGCGAAAAAAATTTTTTGAACTGGTTTCAAATTAAATGCTTGAATAGTTTATGCGCACAGCAAAAACCCTTGTTGAAGATTTATATTTATGTTGATTGGGTTCACTTATACCGAGATTATTGAGGGGGAAAGCAAAAGGCTCAACGTTTGCGAAATCCAACCTCGCCCGGCACGTAACTAGTCTGGCGTTGCTTGTGGGCTTCGAAGTCGAGAGCTTTCGATTTCAAACATTCCATCACTCTTCACACGCATCGAAGCTCGCAGATGCCAAGGTCCTGTTTGTGATATACGCCATTTTGTGTTTTTAACATAGACTTGTTAAAAGCAGCCACGGCATCAACACGATAATGCACGAGGAACTTAGGCACTACGACTTATAACACATTTCTTTAAACTTATATTACCATAAGCTAAAAGCTTATAAATAATTAAAGAAAGAGGCAGTTGGAATACAGAAAAAGTGATAAAAATATTATGGAATGTCTACAGGCAAGCCTTCTGACTATTTAATAATTTAGGCTTAGCAGACACACTAACCAAAAAAGCTGTCAAACCGCTTCCAAAAATCCCACCTAAACTTATATATTTACAATTGCAAAATATCACTCCGACAATAATATGCAAGGCGGGCAAATGAAGCGTCTAATACCTCGGAAAATTATCAATTTAGGAGGCACGATTACGTTTTTAACGTAGAGCAAGATGTTGATTTAGCTTTTAGCAACTCGTGCAGTTTTTTGCAACCACCTTCAGCCAACTTCTGCAAAAATATGCTTTTTTCTTGTTAATTACATACCGGCCATTTAGCCGGAAATAAACGCAGGGCAGATTAATAATTGCATTAAAAGTTTGCTCAGCTACTTAATAACATACATTTCGAAAAACTTATTGCATCACATTACATTACAGCGACGCAATTGATCAGTTTTGTGAAAGCGGTAAGGCGTATCAGTTACATTGAAAGTAATGTGCAATACTGATAACAAGGTAATTTTTCTTATCGGTAAAAAGTAATTCATTATACGTACTAACGTTACTTAACTTTCTTGCATAAAATGATTTGTGACTTACGAGTAGATAGCTTCCTTGTCTCTTGTCTGGACTAACTTGTCATTATCATTTAATCTTTCTTCTGCTCCAGCAGATGACTGGCTGCTAGGCAGTGGATGCATTGAGGAGGAAGTTGTGGTGACGCTGCTAAAATGCGGCGACGGGCCGGGTTGTAAGTGCGACATCGGCGGGATTGATCGGTTTAATTCCTCGGCGTATATCCCTGCAGCATTCGAAGTCCCGCTGCTAATATCGCGTAAATCACTCATAGCTCCAAAATGTCCCAAAGTGTCGTCATATTGCTGCGAAAAAATATTGATTGACAGAAAATATTTTTAAATTGTCAAGATTTAATCGTACCCCTTAAATGTGGTACATCCGAACTTCTAACTAGTCGTTGAACCTGATCCGCTTGATTGGCAACTGCTAGCAACGTGAATTAAACATCGTCCCCCGGTCTCTTCTACACAGAATTTGAATTTACACCAGCTTCGGAGTTATCAGTAGCGCTGGGGCACAGTGTACGGCCACCACCACTAATGCAACCACGCAGGGGAATTCCCAAGGCCAAGCTCGTAAAACGTTTGCAAGTTAACAAGCGGTACTTACACAGGTAGCAGCTGCCATTAGGAATTAGCTTTTATCGGCTTCTACGAAACTTTCCACAGCTGGTAAATCAAATAATGTCCACACTAAATCTTTAATTGCTTCAAAAATATTGCTCTGTACGGCAACAATTACAGTTAAACAAACGCGCTTTGTTCAATCGCAATCGTAGTTAAATTACTCTGCTGGAAATGTACTTTGGACGTACAATGTAAACAGACTAGGCTTAAACAACTAATATTCCCCTATTAAATAGTCTCTGAACTCTATACAGCTTAATACGAGCAGAAATCTTAACGATAAACTGATATTGTAATGCTACTGCCTGGCATATATCTTAATTTGAAGCAGACATAGTTTTAAAAGAGTCTGACACTTTGTTTAAAGTTTACTTTTGTAAGAGAATAGGAGAAAATGCCACCTTACCCACAGCTAAGCTTTCGCAAATGACACTGGTTTACGCTCGGTGCTAAGACATTGTGATACGAGAAAAAAGCAGGGCACTTCCATCAAAAAGAGCCATACGTTTTCTCAGAAAAGCACTCACAGAAAAAATCTCAAAAACACTACAACTAATATTTTTCATCTGATGAGCCCACGCAGTTTATCAAATAACAGACTGCTATCACAACTGGCTCAGATGTGAGTCAAAAAAAGCTATTACAAAGTTATTACGTTGTTTATAACGTTCATCTACATCTTGATTGCTTGCATCTCCTTTATTGCTCTTCGTTTGTTTACAACTTGCATCTTCGTTATTTTGGAACGCTATTTCCCAACTAGACCATCATGCTATGGCTGTTAAGGGTTAAGATTATTGAACACGACACTCAAGGGGTATTTTGGAAGGAGGAAAGACAATGAAAGGGGGAAAATGATAAAGCAAAGTTTCCAACATCGGTTTTTAGAAATACGGCTTTGCTATTTATTTTGAATGGATTTGAGTTACGACAAGAAGCTGTTTCGCGGTCATAACACTGTGAGTTCAAACCCCCGATAGCTTCCGCGGTGTTGCACCACGGAAAAAGCTATGCGCAACAATGCTTGGAATAGAAACTCGCTGCTCAAGCGAAATCGGTAACTCCGAAGCCGGGATTAACTCAAGTTGTTTTGCAGATACGAAGCCAGGGGGTGAGAGAGGAGCTGTACCCCAATTTCAAATTCACAAAATTACCAATACATGAAGACGTCACTATGACAACTAAACAATAGAATATCGTTACTACTCCCATTTTTCAATCCCATTTTCTGTATGTTACCACTTCTGTGTAGAGAGCTAATCTTAAATGATTTCCTGAGAAGATCTTGTCAACAGCATTTTCAGAAAGAATGTTCTGAAAGTCATATTTTCTTAGACATTTTTGATATTCTGAAAAGTTTGACCAAAACTATAATGTTTGACTCTCGTTTTTATAAGTTAAGTAAATTTTTATCTAGAAGGGCATGAAAGTCTTTGTCTGCATTATTTACTTGGTTTCATGCAAGTTTACCTAAGCGTGGTTAAAAAAACTTTTCGTGGTTTACTCAAAAATAGCTTATTGTGAGAAATGGGAAAAAAGATTTGAGAGGGTCCGTGGCTCCTGCATCAGTTGTCACCCCCTCTTCCCTGGCTACATCTTTGAATATAACGTGTTGAACATAAATTTTCTTTAAAATCATGTAAAGCTCAACTGAAATACTTTTGGTCGCCATAAGAAGTTCTCCCCTTTTTTTTCCTTGAATTGTATCTCATCTCATTTTTATTAATTGGCCTCTTTATACATTAGTTAGAAATTCTTGCTTCAATTTACTTTTTCAAAAAACTTAGTTTGAAGAAAGATTCCTACTTTCAGTGCAATAGGCAAGATCCTCAAAGAAACTCTTAAAAACCTCGAGCAAGTCACGATGTGTTGATAATACCAGGAATGCCACGGGTCGTGCAACGCCGACGTTTGAATGCAAAATGCTGTCGAACAATTGCAACAAGCAAGTTATTGGAAGATAAAAGATCGAGTCAAGCTAAGAAAAACGATGTGCCGTGCGATTATTGCCAACATAAATCAGCATTTCAACTCATGCCACTATCTCTAAAATCCAAATCCTTCATGCCACCATCTCCAAACCCCCTCACCCAAAATTTCTGGTCTCGAGAACTTTTGTTTCAGTATATTTTTGCCTAATTTTTTTTGTTTTAAAACCTAAAAGAGCCGTAAACGGGTATGTCCTGACCTCTCATGTTGTAAATTCGGGTATGACCCAATTTTTTTGACAAAAATTGTAATCACAAGTGATTTTATATTGCACCAGAGACACACACCATCAATATAGTTCTGACCGTACTTACGCCTGGGTCCATAACTTCTTCCTTGTTGGTGGTTGTCCACATCCAGCATAAAATGGCAGTAAGGGCACACTATACCAGTGCGGTATATCTACATACAACAAAGTCTGTAAATAAACAAAAAAATTCTGTTGGTCATCATTGAGGTGAAGAAACGTTACATTGTTTAATGCAAAGGGAAGAAAACAATGAAGGTTTTCCAAAAATATTTTTCGGCGCTCAAAATATGCATATCTCAAGAGTAACAGTTTGCTTATTTCGATAGAGGAACCCCCCTAACCCCCTTTGCGAATTAAGCCGTGCTGTTGGGTTTGGAGCATATTATTGTGTAGAGTTGAGGGCACTGATTTATCAAAGTGAGGTGAGTATTAACTTAGCGTTTGCAGATAAACTTTTCTTTGGTCATAGTGCAAGGTTGAATTAAGGTTGAAGATTGGTCTGGGGGTTCGTTTAAAAAAAGCCCTTTCAAGGCTCAGAAAAGTGCAAATTTCTGAAAAAGTGAGGTATTTACGCACTTCCAAAGAAGCACAAACTTTGCATGAACGTGCAACACAGGAGAATATTAAAAAATATGCTTAGTAATTTTTGTCTTTGCAATAAAAACTTCAAAACAACCATTAGCAAGGTTCCGAGGAGGCAAGCACAACATTTACAACAGGCTGCCATCAATCACTCGTGGAAGGTCGGCAGTTTATTGGCAGAAACCGATAAAAAAAAGTGCGCGATACGCGGTTTGAACTCCATCCAATTGTTCGTATTGTTTCAGGATCGGCCGCTCTTTGCAGTAAGGCAAAAAAGCAACAGACAACTCGCGAGCACTCGCACTTGTTTCAACCAGTAGCTGTCACAAAGCCAAGTAAGCAGCTTTTTTCCACAGCACTCAATGACGTCATAATTGCACTACTTGCATGCTGTTTGGTGATTGGACGAGAGCGGGCATGGAAGCTGCCTCGTTATCCTATTTCATTATGACGTCATGTAATGGGTTTTTAACTGCATCGCGAGTCGCGCTTTCATAATTAAGAACTATTCACTGCGATGTGAACGCGGTTCCGGTGGCCACGGAAGATGCTACCGTGATAACGACACCCTGGTACATGAGCAATCATGAATGTCTAAACTCGCTCTTGAAACGACAATTCATAAACTGTTTGTCTTCAGGCTGAATAAAAACATATACAATTAAAGGTCTACACATTTCAAACATCTCGTTGTGGGCAAACCTGCTTCCGAGTTGCCAGTACTGATGACGCAGCACATTTTTTATAGGTTTTTATAGGTTTTTAGTCTTCACAGCAACATTCCTTAATCACGCACTTAATGTATTAACATTTTAGTTGCATGTCTGTCTCATAAAAACTACTTAATCTGACATTTTTAAATAGATCTTTCTTTTGTTCCTCAAGCCTGCCATCATTAACCGAACATTTGTAGATAATAAACGATGGCGTGACGTCACAAGGATATCTAACTTTTAACGAATGTAATATGATGACAATTTAACCTTGATGCATAGAACGCGCGAACACAAATATACAGTTCTTCGCAGCCTTTTCTGCTAAGACACAAGTTTATGTCTATTTTGTTTAGCATAGAAGAACAAGTGTTAGGCAACGCGCACATTTTTTTCTAATCGAGAACCGGTAGGCTATTTCAGCACTACGGTGTAAGTATGAGCGAATATAAGAGTAAATAAACAGGGGGAAAATTAATTCTTTCTCGTCGATTTGATAGGCTGCCTTGGCAACGTTATCATGTGCTGTTACAGATCCAAAATTTAAGGAGGGGCGACAATGCTTCTTTCCACTCCCCCTAACTACACATCTGCAAGTTCATCTGGATAACATGAGCCTGATTTATTATCAAAGTAATTTTGGGAAACAGGCCTATTTTTTAGGCGTAAAAGTAGAACAAAGGTTGGTCGTGTTAGGCATCACAATGCTACATAGCCAGTCGCAAGAAGGATATCCGTAATTTTCATTTTTTCTCGCAAACTGTTTACTTCTTTATTCCACACAGCTTCGAGCAAGAATACAACATTGTTACCGATTTTAATAGCTCAGCTAGGGAGGGTTAAGGAGCTGAAACCTTTTAGAATCTTTAACCTAACACTTAGCCTCAAAAAGAGTCGAGAATCAAATGGGTGGGGGACCATCTTTCTCGCGACACCATTATAGCTTGGACTAGCTCCTTTCAAGGTTCTACCAGTGAGTCACTAAAATTGAAGAAGCAGAGTGTTACCCTAAACTGCACCTTGCATAAATATGAAGCGTATTTCTTTTTTGTATGATTTCTAAAGCGGCAAAGGTTTTAGAGGCTTTTCCATCTCGCGTTCTCCGGTTACATCTGTTAACTCAACTTATTTCATGCCAAGTCTTGGCCAGTCCAAGCCTTGATCAAGTTATATGATAAACTGCTGCCAAGCCTCACTGGCCTCGTGATCTTTTTCAGCAGTTGTGGCCAGAAAGACATGCCTTATTCTTAGCATTCTATTCAAAACTTTCATAAATATTATGCGCCTTGTGTAGTGGACCAATAACGTCGAAAATCTGCAGCACTGGAGAGTTGGTCGTTGTAAAACTAATTACGGACAGCTATCTGCTTACACAATTACCATTAGAAGTAGAGGGCAAAGAAAGGTGACTACGGCCAGGCAACAACACAAGTGTGACGTCACAATGAGTTCGTCTGTGTCGGGTCTAACTTTGACGGACGTGAGAACGTTTTTGATTGAGACTTTGCTAAGCCAAACAACAACAAAAAATCGATTTTTAATTCCAAGTATTACACGCTAAAGCATCGGCGTTAGAATTAGTTAACCTCAGATTAGTGTTGACATTAAATTTAGTTTTTCTGCCGCTACTAATCTCTCTACTTGACTAAAGTCAGATTCTTGCTGCTGCTATAATTTGGCAGCAGCTGTTTGTGAGGTCCGATTGCCAGCAAGCTTTGATTCATTTTTAACGATCTGTTTCTGCAGCCAATTTTGAAAAATTCTCAAAATCAGTTACTTGGCAAGCATTTGTTTCAACTCATCTTGGAGTTGCCAAGTTCTAAACTTTCCCATCTTTATGCAAGGCTTGCTTTTATTTGATAAAAATTTTGATTCTTGTACTACTATTTATATTGTTATGATCGCAATAACGAGAGCTGCATTCCACACAATACCTCCTTCATTCAATGGATAAACGTGTGAACATGTAGTAGTTTGATAAGCAGCTGCAAGTTGACCAAAAAGTTTTTGAAAATAATCATAAACCGTCAAATTTGAGATTAGAAAAGCCCACCCTGCCATAAATGAGAACCACTGCAGGTCACAGCCAGTTGAGCGAATTAATGAAGGGAGTAGTCAGCAGCGGTTTGAAAGCGATCAAAGCCCATAGAACGGGTACCAATCGAGAAAAATAACCATGAAAGGAAGTGGAGACTGCGCCATAGCCCGAACTGCTGACTATGTTGATAAGCTTGACACCAGGGGGTGTGAACATTCCAGTAAGGCTTTCACATAGACGGTATTATTGTTTGATCAAAATCCAATTTGTCTCTCATCATTTTTATTTAATTCTGATAGTCGTATCTTACTTAAACCCGGTTAAAACTTTTTATAATGGTGGAACTATTGACCAAAATTTATATAGATCATTCAGTCTACTAAATAGCAATAAAAATTAAGCATAAGCAGTATGTGAAGGAATATTGCGGGATGAGATAGGTTGCATGGCAGACAAAAGACGGATGGATACCTCAATAGGAGGTGACAACGCTATAATAATATGATTTCATATTGCATTAAGATGGGAAACGGCTGTCAGTAAATGATTTGACAAATGTATAATAAGCTACCATATGGAAAGCAGATGCCGTTTGATATCATCAACTTCGTTGTTTTATATCAACTGCATCGATAGCACGGCGGCATTCTAGCACTCAAAAATTACTAATTCTTGTATTGCTATAGTAGCAGTCCCCCTGAGAAAGGCACTTTATCGCAACTTTTCCAGTTTGCTTGCAGTCCTTTTAATGAAATGCATAACCCTGCCAGTACTAGTGATTCCGCAGCGGGTGTGATCTGAACCCAAATTTCTTCGTAAGATAGCAAAGTTTTCCCCATGTCCATTTCCGACAGGTGCAAATATACTTCAGTTAAATAAGCGTAGAGCTTGCAATCAAACGAAACCTCGTTTCAAGTTTGTTCTTTTAGGGCAATAATATAATCAGTGGGGGAAGGAAGAAGCGATCGGTTACCACTTTCGAAAATTCATTACGGTTCATTACTTTAAAATAAAATACGCTAAATTAACAAGTTTGTAGACTGCTTTACATTGCTCCATCTTTCGAACTAATTTTAAACGCAAACGCTAATGTTTTAGTCCATTTCCTCCGATTTACTTTAATTTTCATAGGAAAATCTTAATTAGTGAAAGCAAAATCCTAGTTTCAACGCTTTACTTTTCTTTTTTTGTTGAAAAACATCAAATTTAGGATCTGCTTGGGGGCGTTTGTTTCTAATACAGCCTCCTCTTGTGTTTGTAGTAAAATACCGGAAATAAAATTGTCTCGCTGTCATTGTTAAACTGTTCAGTATATTTGTCTTACAAATCTGGTTTCAAAACCGAATACACCCACCCTGACATTTCCTTCCTTTATTTATTCTATATATATTAGACGCATCATTACGTGCCGGGATACAACGCTTTGAAGCTTCGCAATACTTGCAACTACTAGAAGAATAGACTGAACTCTGTTTCCTAAGGACATTCCCCGGGAGAAATCTTAATTCCTTTCCCTCTTGCATAACTTTAGAAGCTCCCTTATCCCAGACATCATTAAACATTAGTTTGCTGGCTAAACCATCATATTTTAAACACGGTGAAGCAACTGCATTTAGTGGACTACAACACGTTTATTGACAATTAGGGGGAAAAATTGTTACGTCATAATGACACACTGCTTCGACATAACCATCAATATTCTATTTTTCAAAGCACTGGTTTGCCTGAATGAAAGAGAACATATATCTTTGTGGCACGAATTTAGATTAAGAGTGCTATATGTTTGTAATTTCTGGGGGATGCGATAAGATAGTTTTTTATTAAGTAACTTAATTTTGATCTTTTGGCACTACAATTAACCATTAGTGATATGTGGTCCTTTAATGCAGTAAATTTTCTGTAGTTTCCCAAGTCATTTAATATATAGTTCTTTACGCTAAAGATCTGTAAATGTTCTTTTTCGGTTTTGGTAGACTCGACTGGTGAGATGAATTGAGTAGGGCAGACATTAACACATTACCTCGCCAATTCTGTATTTTTTGTGGCGGCGAAGTTAGATCGTAAAGTAATAATGCTGTTAATCGTCGACAACATTGTAATTGCTGTCCACAAAGAACTACTACCGTTGTTTATCAAAGTTTTCTTTGTCGAAAAGCAAATTTAGAGCGAAGATACAACCTTGAAATGATGTTTCTTTTGTCGAAACCTTCCATAGAGTTAAGACAATCACGTGAAAATCCGGTTGTACATTCAACTGAACACCAAGGAGTAAATAACTACAATGGCTTTCTTAAAAAATGTGCTTGGAGTTGCGTATACGGAGAGGGTATTTTGCCAAGTCTATCTTTAGCCTCAAACACCAAACAAAAAATCGGCTTGATTCATATTTGTGATCAACTTAAGTAGCATCGTGGTTTTCATCATGATTTTACCCTTAAAGTGGTTATTTTTTGGTAAAATTCTGTGTGATCTCTAAGCTTTTACATCAGTTTTGAATGACCTATATTTTTGCTGAATAAATAGTTTATGTTCCTCTTTTAAAATTATCAGCACGTTGTTAACTGAAGTCAAACCTTGTGTGACAAAGGTGCTGGTCACTGTCAAATCCAACACCAGAGTTGGTACCAAGAAGCAGAATCAATAGAAACTGACCGCTTTGAAAAGAATTGTGTTGAAAATTTAAATAATTAACTGATTATCAGCTTAACCGGCCAGCCAGAGAAGCAAGCAATAGCACGAAGTCTTTGATAATTCACTATTTTGTTGGGGGGTTCAAGAATCGCCGTAGTTGGCCGACCCAAAATTATGGGGTTGATTTCGATGAAAATGGTCATCAATCACCACTATCGAAACGCTTGTACTGGTTCAGAAACATATTCCTGAACAAAGAATCTGCTTTGGCGAGCAGATTTCGGTAACGCGGTCTCATTCCACCAAGCCCATCTCCGGTTTCCTCTCCGATTCTGCTAAATTTGCCACTTTTTGTGATGAATGATGAGTTCTACATGAAGTGCGATCCTTCCATTGTCGTGCATTTTCTGAATTTGCGCCGCGAACACTCGGGAAACAGGAAGAGGGGGAAGCAAACACGATTGATCATGCAGCGGAAGAACAAACAATTAATAATCGCGTGATACACGCCAACTTCTTCGAAGCACGACAATAGCGGCATCTAGCGATTGCAAAGCTTTAGATGCTCACTTCATAACTTATTGTTGTCATTGGTCATCCAACAACTTTCCGAGCGGTAATAAAACACCTTACTTTGTAATTGAGTTCAGTTTTAAAGTAATTTCTGTGTTCTCAGGCCGCAGGAGACGTTTCTGTTACTTTCTGTACACAGTGTGATCACGTTCATATCTGCTTCAAAGCTATCTGTATTACTGCACTTTGCGTTTCTACCAAATGCTGTAACGAAGCACAAAAAATTGCGATAAAATATCTCTCTCACAAGCACTGATTACAAAGCGAAAGTTCGATTCGAGCCGGAGCAAACGCCACGTGACATCACCGCCATTTCTGATGAATTCTTTGGCAACAACCTGAAAACGTCTCAATATCACAGCGAACGGTCTACACGAAGATATTAAATGATGATCAACCTAATAATAGCAGCGAACAAATTGACAGAAGCCCAGAAAAAGTTGCTCAAAAGATATCTAAACTTTAAAGGTTATTCTTACAAACCTTGTTTGACCTTCTGGAAAAGCTGGCTTGGCAACAACCGCTGATTTTCTTGACTCAAGAATGGGAGGATACTTTTTGCGTTTCACTAAATTCGCAAAGGTAAAAATATAATATCCCTCTATCTACCTATTGTAAAGTTAAACTTAATTTGCAAATGCATGTGCTAATGGCAAAAGTTGTTCATTACGTTGGTAGTAAGATGTGCATGTAATTAAGCATGAGCGTAAGCATGAGCGCAAGCATGAGCGTAAGCATGAGCGTAAGCATGGGCGTAAGAATGAGCGGAGCCAGGGGGGATCAAACGAGCCCAAAATCATAAAAAATTTTGCACACTGAAAGGATGTAAACATTTTCAAATGTCATGTTACCTCTTAATTTCGTCCGTGGCTAAAACTTAGAGTAGCCATCGTTTCAGGAGCGCCTATTTGCCCCAACTTAAAAGTCTGAACACACTACGTTCTCCAGTGTTGTACGTAAGGGAGCTCCTATGGGTGCGTCCTCTCAGGAAAACGTTAAAGGTCATTTTCAGTCAATATGCTTGTAACGGTCACAAACAAATTGCCTGTTCTACAGCAGCTATGCGCGCGTCCTTACCTGTTCTATGGCAGTGATAGAATTAATTTGGCAAAAATATAGCATTTGAAAATATTGATCTTCAAAGAGAAAAGGTCTTCACTGCGATTTTTCCTGAAAACTGTCACGTGGGTTGGAAGCTTGATTGGACATGGAAACAACGTGGGTTGCGGACTTCAACTGACCGGTTAAATTTTCAAAAAGTCATTTTCGCCCCTCAAAAAGTTTCTGGGTACGTGACTGGCGCTCTCTTATACATGAATATTTTTCATATTTTTTAACTTGGAAAAAATCTACCCATGAAAGTAACTCTACTTATTTTTGAAGGTCATTTGTTTCTTCTGCACTTTTTGATGATATCGTAAAAAATGATTTATGAGTTATGTCATAAACATATTTGCTGACTATTGGGGTTTTGAGGGGAAATTCAGCAAACTGAATTGGTGAAGGAAAATGTAGCAAGAAGGCAGAGACCCACTTGCCTACAAAATTCAATAAACAAAACATGTGGTGAAATTAAGCATTTAAATATCTGATTAAACATTTTGGGATTATTATTGAAATTACAGTACATCGCGATTGCAACTCCTGTGTGAGGCTGCAAGTGGCCACTTGTGACTTCATAAAACCAAGTTGTTTTTAATTGTGAGGTTATATCAAGGCCAACAAGAAAAGAGAAAGTCTTCTAATCACTTCCTTTCACACGCTGGACAATGTTCACAACGATTGAGATTGTTAAACAGCGATAAAAAGTGATTGTAATTTCAACACTTGTGAAGGGTGTAACAGGAGACATTCATGTAGGAAAACAGGGATTTGTTTCTTGTTGGATCATGTTAAACACAGCTCCCAGCTTTCCTACTCTAATTGGCATTAAAGAAGTGAACGGGATTCTGAACTTTCGCACGTTGCTGCCAGGAGCAGGCAACCTTTGCAGAAATCGCTACAATCAGGGCGTACACAAAAATTTGTTTAGGAGGAGGCGCGAAAATGACTTTGCAAATTTCATGGGACAGTCGCGGTAGGAAATTTTTTAGGAGCTCAACATTTTCAGTTCTATATCAGGAGACCAGTTTTTACCGCTACAGGCATAATGGCAAAAAAGACATTTGACATATTTTTGAGAAGGACCTGGATAGAGGGGGGGGGGGGGGGGTTGGCTACAGTATTAGTCGTGTAGCTCAGCACAATGCCATTAGTGTCCGTGGCTTTTGCAGCAATCAGTGTAGTAGTGGCTTCTGTGAGGAGTTTTCTCTGCTTAAGCATTGCACACATTAGCAATGAGCGCTTTCGCTCAGTAGCGACTCTGCCCAAGAGCAAATCCTACCATTTTTTTTGTTTCAATTACAGCAAACGTAGATATAGCTCTTCAAAAACAAGTTTCGCCTGTTGAAGTTGCCAACACATAAAAATTGAAACCAAGTCATCAAGACAATAGGAACGACCTTGCTACGGGTGGTCTGAAACTCATCGAGTCCACCAATTCGATAAAATAACTTCAAATAATCCTTCATAACCTCATTTTTATCTGATAATGTTACTGTAAACATCAACTTCAATCTTTGATTGGCAGATAACTTTCACCTCGTTTATGACGTCATAATCGGATTTATCGAATCACAATGAAACTGGTCGTGATGAGATAAAATGTTTCTGAGACTGGCTTCGTTTTGGCGAAAAAAATTTGAACTGAAACTCGCTAATGGTTCCGCGGAATCTAATAGCTGATTTTATCGCTGAACTTGTTTATTTATTAAGCTTTATTTGTTTATTCATTATGCAACTTGTACTCAGACGCGTTTCGGAGCGACAGTTTTGTTGGTCACTTTATCTCCATCACAAGCGCTGAAGCCGAGCGGAAGAAATTGCAGTTCCATCGCGCTGCAACAGAGAATCATGCATGTGTGCGGTTCTTCTTTGACGGGCGAAAATTGCACCTGCTCTATTTGGTTTGGTAGCAAAGTCTTTATTGCAGAAAATACCCCAGAATTTGAGAGAAGTATTATTGGAGGTATTTTCGCTTCTTTTCAGTGAAGACTTATCCGGGCCCAGGCAGAACGAAATCTGTTGTTTGAATTTGCACCCTCTAAACTGCGAGTCAAAGCTTTATTTGTACATCGTCAACAAATTATCAACCGCAGACTTAATCGCGTATTTTCGAAATTAAGGGGTACCCTCAACACGCCGAGATTTTACTGCCAGTACCACTACTAACACCTTTTCCTTGACCCTGCTACTTTTTCGATCTTGCTGTGTTTGCATGCAACTGTTTTCTGCTACTAATATTAAGTAGCTAACTTAAACTTTTAAACTTGTTCTTTTAGCTTACAGCTTGTAAAAAAATATTACCGGTGTATTGATAAAAGGTGCCTTGCCACCTTTGGGAGTTGTAACCACCAATTAAAAACATTTTTCGTGTTCTTTCCTGCCCTAATTCAATTAACCAGGCATGCTACATCAACATCCACTTTGTGACAAAAAAGCTGTATGACGTGACCAGCTGATTAAAAACAAACAATGCAGTTGTTGTACATATGTTTGTCTGTGATAAGCAGACATATTAACGCTTATTGTCCTGATTCTATCAAATATAATTTACGGGCTTAATACTCTCATCTAGCGCACAATCACCCCTATAAATCCCCTTCAAAATAATTGCTCACAGTAGTAAAGGTTATCTGCCAGATAATAATCTGACGAAACAGCCACTTGACGTCAAAACCACGTATCAATGCGAAATAAGCCGTTCACGTCATAACCTTGCGTGTTTAAGGGTTGGGGAGATTAAACAAATCCACAAAACCGCGTTTGGTGCCCGGTGGAATCTGTGATTTTATGGCTGAGAATGTGGTACTTCCAGACAATGGCGTATTTTGAAGTTTCTTTTTTTGGATGGAAAAGAATTAACCTTTCTCAATATTAATATCAGTTGGAGTATATATGCAAATTTGGGACCAACAGCGGAAAATTTTGCTTTTTCCTAATTTGAAAGACCATATTTTGTGGAATACAATTTCGAAACCAATTGTTTTGCCTTTTATTGTAACGAAAGTCTTTCATTTTGTTGATGTTACTGAGGATTTCATGTCATAAAAGTCAATGCTAGGGGAGCTAGACCAAATCGTGAAATAAGCCTGCCACCCAATAACTTATTTCCGTAATCGTAGAACAAAACATGCCCATCCCACCCACAGTTTTGATCTTATGCCCCTATACTTATTGGAAGGAACAGCTAGAATTAGTGAGACGATGGAGGGCTTGTGAGTAAGGCTAGTCTTAAATCAAAGTACCGGTACGACGATTGGTATCAGAAGTATTGGGGCGATGCCTCTATTTGTACCAACTGTTCATTATTGCTCTCAGAAATGTTGTTTGGATAAAGGCGGTGCAACCGAGTAAACCGATATTCCTAACTAAACACGACTAACTGGTAGGTCTGCCGGATAACGTCGGCTAGTTCGATACTAACAAAGAATGATTCTGACTACGCGCGCGATCTTTACGAGAATGGGAGCGCGTTGTAATGTTGAATGAGCGATAGGTGATTGCAAGCGACTCACCCGACTTTTGTCAGATTGCGATATTTTGGAAAAAATATCTATTTAGACAAAGCTATGTGTTGTGGGAAAATTTGGCAGCCAAAGCTCGAATTATCATGGAAATCGAAGGATATCAAAGCCTAGGTCGAGTTCCAGCTGCTTTGTTGATAGCCGTTTTGGGCTATTTATGAGCTCAAGAAAACGCGCCTCCTACCGTTAGTGGGTCGGGAAGGGAAAAGCTGTAATGGCTGCTATATAAAGCAAGAAAGCGCAAAAAGTTATTTTTCTTAAAGTTTTCGAAAAGCCTCTTACTCCGTTTTTTCAAAAGACCGCAAACACTATGTTGAATCAATTCAACTTGTTTTAGGTAAAAGCGCTTGAAAACTAGCCGATCTTTGCAGGAAGTTTCAAAGGTTAGATTACATCTCGCAGAGCGATGTTTTAATGTATTTTGTTGAATTTGTTGCGCCGTCTCGCAAGCAGTTTGCTATTGTGTCGTCTACCAATGAAGGTGTTGTGGTAAAGCATACGCTTTGCAGTCGATAGCCGTGAGTTCAATTCCAATCTCGAGTCATATCGAAGACTATAAAAGCGATATTCACTGTTTTCCTCTTTGGCACTCTGCGCGAAAAAAACGCCGGCAAGTTTGCTTTTTTGTGTCCTTGGAAAAGACACTTACCTTCATTTTTATGGGACAGAGTGGCGGCGAGTTTGTCCAGCCTGCTTGTAGTGGAGGCCCAGTCTAACTAAAGGCTTACAAACAGCATCACATTGCTCACACAAAAGAAAAACATTGAGTGGTTTAATAGTTAGACTAAAGACCGCTTATCTCGGACGTTCATTGATTGTTAAAGTCTGGGAGAGTGAAATTCTTTTTTACATGTATAAACAAAATAATTCTGACGAGTCATTCCTCTGACAAATATTTCGAAGTAAGGAGCAATAAACAGGACAAAAAAATCATGAATAGTGACGATTGCATCAAGAGTTGTGACAAGTGGAGATTGCAAAATAAAACGCAAGGTCTTCATGCGAATTACATTTCTTTGATTACGGGTTGTTTTTGGCAAGTAAAATCAGATTCAACCCCCACAAAACAACTTTACAAATTCCAGTTCGAGAGGCATTGACTTACATGTGAACAAAATTATAACCGACTATATATAACTTTTCTATTACTTCAAAGGGCTTTGATTGTTTTTCAGAAAATACAGAGTCAGCAGATTATGACATCAGAAGCGGAGTGTTGTAATTTGATGCATTTCCTAATCTATGCCCTTAATGACAACGTGGTTAAAACAACAAGCTCACTGAGGCCCAGTGGGGGGCCCCAGTCACGTAAGACGTCTTAAGCGAAGAAACATCACGTGATTCTATATAAAGAACGCAAAGTAAAAGTGTTCTTACGAAAACCTCGTGATAATAGCGATGACATCATTACCTGCTACACGTTGCGTCATCGAATCAAAACAAAAAAGCGTAGGTGGACGGTGACGTCACAGGGCATTTTGTGAGCTGGAATGCACAATAAAGTAAAGAACAGGAGTAAGATGCTTTCGATAAACAGCATGCGAAGCATTTTCGGCCTCAAGGTGTCACTGCTCACCCTGTATAACGTTCCATTGCCATCTCTCAGATGCCCGACACCAACAGGTTGATGGAAAAATTTATTGTCATCAGGTGGCGAGTAAAGCTAAAAATGTGTAAGAAAGTGCTATTCTTTTGTCTTTTATCGCAAATTTATCTTTTCGTCTTGGTGCTCATTGAAGAACAAGTGCCTAGAGTTGACCCACTTCAAAGATCTCCAGTTTTAGCTTTCATTTTGAATTACTTGGACTTACTGTCGGTAATTTTGCTGCTGATTAGAACGTGTCTCAGTAGCCCCGCAAACCGACAATATCTACATCTGCCTCCTTCTCCTTTCCTTTACACCCTCAAGCAACACCTTTGAAATTGAATGTTGCTCCCTAACGGTAAACATATTACTAGAGTCACGTGACAAATTGTTATCAAATTACCTTAGTCGCGCAATCCGTCTGCTTTGAGACTACTTAGCAGATGTTTGAAGAGTTTTAAAGCAAATGTCCGCAATGGCCTTTAACCTTTTTAAATTGATCAAAGATAATAAAAAGAAAAGCTAAATAAAAGTTGATTAAAGAAGTCGTCATCATTTCAGGGTCAATTACTTGACCTCATCGTGACCCATGCAAATTAAATCACGTAGCAATCAAAAGTAGAAATTTTTATGACGTTATAAAAGCTGTGGTCATCAAACAAAAAGTTCAAATCTCCACCTTGACGTATCGATATTAAAAACAAAAGAAGAAACATTAGAATATGCACCGAATTAAAGTCTACCTTGAAGTCTACTTTGAAAAAAGGAAAAGAGCAGGTTTACTAACCATACCAGCCCGCTTATCTAGACTAGATAAATAGTCTATGCCAGTGGTTCTCAACCTTTTTTGGCCCATGGACGATCTTGTTTTAAAAATATCCGATGGATCACTATGCTATGTTGACACGTCATGAACGGCACTAGTCGAAGCTGTAATGCACATGGGTCAGTGAGCTCAAGGGGCGTGTTCAATCTTAGTCCTTAATAAAGTAATAATTACCAAACTAATTAAGCAATCTCTCTTAATTTGCACACTCAACCTTAAAAGAATATGGAGGACACATACTTCGAATTTCAAATTTTATTTCAACAAACATCATGGCATATAGTACAATGTACTTGTAGAATCTAGTGACTCACTTGACTTTGGTGTTTCTGGCATAAAAAATCAAAATTTATTTCAACAAAATTGTTCAGTCTTAATCTGATAGTTCCTCTGCTGTTTATATCCAATTTGTTTCTTTTTTTTACTGAAAACATCCACTACAGCTGAAAACGCAGATTCCACCATCCATGTAGTAGGGAAAGCAATGATGCTTGCTTCTACATGTCGAAAAACATTTCGGTGTAAATCCTTTATCAAGATGTACGCAAATACCCCTTCCTTGTTAACTCTTCCTATTAGTATCACATCCTCTTTTAGGTCTAACAACGTTTCGGCCGACTCGGTACTTTCATCTCCTGGCTCATAATTTTCTAGTTCTATAAACAGAGTGGATGATCCATCTTCAAAAGATCCACAAATCTTCTCTTAAACTCTGCGTGAAGACCTTCAAGATGAACAATGCATTCTGATGTAGGATCAGTTTTCTTAAAATTTTCAAATGCCAACAGGTTCTTTTTCTCATACTGTTTTTTCCAATATTTCAATTTCCCGACGTAACCTTTTATCTTCTGAGCACAGGTAACCAAGTCTGATCTTTTGCCTTGCAGCTCCAAGTTCAGCACATTAACTGTTTTAAAGACATCACTAAGGTAGAATATTTTTGATTTTATCTCAGCAGTCTCGAGTTTTTCCGAAATTTCTTGAGCTTTACCAGCTTGTTTTTTTGTAGTTGGAATCAGCCATTTGGGACTTGAACTTGAGAAAGTTGATCACTTGTTACCACATATTCACAAATCTTTCGAGGCTCGAGCCTTTTGACAGCCATCTCACTTCTGCGTGAAGCAGGAGTGTTTTGAACTTTTCAGTTTCACAGAATTGCATAAATAACCTATCATTCAATGAGTTTGCTTTGACAAAGTTAATTGCATGTATAGCAGCGTTGAGTGATTCTTCCATGGCTCCTGCAACACTTTTAGCAGCCAAATGTTGCCTGTAGACAATGCAATGAACATGAGAGATGTGAGGAGCAGCTGCTTTCATTCTAGAAACAAAGCCTTTCACTTTTCCAGTCATGGCTTTAGCTCCATCCGATGCAATGTAGATCAAATTGGTCAATGGAATGCCTTTATCATTAAAATATTGCATTATATGATCGCAAATATCTTCTCCAAGAGTAGTATCAGGGGGACTGTTAATGAATAGCATTTCTTCCCTTACATCACTGTTATAAATGAATCTGACATAGACAAGAAGGATAGCTTGGCTATGAATCGTCCTCTCATCAGTCTGAAGAGAAAACTTAGTCTTGCGCAGAATTTCCACTATTTTGTCCTCAAGAAAACTAGCCATTTCATCTTGCCTTCTTGTAATAGTGTCATTAGATAAAGAAATTTTATTCAGAGCAGATGCAGCATCTTTTCCCAGGACTTCGCTTGCACAGGCTAACATAGCAGGCTTGATAAGCTTCTCACCATAAACTTGAGGGGCTCCAACCTTGGCAAGAATTTCAGAGACCAAATAACTTGGTTTGAGTGTCTTTGCACTTGCAGTACCGGTACTAATTTTCTTGACAAAGTCAAATAGTTTGACTGGCTGTGTTTTCTTTTTTCTCTCGAAATATTCTCTATCTTTACCAACAGATGATGGATGCTTGGATTTTTGATGATGCAGCAGCTTGACTTTCTTCATGGAATCATTTGTCAGCGTGGCACCACATTCGAGGCACATAGGTTTTGCGTCAACAGATACAAAACCAAACATGATAAAATCATCATTGTAATTTCTCAGTTTTGCCTTGTTAGCAACAGGTGCTTCTGACATTTGATTAATTTGAAAGCACTGTAGAATACTTAATTTAGCGTCTGAACAAATATAACACGTGATTTTCATAAAGTAATTAATAAAAAGTCAGTGAAACAACGAATAGCTCTAATCTCCCCAAGAAAGCTTTGGACGATGAAGAAACCTAATCTTCGTGCAACAACAACACCACAACAATTACAGTAAATCGAATCTGGTTATCTACAGCTCTTACACGATTCTATTAGGCTACCATTAACAAGTCCTTGTATAGCACCCTTTAGATTCAAATAGAATCATTAATTAAGTAAAAAAGAACAGTAGAAAGCAATTAAATTACCAATCGATTGCTTTGAGCATTGTCACATAACTGAAACTTGCAATGAACGATACAGTAACAGAATAGGAACATAACTAACTAACTAACTAACTAACTACTGTATACTAACTACCACATCCTGAATTTTCTCCTGCCAAACTATTGTTGAGATTGACATCACAAAAATTATCTCACGTAGACCCACTCCTACATCTTGAACAATGTTACTTCTATGACATCATTGGGCTAGTTAGATAATTTTCTAATACGCAGTTCTTACATAATTTACTGCACAGGTTACAATTTTCAGAATTGTTTTATAAAGAATTTATGGAACTCTCTGTGGACCACTAGAAATTCCAAGTGAACCACTAGTGGTCCAGTGGACCAAGGTTGAGAATCACTGGTCTATGCGAACACGGTCAAAAAATGTGGAGACGTTGAACGATTAAACTGGGAACGATAAAACATTGCTACAAAAACGCCGCTTTAAAGGAAATTGCTGAAAAATGTTGACCAATGGTTGCTTTTGGATTAAGATTATAGTGAGAACCACACATCACTTAGAATTCGTTGAAAATGAGCGTTTTTGAATGTATGTTTAAGCATAGTGAAAAGCTTCTATTGAACTCCCAAAAATTCAAAGCTGCTCTTGATTTTTTGTTCAAGAAGTAAATGGTCACTTTATTTCAATTCGGATCGAGATATTTGGAAAACATCTGGGCCTTATAAATTAATTTTGGCCCCAAAAAAGAGGCAATCCAAGATGAAAAACAAATACTACAATTGATCATGACAAAAGTGCTGAGCTTAGTATGGTAATTGGTACAGTTTTCAAGCCCGATATCTCTGTGCTTTGGGGAGAGGAATGTCAATTTTTTTCCTTCCCAATTTTGTATTTGCACATGTAGTTGTTTTCTTCATGAAAGAAAATTAATTTGAAGCTGGTACAAGGGAAAAAAATTGAGCAGTGGTATCGCCATAAAAAGAAGTAAAGGAGAAAATTAATAAAACAAAAAGTTTGAAGAAAAATGTCAACAATTTGGATTAAAGGAATAATTGCAGTACAGGCGCAAAAGTGGTCCTGTGCCCATATCCATGCTTGCGGCCATGAAGCTCTTCTATTAGAGCAGGATGTAATGGGCTTCCTAGCAATACGAGTTATTTAAGGATAACTGATGTAGTCTAAAATAAATTAGGCAAATTACACTCGTAAGCAGTTTTGTTCTTCGATGACAACGAACTGATGTTAACTTGATAAACATTAAAGTTTGAGAAAAAGTCGAAAAAACAAAGCACAGCTACGGAAGTCCCCCTCACCACCAGCTGAGTAGGAATTGGGCGCAGTAGCGCCATCCAAACTTTTCACTTAGCCCCACGTGCATAGGGAATTCTGTAACCTAGCCCCACATCAGCCCCCTGGAGAGTAGGTGCAGATGGAAATTAAATGCAGTAATGACGCTGGTGTTTTTCATAACTGCGTTCCATAATATCTCTAATTGTACAGTCATTTGCAAAAGTGTCGAACCATCTGCAATTTTTGAGTAAACACCATTTTGTGAAAACCAAAAATCAATTTAATGTTACCAAATCATGCCTAATCATACGTGTATGCAAAGAGTACATTATAAACTATACAAAACAGTCACAAAGAAGAGATTTCAGTATTTTGTGTGTCCTCCTTTCACTTTTGTGATGGCTTGTAGTCGGTGAGGCATACTAGCTATGAGTGAATCACAATAGTCTGCTGAGATTTCTTTCACCCATGCTTCTTTAATGGTTTCGAATAATGCTTTTCCGCCTGATGACTGTTTCTCTGCTACTAAATCTTTTATTTTAGCCCACAAATTTTCAATGGGGTTCAAATCTGGACTATTGCCAGACCAATTCAGCGTAGTCTCAGGATTCTCCTCTAGATTTTTCTTCACAAGTTTGGATCGATGGCAGGGAGCACCATTGTGAATGAAAGCAGTGGTATTGTGATCTGTCATATGCAATAAAAGCTTATTTTTCAGTAATTTCACGTATTTGAGTCCATTTATGGTGGTTCCAGTTGCCAAAAAATACAATCCAGCTGTTTCGTTTTTGCTCATGGCACCCCAAATCATCTGGCTGGGAGGGTGTTTCATGGGCGCAGTGGTGTATTTTTGATCAAATCTCGTTCCTACTGGTCTGCGAACATGATTATGACGAACAACAAATTGCTGGAAAGTGAATTTATCGCTAAACAAGACTTTGCCCCAGTCATCAAAAATCCAGTGAAGATGATTCCTGGCAAACTCCAGCCTCTTCCTTTTCATTAGGGGTGTCAGCTTTGGCTTTTTGTTGGCCTACAAGATTTTAATCCAAATTCTTTGCTTAGTCTTCAAGAAATGGTGTTGATACTAACATCAGCACCTTTTTTGAGGAGATTTTCTATGCAATTTTTTGCAGGAACTTGTAGGAGAACGCGTTACGATCCTCTTGATAGTATTGTCATCTCATGCAGTTGTTTTTCGCGGCTTGCCACTCTTTTTCCGATTTCCATAAATTCCTTCCGAGTTAATTTTTTTTATTGCTTTTAAACGGATGACCTGTTGACACCAATCTGCTTCGAAATTTAGGGTTGAGACAACCTATTTTTGTGGGGGGCGACGAACTGAACACGTTCTACATCTGTGTGGTAACGATTTTTGCTCATTTTTGAATAGTTAAAAATAGAAGAAAATAACATTTTAAATTTTTTCGTAGGTGATTTGATACTTTTGCAAATGATTGTAAAATATCCTCTACAAGTCTACGAAATATTGATGTTGTCATCATGAAAAGGAAAAAGTCAAATCTAGCGCCCAAATTATTGACCACGCGATTGGGCTTACTACCAAACTCCCATTGACAGCTCACCGCCACAACACCTTGTCTTGTCTAATGCTCTTGCTGGTGCTCCATTTTGTCTTTTGCAATTGGGCTGATCAGTTCAAACTGCCCCAAGAAGTTCTTGCTTGATATGAAGTGCTTGTAATTGTCAAAAAACTGTGCAGCAGTACTGGTAACTGCGAAACAAGTCTGAACACAGTTTGTTCCATGAATGTACCACTGTGATAGTTTTTGAATAATTGCACGATAAAGTTTGCGCCTGAAGTTAAATATTCTGTTCTTATTTTCACCCCTAAATCACATTACTGCTGAAAATTAATATAAAGTGATGGGATAAGCGGTGTACAGACATTTCATCACCAGACATTTAATCACCCGACTTTTAATCACCATAGAGTTAGGGTTTAGGGTTAGGGACGAGACTCTTAATCCCGTTAGGATTAGGAATAGGGTTGGGGTGATCGTTTCTAGTCCACTTGCAATATCGTCGTGTTATGAATTCTTCGTTATTAGATGTCTAAAGATTAAAAGTCCGTGATTAAATGTCGGGTAATGACATTGGTAAGCCGGGATAAGCTACATCTCTAGCGCCACCTCGCGCCAGTCTTTGCACTAGAAGCCAATCCATCTTGCAGAAGGGCGGCTTTTTACATTACGTCGACATGCGTAAAACAGCATTTAAAACCGCGGTGGCCGACCCGCGCCCTTTTAAGGTTTCTGTGCGGCTCAGTTGAGACCATTCAATTATGCTAAACTACTTGTAATTTTTAGTGATCGTGTGTAACCGAACAACCGTACTATAGCGTATTTCATTTTATTACTTGTTACAGCCGTGATTCATCATGGCTATGCGAATCTATGTTATTTAAAGTTTTTGACGAAATATGTATTGTTTCGCTTCATTTGTAATTTAGATATTTATTGTTACGTCATCAACTTTGTTACGTAATCGTAAGCTGTAATGTACAGGGTGGCCGAAAAGTCCCAGGACACTATACATGTATTTTGGGTGGCCGAAAAGTCCCAGGACACTATACATGTATTTTTAATAAAACACAGTATTTTTTAATGAAACACACAGAAACGTATATATTCAACAAAAAAGAGAACTTTATTAGAAACAAAGCAGAAAACAACTAGAGTAATTTAGTGGTCTAGGGGATCAGTATGTTGGCCCTCATTGTTCTTGCACAATTCCATTCGCCTCCATGTTCTTTGTGCCATTTTTGACATTACTTCTTGATGGCGTGGGCTTTCCAAATCTTTCTGTGAAAGCACTTCGAATATCTTAGGCTAACACCAGCTCCTATAATTCGTATTATAACGTAATAAAGGCACTGGCTTGGCTGGAAATTGAAAGCATATATCGCATCAAGCTCATTGTAGTGAGCGTGCACCTTATATAGCTTAAAATTAACAGCATCAGTTGAAAGGGCCGATGGCGGAGTGGCATAAACCGCATGAAGCAATTCATGTGACCGTCGGTTCAATACCTGAGTCCACCTGACGAGTTCTAATAGGAACGAAACCGGTCGTGGAAGTGGTATTTTATTCAACTGATTGCAGTTAGCCTATATGCCTTAACATCCATTAATTAATAGTAATATCTTAAACAGGCTAACACCAGCTCCTATAATTCGTATTATAACGTAATAAAGGCACTGGCTTGGCTGGAAATTGAAAGCATATATCGCATCAAGCTCATTGTAGTGAGCGTGCACCTTATATAGCTTAAAATTAACAGCATCAGTTGAAAGGGCCGATGGCGGAGTGGCATAAACCGCATGAAGCAATTCATGTGACCGTCGGTTCAATACCTGAGTCCACCTGACGAGTTCTAATAGGAACGAAACCGGTCGTGGAAGTGGTATTTTATTCAACTGATTGCAGTTAGCCTATATGCCTTAACATCCATTAATTAATAGTAATATCTTAAACAGGCTAACACCAGCTCCTATAATTCGTATTATAACGTAATAAAGGCACTGGCTTGGCTGGAAATTGAAAGCATATATCGCATCAAGCTCATTGTAGTGAGCGTGCACCTTATATAGCTTAAAATTAACAGCATCAGTTGAAAGGGCCGATGGCGGAGTGGCATAAACCGCATGAAGCAATTCATGTGACCGTCGGTTCAATACCTGAGTCCACCTGACGAGTTCTAATAGGAACGAAACCGGTCGTGGAAGTGGTATTTTATTCAACTGATTGCAGTTAGCCTATATGCCTTAACATCCATTAATTAATAGTAATATCTTAAACAGGCTAACACCAGCTCCTATAATTCCATATTCATGTCATTCCTGATGCGGTCGTGAACCCAAACAGCAGCAATTAAGCGCTTCTCAACAGTAAATACACTGATGTCAGTCATGACCTGAAATAACCTAAATAACCTGAAAAAATAAATCAAATAAATTGTTTTAACAACATTAGAATATTAAAACAGTAAATACACTGATGTCAGTCATGACCTGAAATAACCTAAATAACCTGAAAAAATAAATCAAATAAATTGTTTTAACAACATTAGAATATTAAAACAATCATATTTAACAGCATTAAAATATTAAAAATAGAGTGTCCTGGGACTTTTCGGCCACCCTGTAGAATGGATAAAACTTGTGTTAGTTCAAGGTTGCGCATCGCCAGATGCAGTGTTACGTAAGTTGGTTAGAAGCTACCAGTATATACATTATTAGCAAGAAGAGAAAGTCAACCTGTTTATGGCTTCATAAAGAAAAAGAAAAATTGAAGATGAAAATCGTATTTTTCAAGTTGAATGGGAAAAATTATATTTTTTTACTCAGGTGAAAGACAAAGCTGTGTGTTTGATATGTCGTCAATCATCTAACACCCTTGAGTCGTACAATTTGAAACGACATCATGAGCAAAAGCATGATGTGATTGCTAAACTTAATGATTCCGCTCGAAACACCAAGCTGCAGTTGGTTGAATCAAATCTACAAGCCCAGCAAAATGACTTTCAAAAAGCAGCTTCTGAAGATAAGGCAATACTAAATGCAAGTCTGCGAATATCCCATATTATAGCAAAAAAAATGAAGCCATTTTCGGATGGTGAATTTGTAAAAGATTGCCTGCTGACTGCTGTAGAAGAACTTGCCCCAACTAAAGTAAAAGATTTTCGAAAGATAAGTCTTTCCCGTCGAACTATAACCCGAAGAATTGATCTCATATTCAATCAAATTTCCAATACTCTCAAAACTGCATCAAACTCATTCACCTATTTTACATTGGCGTTTGATGAGACGACAGATATTTTGGATACATCACAGCTCTCGATCTTTGTCAGAGGAGTAAATGATGAAATGAAGGTGAATGAAGATTTTTTGGATGTTATTAGTCAGAAAGAAAGAACTACTGGCAGTAAGGTAAAGGATGCCGTTGTGAAATGTGCTGAAGATCACGGACTTGATTTGAAAAATCTTATTGGCATTGCAACTGATGACGCCCCTTCGATGATGGGAAGAAATGCAGCAGCTGTTACTTTGATTCTGTCACACATGGACAGTTTGAAAGAAGGTTCAAGTGCTACAGATGAAATGTTTATTTGCCATTGCTTCCTGCATTTAGAAAACCTTTGCACCCATGTGCTTGATATGTCCCACATAATGAAGGTTGTTGTGACAACTGTTAATGTGATAAAACATAATGCTCTGAAACACCGTCAGTTCCAGCAATATTTGATAGAATTGGAATCTGAATATGGTGATTTATTATATTATGCAAAGGTTCGTTGGTTAAGTAGGGGAAGGTATTT
Source organism: Trididemnum clinides (assembly GCA_963675345.1). NCBI lineage: Eukaryota > Metazoa > Chordata > Ascidiacea > Aplousobranchia > Didemnidae > Trididemnum > Trididemnum clinides. The sequence continues at coordinate 36,080,959 of OY776294.1, read as the reverse complement.
AGAAAGATTTTGGAATTTGAAAGAAGAAGTCGGAAACTTTATGACTAAAAACGGTAGTCCTGTTCCGCAACTAAAAGATGGAAAATGGCTCCTGAATTTGTGCTTTTTGGTCGACATAACAACGAAGTTAAACGAGCTTAATAAAAAGCTTCAAGGAAAGGACAAACTAATTACAGATTTCTATGAAGATGTACAAGCATTCATTACCAAATTAATGTTGTATAAAGACAGCTTGCGTCAAAAAATGCATATCATTTCCCGCTTCTGAACACCTTTAATTGCGAAGAAAAAGATGTTACAAAATACTCCGCTGAAACTGAGAAATTATTACGAGCATTTAGCGAAAGGTTTGAATATCTGAAAAAATATGAAATGTCATTTTATATATTTGCTTGTCCTTTTGATTTTGTGCCCAGACGTACCTGAGTATTTGCAACTAGAGTTGATTGATCTTCAAGTCAATACAGAACGAAAATCGCTATTTTATACTATGGATAAACTGCAGTTTTATAGAGACCATGTTCCGGAAAGTCAATTTCCGAATCTAAAACGACTGGCATTGCGAATTGCGGTGGCAATGGGCACAACGTATGCATGCGAATCATTTTTCTCAAGATTGAAAATTGTAAAGTCGAAAAGCTGAAGTAGACTGAAGGATACTAACATGATGAAGGAAATACTATGCGCAGTTACCAACTTGCCAGTCGACATTAACAAACTTAGCTCTGATATTCAAAAGCAAACGTCACACTGAGAAATCTACAAAATAAACAATTTTTGTGTTTTTGTGTATTTCAACATTAAACAAACGATTCAAGAGAAGAAGTTTATAAGACATGTCGAAAGCAAGTTTTACTAGTTGAGATAACACACCATCGTAACCCATTTCGTTCTTAGACAACCTGCGGCCCTGCAACATATGCCAGACTTTATCTGTGGCCCTGAAAGTCAAAGTGGTTGGACATGGCAGATTTAAAAGCTTAAGCTTTTTCTTTTTGATAGCCATGACAAATGAGTTTAGATACCTTGTATTAGATGACTATCATAACAAAATGTCCCAACATATAAATTGGGTTTTGGCTAGACCCACAAGTTTGCTTAAAAAAAGCTTGTTGCTATTATCATCCTGCATAGCTCGATCTGTTTTGCAGGAGCCTAACAATTTTACTTATTAGCAGGGCAGTTTTACTGACCTCAAACAAGCAATTGACCTTGACATTGACTTGATTGATCTAACCATTAATAAGTTTCACTCAGCATCTAGCCATTAGCCAATCCTAAAATAGGAAAAGAGGACAACAATGCGATAATAGTACATATACTATGCCTGTACTACGCCCACTACGTATGCCAGTACTATGCCTATGTCAACTATTTCCGTTTAACACCGCCTCCTAAATATGCTTGCTTATAGTATCATAGAAAAATATTGATGGCTTTACAGTGATAAGCTATAAGTCAGCAATTGTCAAATGTGATAGATTGACTTACAAACGTCAACTGAAATTTTCAGACCAATCCAGGTGATGACTGAATAGCAAAAAATCAGTTTAAGAAATTGATAGCAGATTGCAATATTAGAAAATTGACCTGATCAAGACCTATGCACTCCTAGTCTTACTAATTAACAGTTTCTCAAAGTGCCTATGTCGTGCTACAAACCATTAGCTTGGAATTCTAAGATTGTGTTTCAGTCGCCATAAAATCAAAATGCTTGTCATAAATAACCCAGAGTGTGGGTCTCGCATATTTAGTTTATATTGCATGTGCCTCTAGTCACTCTAGTGTGAGGTGAATCTCACTATTCCTGCTAAAAGCCAACAAGGATTTTTGACCTTAATCCTGTCTTTCTCACCCGGTCAAACTACAGAGATCATCGAATACAGCGGAAAGGCAAGTGCAGCTGTCAAGTTTGAGAAAATATATGGTAACTATAATAAACTGGTGAGCAAATTTAGCTTTGAAAGTATCGAAAAGTCACCAATCCACTTTTTTTGGAATCGATGGAAAATATACGTGATTTGATCTAACAACACTGAGTCTAAAGAAAAAAAAAGGTTAAGTCTAAAAAAAAACTCAGCACTTATGGAACCACCAGCGCGAAAGCGTCAGGCTGTTGGAGTCAGTGTATCTTCTGTGAAAAGTCTTATTGCTTCTCTTCAGAGCGTCCTCGATCAAGACAGGGTGGACTTCAACACAGTTGCATCTAGTATTTATGATGAGGCTTGTGCAGTAGTTGGCACGAAAGAGCTTTCAGTGCCTCGGGTTGTTGGAATCCAAGTTCATCGTGATGACGTTGAAGCAGAATCGGCCTCACAATAATATCAACGTTCGGTATTCCTCCCATACATTGATGGTCCAAGCAGCTCTCTTCGAGAACGTTTTAATGATAACCCTTCCTTTTGCCTTGCTCTCTATCTTGCCTCCGAACGACCCCACCAACATCAATGACACTGAGAGCTTATTTAAATTCACTTGCTTAATGAAGTGAAGTTGTGGAGAAGTTCTCTGACCCCTCAAGTAAACCAGGAAAGTTTCCCCGAGCTTTTTCTGAACGCCCAAGCTTATCCAAGGGTGCGCAATGTCATCCGGATTATCTTGACACTCTCAGCAACAACCGTTGAGGCTGAAGGGTCATTTTCGTGTATGAGGCAAGTGAAAACTTGGTTACGTTTACCTATGACCTCGGATCGCTTGTCTGATTTGTGCGTGCTTCACTGCCATCACGAAAGAGTACATGAGGAGCAGATCAATCGAATATTGGCAACCATGGCTGGCGAAAAGTGATGACGAATTGATTTCTGATCGTGATTAACTGGAAGTAAAACTCATTCAACTTTGATTTCGACATTCTCGTATGTGCTGACCACTTACTGATGTAGTTACCTGTACTACTGTACGCACTGTATCTTATCGCTTTCTAATTCTCAACAGCAAGTAAAGTGGCGTACGCGTTCATAAAATGACAGATGAGTGTGCCTGGCTCAACAGCTTATTGCGTGACGATTGTTTTATGAAAAATTACATCTAATTGGCCTTTTCAAAGAAAGCGTTAAAATTTTTGCATAATTTCACGGCCAGTTTGCCACTAGGCAGAAATTCTAGAAAATTTATATTTTCATAGATAAATTTATATTTTCATTACGTGAATATGCCGTAGTAAGTAAATGAAAACGTTAAAAGTTTCATTTACATTAAAAGTTTCAAAATTTGGCCCCCTCTAAATTTATTTCTGGCTACGCTCTTGATTGTAAATCTCTTTATCTGTCAAGTCATCGTAAACCATCTTTTTTATTAGCTCTTACCAGAAAAAGACTTCTAGGTCGCCCTAGTAATAAAATTGAATTGTCAATGAAATTGCAACCACATAAACCAACTGAGTTTTCTGAGATGCGCAGCAATTTCTTAACAGATTTTGTTTATAAGACTACTGTAATTTTATACTGAAAGACAAATGAAGCGATGTGCAGTCGTCATTTTACAGTTTAATTGCTTTACTCTTTGGCAAATGGCTCCATGTGTCTGTTGAACCAATCACGCTTTAGGAACGTGCGGTAAAAGCACAAAGTGTGTGCGTTTGTTTATCTCGAGCAATAAAGCTTTGGCGAGTGATAAAAACGAAAAACGTTTTGCGAAAACTGATTTTCGCTGCAAAAAAGAAAATACTCCATTACAAAACCATCGTGTAAGTGAGAGGACTTTTACTTTTTTACATAACAAATTTGTTCGCAGTCTGGAAAACAGGACGGTGACATTACTGAAATAAAATGCAATGCTGGCGACAGCGGTTTAGAGTTAAGGTTAGGAATAAGAATAGATTTAAGATAAAAGTTAGATTGACTGCAAATTTTAGGGATAGTCCGCAGAATTCAGTGGATTTTTGCGTTTTCGCATTGTTACAGTTTGAAACGTTAATTTATAACCCCATGTAATTATTACGTTTTAAATATGTTCAATAAAAGATTTCGTAAGCGCCGATCGAAGTCTGATTATGAAATCTGGCCAGTGGGATGGAAGCAAGAGTTTCCAGACATCGCTTTCAATCCCGCGAAAGATGAAGCTGTTTGCGGGTAAGTTGCAAAATGCCGATCAGCAAGCTGGAAAAAATATATTATTGCCTGAATCACCGCCCGCAAAGAGTTTGTCGAAGCCGATATTTATTAGTCGTGGTTCGTGGAATGTTGCAAAGCTGGCGAACTAGCGAACGTTTGACATTTTTTTCAATCAAAATGCTTGACAAAAGTAAACAATTTTTGAACATGTTGTGAAAAAAATCATTTTTCGTTCCAACAAATGAAAAAAGATAATCACAAATTTTTTACCAACTGAGAGACTAATGAGACTGGCAATTGACACTATCTTTTGGAAAATATTAGATTTTCGTAGCCACTTTGTATGTTTCATTGATCGGGAACGCAAACTCTCTGCGCCTATATACCGCTTGTAGAAACAGCAATGCTCGGGGTAGAACCTTTTTGCATTCAATTAATTTAAATGTATGTAAACCCGCTAGATGTCGCCGTCACCTTTGCATGAGATTTATTTGTACCGAGTTGCTTTAGTCTTCTGCACTATGGCGATGTAGAAGTAAGAGGCTAAACTTTTCTCGAATCGCTGGAACCTTGTAATTTCATTTGATATTTGGTAAGTGGTTAGGGCTAGGTATAATTACTTTAATCTTGTTGGTAGTACAGAGTTTTAATATAGCTATCAACTGCATCTGCATCACACCATTCCACTTTTAAACAAATCTCTGTTTTGGCATAGTTTTACTAAATATTACTCAAGTTTATTCTTAAAGCAATACTGATATTGCAATCTCTGATTCCACGTTAATCAAATACATAAAAGAACTATTGCACAAAGTAGTAGTAGTATTTGTGTTCTGGCCAGATGTACATGTGATACTAATTTTATTCTAGCCAGATGTACTTATGATACTAGTTTTGCTGTGGCTAGGCTGCACATATGCTTTTGCTCTGCTGCTTACGCTTTTGCTATGTGTAATTGTGATGCAGGAGTGGGCAGTTTGGCTGGATGATCACAAGTGATCTTTCACTGTCCTGTTCAAATTTCGTACGTTTATTTGAACAAAATAAATGTTGTTGTTGTTGTTGAAAAAAGCTGTCTGAGCCATAAGCTTTTCGTGACGCTCTCATGAGTGGCAAAATCGCTCCAATGGGGAAGATCGAGAGTGAATAAGTGTTTTATGTAGTTAATTCGGACGTTAGGCAATCAAGACAAGACAATGATAGCGTTAGTATTGTAAAGCGCGCCAAAAAAAAGATTTCGCAATTGCGAAATGCTAAGAGCGTGCAGCAAGAGGCCGAATAAGAACGCCGCGCTTATCGAAGAGTTTGAGACAGGGTTGCCAGGTGGCATCCTAGGATACCAAATAGACCCCAATTTGGTATCCAAGCTGCTTGTTTGGTATCCACTTTTTTTATTTGGTATCCAGCAAAAATTTGGTATCCGCTGCGAATAGATTTGGTATCCAACTACAAATTTGGTATCCTCGGTAAACAGCAACTTTTTATCGAAAAAATGAATGTTTTGAAATTCTTAATGTTCTAAAATTGTTGTTAAACAAGGATCCTCATTAGTGTCTGTTTTTGTGATTTTTTGCTTGATTGGGCACTGACTACTTTGCTTTTCTAATTGCATGATAACTGTACCTACAGTGCATATCACGTGACCAGTCCAGATCTCTGCGATTCATGGTAGGAAATGCAGGAATATCAGCATAGGCCTAATTATGAGCACTAGCGGCTTGTTGCCAGCAGCACAGAGCTACAAAAGCGGTAGTATACTGATGCAGGCTAATGTCTAATCTGTATTGCAGATGTGTACCTGTATCTGTCTTTTGAAATATATAATTTGTGTAACCTAGGTCGGTAGGCGTATGCTTGTAGAGTTGTACCAGTGTACATTCATTCTGTAAGCTCATAAGATGTAGGTCATGCCCAAGTGGAAAGAGTCATTCACAGCAGGGAGGAAGTACCGCCCTGAATGGGAAAAGATGTATCCATGGATTGAAAAATGCAAATCAGACAATGACAAGACTTTTTGCAATATCTGTAAAAAGGAACTACAGCCAAGAAAAGCCACCATTCAAGAGCATAGTACTAGTAAGGACCGTCTATATAAATCAAAGCCTTTCGGATCAAACAATAAAATTGTTTTTGTTCCACAGACTGCAGAATTGTCAAATCAAACTGAACAGGCTATGCAGTTGGCTGTGGCAACATGTTGTCATAATTCAATAGCATCCATAGACCACTTCGGAGAAATAACAAAAAACTTGAAAAGGGAAGCAGTTGGAAAATATCAGGTTGCATCGCACAAAGTGCTCACTGCTAATAAAATCTTTTGTGGCATCTTCTTTGAAAAATGGCACTGTAAGTCGGATTAAAGGAAAGAAGTTTTGCATTTAGCAAATCAATCAACTGATATCAGCTGTGAAAAGCACATCTGTATTTGTGTTAGATTTTTTGATGATACAACTGATCAAACAGGATCTTGCTTCTTGGGATTGATTCCCGTTATGGATGCCACTGGTGAATCATTGTTTAATGCTATTAGTACGCTAGCTGGTGATTTTGGTATGGTTTTAAGTGATTGCATTGGCTTTCCCAGTGCCAGTAATATGATTGGTGAACACAATTCAGTTTGGTGTCATATTCGTAATCTTTCACCTAAATGTGTCAAATTAAAATGCATTTGTCACAGGCTTGCATTGTGTGTTCAAAAGGGTATTGAAAAACTTTCATCAAAACTTGGGTTTTTGTTGACTGAAATTCCTTCTTGGTTTAAAAAAAGCACAGTGCAAAGGATGCAATTCAAAAGTTTGTTTCAACTTACAAATGATGAGAATGAATCTGCAGGAAATGTTTTGTTGCCAAAGCTGTCCCAAACTAGTAAGTAGCAAATTAATGCTGAACTGGAAATAGTTGAAGGCATATTTTGCTTGTGCCAGTCAAAGTGGAAGTCAAGATGTTCGATACAAAGCTTGTATAATATCTGACATGCTACATGATAACATTACATACTTATATTTTCAGTTTGCCATTCGTGTAGTCAGTGAGTTTAAAAGAATTAATGCGTCATTTCAAGCTACTAATGCTGATTCAAAAGGCGAAGAACAGTATCGCAAAATTTTGTTTCATCCTTGGGCTGAGGAAATAAGTATCTTCGCAGGTTGCATTATTACCCAAGACATAGTACAATTTTGGTTTTAAGTATAAAAATTTAAAGAGGCTGTTGGCAATCATGTATGTAGAGAACTTGCACAACATGCATTGACATGTCTGACCACACCAGCAAGCAATGCCGTTGTGGAGAGAATGTTTTCTCGTGTTTCGAATAACAAAAAAAAAACTAGAAATCGATTGAAAGTAGGCATGCTTGATGCAATCATTAGAATAAAAACTGTATTACTCATGGATGACAAATGTTGTACACACTTTAGGACGACACCACAAATGCTGCAAAAATTTAATGTTGGTATGTATAGCATTACTGAAACAGGCTTAGCAGGAGAAGCAGGCTCATCATTAGCATAAATATGTTCAGCAATATTGCCTATTTACTTGTGTTTATTATGTGTAATGTACATGATACTTATTTTGCATCATCAAAATGACTCTAAGTCGGCTGTGATTTGTTTGTACTAAGTCGCGCTTGATTTGTTTTATTTCTGGCAGTGTGACTTTGCTTTTGACTGTGCTTTGTTTTTTTCTCTCTTGTAAGTTGCCGTATGATTTATTGATTTCTCGTTTTAAGCAATTGCTAGTGTGAGGTGTGTTGTTATCGTTGTTGTTTATGTTTTTATGACCAATAACAGGTGACCCTGTGCTTTCTTTTTTAGGTTTTTAAGGGTATAATAAATTAACGCTAATGCTCAATTTGTTTCGTATGGCTAAAAGAAACCACAAAAAATTTGGTATCTCACACTTTATTTTGGCATCCAACTGCTGAAAATTTGGTATCCGGCTACAAAAAAAACCTGGCAACCCTGGTTTGAGAGCGTAAACAAACTATTTCTGTCTGCATAACACCGGGCGCCGGGTTATGCAGACAGAAATAGTTTGTGGAAAGAGCTGCGTGCTGTGGCGAGGATTGAAAGCCGCTTATTGTAATAGTTTAATGCACATTGATCATCTAATGTACATTAATCATCTATGATCATCTAATGAATGATCAATGTGCATTAAACTATTATAATAAGCGGCTTTCAATCCTCGCCACAGCACGCAGCTCTTTCCACCTCAATCTCTTAGAGGCTGCTTATATCAAGACCAGGCGCCCGGTGTTATGCAGACAGAAAGAGTTTGTTTACACTCTCAAACTCTTTCGATAAGCGCGGCGTTCTTATTTGGCCTCTTGCTGCACTTTCTTTAGCATTTTGTTATTACGAAATCTTTCTTTGGCGCGCTTTACAATACTAACGCTATCATTGTCTTGTCTTGATTGCCTAACGTCCGAATTAATTACATAAAACATTTACTCACTCTTGATCTTCCCCATTGGAGCGATTTTGCCACTTATGAGAGCGTCACGAAAAGCTTATGACTCAGACAGCTTTTTTCAAAGCAATATCATAATTACTTTGTGATTTTAGTGTTGTTCTGGTAGCTCTATTGTTCCTTCCTGACCACGTGTATGGCCATTGTGTTAGATAAAGATTTCAATTGTCAAATTAAAAGGCGTGTTGGTCTGTGACCACGTGGTGCCAGTCAATAGAGTTATCAGCGTACATCATTGAACAATTGCCTTTCCTATCGATTGCAAGTTCAGTAAACAGAGATAGCCTCACCCGCTTCAGCTAGATAGACCGCCAAGGGAAGTAACACCGGTATCATGATAACGAATTATAGATTTATTTAATCAGTCCTGTAGCACTCCAATTTCGGCCCCCCCCCAAAGTAAGCGCAAGAGCCCCTGCGCACAGGTCATATCACTTTAGAGGTGTAAAATTCACATTCGCTGCCAAACCACGTAAATCTACGTTTTAACGTTACAACGGCTGAGTGCCAAGCCACGTAGATCTACGTTTTTGGGTTGATCACATCGGTTGAGTGCCAAGCTCCAATCTTTGCTATTGCAAAACCGTAGATCTACGTTGTGAGCTAAAAGTAAATTGCACATGGTCTTCGCGTGTTTCAATGTGATCAGTGAGTCTTAAATCCAATGTTTATTACGAGACAAGCATATAATGGCGAAAACCGCAATTCGCAGTAAAAACGTCTGGCAAGCAACGTTAATGCGAGCAATGAAGCGCCGGCAGCGAATGGGTTAAGAAAATACACCACAATTTGTACACAAGTAAACAGGCTAATGTCAGAATAAAGCATGCCGATACCGAAGGTGCAAGTCATAAAAAATTCGGCACCGATGCCAGAGTTCAGTAGGACATTTATGCAGACACTGCGAAACGAAAGCAATGACACTGAAAAACATGAAAAAGTTATAAAAACACTGTATCATTTAAATAGTCTGGAGCGAACCTTTTTGTTCGCAAATGCTGTTATGACATTGTCATAATCAAGAGATCGGGCGCAGTCATTTTCGATTGACAACATGGCTAATGAAGATAGTCTACTGTCTGTCATAGACGTTCTGTTAAAAGTTTTGATCAGTTTCAATTTGCTGAAGCTTCTTTCAGCGCTGGCAACAGTCAGGGGGCAAGTTAGTAAGATTCGAAGTGCGATGTACACATTCGGATACAATTCAAATAAATGAGTCTTTTGAAGATAGTTCAGAAAGTCTTGAGCCGTATTGAGATTGCGTTTTTTTTGTAAAATTAAAACAAACCGCTGTAGCTCAGCGCTCATTTCATCAGAATCAATGTCACCGAACTTTTTTTGGAACTCTTTACAGCAAGTAAGAAGAGCATTTTCTTGTTGCACAAGCAAAAGTTTGTCTCGTGTGTACAAAAACGAAAAGGCGGAAGAAACCTCACGTAACAAATTAAAGCGCTCCTTTATTGACATAATAGCCTGGTCTACTAATGGATAGAAAAAGTTGCTTTTAAATTTCAGTTCAGGAGTAGCTCGTTGTTCCTCTTCACCTTGGTAATCAAACAATCTTCTTTTCTTTCCACTTCTTGACGGAGGAAAAGAAGGATCAATATCCAATTCCTGTGCTATTTCAACAGCAGATGTTGCGGCACTGTCATAACCCGTTGTGCGATAGTTTTGCAAAAACTTTTCAGTTGCCTGGATTTCCGTTTCCATTGTATGAAGGGAGACTCCATACGATTGAAGAATCTTGCTTGCTTTATTGACTTGGAATAGGATATCATACCAAATAAACACCGACAAAAGAAAACTCCATTTTGATAAATGAGCTATCAACGATTTTGTTTCTGAGGCAGCTCTTCCATCTTTTCTTTCTATGGAAATGGCTTCCAAGTCTTTCAGTGCCAGCAACACCTCTTTTAAATTGTATCGAAGAGGTTTGATGCATTTAATTCTGCTTTCCCAACGAGTATCAGATTGTGACTTTATGGACAGCTCCACATGTTTCTTCAAAATTTCCCAACGCTGAGCAGAGGAAGAAAACAGCACATACAACCTTGTAAGTACTCCAAAAAATCTCAATGCTTCCGTCGATGAATTACCACTGTCAACAACAACTAAGTTAAGGGTGTGGTTTGCACAGGGCACGTAAACAGCTTTGGGATTGATGTCTAGCATTCTTGCTTGGACCCCAGAATGTTTTCCTTTCATGTTAGCACCATTATCATATGACTGACTTCGACAATCAGACAATTCGAGTTGCAGTTCGGTCGCTTTTTCTAAGAAAGCGTCCAACAAGCCTTTCCCAGTAGTACATTCACTTATTCTCAAGTAGCCAAAAAATGTTTCTTTAACAACAGCAGCTTCTTCATTACATAGTACATAACGGAGAATGACAGACATTTGTTCATGATGTGACATATCTGGAGTGCAGTCCAAAATTATAGAAAAATATTTTGCCAATTTCAATTGCTGTAAATTTTCTTTTTCAACTTCTGTCGCTAGCAATTCAATTAGTTCATTTTGTATGGTAGGACTCAAATAGTGATCTTTAGTGTTTTTATTCTTGATTCTGTCTTGAAGCTCTTTTAGGATCGGATGTCTTCTTGCCAAAAGCTCAAATATACCCAGAAAATTTCCATTGTGAGGAGATCCTAAGACTTCTTCAGATCCTCTAAAAGCAAGATTCCTTTCCGATAGAAACAAGGCTAAAACATTTCTCCAAAAACGTCTTTCATTGAAAAAAATATTCATCTCGCGTTTGTCGATAGTGGATCAATTTCTTATCCCTTCAGCTAGCAACATCCATTGACTGCAGCATTCTTGGTGGGAAATGCCGTTTTCATGGTCTTTCAGTTTTTTCGAAAAACCCTCCCATGTATTTATACCACTACAAAAGGGGCTTAGTGTTTTTCCAAATAGCTTACAACAAAAGCAAAAAACTTGATCTGATTCCCCAGAATAAACTAGCCACGACCGTGAAACACTTTCACCATTAGGTAACACACGTTTATAATGGTTGGAGGAAAAACGTCGCCTTGGAGTTGTGTTATTATATGGAAAATTCATTATTAGTTGATGTGGTCCACGCTTTACTATATCACATCGTTGAGCATCAGAAATACTTTCAGGCCATTTACATGGGTCATCAGGGATAGGGGTAAATTGAGATTCAGTTATTTTTGATATTGAAGGTTGCGTATTGGCAGGTAAATCACAACTTACATTTTCTGGAAATTCACAATCACTTTGATGCTGATCGTCATAGTCTTCTTTTTCTTGTACACTATAGTTTTCTTCATCCCTCTCGGTACTAGTGCCAGGTCTACTCTGCTCAGTAATCTTGAAAAAATCTGTCATCTTGGGCAATTTCGCTACAGCATCTCGAGCAGTGGCTGCTTCTTTTCTCTTTTGAGCACCACTTTTTGAACGTTTCATTCTATACAATGTCAATAAAATACTTTATCTGCACTCTGCAGTGTATATATATTGTCCCGGTATTTCTAGCCAAACAGAATTCCAGACCATTCTATGATTGTTGCGTAACAACGGCATTGTTACGTCAATCGAATATTCAAGATTCTACCAGAAAATCAATCGAAATATTCTAGATTCTGCGAGATAAAATGACGTTGCATTCACTTATGATGTCACAAGCCAATTTCTTCCTACAGTTTAAATCGGTTGTAAACAAGTCTGCTGAACTGAAAATAGTCACGTAGCCAAAAAGCAATTTCAGACTAACTTGGGCCCCCCCCAATTGGGGGGTTTGGGGGGCGGCTGCTACGTCTCTGTATTTAATCTTTGTGTAACAATAATAATCTCGAGAATATTCATGTCATTATCCCGTGTCGACGTAGAAGTACGGCCACGAGCAAGAACAGAAAATTTGTTATCATTATATTCATGTGCACATGTAGGGTTTTGTAAAAGATGTTGTCCTGTAGCAGAAAAGAAAGTTTCAGCTTTAAAGCTTCTGATTGGCTAGCAAGAGCGGGCCAACGTGCTTCGGTCCTGAGAAATATGCTTCTGGAGAATGGTTTTGGGCACGTGCTTCTTAATCCTCTGTTGTAGCTTTTGAGAAATACGACCCACGTACCGACTATCGCAGTGGCACAAAAATTGATAAACAAAAATTGTTTACCAACTGCGATAGTCGGTACGTGGGTCGTATTTCTCAAAAGCTACAACAAAGGATTAAGCAGTGGCACAAAAATCGGTAAACAATTTTTGTTTATCAATTTTTGTGCCACTGCGATAGTCGGTACGTGGGTCGTATTTCTCAAAAGCTACAACAGAGGATTAAGAAGCACGTGCCCAAAACCATTCTCCAGAAGCATATTTCTCAGGACCGAAGCACGTTGGCCCGCTCTTGCTAGCCAATCAGAAGCTTTAAAGCTGAAACTTTCTTTTCTGCTACAGGACAACATCTTTTACAAAACCCTACATGTGCACATGAATATAATGATAACAAATTTTCTGTTCTTGCTCGTGGCCGTACTTCTTTTCATCTTTCCACTCTTGAATCCACGTACATCAAGACATCCAAACCAAATTTATGCAAGCAAAAGGAATTTGTTTATGGTCTAAAAATTACACGTTAGTTTCCGCTCCTTCTAGTGGTCGCTTCTTTTACTAATCACGATATAGCTTTTTTTCTTTTTCGTTAGTTGTGTCGGTATATAAGTGACTGACTTCACCTTTTCACTCTATTTCTGACGGATTATTTTAAAAAGTGTCAGACGAAAAGCTTCGAGAATGAATACTATACTTTCTCCAAGCACTACTCGAAGGAAGGGGGACTATCGGCTGCTACAAGAGTGGTGTCGGTGATTGTGTGCGTGCAATAGTTTATGCATTTATAGAGTTGTGTTGTTTAAGAGTGGACTGGCAACCTAGCTTCTCAAGCGTAAGTCCTTAGGCCGAAGGATAGGGCACAGAAGGTAGTCGTTGAACTCCACCGAGCGGATTTTCAAGTCGCAGAATCGTCACCTGCCGATCATTAAGGTACGGGGCGGGTGACTTAACCGTATTCGGCGACCCTTTGTTATATACACAAAAAGTTTTAATTAGGACAATTAGATTGGAAAAACCTAAGCAGTTAAAATTTGCGCAAGGAACTTAGGCCCATATGAGGTACACCAATCATAAACTGCAGATCTTGTAATCTATGTTTTATGAATAATAATCCTCGCTTTTACAAAAACTACGCAAAGATTTTTAAATTTCTTATCATACAATGACAGAATTTTATAGATGAATTAAATGAGTGAATGACGCGAGCTAACAAAATGCTTATCACATTTACACCTAAATTAGCTCGCTTAATCAAAATCTGTTCCTGAAGTCATTTACCGAGGCAGCTGTTTACTCTTTGATATTATGTACGCGACCAATGATGGTTTCAAAACCACCAGAATACGCCTTAATGGATTGCTATTCTGAGAAAAGTATGTACCGTATTTGCCGGACTATAAACCGCACCAGATTATAAGCCGCACCTCACCAATTTTTCCCAGAAAAAAACGCACCGCGGTATAAGCCGCACCGGACTATAAGCCGCATTTTTAAAACTACAGAAATATTCAAGCATTTTATAACTTGTTATGAAAATTATGACGAAACAAGACTATCTATTAGCAAATGGAAACTTACCGGTAAAACATAAATTGAATGGACTGGTGTTCCTAGCCATTACTAGATTCAGGTTTTTTAAAATTTTCTGGTTTTAAAAAATAGATTCAGGTTTTTAAAAATTTTCTGGTTTTAAAGTTAACTTATAAGCCGCACCTGACTACAAGCCGCACCCCTTAAATTAAAACACATTTTAAGTTTTTAAGTGCGGCTTATAGTCCGGCAAATACGGTAATCAACATCACGCTTGAAGTATCGTCAAGTATTCGCTTGGTTACTTTATCAATTTTTTTTCTCTACATTTAGACAGGTCTTGTTTCCGGACTAAAGTGAGCAGGAAATCGTGACCGTTTCTTATGCTTGATTATTTCGTTATTACTTATTTGTGCGAAAAAATATTTACAAACAAAATAACTAACTTAATTACACAATGTACTTTTACAGTAATTGCAAAAGCAGCATCTTGAAGGAGGTGAGAGAATCAATATGGACGAAAGAGAAGAAAGGTGCGGAAAGAGGCGGGTAGAGGAAGGCTGACGTATTAAGTCACATTAACCCGCATAAAAAGTGAAAAACAAGGCAAAAGAGCAGCATGTATTTATTTTTGAAAAAGTCAAATATAAATTGTTCATTTGTATACACTAGCGTACCGAGGGGGAAGGCCACTGTACCATGGCACCCCTCAGACCCAAAGATGATAAATGTAAAGCAAAACCAAGTGGTTTTAGCAAAAGCAAAGCTGGTTTTTCGCGAGTATGCGGGGTTCGCCTAGATTTAGATTTTTTGTGCCTTCGGCACTCCCGAAAAAGTTGATTTGTGACGTCACACGACGGTGATGAAACTTTAGCCCTCCCCTCGGAAACTTTCTGCGTACGCTTCTGTTTGTATGCCACAGAGAACAAACGGAGTCTGTTTTGATTGGGAGGTGGGTCCGGGCAGAAAAGGCAGCTGAGAAAAATCAGGCTGCGGAGAATGAGGATGATGGTTCATCTGGCCTTAAACGATGGTGAAATAAGTTAAAAACAATATAATGCATATCATAATATGATAAGAATGTAAGCTTAATGTGGCAACAAACTGTTAACATGTATTCTATATGAACAAAAACAGTTAAAAAGATAACTCGGTGCTACTATAGCGTGAGGTCTACCACTAAATTATTTATCCTTCACCCCTCTATAGCTACACACTTACTACTATAGCTATAATAATTCCAAACACCACACATACATTTCCACACACAAAGGTAAAATTATTCCAACGATACACACTTTGTACATCTTCTAAGAATGACACATATAAATCATTGTTTAGGGTTAGGGTAAGGGCTGTGGTTCTTATCCTAACCCAAACCTCACGCGGTTTGCATCTCGGTAGGTGCGAGCCTCACCTTGCATCTTGGTAGGTGCGAGCCTCACCTTGCATCTCGGTAGGTGCGAGCTTCACCCTGCATCTCGGTAGGTGCGAGCCTCACCCTGCATCTCGGTAGGTGCGAGCTTCACCTTGCATCTCGGTAGGTGCGAGCCTCACCTTGCATCTCGGTAGGTGCGAGCCTCACCTTGCATCTCGGTAGGTGCGAGCCTCACCTTGCATCTCGGTAGGTGCGAGCCTCACCTTGCATCTCGGTAGGTGCGAGCCTCACCTTGCATCTCGGTAGGTGCGAGCCTCACCTTGCATCTCGGTAGGTGCGAGCCTCACCCTGCATCTCGGTAGGTGCGAGCCTCACCTTGCATCTCGGTAGGTGCGAGCCTCACCTTGCATCTCGGTAGGTGCGAGCCTCACCTTGCATCTCGGTAGGTGCGAGCCTCACCTTGCATCTCGGTAGGTGCGAGCCTCACCTTGCATCTCGGTAGGTGCGAGCCTCACCTTGCATCTCGGTAGGTGCGAGCCTCACCTTGCATCTCGGTAGGTGCGAGCCTCACCTTGCATCTCGGTAGGTGCGAGCCTCACCTTGCATCTCGGTAGGTGCGAGCCTCACCCTGCATCTCGGTAGGTGCGAGCCTCACCTTGCATCTCGGTAGGTGCGAGCCTCACCCTGCATCTCGGTAGGTGCGAGCCTCACCTTGCATCTCGGTAGGTGCGAGCCTCACCTTGCATCTCGGTAGGTGCGAGCCTCACCTTGCATCTCGGTAGGTGCGAGCCTCACCTTGCATCTCGGTAGGTGCGAGCCTCACCTTGCATCTCGGTAGGTGCGAGCCTCACCTTGCATCTCGGTAGGTGCGAGCCTCACCTTGCATCTCGGTAGGTGCGAGCCTCACCTTGCATCTCGGTAGGTGCGAGCCTCACCCTGCATCTCGGTAGGTGCGAGCCTCACCCTGCATCTCGATAGGTGAATTATGTCGGTAGACCTCACGCTATAGTAGCACCGATAATTCTTCGTCATACAAAAAATTAAAAATTTTGGAACAAAGAGGAACTGGTAGGCTGTGGTGTAGTAAAAGAAGTTGAAATTAATTTTCGCACCACGAGTATTATTGAAGGTATTATACATGTATGTGCATAGAACTTGCTATCTTAGAATATTTTTAATTTGCGAATAACGCACTGAATTTTTTGTATTGTTTAGAAAGAAATTCCTTTTCTAATAGGACAGCATTACGTTGTACACAGGCACGTTCTTAATTGCTGTTGTGGACGCCTATGAAAGAGATGAAAAGTTTAAAAGACTTGACCATTTTCTTTCTTTAGTCTATAGTTTTTTGCAAAGTGACTTTTGCTACAATTAGTTATGCTAGAAAAAGCACTACCATTATCTGATTCGGATCGACAAATCTAAAACGTAACAATAAAGTGGCATTAAAATACAGTAGTAAAGCGACTTTATGCAATCGAGGCAAGTCAAAAGAATCAAAATAACCTTTATTTCAAAAGAGATTATTCGCTCAGGATATCAGTAAAAACTGAAGTGGCATCGGATTGTCACAGACAAAATCCTTTCACAAACTGTTTCTCGCCCTGATTAAACTGCAGGGCCTCTTTCTATTTGAACAAGCTGCTAGAGACCTATTGTTATAATTAACGCCTTTTGTGTTATAAACAACACTAAGACAAAAGATCTAGGACAACCATTCTCTATGAAGTTTTCTTTTGTCTATTTCCACGTGCTCGCGTGAGAATGTCGTAAATTTGCAGCACTATAAAACCGCGGCACTCAAGTTATTTGGCATTTTTTTCAAAATCAAAATACGGATGAAGCATAATCTCTGCTATAAAGTTGAATCGTTTCGGAAAGTCCTATACAGTCAGTAAGTGTATAGATTATAAGCTATTGTAATTTATTATAGTATTAACTACGAGTGCTCATAATTCTCTTACAATTATAATTATTTATCGTTGTACATTAATGCCATCGCTATTTGATCTTTCTATTCTTCTATGTTTTGTGTCCAATTTAAAGAGTGAGGTTTGGCTATTTGCTTATACGAGAATTCGTACAATAGAATTCGTCTTCGTTTAATTCGTCAGTTTGCTTAATTCGTCACATTTTCGTCAGTCCCAGCAGAATTCTTATCTTTTAAGTGCATTCCAATTCGTCTAATTCGCCATCGTCTAATTCGTCACCTATTTATATCCCCGAAAAACCTTTTGTTCGACTTATTCGTCATTTGCAGATTCCATTCAATGTTTAAGCGGTATTCACAGCTTTGTTGGTTACTGCAGGATAGATGAATTCACGCGGTCTTAGTGGTTATTTCAACACGCGTGAGATCTCAAACAAACAAACGGTCCTTATCGGATTAGATCTCATTATTTTCTTTGTACTGCATGATTTGTGTTCCGTTTAAGTGCGTTGTATTCAATAATAAACTTAACGAACTGCGTTAACAACAAAACAAGCCCCTTGTATACAAGCCATTGTAGAGTTTTTACCTGTTTGAATAATTAGTCAGTTTGCCTAATTCGTCACTTTTTTCTAATCCCCTTGAGGTGACGAATTAGGCGAATTCTACTGTAATTGTTAAATTATTCTAGAAAACCTATCGCAGTATCGACGCCATTCGTGTATGATCGATCAGATTTGTTGTCTTGGAATTACATTTGATTCTATCATCGAGAGTGCCCTTTGATACTGCGATTGAGTTTGCGTTGTGCGCTAAGACCTTCCTGCAAACCGTGTGACTGGGATAGCAGCAGTCATAGAGATGTAGCCTGGGTACACGTGTTTTTTTGCTTTCTGTCACAAATTGCTAATTATAGATTATTTAATTTTTTCACTTTTTATGTCATCAATTAGAAGACAAGGCCTGGAAGCGGTGCTGGCTGTGACCAAGGAAAAGTTTTAAAGACCACTGCTGTTTTCTCAACCCGCTAGTTATCGAGAGGAATAGCAGCGAGAACTATCTGTAGCTGTTACTTTACCTTATAATGTATTTAGCATCCCCATGCTCGTAAACTCATCCGTGTAAACTTGAGAAACGACGAAGAGTGAGGTCATTGTCAAAGAACGTAGACTCTTTCGGTGATTCAGCTGATTATAATCGTGAAGCTGCTCCCTTAGCATGTCGTAAGAGGCGACCAACCGGTATCCACCAATGGCAGTCCGTATTTTTGGTGGTGGGCTGCCAGTCTTTGTATTATTCATAACTGGCTTGAAATGGACTGCCGCTTTTACAGAGCCTGATATTGATTAGGTTTACGGTGTGATCTGAATTACCGCTTCATGCCGTGCCTCCATCCCAAGGAAGAGGAGGGGTAAACACAACAACAACGTAAGAGTCATTTCAGTTTTTTAATTGAGATTGAGATAACTGTGTTACTCAGGATATTGCCGGTAGTTTTTAACACATTTTCTTGTACTGTAAGAAGTGGCAATTGATTTACTGCTTTGGACAGCTAAACTTTTTTGACGAATGATAATCTAAAAAACAAAGGCGTACCAAAAAGTCAGATTTTCACGACCATAATAATATGATTTGTTTCAAATTTGTACCGAACGGTTTTTTGCTGATTCACACGAATCACCAGTGTGGTGCTTGATGGCTTTTTTCTTGATTGAATATGATTACGTCATCAATGTTATATATTTGCTTAGTGTTGTTGATTGTGATCATGAATGGTTTACCACCCGATTTCTTATTTGCAGAAACTTCTTGCTGTTGCACTTTCTGCGAGTGATATTTATTGATGTCGACAGACTGAATGTGTTTCTTCAAGGCAAATTTATCAGCCCCCACAATGTAAAGCTGCAGTTGAAGCGGTATGACATCAATAAAATATGGCTAGTTCTTAATGAAACCGTTTTGTTGGGCAGAATTTTGTTTTGTTTTTGTTTTTCGTTTTATTTGCCATATTTATCCTCCATTCACGAGAAAGCGAATCGTATCGCTATACCTTGGACGGGAAGTCCGCACTCGCTTGGGAGTTGCCTTTTTCGAGGTTTATGGATCACCTGTCTTCCACGTAAAGGTGGGGCATCCCGTTAAGTGCCTTGCCCAAGGACGCAACAAGCGAACTTGCCGGCTTGTTCTCCACAACCTCTCCAAAATACCGAACGCCAAGCAGGGAAGCTGCGGATACCATTTTTTAAAGTCTTTTGGTATGACTCAACAAGGGGGAATGAACCCCTGGTCTACCGACTGCGAAGCGGACGCTCTAACCACTACACCATCGGGTCGGTTTTATCTATTCATCAATCTTCGATTTGAAAAGCTTAATTTTCAAAGTGGTTATTGGTCAAAATTTTGCAAAAAGTAGATTATTTTAGAAGAATTTTTGATGTTGCTTCATGAAAAAATTTTTTTTATAACATCTGTAAATCAATTTTATCTCCAGCAACTACAACCTAGTGTGCCATGATTGTTAATCAGATACACAATTTAAATTTTTTTAAGAAAAAATCTCCATGAAAATACCTACAAATCTTTACATAAAGCTAAGGTATCTTTTTAACGCGGCAACCATTCATTAGATTTGCAATGCCTCATCAAGCTCCTATCTTTCCTCTCTCGGCCAAGTGATATGGGAACGAACGTTCATAAAGCTCTGTCAAACCTCAAGGCCGGACGGCTTGATTTAGTTCCAGCTGGTCGGCAGTTATGGTCTGGAGGAATGTTGATAACAGCAGAAAAAGTAGTCCAAGTTTACAGAATCTGCCTTGGCGTTTGTAAGTGATCGCAAGCGGCGCAAGTAAATTTGCTAACGATATCAAGCTTTAAGCAGACAAAAGTTTCCATAATTTGTTTTACTAGGTACACCAAAAGCAACACTATCAAATTTTTACAGCCAAAGCCTGCCGTATGTACAACTGTAGACACTCTTTGCTTTACATAACAATTGTTTGATGTAGCAATTATATTCTTGCTGAAAAAAGAACTACACTGTCAGTTTTAAGTTCGCTTTTGGTCGCAGTTACCAACTGCGCTGAAGAGAGCTGATTGATTGGGTGAAACAATATATTTGTCTGCAGTCGCGATCACGGTACGTCGCCAGATTTTAGAAAACGTTTTATTTAGTTACTGTTTTCAGCGATTCAGTACCGTGAGCTGCAACTTCAAAAAAAGCTACGGAGACTAAACCGGCGAAACTTTTGCATTAATGGCCGAACACCTTATAAATTCATGCAAAGCCAGATTTCCTGAAAAAGAAGGAAAAACTTTGTGGTCTCAGATGTGTACCTTTTGCAGAAAAAGTAGGCCACGTAGTTTCTGGAAAGTATTCTGCGCATTACTTGTAACGTCTTTAGTAGGTTTGGCTTAGTTTTATTTTTTCGTACCACCCATTTAAAAAAAATGGAGACACGAAAAAAATTTTATCTTTAAAAAACGAAAATTTGGTGGGAAGTATAATGCATCACCGCCGTTAGACAAACTTATTATAGTTTTAAGCTAACGTACAATCAAATGTAGATCCGGAAGTACAACGCGCGTAATGATGAAACTTTGCACGATTGATCACTGCTGTGAGGTAAGTGTCTCAAAAAAGCATGAAATGATCATGAAAGAAAATTTTTACATCGTTATTAAACACCACTCGAAATGTGACTGCGACCGTCTGGCAGCCCTGGAAGGGACTCTAGCTATCAGCAGATCAAACCACCGTAACTAAGAGCTTAAGAATTGTATTTTTACTCTGAAAAAAAACTGATATTGCGAAGGGGTTAATTCTCAGAATAAAATAAGCAACTTTTTCTTTAGTGGACCAATCAAAAGTTTTGAATATCCTTACCCGTGGCTTTACAGAATTTATTCAATAAGTCATCGATAACGTCTTAAATTATTAAGTAAACTTTAATATTAGTCGTAGATTTTTTTTGAACTGCAGAGAGCTTCATCATATTTTTGCCAGTGAATGTCTTTTTGAAAAGAAGACATTTGATTTAAGCCTGATTGTTTGTTCAAAATAAATGCAAAATTTCTTTATCCGTAATTAAAACAATTTTTATGTAAATGCTGTGCAACATTTTTGTACAGAAACCAACAACTGCTTTGCCCATCTCCCCCTGCCAAAAGATTTAATTAGTAAATGGATATACGAAAAGCACGAAATTCATAATCTCGGACATTCCAGCATGGAAACGGTAGAAAATACCGATCTTATTGCTCGAACTTGGGCTTGGTTCTAATGTGCAAGATTATCCATCAGGCAACGTAGATTTAATTTGTCTAGCTAATAAACAAACCTTATTCCAAAAACACTACACAAAGTGAAAGGTTTTGTCCTATGTTTAGGTATGCAAGACCCTCATGTACTGAAGCAATCACGCCTTTGCTGTACTAGCAAATATTGCTCGAGTTTTTGCAGCGTCTAGTGCTGGAACGGAACGAGGATTTTCTTTTGTGAATGACAAAATAAGCCCTGAGCAAGTTGCATTCGACTTCATAAGAGTGTAATCAATTGCGTTACAAGCTAAATAATGAAAGAAGATTAAGAGAACATTTTTTGCATTCATTAAGCATTTCCAGACGCCTATTTTTAAAGGAGTAGTTTTGGAATTCTATTCAGGCTTTTCATTTGCCTTGATTTTTAAACCAAATTAAAGTCTACGTTTAACATTAATGTTTTATTGTTATAGTCTACTGTAGCGAATTTTATTATTATAGTCTACCGAAATTTGAAGTTGAAGATGTTTTGAAGATGAAGATGAAAGTTGTGTAGAGGCGCGTCCTCTGAATGGCGATAGAGGAAGCCTCTTGTTTGGGATTGTGCCGAATAAGGAAAACGACAAAACGTAACTCCGCAATAAAAAATTTATGCTAGCTTTTGATAGCACTAAACTTTCTAACGCCGTTTTCACAACTCATAGCAATTAGGCGTAGACCTGGCATTTTTAGTTATGAACGTAATAGGGATATTGGTCATGTACGAATGTAATTATGTACGTTTTAGGCTAAATATTTTTAGTGATGTACGTAGTCTATTCATGTAAATAAGGGAGTAGGTTTTGTCTGCACGTAATTGGAAAAAACATTTCTTTTTCTAATTTAAAGCTCAAAACTCCAGAGTGAAAGTACATTTTTATCTGGACAGAAATAAAGATTTTCATCTTTACGTTTCAAAATTTTTAATCTTTGTGCTGTAAGTACTGTACATTTTTTGTTATATCATTTTTGTTATATCACGTTATGCACTTTTTAAGCAGTTTATGGTAAAATTATGAAATCTTTGTGACCGACATTTAAGCTGGTTACTTTCAAGTACCGATACGTTATTTAGTAATTCACTTGTGGTGCGCTGAAAGAGGTAATTTTATCTTCACACAAGATTGTCAGTTTTCCCTCGCTTGAATCCAGTATTGAATTAAGTTGAATTAGGCCTAAGATGAGAAAAAATGTCTGAAAATTTACGCTTGTGCTGCCGCTTATTTCAAAAATATTCATAACACCTACTGGTGGAAGGGATACAAAAGTTGAAACAACATATTTTTTTACTACTCAGCATGCCAGTTTTGCCCAATATAGGTCGACTCAAAAGGAAAATTTTTGGCTTTCTACTCACAGAAGTCTCCCACATTAGAAGAACATTTACAAGACAGGTTTATAGCAGCGTTTCTCAACGTGGGTCTGAGGAAATTTGAAATGGGCCCGGAGTTTTCATTGGTCCTTGAATGGCCCCCCAAGGAAAATGTATGGTAGAAAAAATTCTTTGAATTTTTTACTGATGTAAATTTATGAAATCACTGCAGTCTAACTCCAGTGACCTTAAAGTTCAAGGGAATACAATATAGAATTTTTTTTTAATCGAAAGACTTCCTGCTAGATTACAATCAAAAAGTTATTTGCTTGATTTTTAAAGAAAAATATTTGAAAAGCATTTCATTAAAATCAAAGTTAATAATAAATGTGAATCTCTTCTTGTAATTGTTTTCAAATTGATTTGAAACATTTTGTTCAATTATATTGTCTCATTTAAATTTGAATATTGTTTATTTCTGAAGTTGTAATATTATGATATGAAGATACGCCTGTTGTCGATATACGTGTAATCGTGGCCTTTTTCTTTATGCGAAGATTTTGTTTATTTGCTTTTTTAGAATAGCATTTCAGAATAGATTTTTTTTGTGTGCCAGCGATGTGGTTTGGCAACATGGTGACGTACTTTTTTCTTCGTTCGAAGTTCACAAAGCACATGCTTGTAAGAACATGCTTTGATGTTAAAGTGTATCAATTTTGATCGATAATTTGTATAATAGTTAAGCAGCTTTCGCCATTGTATTTGTTCAGTTAGTTAATGAAAAATAATTCTATTTGACATAAAGTGAAACTTAATCCCAAATTAATTAAACTATTATACTTTCTTAATATGCTGATAATTAATACTTGCTTTTAGACCGTAACATGCCAGTGTATAACACCGTACCAAATACGATATCGTATTTGCTGCGTAACAGATAATAAACTGTGTAGGTTAGTCTCTGCTGTGTTAAAGAAGTTATAGCTAGCTCCATACCCCCGTCGGTTGATTTTGGTCAAATAGAAGTAGGGAGACTAGGTTGGTGCGTCTTGATTGCATACTAGTAGGAGATCTCTCTTATTTTCCCTTTTCAACACCATGTAGTAAGTTATGTTAAGGCTATTGCATTTTATTGACAAGCTGACAAATGTCTTTTTCTAAAAATCAATAATTAATTTTTTTTATATTATTGGGCTAAAGTGTCCAAATTCTGAATTCCTCAGGAATTTTAATGTTGTGCTACAGTCTTGTTACAAAAAGATTGTGTGATTATTGCTTATGACATAACAAAATAAATGGTTTAATTTTTTTAATGATAAATGCATGTATTGTAATTTTATTAGGATAATTGCTAACGTTTCTTTTAATTTCTTTTTAACTCTCTGACTTTCCTAAATGGCATCATCAAGTTTCAAGAAAAGGAAGACTACACGCAATTGCCAGCAGGATTTTTTAGAACTAGGCTTACATCCACCAAGTGCTGATTCTGAGAAGCGTAAATATGTGGACTGTGGGTTAATATGATTCCATTAAGAAATCAAAATTATTCGCTCATCAACAACTGAAGCACCCTTGTTCTGTAGGGGAGAATCGCAGCTATTTCGAGAAAAAAGTGGAGTTACCAAAAATATGCTTTAAAACCTTTAGATTTTTTGTGGAAAAAAAGGAAGTGAAAACAAATAGGAAGACATAAAAAGCCAGTTATGCAGTAATAAGTGTAATGGTTGTTAAAAAAAAAAATTAGGTGGGTAAGCCTCACACAATCGCAGAACGTCTGGTGAAGCCAGCAATGCTGTTTTATGCTAAAGAATTGCCAGAACAAGCTGCCAACATTTTACAGGAAATCCCCTTGTCAAATGACGCAGTGAAGAGAAGGTAGGATGAAATGGCGGGAAACCTCGAGAAACAGCTGGTGGAAAAATTAAAAGTTTCAAAGTTTTCACTACAAAACAATTAATCTATCTTATTACTCGTCTATGTTTGATATATTGATGCAATGGCAATTCATAAAGAAATGTTATTCATGAAGATGCTGATCAGCACAGGAAGCGAGACCATATATGCGGCTGTTTATGACTATCTGCACAAAAATGGGACTCCTATGTCAAATCTGTTGCAAATTGCAACAGACGGTGTCAGCACTATGACCGACAAGCATAATGGCTTTGTTGCAAAATTAAATGGACATGATTCTTATCTTTGTTCATCACATGAAAACACAGGCTTGTAGCAAGAAATAGAAAAGTAAAGCCGAGACTTTATTTTCAGCGATAAATAACGCTAATACAAAAGCAGGGATTTTCTACCTGGCTGACTTTTTTGCGCATGTTAACGAAGTCAATAAGATACGGCAAGGGTAAAACGCTAATCGAGTAGATTGTGCTGAAAAAGTTCGCTTTTTTTTTGAACAAAGTCTCTAGAAGATGCATCTACAAAAGAATGAATTTGCTTATTTTTGTAATTTGGCCAAAACTGCTCCAAGTCGAGAAGTAATTACAAATAGCATTGACCACTTGCAAAGCTTAAGGGAAGATATGACCAGAAGATTTAAAGATATCATCAAAATGAGTCCAATAACTACTGCATGTGGACATTTTGGATAAGGATTGGATAAAGGCACATTTTGACGTCTAAGTCAGGAAGATATTGATCCCATTATAGCTGGAGAACTTCTTGAACTAAATGAGGACAAAGTATTGATGGCAAATATCGAAAGGAATGGCTAAATTGAATGGCTGAAAGTAGTATCATCTTATCCATTGCTCTTTGAAAAAGTAGTTACGTTTTTACTTGGCTTTCCTACAACTTGGTTGGTTGAGGCAGGATTTTCTGCCACAAATTATTCATTCACAAAGAAACGTCATCAATAGCAGATTGAAAAGAGAGGAGATTTACGCTTTAGGTTGAACCAAGGTTTGCAAATTCAACTTGACCAGCTGATAGGTAGAAAGAAGGATTAATTTAGTCATTGACATTTTTACTGCATTTTTTATATTAACAAAAAACATTTCCATGTTACTCGAAATTTTTGTTGAAGGTTATGTCGGCCTAAGATTTTTTTTGACGTTGAAAATGGGTCATAAGGGAAGAAAGATTGAAAACCACTGGTTTAAAGGACCATAACATCGTTGAAACCGATTTTTTATAACAGTTTGCGGAGTATAAAAGCCTGACATAGAAGTGCCGCACTGATACGGTATTGTCGTTTTTTGTAATAAGACAACGTGGACCCACGCAAACCATTAGCCAGGCTAAATTGACCTCAGCCATAATGTTTTCAAACTAAATTGTGAGTAATATGGTATGTATTGCAAACAAATAAGCTTATGGTTAATTTGGTGTTCACTCTGGGCTTTTCTCTACCACTGCCATTTCCAGTTGTAGTTTTCGAAAATATGGCAGGAATATCGTTAAATATTTTTCTTGTTTTTTTCTCTTCACGTTAAAGTGTAATCGCTTTAACTTGTTATTACAAGTACTTATTGTTTTTTTTTCGATCATATCAATCTAAGCATCTGCACAAAACTACGAAAATGCAGAATTGATGACGGAGGATGCATTGGACAGTAAAAGATAAACAACAATCTGAAGTGGCTTCTCCACCAAAAAAGCCGAAAGACGACGAAAAGTCGCCTTAGGTGGGAGTTGATTTTTGAATAAAAATGTGCCTATTTTCAATGTCAAATGGCGTAGTCACGGGACCTTTTGAGTAAACCCCACCTGAACGAGCTATCGACGTCTCTCAGTGGCGTACCTAGAAATTTAATTACCGTTCACAACAAAGATTCACAGGCCCACAAAAAAAAATTGGTACTTACGTATTAACGGGAGGACCTTTAAAAACACGACTCAAAAATTGAAGTAAATTATTTATTGAAACGGTTAAAACAATAAAATAACCCTAACCCTAACCCTAACCCTAACCCTAACCCTAACCTAACCCTGTCAAAAAAAAGAAAAAGTAAAAATCAAAGGTCCTCCCGATAATACGTAAGGACCAAAAAATTTGTCAAAAGGCAAAGGATGTTGAATCGTTTTGGGGTTAAATCGGTGGCGCTGAGTCTGAAAAAGCACTTAGTTTTGCCAAATTGACTCTAGTTTAGGAGATATTTTAATTTTTTTATAATTTTGATTGAGCCCTGTGCATTCTCAAACATGCGAAGCTTCTTTAATGTAATATTACTGGTTTCCCATTTAAAGTTTAGTGTCCATTTACTCCATACAACCTATATGTATATGGATTCGTATAAAAACAAGTCATAATATTAATGATTCATGAAAGTTTGATGCGGTTTAGAGCATTATTTTCAGCTAATAGCTATAAAACTTGGGATTTTCGTTTATATTTTTTCTTAGAGAAGAGTTATCAGTTTTAGTTTATTTGTCCTCCCCTGTGCGATAAAACAATCATGATAAGGCCTAAAAGAAGCATGGTGTGGAAAGCATGTATCATTCAGCAAACTAAAGTGTTAGAATTGGTGGATTTAAGGACATAATAAACGATGAATCGCTGCTTTTTGGCGAACATTTTTATAAGTACTATAAATTTATTTGCAGAAAAATTTAGTACATTCCAGATGAATAGAGATTGTTTATAGACAGCTCCAAACGGAGTTTGAAATGTGTGTAACTTCACAATGGTAACAAGTTGCATGTATTCCAATCAAATCTTCTGTGATGGTTAAAGAACACTATCTGAATGTGAAGATGGTTTTGCAGAAACTGCGCTACAGTGAGCGCAACTGGGCCATATGCATAGACTTTAAAATGGTCAATTTTTTGATAGGACAGCAAGGGGGTACAACAAACATCCTTGTTTTCTCTGTTACTCGGACAGTCGCACTACTGAACAGCACTGGGTAAAGAAGGATTGGCCGGCACGATAAGATCTTGCAGTCGGCGATAAAAATATCAAAAATGACCACTGGATAATTGGGATCGCATTATCCTGCCTCCGCTTCTCATAAAGTTGGGTCTGATGAAACAATTTGTAAAGACTCTTGATACAGATGGTGATTGTTTCAATTATATCACCAAAGCCTTTCCTGATCTCAGCATAGAAAAACTTAAAGAAGGAATTTGTGACGGACCCCAAATTCGCAAGCTGATGCTAGATCAAACCTTTAGTGTTCGTATGACAATGATTGAAAAAGCTGCCTGAAGCTCGTATGTCTCAGTGATACGAGAGTTTCTAGGTGACACAAAAGCTAGCAACTACCGGAACCTTGTGGATGTGATGCTCCAAAACTTTCAAGCTTTTGGTGCAAAGATGAACATCAAACTTCACTATCTATTTAGCCATTTCCCAGAGAATCTTGGTGATGTTAGCGAGAAACAAAGGAAAAGGTTTCATCAAGACATTAGAACGATGGAAGAAAGATACCAAGGTTATTCGGACTATCACATTATTACTAGCAGATTATTGCTGAACAATGATCCGTGATTGTACTGAACAAAATCGTAGCCGGAAATCATCTAAGCGAACTTTTCTTGAGAATGAACAGTCAAAATCCAATGTGACATGCTAGTCAATGTTTTTTTTAAGAATTGATTCTATGAACCTCTCCATGTAACTGTTTGTTACTATTGCGGCCCCCATTATGAGTGCTTGACCAATACGGCTCATAATGTTAATGAAAAAAGGCAGTGGAAGACGCCACGTGTTTAGTGAGTTAGATGATTAGCACCACGATTCATCGAATGCAAAAACACTATTTACAAATGCATACACACTATATGAAAGCATCAATGAAATATATACAATGCACAAAGAGCTTGATAGTTGGCGACAGTTACGTACTCGTTTAATACACATGCGGATATATTATGCCTGAATAGGACATTATTACTCATAAAATTTTAGCGGGGTAAGCTTAGATGAACCTCGCTCAACTTCAGTGGCATGATGCACACCTGTTTCCTCGTTTAAAGCCATCATCGTGATAACGGCTCGTCGCACAATTGCCCTGACTCTACGAATCTGGGGTAAAACACGAGCCACCCTTCCTAAACAATAATGACCCCGCTTGGTAATATCATCTGTTCCCCTAACTAGAACCATTTGCCCGACCTAAAGCTTGGTTGTGTGTTTGAACCATTTCTTTCGCCCTTGCAATTGGGGAGGTAAAATTTTATCCAACGTTTCCAAAAGTGTTGGGCTAAAACAGCATTGTACCTGTAGTCAAGGCGCAGGTGGTCTGTTGTGTGTGGGTGCCCAATAGGCAAGGCAGGGTCAAGTGATGGTGTGAGCAGAGAAGAGGAAGTAATAGCGTTATAATCAAGCCGGTCGTCAGATTGTGATATCAATGGGCGATCGTTTACGATTCTGGTGACATTTGAAATGTATGTCTGTAACTCTACAATTGTGGGTTTGCGTTCTGTTGGATAGACTGTGTTTGTGAGTGTGCGCTTAAAGACTTTAATCAATGATTTCCAAGCACCCCCTTGTGAAGGACTGTACGGAGGGATGAATTCCCAAGGCAATGTATTTTTTCTAAAAAACGACTGAAGCTCTTCAGAGTGGAAAAGCTGTGGTAAGACATTAGCTGCTGCCTTGAAGGTTGTACCGTTGTCGGAGTACATCCTGGAAAAGATCCACAAAACGGGAAAAGGCTAAAACAAAACTGCTGAGGTCCATTGACAAAACCAACTCCTCATGAATTGCTCTGGTAGTCATACAAGTAAAAAGTAGACCCCAAGCTTTTTTAACATTTCGGCCTTCCTTGAACATGAATGGTCCAAAATAGTCGCAGCCTGTGTTGGCAAGTGGTTTTTTGTACACAGCCATTCTAAAGGTCGGCAAATCTGCCATTAATTGTCGTAAAGAATGAGCCCTTTTAATGTTACATTGATTGCATCTTCCTGCGTAATGTCTCATCGAAGAAAGCCCCCGAATGATCCAAAACTGACTTCGAGTAAGCATTAACGTGTATTGGATGCCTCCGTGAGCGCATTCGTAATGACATCGTAACACCAATAAGTATGTAAAAGAATGCCGAGAAGGCAAGATTATGGGAAATTTTTCAGCAGCAGGAAGCTCGGATTGGCTCATCCTGTCTTCAATCCGAAGTGTCTCGTCTGGATGTATGTAAAGTCGGAGACAGCGTATGGAACTTACATGTAAGTGTACAAGATGCTTTCGTACTGTATCATTTGCGGTATGAGTGGCAAGCTTATTTATCAAATCTTCCAGAGTATCTGGTGAAAAGTCAGGAAGAGCTTGCATCATTTTCCCAAAGCATTCACGTTGTACATACCGAACTACTCTTTGCATGGCTGCGTTCAGATATGCTGAATTAAGCTTTGGCACTTGAAATGGCTCCTTTTTTACTTTCTGGCGAATATATTCAGAAAAAGCTGCCAGATAAGCAGCACGCTTTTTTAGCGTGTACCAATCAGGTGCCGTTTGTATTAACGTCAATAGATTCATCGCAAGTTAACATTCGTGCTTTCGACGTTGCATTTATGATTGAAATATATTTGTTCTTGGAGTCAAACGTGCTGTGGGAACTTCACAACTCAACAACAGCTTAGCCACAACAATACAGAAACTCGTCTCCTACATTTTTGGTGACCCAACATTCGTGCATTCGACGACGTAAGATGGCAATAAATATTGCCAAAGCGCCATTTTTTTGAATAGTCAAAATATTCCAAAATAACTTAGCTTTTTCGAAAAACTGCAGATTTTTTTGGGTCTATCAGGAAAATTATTCAACTAAAAATGTAATGTAATACATGGCAACCAAATTTTGATCAGCCATTATAAACTAACCCTTAGTTCAAACAAATTAGAGTTACATATTGCTGGAAAGCAAATTTTTTGATGTTTAAATCAACACTGACTGTTATTATGTGCTATTGGACCAACGCCCTTTTGTAACAAGTATTGCTTGACTGAGTTTGTCGGGAGTCGAGCTGTCGCCCTTCGAACAACATCGTTATTGCACGTTTTGTTTGACGCACTTAATTACGTTATCTATTATTTATTTGCCTGACCAAAACACAAAAACGCGTAGCTTTAGGGTTCTAGTAATTATCTATTTAAAGAAAACGAGTTGACATTTGAATTCTATTTTTGGTTTTGATTTGTTGTTGCTAAAGTGTTCGGAGAATAAAAGTTTGGTAAATTCTTTCGTGCTGGTATATTCAAAGTTTTTATCGTTGTTGCTGTCAATAGACTCATTTGGATTTTACTTTTGTCTTTGATTGTAATCGGTTGGATAAACTACACTGCGGAAAAAGTCCTAGCCATCCGTCTGTGACAGGTACATCAGAAAATTCATTCCCGTCGAGAAGTTAGTCCATACCACTACCTTACTATCATGTTCATGCACTAAACTTGCCTGTTTTTACTCAGCTTATCACTTTTTTGGTAGGGAGCAAAAGTTACACTACGGGTATTAAAGCTCAGTTTTTTTAAATATAAAAACTAACTGTAAATGTTCATGTTGTGTATCATCAGAATTGCCTTGAAATACTCTTTAATTTGTAAAAAAACTTGGAAAATCGGTTGAGAAATGAGATCACAAATCAGCTTTTAAGTTAACTGATTTCGTAAAAGGATTTAAATTTTTAAAAATATTACCAAATAATAATTTCTGGTATCAAAAGGCTGTGCCATTATAGAGCTAGTTAAAACGTGCAGAAAAAAACAAAAAGCATTTTAAGAAGGCTCAAAATGCCCAAACAAAGAATCTGTTTTGCATCATTTATTGATCTTAAATTGTTGTAGAGTTCATTTTGTCAAAAGGATCCAGCTAAGATCTCCCAAAAAGCGTTTAATTGCGTTTCTAAGATCATTATTTTTTGAGTAAATTGAGAAAACAAATTTTTCAATTCATTGTTATTCATGATGTCAAGTGATATCCTAAAGAAATAAAATTTGTTGAAGTTCATCAGTCAAGCATTTACTTTCGTTTTCTGTCCAAATCCGTTTTCTTTGGTCCAAAAATGCAATTAAAAAATTATTATGATGTCACCAAATCTTTTATGACACTCACTTCGAGGAGGTGATCAATCGTGCCATGTTTGAAGTTTGTACCCTCAGGCTGTTTCGGACGTGTTAAGTTAAGATAGATGGGCAGACAGATACGCAGACAGAATTGCACTTCACGTATTAGATCTATTATAGTTAAAGATACAATGCCAACGTTTTAAAAAATTGCAACATGTATCCCACTTTTTCATTTTTCTGAACTAAAAATGTATGAGAAAATTATGGAAAAAATTTGTTTTAGGAAGTTCAAAAATTTTTGTGGAAGCTCTCTGGTTGCCTGCGAAATTCGGAATTACTGCAACAGCAGCATTGAAATGATCCGCAATGCTGAGTTGGCGCTAAGAATTACGGTAGATGAGGTTTTATTTGTTAAAGGTAAACGATTTATTGTGCCTTGTCTTGACTGACTAGTAAAAATACTTATGTAGAACAATAGTTGGTGTACTACAAATTTTGTTAAGGGCAAACTAAAATGATTGTGATTCAACACTTGGCTTTGGTTTGTGTAGTTGGTGTTGTAGGATAATTTCCTGTAATTGTGATTGGGATGTTCTGCTTAGGTTTCTGGTTGCAGCAATAGGCCTATCCAGACTGGGTGAGAAATTTTTAGCTTTTCTTTAAATACTCTAAAACGTGTGTGCCACGAGGTAAGTTGTGGCTTGGTTCTGGCAAAAACAAGTGTGGCTAAATGCTGATTTTGGGACTTTAAATGTCACAGATTTGTTTTGTCTGCTTAATGACAAATTAAATTGAGAGCCATTACATTCAGTAGGAAATAAGGTATCATTGTCTTAAGACTGATTTTGCAATACTTTAGTGTGTTAGAGAAGGTGTAAATTTCCAAAAAAGTGGTTAGATTTAAAGGTCAATTGCAAATGTGGCTGATGAAATTAGAATAGTAATAAACTTGTTCAAAATTATTCCATTTTTTTAAATTTAACACAATATACTTCATTTACTTATCTAATATTATGTTGTTGGATCACGATTTTTTAGATTTTTATTGACTTTTGTAGTTCTGCAATTTCCGTACTTCTTTAGTGGGTGGTGTTTTCATATTCCTGTAAGTTTCAAATGTTATCAAAAATTGTTGTTATTCCATATTTTAGAACTAACTTGTAACAGTTCACATTTTAGTGTGAATTTTGTATTCCCTCAAATGCAGATATTTCTATTTTAATGTTGCCTGCAATAGTTTTCAGAGATGTCAGAAAAATATCAATCTAGATACTTTTAGTTCATAAAACTATCATTTCCAATTGTATATATTTTGAAAAATTTGTTATCATTTGCTTGTTACTAAGATATGATAATAGGGAGGGGACAACACTGAAATGCAATCTATTTTATATTAAGTTAATGAATTACAAATCATGTAAGTATGGAACATCATGATAAAACATGGAATGACAAATTTCATTTTAAAATAAAAAATAACTTACTTACGGAAATACAAAACGCTACCAACTACAGAAGTCCAAACATTGCAGAAAAGCAGAAAATCATGGAAGTTGATATAAAAATTATATGTATCCACCCAGTCAGGAATAGGACTTCTAATTACTAGCAGTAAAATTGGGAAACACAAGGCAATAAAACAATTTAGTTCCGTATCTGTTTGTGATTTTCAAAGTTTAGTTGGTGTTTTTTATTATTTTTGTAGGAATTTCTGCAGTGTTGTATTTTAGTGTAGCCCAAATGAAAGCTCTTTAATTGTTTCATGTCTGCTATATCCCTCAAAATAAAGTAACCCTTAATGATGCAGATCTTGTTGTTCTCACAAGAATAGGTTTTATTGTACAATCGATTGGAGGAAACTTGTGCCATAGGTCCATCACTCAACTGTTGCTGACTTGTAATTATTGTACTAGTCTTTTTTTTAATGATAATTTCCATGATTTATGCTATGATTTTTGTTGCTTGAGCTTTTATATGTTGCTGTTCAGACATTCTGTGTTAGTGATTGCTTGTTGTTGGTCTAACTGGATCACTATTAAAATGGAAAAGTGGGTTGGAAAAATTGCTCTTGTTACTGGAGCCTCTGTTGGTATTGGAGCAGCTATTGCTGAACGTTTGGCCAAAAGTGGTGTAACTGCAATTGTTTGTGCTCGCAATATCAACCAATTGAATGAACTTGCTTCAAAGTTGAAATCTGAAAGTGGAACACTTCATCCCTTCCAATGTGACCTTCGAAATGAGAATCAAATTCTGTCTATGTTTGAGTATATCAAAAAAACTTTTGGGACTCTTCATATTTGTATCAACAATGCAGGCCTGGCACACCGAGCCACATTGCTTGGAGGAAAAACTGAAGTAAGTTTTTTGCTGTAATGATAGGTCAGCAAGGCTAGGCTGTGGTCTACAGATGAATAGATGCAATGCTCACATAAGTTTGAATACTGCATGGGATACAGTTGTGAAGCAGTACTTACCATCTTTTGGTGTTGCTGCTGTGCCTTTAAGAAAGGTGCTTTTTCATCTGTGTTGGTGTATATACAATAGAAATAGACTGAGTCAGGACTCAAAACAAAACTATTTAAACACAGTTTGTTTCAAGTACAATAATATATTATTCAGCGGTTAGACCAGGGGTGCTTAGTAGACCTATCCAAATTTTTGATAGATTTAAAAAATTGGTGCTACTCTTGATTTTCCACGTCATTGGCCCAAAAAATAAGATTACAAAACAAATTTTTTGAATCTGATCACGTTTTTGTCCTCCCCAGAGGCCAAAAATTTTGTTAATGCCATTGCTTATAAGTAGAGAATTTCCTTATGTATGTTTTTTTTTGATATTGGGTAAATGTTCACTTTTTAAAGCAATGAAATCGTTTTACTATGATATGAATGTCAAACAAAATTGCTTTCAACAACATGAGCAGAAAATAATACTTAAACCCCCCAGGAAATGTCCCAGAATGGAATGCAATTTATAAACTGATCTCTAATTCTGCCAATCCTGATGTTTATTATTGCTTGCAATTTTTAATTTTCCTAGTCTGTATTTATTTTAAAACAATTAGCAATAATGGTTTTTGCGATAGAATAAGCAGAAATGGGATTGCTCGTATTAAATGTCCAAAAGTTTGACTAAAGTCCATTATTTTAATCAGAAACTGATTTACTTGTTTTTTGTTTTTGTTCAGAAATTTCACGATTTTCAGTTCAGTTCAAAAGCAAAAAGACGGTTTTCAGTTCCCGTTTTTTAGGTCAAATATGAATTTTCAAACAGCTTTGACAACAAGGACGTAAATTGGTGCTGGAAAGCATGATAAAACCCTTTTTTTGAGAAAACTTTCATGTAATTGTTCTGTTCTACTGCGCCATCTACTGTTATTTGATGTAGTGTCAAAAACTTGGGCTGTTATTTTGTTGGTGCATTTTCATTGCTGAAGCATTGCGAATGAAGCTTCAGCTTGCTCTATCGCACTTGCATTTGCGAGTTTTTATACTGCTAGCAATTTGACTTCTAAATTGTTAGGAGCAGTAGATACCAACATCACTGCAGTTTTGTAGTTGTTGGCAAGGCGATCTTGAGTAAGTTTGCCATCCCAATGATTGGCTATGATTTTGGGTGGATTACTAATGAAGTCATTTGTTACTCTGGTTTATTTGTAAGATTAAATTGGCTTATTTGTTATCCCCTAATTATAAGCAATTGCGTTCACAAAATTTTAGGCCATTTGGGGAGGGCAAAAACATAATCGGGTTTAACAATTTTTATACCATCTTAGTTTTTAGGCCAATGGTGTGGGAAAATCAACAGTAGCAACTTTGCAAAAATGTCCAAAATTTGGACGGGTCTAGTGCATAAGGCTGGGGAAGTTGGGTTGTGTGGCCGTTTACGTATATTTTAAATTTGACTTGTACTTGATCTCTAAAGTCTTCACCTTCTCGTGAACAAAAAAATCTCACATTAAACAAAGTTTTGCGTTAAAAAATGTATGCTTTCAAAAAAAGGTATTTATCCCCACATCACAGAAAAAAAGCTCAATTTAAACGAAAATTTTGTTCAGCATCAGTTTTGTATTCAAATATTTAAATTCCAAAAAGATTTCTTCGTCTTAACTTGAATATGACCAGTAGAAATGGACTCGTGCTAGCAAGGAGAAACACTAAATCTTCCAAATTGAAGAAACAAATGGAAGAAGCACCCTTTGTATTTACATAAAATCTCTTAACGTTTAGTCATTGGCAGCCGTTAGAAAAAATAAAGTCTGCAATGCGGCCTCCGATAGTGAAAAGGTTGTGCACCCTCGGGCTTGAGAATTAAAGTACGTCACTAATTTTATGTGCAGGAATGGAAAGAGATGCTTGATGTGAACATCCTTGGATTGAGCATCGTTACTCGTGAAGCTGTTTCACTAATGCGATCCTCAGGAGTTGATGCCGGCCATGTAATCAATGTCAACAGCATGTCCGGACATCGGATTGTTGGTTTACCAATGTACTCTGCAACAAAGTTTGCGGTCACTGCATTAACAGAAGGATTACGACGAGAGCTTAGACAAGCAAATACTCATATTCGTTCAACATCAATATCTCCAGGATTAGTTGCAACTGAGTTTGCATACAGGTAATAGCCAGTGGTGTTATTATCAGTTGATTACTGATACCTTAGCGATTGCATGATAGCGACGTTATGTGCAGACCTGCTTGACAGTTATCAGTACTGCTGGCAGACTGGCATTAATGTATTTTAAAAAAACGCAAGAAAGCAGGGATGGAAAAAAATTCTCTGAAATACTGCTGGGTTTATCAATCCCATAACAAGCAAAAATCGCTAAGTCATTAAGCACAACATATCTCAGCATTTCATGCTTCTGGTTCTAGGAAAATTTGCCGTAAACAAGTTTGGCGTAGGAAAACTCGTCTCAGGAAATTTTGCCGCAGTCAAATTTTGCACCCCCAGTATTTACCCCCCACCCTGTACACTGCCCCATATATTTACATACCGGGCCTGCCCCTTCGGTGTACACTGCCTTTCGCTTATTAGGCAAAAATTCCTGAGGCGAGTTTTCCTACGGCAAACTTGTTTGCGGCGAATTTTCCGGACACGCGTGCTTGTATTGTTGCATTATTTTTAAAGTAAAATCGGCAACATTACCAGCATAGCCGCGAAATGCAGAAACATATTTGTTCAGTGTTGGCATAACTACTGATGTTTTGGCACTGATGCATTGAAAACTACTTAATGGCATATAGATTTACCATTGTGATCTAAATTCTTGTTGGTCTCAAATGAAGTGCGGTCACACGAGGCGATCATACCATGGTATAGTTTGTTTTATTCCAAGTTGAATTGATTTGATAACGCTGACATGCAGTATTGTCCAAACTAACATTGTTTTATCGTTTTTAATTACCCATCTTTTTGTTTTGCTACATTTCTTATTTCCCATCGTAGCGTGATTTTGTGTCGTGGTAATAAACAGTTGAACTAAATTATGATCCTTTGCCCGAACACACTATTAAAAATACAATTTTTTTCCCTTAAGAATGCATCACTTCCTTATATCTACTTGTATCATGATCTTTGATTTTCTTGAGCTATTCGTAATCAAGTGCAATTGCATAATCTGCTACAGCGGTGAACAGAAACTAATCAACATGAAAAGCAAACAACTGCTCTGTGTTCCTCAGCTCAGTACAATTCGATGCGACTTGCATTTGCTGTACATAAATTCTGCACTTTGGTATCCTTGACTGCAATTTCAGTGCTTGTAGAAATGCACAATGTTGCAGAACCGGTTACTCCGAAGCAGGTCTGAACACAACGTTGTCTTTCGTATGACTGCAGTAGTGTTCCTGTTGCGGAAGATAAAGATATATGGCTCTCTGTAGCTAGACTGCATTGATTCAGCCCTAGCTCCAAGTAATGTTTAAAAATTCAAAAATATTTGTTTGTGCAGATTAAATAAGGACGACCCTGAAAAAGGAAAGGCGACGTATTCAAGCATCGATTGCTTGCAAGCACAGGATGTTGCTGATGCAGTGATATTCGCACTTTCAGCTCCTCCTCGTATGGATGTCAACGAGATTTACATTCGACCTGTGGAGCAGCAAATGTAAAGTGATAATTCTCCACCCATCTTTGTTATGAAGTGATTTTGTTTTTTCGTGTGGGAGCAATTACTAATCGATTGAAATAACATCTTAATCAGACGCTTCATTTTCACACTAAACTATTTTCACTCGATCAAATTTAGCGATATAAGTAACTACCTTGCTTGCTCACGTTTGAAACATCTGGCCTGACTTAGCAACTCAATTGTTTCAGTCAAAAGCACGCATGCTCAGTTTATCGGTGTCTAAATTTAAGATCAAGGAGCCAAAACAGGTAAAACAACATGAATTTCTATTTTGATTAATGATTTTTTACATATTTTGGTTTTGGATTTTAAAATGTAAATATAACAGCAAGCATTCTTTTGATCATTAGCGAGGATTACGGTAGGTTTAGATGAGATATAAATACGGAGATTACATGCCGACAGCTTGCCAACCTGACCCTCGCAAGAAAGTGATAGTGTGAAGAAAAAGTCGGCAAGTTCGCTTGTTGTGTCCTTGGGTAATGCACAAACGGGACACCTTCATCTTTATGTGGCAGGCGAATGGAGAAAGGGGGTTAATCTTTTTAGTTGCAAATTAAAATTGTTTTTACTTAAAAATTGTGTTGAAACACCTCAGCCTCTCTGTCTTGTCGGCAGTGTTTGCTTTAAGATTTTAGTAAGTGCGAATCTGCCTGCGGAAGTGAAAAATCCTTGACAATCCTGCAAAATCCACCTGTCA
Organism: Trididemnum clinides; assembly: GCA_963675345.1. NCBI lineage: Eukaryota > Metazoa > Chordata > Ascidiacea > Aplousobranchia > Didemnidae > Trididemnum > Trididemnum clinides. The sequence continues at coordinate 36,042,127 of OY776294.1, read as the reverse complement.
AAATTAGCAAAATCCGTCAAAAATTGCTGGCATTTCTGTAGCGACAAGCCACTATAATACAACGGGGTCACTGAATTAATTGTCCGCAACAGCACGATGAAATACACTGCACACAACCATGCAAATGCAAGCACTATGGAAAACAGTATTCACAAAAGCACACTACTTCTTTGCACACTCTATACATATCTCAGTTAAATGCACCTAGGGTTAGTCATGGGGCCGCAAATGATAGCAACTTACAATCTTACAGACACCTGGATGGCGCCATTCCATCCACGTCATGGGGATACGAAGAGATTTCCAATCACAATGCCACCAGTAATGCTTCAGTAAATAAAGTGCACACCAAACGGAAGGGTATATTAACACGAATTTCTGCAATACAGGTGATAAACGTACGCACTGGGGTCAGCTCAAAAATGTACGCTCAACATCATTTGGGCTCGGACATTACTCTTGTGTCCACAAATCTTGCTGACGAACTGGGTTTGGTATCAGAGGAAAGCTCAAAAATTGCTCTCCATACGGTGACAGAGAGCACAATATCAGACTTCAAAGATACGTCATTTGTTGTTGAGACGTTGCACACTAAGGAGCGTTTCCAAATTCAGAAGGCCCTAGTCATGCCCACTTGGTCAAAAGAAACCTATATTCTTATTCACAACTATGTCTGTCATCTTACCAGCACTTTGATAGAAACATTGGCAAGTTCGCTTGTTGTGTCCTTGGGTAATACACTAACGGGACACCTTCATCTTTATGTGGCAGGCGAATGGAAAAGGGGGGGTAATCTTAGTAGTAAACCAGCTTAGTATCTACTCACGAGACCATATCTTGAAGCCTAAGCAATAGGCGGAATGATGTTATTGAGAACCCTGCTGTAAGGTAGATTAGCTGTGGTAAGCATCCCAACATGAGTGAGCAAGCTAGTTGATTCTTAATTGTAATTTCTGAGTAAAACGGTTTTTGCCTAAAAATTGTGTTATAACATCTCAACCTTTGTTTTGTCAGCATTTTTGGTTCTTGTTTTTTCATAAATGTATTTGTAGTGTTGTGCTGCTTAAACTATATGTAGTTTCATTACGTCGTCATATGCATGCAACATCTTAATTTTCTTAAAATAGCGGTAAGAAACTGTGTTGTCATCTTTCATTCGTGTGTAGTTGAATTGCATCACACTGCTTAGTACTTTATTAGTTTAAAAGGCGATTCCTTGTTGTGTTTGTCCTCTATTCTGCGTGGAACAGTTATATTCCGCTCTACACTACCCATCCAATCAAAATCAGGTCAAGAAAAAGTGTTTTTTTTAGATGTGTTTTATATACAATTTGCTGGCTAATAAGACCAACTGGCATTTGTTGGTGGTTGGCAGCGACTTGTCTAGACATGCTGGGTGAGCAGCTTCTTTATTCTGTTTCGGTGAAGCACAGGTGCTGATCACTGCTTTGCCCATCATTTTGTAACTAATTAGCTTTGACCGCTTCTCTGCAAGTGCGCTGTGGGGATTTTTTGTTTTACGCTTGCCATAATTTGCAGTTCCATAGAAATTGATCCGACATCCGCCTCGGAATGGGCTAATAGTTGTTTTCAACTGATGGGTCACGGCTTCACTTTTCATAATTCAAAAAAGTTGTTTTCACAGTGGCCTAAAACATATATTTCCCTTAAAAAGTTATCGCTTGGACTTTGGCTTCAATATGCTGAAATTGAGACTATAAAAAAGGTTTTATTTAAAGCCCAAAATCCTTAAAAACGATAAGTTGATAATGGATCTCCCAAAAATAAAAAAATAAAAGATCCTCAATTTCGATTTGGATTAGAAATTAAGAAGCGAGCTACAAACGTAGTTTTCTCGTCAAAAATGGGCCACAGATGTAGAAGGGTTGAAAAAAACTGCAGTAGAAGCTGTAATTTTTCATTACTATTGTCATTATTCATGTAGAACTCTCTTGATTAAAAGTCAATCACTGAGCTGTTTGTTTTAAATGAATTACCGAAGAATTGTTTTGCTATATTTCGAGAATTTATAAGACGACGTCTTACATGTAGAACAAGGCCTTACTAATTATTATTAACGTGTCTAGCAACCCTTGAAAATTCGCTTTTATAGTAGTTTAAATTAGATGCATCTGAGGCCGGAATTCAAGTAGAATTTGTTTTAAGGCTGAAAGAAATAAGCGTTTGGCGTTTGCTGTGTTGTGATTATCCCTCCTATTTCTCAGGATGAAGGTACGGCACGAACGGCAATTCAGCTTCATGCCGTCAACCTAATTGAAATTAGGCTAGGGGAAAGATGGCAGCCCATTTCGAACCAGCCTTTAGTGACTGGTAGCCCCACCACCGACAAGGCGGACTGCCACTACTGGGTACCTAAGTATGGCCTTTTACGACATGCTGTGTTAGCAACCTTACAATTGTAACCCGGTGAAGTATGGGTAGGCCACCTGTCTGCCAAATAAAGGTGGAGGCATCTCGTTAAGTGCCTTGCCCAAGGACACATCAAGCAAGCTTGCCGGCTTGATAATGTTTCCTCTAAAAAGAATGGTAAAAAGCTGAATAAATGGCGCACCTTCTTAGGCCATCGGCTTAGCCAGTTCCAGTGGCTGAAGGGATACAGAACTGTTTTGAAATGGTTGGAGCTCTTTGCTCAAGTGACAAATGCCTTTGGCAATTGTATGATGTTTTACCAATCAACGAAAATAGTTGTACTGATTCATGGCAAAAGATAAGCCTGACAGCTTAGGTATGCGAGAAACATACAATTTAAAAGTTTGGTCTGCAAGGTGCATGCTAAGCAATGATGCGGATGAACAAAATCAAGGTATTTCAACTAAAATACAGATTTTTACCATAATTTTCATTTCTAGCCGCATCCAATAAATAAAAATTTTATACTTAAAAGATTTTCTTGAAAATTCGCCAATGCAAGAATCTCGTGTAAACGCTCGCATTTGATGCATCATTAACCTTTCAAAACGAGTTTAAATAGTTCAAAAATCTACTCTTATTTAAAATACGACTGTCTACCGGGCCCCGCAATTAAACATTTGCAAACTTTAAAAATTAAAAAGTGCAATGTAGAAACTCCCAAAGCTCAGTGTTTGAGTTAGAATAAGGCAAGAGAGCAGTTGCCTTGAGTCTTTTTTTTGGGAGCCCTTTGGGGTTGATAGAGACCCTCCACCTTTCACAGGAGTCCTACAAACCAACATTACGCTGCTCAAAATAGTACAGGTCTTAAAAAAATTAGGTCCCCACAGATAAGAAATGGGCCAAAACCCTAATTTTGAACAAGTTAATGAGTTTCTGTCACGCAATACCGTGATGATCTCCAGAAAAGTCTCTTCTAATTAGTTCGAGACTAACCCGAAGTTGCAACCAATTATCTTTACCAGATTTTCCGTCTCCACTGCGTAGTTGGCCAGGAAGAAGCTCTTCATGAATTCTTGCCTCAGGCCCCAGAATCCTCAACCCACTACTGCCAAAACCAAAAATTTTGCCAAACTTATGCTTTGCAATTGATTTGGAGAATAAACTTGGTTATAGATAAATCATACGTTATGTAAACAGAGTAGCTTGCTTGTTGTTGTTGTTGTTTACCCGACCCCTTCCGAGGGATGGGGACATGGCGGAAGACCATGGAGCCCCAGAAGCCGAGCAACGCCCCAGGGTCTGGACCAGAGGTCGTAAACAGACAGAGAGTCGCCAAAGAGTGAGCGGCGCAAAGAGTCCTTAGCTGGACAGTGCAGAATGAACTGAGAGGTGTCCTGGGACGAGTGTCCACAGGCGCTGCACGAAGGATTCTCAATTCCGACGCGATGGCGTAGTGGTTAGAGCGTCCGCTTCGCAGTCGGTAGACCTGGGGTTCATTCCCCTTGTCGAGTCATACCAAAAGACTTTAAAAAATGGTATTCACAGCTTCCCTGCTTGGCGCTCGGCATTTAGGGAAGGTTGTGGAGAACAAGCCGGCAAGTTCGCTTGTTATGTCCTTGGGCAAGGCACTTAACGGGACGCCCCACCTTTATGTGGAAGACAGATGACCCATAAACCTCGGAAAAGGCAACTGCCAAGCGAGTGCGGACTTACCGTCTAAAGTATAGCGATACAATTCGCTTTCTCGTGAATGGAGGATAAATATGGCAAATAAAAATAAAAAAAATAAAAAAAAAATTCTGCCAATCCTAGAGAGATAAGAACCTAAAAGAAGGCTGTGTCCATTGCAGCGAAGACGAGAGAGGACACAGCGAGCATGACGAGGGAGCACAAGTTCCTCGGTGGAAATCGAGGGAACCTGTGTGTCAAAGAACTTTGATGAGACAGTACGCCTTCAGTCCGAGATAAGACGAGAGTGGATACGAGAGGTAAGAGGAGAGAGACTACAAGGGATTGCGGAGGGCGCAAGTAGCGCTCCCCGTCTGGCCAGCTCGTCGGCCGCGTCGTTCCCCGGGAGAAACGAGTGTCCGGGGACCCATGGTAGTCTAACAGAACAGGAGGAGAGAGAAGACAATACCTGCCAGATCTGCCACATAGTTTGAGATAAGAGGAAAGATGGAGGAGAGGACAGGGCGGCGAGGACAGAACGAGAGTCAGACAGGAGGAAAAGAGAAGAGAAATGGCAGTGTTGTTGGTGCTGCCGAGACCAGCAAAGAGCGTGCAGAATAGCGCAGGCTACAGCGGAAAAACTTGAGCATACTGGGCCTGCCGAAAAGGAAAGAGTGGCCTCAGTGCCACAGAGAGAGCAGTTGGCAAGAACGCCGGAGCCGCCCTTGCCAAAAGAAAAGGAACCGAGTACCAGATCATGAGGGAGGAGAGAGTCAAGATGGGCGAGAGCCTCACCTTGGCGAGAAAGAGGGGGATCAGAGCGAGAGCATGGAGTGGGAAGGGTGGACTCCACCGTGAACGAGGGAAGATTCCAAGAATGAAAAGGAGGGCAAGCAAGAAGAGCCTCCCAAGAACAAGTAGAAATAAGAATGAGCGGGTGAGTGGACGCAAAAGCTCTCCAGGAGGATCTGCAGAGTCTTGGTTTGACTCCAAGTCTGGCCTAACCTGAAATAAGAAAGCAGGTTGGGAGACGAAGAGCCCGCTCATAGGAAAAAAGAGTGAAATGAGTCAGGGTGACTTGTAGGGGAGGTAGAGAAGCCTTGTAGGGGAGGACAAGAGGCAGCCGGTGATGGCGCGACTGGCCGCTCGATGGAGGCGTTCCAATTTGGTGAAATTGGTAGCGCTAAGGAAAGGAAACCATCCGGGTGAAGCGTAAGTAAGAAGGAACCGAAGAAAAGCTTTATACAGAAGAGAGAGGGACTCCTTATAGGGGCCCCATAATGAAGCAGAGATACAGCGTAAGGCCTTGAGACGTGGGAAAAACTTGGCCTTCAGCGAAGATACATGCTTAGAAAAGAAAAAAGTGCGATCGAAAATGACACCGAGAAAAGTTGGAATGGGATTAAAACGGTGGCGAGAGCCGAGTAGGAGGAGGTTGGGTTGAAGGTTATTCTGGTGGGGATCCACTGAGAAGAAGGAGGCCTCACATTTGCTCGAATTGAGAGGAAGGCACCAGTAGTCAGACCAGCGCTCCAATCGAAACAGAGCTCCTTGTGTGGCCTCCACCGCAGTGGGGACCGAGGGGGAGGAGGATCAAATCGCCAGTTTGTCAGCGTAAAAAGAATAGCTGACGGAAGAAGGCAAGGAAGCCGGAAAATCATTAATGATTAGAGAGAAAAATGCAAGGCCAAGAACGGATCCTTGCGGAACACCTCAAAAGGAACGACTTCAATAGTAGACAGGATCGCCCGAGAGCCTGGCCTGGGTTTGTTAAACCCATCCGAAATGGACTGAGAAAAGATACAGAATTTGATCAAGTGTAGACCATCCAGGGCGGAAACCGGCCTGGCGGGGAGAGAGAATGGAATTAGATTCCAGAAAGAAGAGTAGACGGGATAGAATGATGCGTTCAAACAGCTTTGATACGCAGGAGGTGAGAGAGATAGGCCGGAAGGAAGCAGAAGAGTCGAGAGGCTTTCCCATCTTGTGTATGGAAATAATGGAAGATGTCTTCCGGATGGAAGGAAAGGAATGCCAGGAGAGATTGAAGATGTGAAGAATAAAATCCATGCCAGAGCGAGGAAGGTGCTTTAGCATGGGATAGGCAACTTTGTCTGAGCCAGTGGCAGTTGAGGAGGAAAGATTGGAGGCAGCCGCATGAAATTCAGCGAGAGTGAAAGGAGAGCAAAAGGACGACTGAGACTCCTCCGACCACGTGGCTCGGCGGAGCTCAGAGAGCTAGCCTCTGGCTCTGCTGCGCAGAGCCTTTGGCTGAGAAACGGAAAAGTGCGATCTCAGGTAAGCGGCGTAGACCGGCGTAGACCGAAGTTATGAGAGGAGGAAGACGAGGAAGATGAGCCAGCGATTGAGCGGAGAAGAGAGTGTACAGATTTAGGGTTAGATTTGAGTGAAAGAGAAGAGCAAGTTGTCTGCCATGCCTCAGCCTTGGTCTTGGCGATGACTGACGAGGCGCGTCGAGAAGCGGAGATGTAAGCCTGGCGATCTTCATCACTTCTGTGAGCAGTAGCGAAAGCCTTGTGTCTTTCACTAACCGCTTGTTTCACCTCAGTAGACCACCAGGCTTTAGAAGGGCGTTTGATGCGGTCAAAAGGAATGGAAGATTTGGCCGCATTCAGTGACAGAGAGGTAAAAAGAGCAGCAGAGGAAAGAGAAAGAGACGAGTATTCCTCTGCAGAGGGACAGTGAGAGTCAAAGTAGGAGGCAAAGCCATCCCAGCGAGCTTTCTGAAAATTGAAGGAAGGGGGGCGCTCGTTGGGGCGAAAGACAGGAAAGAGAGGGATAGATAGAGGAATTGGTAAGTGGTCAGAACCAAGGTCTTGAAGCACCTCCAAGGAGCAAGAAAGGGCAAGAGAAGAGGGAGTAAAGGAGATGTCAGGAGAGGAGCGATGGAGAAGGGTGGGTGTGTCAAGGTCATTGAGGGAGAGGAGGTCAGAGGAGATGACCCAGTCGAATACTTCCTTTCCGAGGGGGTCGGAAGTGACTCTTGAGTCCCAAAGGGGGTGATGGCAATTGAAGTCCCCCAGAACGAAGAGATTTCTGGAGGAGGGAAGAATGGAGGGAGAGAAAGAATCGGTTCTGCCATCCGTTGGGGAGGAGCGAATAGGGGGTGCGTACACGTTAAGGAATAACACCGAGGAGGAGTTGTTTAGAGAGATGTTGATCTCTACATAACCAGAGTAAGGATCAAGCGAAGAAACAGAGAAAATAGAAAGTTCAGAAAAAGATAGGCCCTGCCTGACAAAAATGACAACGCCGCCACTAGCGTTCGGGGTATCAGAAGACAGAATGCCAAACCAAAAATGGGTACGATCAAAACGCAGAGCAGAGAATCCAGGAATCCGGAACGAGGAAGATAAGTTAAGATTGGATTACTGAATGCAGGTAAGGTCGACAGGATGGGACGAAAAAAAGTGGAGTAGTTCAGTGCTCCTGGCTCGAAGACCTCCAGCATTCCATTGAAGAACCCTGAGAGAGTCAGGGGGGAGTGGAGGCAGGAGGCGCAGAAGAAAAGCCAGAAGCAAGGGTCGATCGTGGAGGGGTAGAGGGAGAAGATATAGAATGGGCAAATGAGGGATAAGAAGTTTGGAGACGAGGGTGGGGCGGGAGAGCAGTGCTAGCAGAGGCGGGGCTAGATTTCACAGTGGAGGTTTACATGTCGGAGGAGTCCGAAGAGGGAGTCACAGTGATTCGGCTGGGGGGCAGCTCCAAGAGTGAGAGCTGCCAAGAGGTCTGAATTGGGATAAGGAAAGTTTTGAGCACCTTAAATGGACCCATTTGGAGCAAGCGTAGCATTGCACTGACTTGCCCCGCCAGGTCACATTTCCAGTGCACACTGAGCAAGGAAAGATGGGGCTTAGGTTGGGATGAACGTTACCGCTCATCAACAGAAAGAGGAGAATGAGGAGACGAAGAAGGGCAAGAGAGCGGCAGGAGAAAAGAAAAAGAGAAAACAACCGATTTTAAAGAAGCTGTGAGCTTCCCTTCTGCGGTCGTTCAGGGGTCAGCATAGCGAAAAAATGAAGGGGAGTGCCCGGTGTAACTGGGACCCTCAGGAAGGCCAACAGCCATTTCGACCCAACCCAAACGCGGCCGGGGACCGCACCACCACGTTGAGACAGCTGTTGATTGGTGCAGGAGTAGCTAGCTTCATCAACAATATTTAGCGAGCACTTCACGGTTTTTATGGCAACTATTGTGAAATCAAGTAAGGGGTTTTTATGGAAAAGAAAAATTATACACTTGGAGAAAATTCATGGTGCAAGAGCTAGCAATTTTGCAGGCAAATTATGTCTAAATCCAAATGAAGATCACAAGCTACATAATTTGAGTCGAAATCTAAGGTTTTGATGCAAAGCAATGACTTTGATTTTTGGTTTTATTTACTACAAAGCACAAACAACTAATATATTGCACAGCAATTACATTCGACAAATCGTGTATATAATCGCATGTAAACTGAATTTAGGAGCTTTTGTTCTTTACCTCCACCTGCCAAAGATGGGAGAAAAATCCTGCAATTTTCAGGTTGGTGTTGGCAATAATATTTGGCGCCAAAAAAAGTGGCTGATGGAAGGCTGTAATTTATGCTGGAAAGGGGTAGGACGAACACCAACTTTTGGGGTTGTTTTGAAAACTAGCAAGAAATTACTTAAAAATTGTGATACATTATTGCTAGTAAAAACCGACGCGATGGTGTAGTGGTTAGAGCATCAGCCTCGCAGTCGGTAGACCTGGGGTTCATTCCCTTTGTCGAGTGATACCAAACGACTTTTAATAATGGTATCCACATCTTCTCTGCTTGGCGCTCGGTATTTAAGAGAGGTTGTGGAGATCAAGCCGGAAAATTCGCTTGTTGCGTTCTTGGGCAAAGCATTTAACGGGCCCCCTAACCTTATGTGGAAGACAGGTGGCTTAACACTTCGGAAATAACAACTCCCAAGCAAGTGCGGACGTCCTGTCCAAAATATAGCGATACAATTCGCTTTCTCGTAAATAAAGGATAAATATCGCAAATAAAAAAAAATTAATGGGAAACAAATAGATTTAATTCAAAAGTGCTTAGGTTCAGATTGGGTCTTTCAGTTAGCTTGTCCAAACTTAGCACGCTGTACCAATTGGTCGAAAAATCAACCTTAAAAGAAGTATATTCTAAATATCATTTATTCCTCTGTTAGAAATAACTTCATGCTTATTAGATACCCGTAGGTTCATCAGAAAAGTCGGCCATTATCAAATTAATACTATTGGTAGCGTAAGTTTTCGGTTGTTCTTGGCATACTTGGTTCAACAGCCAAGGCAGTAGCCCGAAATATTGTTTAAGGAAAAGTGAAGTTCACAAAATTACATCTGACAGATTAATGTAATTGGTTTGCAGGCATCATTGACTGAAAATTTTAAAAGAGAAGTATCGGTAAGTATAGTCAAGATCTATTTTAACACATGGCAAACGGTACGGAAGCCTGCTCTGTCATCTAAGATTACAGTATAGGTTTACAACTTTTCAGCATGCTTACGCAACTAACTATGCTGTGTAAGTTGCATGCTACAATCAACCTAAACTTAGTATTCTTAAATATGCTGATGGTTCAAATATAAAACTCTACCAGAAGCTGACTACAAATAAGCATGCGTGCTTAGCCCATAAACAAACCTTAACGCTTCTTACCTTATTTTGACTTCAGATTCATTCCATGACATCAGTAAAATACCATATCTAACACTTATTTAACAATTGTCTGGTTTATCCATATAATTTGAAAAAAAATGTTACAGTATCACTCCATATTAAGGCAAAAAGACTAAAAGTGGTCAGCCACATTTTTTGAAAGTTCATTTTGATGACGTTTGATCACATGCATGAAACCTTTCTATTCTGCGGTATGCAAGTGAGAATAAAATCACTGAGCGATACTGAAATATGGAAATGCAGATTTAAAAATACCAACTGAATTACAGAAAGTATTTAAAAATTGAACAACAAATCTTCCAACGAACTTAATTACTAAATGTTAAGATGCATAAAATATTCTGGAATAATTGACAATGTGGGGTAATTTTGGACACGTTGGTATAAACCGAGCTGTTCTTGATATGATTTGAACTAATACCATGATGTTGGTTACATGTGATTATAAACAATTGTTTGCAACTTTAACTTGAGTAGACCATCATCTCACTAAAATAACTGCAAACCAGAAACTATGAGATTTTCTTCTAAAATCTGATGTAAATCCTCATTCCAACAAAAAAATCAAGCAAGTACATGGCTGTAAATTAAAGATTAGCATTGGATTTGGATTTAATGCAAATGAGTAATTTGTTGTATCTTTATTGAAAGCTTTTGCTGGGTCTTGTCAATGGGAATAGGTGTTATGTATGCTTTATAGAAGAACTCCTGCTCAAAGATAAAGATAATTCTGAGGCAAGTGGACAATGATCCATCTCTGATATACTGTGCTTGTGACTGGTAAGCGCAATGGTGTCCTGTTACTTCGCAAATGATGTTTTCAATCCTTGCATGCATTGTGTGGACTAATAATACAGTGTTGTTATGTTTTATGTTGTTGTTTTTAAACCATATCAAGCTTTTACTGTTTGTGTTATGTTGTTATTAAGTTTGTTTTCATGCTGTGGATAGCAAATATTTAGTTATTTGTCAATTTTCATGTTTATGCCATTTCCAAACTTGTTTAGTGGGTAGTGCTTTCATATTCCTGTATTTTTTATGCTGATATTTTGTCATGAATTTTTGTCTAGCAGTGGCTATTTCACTTTTGGAGGCTATTTTACCATTAGACATTTGTGATTGGCAATGTCAATGACATTAAATATGTGACTTTTGGTCATTTTCAATGACCAGTTAATAAAAGAAAGGGCTATTTTGTCAGCAGCATTCTACCCTTGGAGGCTATTTTGTTGTCATTATTCATGTGCGTTTATACAGCCATAATTGTTGCATTTCTGGCAGTAATGCTTGGATAGTGCAGCTGTTTTGAAATGCAATGGTCATGTGTTGGTGTCCTGGGTGGCAGGGCACTTAGATAAAGACAGTGTATGCTGGAGGGGGTCCAGGTATGTAAATGTATGGAATAGTGTACAGTGTGTGGAGTGTAGACTGGGGATGGAAATTTTTTATATTTGATCATTAAAGTTAACCAATCCGAAGCGACCAAAAGTTACCTGTTTAATATTTTATTAAAATTGTCCCATCACAAATGACTCATGATAAAATAGCCTCCAAGGGTAAAATGATGTTGCTTGAAAAGTAGCCACTGCTGTAGTAAAAATTGTACACTTTTCTGTACATTCACGTACTGGGCCCCCTTTAGAGTTCATTGCCAGGATGTTATTGCAACAACTATTGCTTGAGTGTGAAAAGCAATTACAATAATTGTTCCACCGATTGTGTATAGCATGAGGATATCTATGTTTGCCAAAGAGATAGCATGACAGCAAGTAATTGCAGTAAGAATAAATTCCTATGCTTGGGCTAAAATGGTGAAAAAAGCTAAAATCCCATGTACAAATGGACTAAACATGTTACAAAGTAGCATTTTAAATGCAGCAAATGAGGTATGCCTGATGATTGAATGCTTAATGAGTCAGTAGAGGTGTAAGTTACTTGACTGTCTATAAACGTTTAATCTCATTGAAAGGAGTAGCAAATATGGCAATTAAGCTGCAATCTTCTATTAGTTCATAATCTATTGCAGAAGCAGCAGAAACTAGGTCTGTTGAAGTAAACGTTTTGCTGATAAAGATAGTGTTGGAGAAAGTTTAATATTGTCTTCAGCTGTACCTGCCAAGATGTAATTGATGAAAAAATAAAATTTGTTTGAGATTTTAAATAAAAAAGTTATATTTGGGCGATATTTTTCAAAAAAGTATTTTTGTTAAAAAGTATATGTTTTCATTTAGTTGGAACTTAAACCATAAAATGGCCATTTTGGTTATTTTAGTAAACCATGAAATGGCCATTTTTTACTGCCTCAAAAAAAGGTTTTGTAGCAATAAAAATCACCATGAACAAGACTTTTTTAGTTGTATTTTCAGTAAAGTACATGACAATTTGCTAATGTATCGCCTCTTAGCACATCAGCCTACTGTGTTTTTTCAACAATGTGCTATGAGTTGCAGAAGGTTGTAAACGACCTCGACTTGACAATACAAAAGGCAGCTAATTTTGAAGTTTACACTGTGCTTGATTTATGAACTGTACAATATACTTGGTAGCATCTGATACATTGTCATCAAGGTTTTGTAAATATGCTGTGAATAATTCTGATGTTGATCATTTCCCAATTTTCTTAATGGTCCATGTCATTCTTATCATCATTTGATTGGAATTATCACAAATTGCAAAAAGCCACATATAATGTTGGCATCTAGACACTAGTATATGTCCCAATAATTTATAGAAATCACTAAAGAAGATATTTCTAATGTGGACACGTTATTGGTATGTGAAATGTGTAAAGTCATGGATAAACATGTTTAAGTTGAGATCATTCTCTTTTTTGTGCAGGGTTCCATACAAAAATGATTTGATTTTGCAAAATCCATGGTAGATATTGCAGTGGTCTAATTGGTTGAAACGGTGTAAATGATTATGTTTGTAAGGGTCATAGAACAAAGTGAAACGTGATAAAATGGTATTGGATGTGTTATGATGTTGTGTGGTTGGGCAGCAGTATTCACAACAAGGTTTGTTTTCTGTACAAATAACTGTGTTTGACTGCTCAATGAGTTTGCCTACATTGGTTGCTAATAAGGTTTTATTTCCTAGTGAGCACTCTAAAAGCAAAGGTACTTGAGAAAAATCTGTTTCTGAAGAATGTGTTTGAGCTCCCAAAAGGTGAAAAGCTGGCGTTGTGGTGGTTTTGATTTTGGCAAAAAATAGCAGTGATGTTAATCATGTTATGTTCCAAATAGAATGCACTAAGATTGCAGTTTTTTATGTGTTCATGTATATGTTATTTGCAAGGTACTGGTTTTTAAATGCACATTGATTCAGCTTTAATACACATTTTGCTACACAATAAAATTGTAAATTCTAGGGATAAAAAAGAAAATAGCGCAATTGCAAAAGATAGAATAAAACTGCAAACCATTAATTTGAACACCAAATCTTGAAATCTCTGGTGCTTTAACCTGTTATGTTCTTGTAAACCTGGTTAGTTATTCATTTTGAGGTGAGCTTTCTCTGGAGTCAAGTTTAGATAACAACAGTGTTCCCTTTAAACGCAAAAAAAGTGCAAATTTGCAAAATTATGTCTGGCGGATTTGCAGTAAAAATTCAACAGTGCGTAAAAAAAGTCTGGCGGTTTTTGGTAACTTTTTCACGTTGTTAAAATTTTTGCAATTTTGTTAGGAAAATCTTAACCAATTGTTAAATGCATGGAAGACAGTGAAAAGAAATCCAAGTTAGGACAGATGCTTTTTCAGAGCAGTGCAACGTCTCATGCAAACATCGCGCAGCTGTGACGCAACACCGGGTGACAGCGACTTAAATTTCGTGTACGCCATTGCCTCACTTTTTTCTATAACAAATTATCTCTCCAGCAATTAACCTGAAGTAAAATCAATTTTTGTGTTTACTTTTTCCCAGCCGATTTCAGTCGTAGCTAAAGAGCAGTATAACAAGCAGCTCTCAAACTTCAGTTTTAACACAAGACATCATTTTTCGAGGAAAGTTTGAAACTAAACTTGCTTAAAATCTTTATGTTTTCTTTATGTTTCAATGCTAACTTTCAATCGTGCTCTTTAAGATAAAAAAGCACATAGTTCTCACTTTCAGTATAGCACAAAAACACCATTTTTGAGGGATTGGTTCAGTTTTTGTACGTTACAAATAAATAACCTTCTTTTACTTGCCATTTATAAACACTAAAAATAAAAAAGAATACAACTTCTAACCAATTTAGTTTTGAATTCCCTTCAAATACTTTTCAAACTGAGATTGAAAGTTTGCTTGCAACTGCAAAAACCTGTTGTTTAATTGATTACGATAGAGCAATGTAAGTTATCTAATTATTTACCGTAATCAAGCAACAGTTAAAGTTTGCAAGTAATTTTTGTTGTGTCATAGTCGTAATAACCTACCTAACATCACATTACTTCATAAAAGTTCTAGTTCTCATGCTCATGTCGTGCGTCGGCAAAGGGTTAATTTTATTTACGCACATTGTTAACCTGCCATTCCAAAGTGCTTACGAATCACTGTTGCAAAGGCTGTAAAGTTTGAGACCAAATTTAACCACAATTAACTTACTGAAGAAAAATAGCCAGGTATTTCGCCGCCGTCTTATAACAACCGATGGTATACCTGTTTGTGAACATTTTGGGGCTGACATAGTCATGCAAATTATTACGTCATGGAATCGCATTGTCACAGTTTTGACTTTCCTTTCCTTGCAAATTTGTTCGGCGGTTTTTGTAGATTTGCTAGCAATTTTGCACTTGTGCCGGCAGTTACTCACTTACTAAAATCTTAGAGGGAACACTGGATAACAACCGTGTGTTACCTGAAATGGATGGCATAATAGTGATTGGCTTGTTTTCTTGGTTATGGAAGTCCATTAAAAGATTACCAGCTTTAAGTATGTCCATTTGCAACTGTGTATTCTTATTCTTTGACATTGCATAATACCATACGTGAAGTATTTTGGATTTTTGTTTAATACCAAAAATGCTTTATTGTATGGTGTTTGTAGAGAGGAATGTGTAGCATCATTTCTTATGAAGACATGTCGACACTTGCTCAAATTAGGATCTACAAAACTATGACATGTAGGTGTAAAGCAGCTCTCATAGTATTTAAATTGCAAAAGAAATTTAGGAGTTAAGAAATTTAGATAATGCATTGTTAGATGGTATGTTACCAAATTCAAAGAACTCCCTGGGTAAACGAAGATTTGTGCCAAAAACTATCTCACTTGATGTAGCATAAGTCTCCTTTGGTTTGAGATCGCAAAGAAAGCATTGTTAGTAGTAAGTAGTTGCACCAATTGGTGTCATTGAGCATCGTTTGTAAAGATTGTTTTTATTGTTTGAATTGTTTGCTCTGCTAAGCCATGAATGTGTTATGTTGAGTATATGCAGTAGTACAAGGGGTATATGCAGTAGTACATATAGAGTTGTAGCGCTTCCTATGGGCTGTGTGCTGTTGGTCCTCACCACATAGTGTGCTGTGGTTTTTATTGCTGGACGATAGTTTTCATACACAGTAGTAACAAGCTCATACGAGAGTCACGTAGCGATAAAAGAGAACAAAACGTGGCGGCAAGGTGCTTATATACGGCTTAGATGTGATGTAACAATGACTGCTACAGAGTATATGCAGTAGTACAATGGTGATATGCAGTAGTACAAGGGACGTTCAATAGGGTTTCCTGTGCTGCATATTGCACTATATTTTTCTACATAATTTCCATCCAAGGTGACACATTTCTTGGATCACTTCTCTTTGAGTTTTCAGACACTTTTTTAAAAAATCTGCCAGAAAATACTCCAGAACCTTTCTTATGGCATGTTTTGCCTCATCACTGTCCTTAAACTTGTGACCTCGGAGTTGTTCTATCATATGAGGAAAAAGATGATAATCTGATAGTGCCAGATCAGGGGTGTAAGTGGGTGAGGTAACAACTCGAAGCTACTCAATTACTTTTTTCAAGGCTAGCTGGCTCTTATGTGCTGGAGCATTATCCTGGAGAAGACAGACACCTTTCCTTAATTTTTCTTGCTTTTTTCAAATAATTGCTTTTTGGAGTTTTCCTAAAAGGAATACATAGTAATTTCCATTGATAGTTTTGCCAAGCTCAAGGAAATGTGCTGAAAGGATTCCTGAGCCATCTCAAAAGATGGTGACAATCAGTGTTCCCTCTAAGATTTTAGTGAGTGCGTAACCGCCAGCACAAGTGCAAAATTGCTAGCAAATGTATGAAAACTGCCAGACAAATTTGCAAGGAAAGGAAAGTCAAAACTGTGACAATGCGCTTCCATGACGTAGTAATTTGCGTGACTATGTCAGCCCCAAAATGTTCACAAACATGTAGACTATCGGTTGTTATAAGACGACGGCAAAATATCTGGCTATTTTTCTTCAGTAAGTTAATTGTTATTAAATTTGGTCACAAACTTTCAGCCTTTGCAACAGTGATGCATAAGCACTTTGGAATGACAGATGAAAAATGCGCGTAAATAAAATTAACCCTTTGCCAATGCCCGACATGAGCATGAGAACTAGAACTTTTATGAAGTAATGTGATGTTAGGTAGGTTATTACGACTATGACACAACAAAAATTACTTGCAAACTTTAACTGTTGCTTGATTACGGTAAATAATTGGACAACTTACATTTCTTTATCGTAATCAATTAAACAACAGGTTTTTGCAGTTGCAAGCAAACTTTCAATCTAAATTCGAAAAGTATTTGAAGGGAATTCAAAACTAAATTGGTTAGAAGTTGTATTCTTTTTTATTTTTAGTGTTTATAAATGGCAAGTAAAAGAAGGTTATTTATTTGTAACATACAAAAACTGAACCAATCCCTCAAAAATGGTGTTTTTGTGCTATACTGAAAGTGAGAACTATGTGTTTTTTTTATCTTAACAAGCACAATTGAAAGTTAGCATTGAAACATAAAGAAAACAAAGATTTTAAGCAAGTTTAGTTTCAAACTTTCCTCGAAAAATGATGTCTTGAGTTGAAACTGAAGTTTGAGAGCTGCTTGCTATACTGCTCTTTAGCTACGACTGAAATCGGCTGGGAAAAAGTAAACACAAAAATTGATTTTACTTCAGGTTAATTGCTGGAGAGATAATTTGTTATAGAAAAAAGTGAGGCAATGGCGTACGCGAAATTTAAGTCGCCGTCACCCGGTGTTGCGTCACAGCTGCGCGATGTTTGCATGAGACGTTGCACTGCTCTGAAAAAGCATCTGTCCTAACTTGGATTTCTTTTCACTGTCTTCCATGCATTTAAGATTGGTTAAGATTTTCCTAACAAAGTTGCAAAAATTTTAACAAAGTAAAAAAGTTACCAAAAACCGCCAGACTTTTTTTACGCACTGTTGAATTTTTACTGCAAATCCGCCAGACATAATTTTGCAAATTTGCACTTTTTTTGCGTTCCCTTTAAAGGGAACACTGGTGACAATGATCTTCCTGATTGATCAGTAAACTTGGAGCTGGTGAGTTTGGATGCTTCCATTGACATGACTCAGTCTTGCTTTCAGGATCAAAGTGAATGATAAGTCTGTCAAGAAAAAGTTTGGGATGCTTTATAGTGCCTTAAGATCTTTTGCAAAACCTGCTTTTACATCATTTTTTGCTCAGAAGCAAACAAAGTGTAACCCATCTTGCAGAACCCTTAAACAAGTTAAGTTGATTGTGAAGGATGGTTTCAACAGACCCAACAGAAATACTCATTTCAAAAGCAACATGTCATACTGAAACATGCCTATCTTTCACGACAAATTTCTCCACATCTTTCATGCTTTCATTTGTCAATGCACTTGTTGGGCGATTACTCTGTGAGTCATCATCAATGATCCCCTGACCAGCCTTGAAAAGAGCAGCCATTTTTGTTTCAGTAGCATATAAAAGAGCATTGTCACCTAATGTTGCCTCCAGCATTTCATTAATTTTTTTTTATTTTTTCTTCTGTAGCACCATGAAAGGAATAGCTGCATCTTGTTGAACAACATCCATTGTAACAATCATTTTTTTGGAAGTACCAGGTAGCAAATTTCAACTTTTTCAACAAAATCTAGCAGAAGTACTTATTAGCTAAAACCTTATGCACCTACAATGAAATAGATAAAATATTTGTTAGAAATGATTAATTCAACTTGGCACCCACTCTTTCCTGGTCGAGCTCAAACCTATTAAATGCCCCTTGCATGTGTCAAATACCTAAAAATTTTAAAAGTTCATTCTACTCTCTGAGAGAGGAACAGAGAGCCTCTGTCTCTATTTATTGTTTCTGGAACTCTGTGCAGTGAAATCCAGTTGTGTGTCAGTGCATTAATGACAATTTGTGTACCTGAATCTTTCATGGGAACTGCCACAGGCCACCATAAAAACCTATCAATTAGACTGAAATATAGGTGTAACCATTGCAGTTTGGAAGTGGACCAGCTGTATCAACATTAAGTTGTGAAAATTTTTGAGATGGTGAGGGATGGGATATCTTTGGTTGGGCGCCAAGTTGCATCAACTAACTTTTGCACTTTGACACTAGACGCAGTTCTGAGAACAAAATATAGCATCTCATTTCATGTTGGGCCATGCATAGTGTATGGAAATTGCTCCTTCTTGTTGAATACAGTTAGGCCACTTGCTCTATACCTTAGTGGTCGGTAGATGACAATTCTGCGACTTCAAAATTTGCTCAGTAGAGTTCAATGACTACCTTCTATGCCCGATCCTTTGGCCTAAGGACTTATGCTTGAGAAGCTAGATTACCAGCCCACTCTTTAACAACACAACTCTATTAATACATAAGCTGTTGCAAGCAGACAATCACTGACACCACTCTTGTAGCAGCCGATAGTCTCCCTCCCTTATAGTAGTGCTTGGCCCTTGCCTTCTAATTCTTGGCCCTTCTTGCTTGCCTCTGCACCTCCCTTCTTCTTTGTTTCTGTCATCTCTGTCCCTGTCGTATGCATCTCTGACATTTTTGATGCATCTTTCACACCAAATTTCACACAAAAACATTAATGTTTGACCCTGGTTGTCCCAGTCTATAAGTTATAAAAATATTGAATTTTGCCTTTCACCAAAACTGCTCAACTTCCGTCTTCTATTACTCTAACACGATAGAGAACATAGTAGGAGCAGTATTCTAAACTTTTGGCAAGCAAATTGAGTTTACTTTAGCACTCCATATTAGGGAAGGGCAATTCAGAATACCGAATCCAAAGGATTCAAATTATTCAAATCCAAAATGCCAATTTAAACCAAATAATAGCATTCAGTTTGTATCCTGCTTACAAGCTTTATTACATTGCTAGGTCACAGATTTTCTTTTTGTAAAAGTATCAACTGCATGCAATGATTCAAAAACTAATTTGCTCATACAGGCAAACATGTAGAAAGTTTAAATGTATTGCACTGCAATAAACTCGTTTTCTAATTGGGCCCTTGTTGTAAACTTGTAATAAATGTTTTCATGTTGATTATATTAATTGCCAAAAAAGGATTTGGATTTGGACTCTGGATTTGGTTTAACTATTCTAGAATAGTTTAGTATTCTGAATTGCCCATACTCCATGTACACTGGCACATATATTAATCACAAGAAGTGTTGAATTTTACCACATTTTAGACATACTTTTGGTACACCATTTTGCATTTGGTTTCAACAAAAGACTGTTTTGTTTTCACAAAGGTTTTTCACCACCTGATAAAGAAATTGCTTTTGAGTTGTGATTTGGTTACCACAGACTGATGATAGTCTGTGACAAGTCCAAGTGCCCTTTCCAAAAAGCCGTTGTCAGCTTTTAGATAAAGAAGTCGTGATTTCATGCAAATGTAGTCCTTATTTTTCTTCCAGAGAGAAGCCCCTTTTTACAAAAACACTGGTTGTTTCTTGATAATTTTGAAAAGCAATCATGACTCTGGACCAATTAAATCTTTCAGCTGAGTGGAAGGTGTTATCTCAGGGATCTGCTGCACAGCACTTTTGAAAGAAGATTCTTTGTCATATCTTTTTATGGCTCTAGCCATACTTATTTTGCTGAACACTAGCATTGCTGAAAAGCAAAATGACAACCAAACACTTTGTCAAATATCAAAAGTGGTTTTTAAACTTACCAACAGCGGTTTGGTTTAGCTATCAAAATCTCTCAGATTTGTGTTCTTTTACATTGGTAAGCAACATTTTGTACAAATTTAAATCCTTGATTGGGGCTTGAAAGGGCAGAGTTGCTCTCGACCATTGCTTGACATAGTACAAGCATAAAAACTTAGCATGATCTACAATTTTCATTCATAAACATTTTGAGACATCATTTTTCAATTGGAGCTGCAACATGGCAATTTTAATAGTGTAAATCACTTTTGACATCCAGCAAGCATGATGCCTTGCACCAGGTGCCTTCATTCTATATTGTTTTCATCTGACAGCTCTTCTGCAATATTACATGCAACGTTACATTTTCATAAATCTATCAGTACACTAGTTATCACAGTAGCCACACAATATGATATTGTTTCTACATGTAGAGCCATCTAAACAAGAAAAACATACTTACCAAGAAAAACGACAGTCAGCTTTAAAATTTCTTAATACTCTTTTCTGGAGGCATTATCAACAAGTGCAGCTGGACAAAAACCAATGACATTTTCACATTCAGTCTTTCCTTCCCTACTTTTTACTTTGTGCACTTGGAAGTCCAGTTTATCAAGACCAGGCCAGCGGTCGAGAAGGATTTGAAAAGCCACCTCATTTGGTGATTTTGTCTTACAGTACTATAAACCAAAGAAGCAGCCACTTCACATAACAGTTCCAGCACATGATGTTGACCAGCCAGTTGCAAAAGATTATTGCCAAATGCTCTTTCCAAGCATACAGTTACTCCTTTATGAATTCCTATGTCAACAGAAGTTGTATCTAACACTAAACCAATGATTAGATGTTTCCCAATGTTACAGTTGTGTATAGTGTCTGAAATTGATATTAGTTAGCTTAGCAGCTGTGCCATGTCCTTGATTTAAATTTTCATTCTTGAGTGAAATTTCACTTTTTTCACGAGTTGCAGTCAAGAGAATAGAAATAACTTTTTTGAATGTTTCTACATGTTGTATGCTCTGCAGCATTTTTCCATGCTCTAGCTTTTTCCCGTCTCTAACTACCGTAATTTCTCTGATACACAAAACTCCCTAGCAGCTTTGCTGTTATTGTTGTGCTCAATGGCATAACCCTTTAAGGACCATAAGGTTTCTGGATGCGTTTTTTTCAGAAAATTTAGTTGTTTTTATGTTAAATTTATCACCTTAACACTTTGAGTGCCGCGCGTTAAATCGCACACGTATATTTGCTGGTGCCAAGCATTTCCTCGCCATTTCATTTCAAAGCTTGAAAGGGAATGAAATATCTTCTAAATCCACACTGAAAATCAGCCAGACATTCGCGGTGTCTCATGCACACACACGCAGACATGCTGAGACAATCGTGAAATCATAACGACGTAAATCTACGTCAAATCCAGCGATTTGGCAGTCAACTGATAGGTTTTAACAATTGACGTAATATTACGTCGTAAAGCACTCTGTGCAAAAAAAACAAACGACGTAATATTACGTCGTAAAGCTCTCAAAGTGTTAAGCAGAATTTTGTTAAAAATTTTTGAAAAATATTTTCACAAAAAAAATTACGGTATGGTACAAATGTGTACCATTGGTCCTTAGGGGCCATTATTTTTCGAAATTGCCAAATTGTGATTTTTGAACATATGCTGCAGTTAAAAAAACACACACTTCTACATAAAATCAAGCACAATCTTTATTCAACTAAGCTATATTTCATCATGATAAAGTTTAAAACAGTTTCTGGAATTGACGTAGCACAAGTGAATGCCACATTGCATGCACTTGTTGTTTGTCCTGCTTTGTCTTTTTTGCTTGAGCATAACTTGCACCACTTTCACTCCTCAGATTTCATCATTGTGTGACCGTACATTTCCATCAAGTTTTGCTTAATTCTCAGCCTTTTTTGCTGCGTCATTACTGAGCTTGCTAAAACTGCACATTTTCTGGAATTGAATGTTCCAATCAAGCTTTAAGCCACTGCTCTCCGATAAGTTTTTGCACCCATAGATGGTACACTTTCTCCTAGTTTGCAATACACCACATATGAGTTGTTATTAGCAATGTCTCTGAAGTCATGAACAATTCGGAAGTAGTACTTTGATTTTGATCGGTGATCAAACTGATAGGTCACCTTCTTTTGGTCAATCAAATCTACACCTCCCATGTTGGAGTTGTATTGCCTAACCACATTAGGAGATGTAACAGCTTCTTTCTCGTTTGAACCTTTTTTTCTGCATTTTTTCAGTGTGATATGGAGTGACTGAAAGAAAATTTGAGAGTAAAAAGACTGCTTTGTTGTCCATCTATTTGACAAATGTTATTTCATTTGCATGAAAACTGACCACATCACCACGCTTCATTGGTTTGTCTGAAGGGATTTTTGTTTTTGGTAAATGCTTGTGGTTCATGCGCACTGTTCCAGCGCTTAGAATTCTATTTTCCAGAAGTTTCTTCAGCAGAGAAGGAGTGTTAAAAAAATTGTCAATAAAAATTTGACAATCAAGGTGTTTAATCTTTTCAGTGAGCTGAATCACTACCATTTCATCTAAACCATGCTCAACAGATCCCTTCTTTTTTCCACAATAAATGTCTTCTTCAAACAAATAGCCAGTCTTCAAATCGCATCAACACCAAATCTTGAAGCCCCATTGAAATGGCTTACCTTTAACAAATTGCCTAAGAATATTATGGCCTTTAAATTTGACCATGTGTTCATCAATCGACTGGTGTTGAGTTGCTGTGAGAGCGGACAGAAACCTTGCATTGAAATGATTCAACACCAATCTGACTTTAAAGGCCTTGTCATGGTCTGGATCTTCCCGAGACTTCATCATTGCATTGTTGTTGAAATGGACATATGCTCGTAGTTCTTCAAACCTTTTGCGAGGCATAATATTTGCAATAAAAGGTACAGCTAGATCTGGGTCTGTGGACCAATAATCGCGCAAGCTTGGAAGTTGATGGTTACCCATAACTATTTGCATTCCAAAAAAAGCTTTCATTTCCACCACATTTGTTGATAACACATGTGCTTGCTGTTTGCAATATAAATGAGTTTGGGGCACAACAATGTCTTTTAGAAAATTTTCGAACCCTGCAACCTGGTTGAAAACTTCATAAGGAGTTTCATTTTCCAATTCTATGGTTACCTTCTTGAAATCAGAAACAGTGAAACTTTCATGCTGTAGTTGTTGTTGCTGGTTAGAGCTAGAATTGGTCACCTTCAAGTCAAGAGACTATGGTGTACTTGTTGAAGTTCTTCTACTTTTTTACGATTCAACTGCTGGCCACTCAATAAAGTCTTTTCTAGATCATGCCTTTGTGGAGGCTCTATGTAAACTGCAACAGGGTCATCATCATTTTTTGCATTCAAGTCTAATTGGTCTAAATCATCTTCTAAAAAACCAAGATCCCCATCATCTAACGCTAGTGCATCCTCCATGTCACTATCATTACAGAAAAGTACTTGATTCACTGATTTTTTATTTACTTCAAACAGTCTGAGTTTATTTTTAGATGACATAATTCTCTGATTAAATAGAAACAAACTAAGAATGTTACATTTGGAGTTGCATCAGTTGTAATTACAGTTCTGACTGCCTTTTATAGTAGTTTCATAACATTTGAAATTAAAAAAATCAAAGTAATAGTAGCTACTCAAGCCACATATATAACATTGTAAGAAAACACCTTCAAAAATGCCAAGTTTTTGTTATTTAAATTATATTGACAGCTTTGCATTGTCATCTTATTTCATTCAACTCTTGTTGCATTTATCACATATGTCATTTGTAATACCCAGCCTCTACCAACTTTTTCATTCAAGCTCACTTAAATTGTGGTAAAAATGCTGCTGGTTACCTTGTTAGTTTTCCTATTACATAAAACACACGTGGTGTGGGGTCTGATTAAAATCTGTCTCAAATAATCTGGTTTTCTATCAAACACGTGTTGAGAACTACTGTGAACCTCAAATATCTTAATTTTTACAATTACACACAATTATTAGAGCTACAAATCATCACGGGAAAGTTAAAAAATGTTTTTATAAAGACTAACACAAAATGCACTTTGTTTTGTATAAGATTTATGCACTTCATCTTTCTCTGACTGACTTTACATGATTTACCCTTCCGGACCAGTGGTACATATGTGTACCACAAAACTTTATTGCTCTCAAACAGCATCAGGTAAACTTTATCCAAATTTTTTATGGCTGGATAACATCAGTTATTCACAAAACTATATTTTATAATAGCAACCACAAACTTTTATTAGCTATACTGGGCTTGCCAAACTTCCTAATACCTGCACTTCAAACACCTGGCATTTCTTTAACTTTTAAGCAATCAAGCATAACCAAAACGTGCTCTAAGTTTCCAAATCTTTTTTTTAATAAACTTCAAACATTTAAAAAGTACTTTGGCACCTTTGGTTTCAAAATAGTACAACCAATTAGCCAAAGTATCAAAAAATATTTATGGTACACCAGTGTATCAAAGGTTCTCAAAGGGATAAGCTGGAACTTAATTTGAAGCTTGCATCACGTGAAAACCATTTTTGCCAGAAATTTTTAACAGGCTGCTATAATCACATCAAAAATTTTTTTTTGACTTTAGCAATAAATATGAGATCTAACAAATATACATGCTTATTGTGCGTGGCTGGTAATACTTAATAATGTAATCAAACATTACCACAATCAAAATGGCAGGTGCATGTTTGGGAAAATGAAAACGTATTGTTCTGTAAGACTGAAACAACAAAAGTAAGGCTGCAACAAATATAATTCTTTATTTGCTGTAGCCATTGAATAATACGATTTATTATGTAAAAATCATGTAAACCAGGGGTGCCCACACTTTTTCAGCCTGAGAGCTACTTATGACATGACCAAGTCAAAAAGATCTACCACCTACTAAAAATGCAAAACATAATATTTATAAATATACTGAGAATTATTTATTTGTACAATGTACAGTATATGCTGGTGTACCTTGCATTACCGCATAAAACTATACATTACTACTCTGTACATTTTTTGTCATTACCTTACTCTGATGACTTGCACTTTATGGAATCAGTCAGTGATGCATAGTCCAGACAGTAGCTACTGATAGCCAGCCTTAAGCAGACTTCCAGATGCTCATCAGTCATGGTGGAATGGTTCTTGGACTTGATGATCTTCATGTAGGAAAAGGCTGACTCACATAAATAAGTGGAGCCAAATAATGCAGTCAAGAAGGTAGCACATTTCCTAATGTTTGGGTACTTGTCCTCTATGAGTAAGTTCCACAATTGTCCATGAGCTCTGGCATTAATCTGAAGGTCGGGTTGAAGTGTCAGAATCTCATCTTCCACTTCAGAAAAGTTTGGGTGGAACAGTGTTGTAATTTTTGACGCCAGTGAAACAACCACAGCATCTTCCTGGAAAGGATAGCACATGAATGTAGCGACTGGCTCGAGTAAAGCAAAGTCTTGAAAGTGTCTGTGAAACTCTGAAAGACAATTGTCAATTTGCTTTATGTAGCGCGCACTGTCAAGCTGTGCACATGACTGCGTTTGTGTCTCCAGCTCTGCTGCAAGGTTCTTGAAGTTTGCCAAATCATGACAGTGGAGCTTTGAGGAGAGATGTTGCATTTTTTGTTTAAAAGCATTAACTGAGCTGATCATATCAATCACAGTTTTGTCTTTTCCTTGCAGCTGTAGATTGAGGTCATTCAACATGTTGGTCAGATCGGTTAAGAATGCTAAGTCCAGCAGCCACCGATGGTCATTTAGTTAAATATAATCTGCATGTTTACCTTCACGAAGAAACTCCTTGATCTCCAGCAACAGTTCTTGAAATCTTTGCAGGAATTTCCCCCAACTTAGCCATCTCACATCGGTGTGCAACAACAACTCCAAGTGGTTGCAGTCAGCCTTCTCCAGATGTGCATGAAACAGTCGTCTTTGAAGAGATCTAGCTCAAATAGAACAGGAGATCTTTGTTGCCACATCCATTATCTCTTTCATGTTGAGCATTTTTGCACATAATGCTTGTTGGTGTATAATACAGTGGTAATTGAGGAAGTCTGGAAAATCATCGTCTTCCCTGCACTTGGCGATAAATCCATTTGAGTGACCAACCTTGGTGGGTGCTCCATCTGTGGTGATGGACATCAGTTTGCTGACTGGGAACTGAGTTTTCTCAATAAAGTTTTTGAAAGACTTAAATATGTCTTCTCCTCGTGTGTGTTCTTTCAAAGGCAGTATTGTTAACAGCTCCTCTTTTGCAGTCATGTCAGTAAAAACCATCCAAATAAAAATGCACAATTGTGCTGTGTCACTTACATCTGTAGACTCGTGCAATTGAAGTGAGAAACACTCACAATCTGCAATGTCCTTCCAAAGTTGCTGGGTCAAATCCTCAGCTATGGCTTTACTGTGCCGTGTTACTGTATTTCTTGATAGCTGAAGAGCTTTGATCGAACCTAGTATTTCTGGTTTGTTTTTAAAGTCTCTGAACAATGAGTCTGCCGCTTCAATAAATGCTTCTTTTACCATCTCTCCATCTTGAAAGGATTTCTTTTTTTTACGATAAAGTGACTCACTCGGAATGATGCTTCAGTGACTGCCTTTGCCTTTGAAGTTACCTGTGTGAAAAATGACTGCTGTCCGAACAATTGAGATTTTAGTTCCTTAAACCTTTTCCTTCTCAACTTGCTTTTCAGAGGAAACTCAGTGTCATAATTTTTATGAGCAGTCCGAAAATGACGCTCCACATTTCCCTTCTTCGGTAAAGCAATTGTACACTGACAGATGAGGCAAACACACTTCAAAAATGACATTATGAAAAAGAAGTCCTCCTCCCACTCTGTATGGTAATGGTAAGTCTTTGGCTTTTCACTTGGTTTCGCTGTTCCACTCATTTTTATCCCTTCTTATTTGCTAGCTTGCTAGAGTTTTACAGTACTTTGTGTAGTTGTATAAGCATGTGCAGTGACGCCTGTGTCAGAGAATTGTCAGGTCAGATATAGTGACAAAAAATAAATACTGAAAATAAAATAAAAAACAAAAATGTCATTGTGAGGATAGATGATAGCCTGGTGCCAACTTTTATAAATATTCTTTTAAATTTAATTTTTTTAAATGCCGTGCAATCTACCCACAATGCCTTTGCAATCGACCAGTCGATCGCGATCGACGTAATGGGCACCTTTGATGTAAACAATAAGTTTAGACAAGTTGAAACAACCGACTATGAAACGAAAGTGAAATGGCAACACTTACGGCCTTGTTAATGTAGAGCCTAGATCTATTTCCACTTGCTCAGACACTAGCGCTGAAAATAAATATTATGAATGACTCAAATGTAAGTCAATATGCTGAAATATGGATTGTTTCCACTGCAAAAAATCTGGATTTATGTTAAAAAATATATGGTACCAATAAAAATCGTTTCAAGAATAAAATAAATAACCAACAGTTTGTATATGAGGGAATACCAGAAACAATTGCCAGAACAAAAAAACTGCATCGGCACAGGATAATGGCATGACTGTTCCCAAGATTATTATTGTTACACTCCTAAAGTTGCTTTTGTGCTAAGACGAGGTAGATTTTGTAAAAGATCATTTGGCAAAAACCTCTTGGCACTGTAGAACAAAAGGTTCCTGGTTGAGAGTGATCACAAAAATGTTTTAAGTTAGTGTTGGAAAAACATTTGATGTCAAATGAGTGGTTACCTTCAATAAGCAAAAGTAATTCCTGGTCAGCAAGTTAAGCTTTTGGCAAAGTAGTCCAGTCAACGTAGGAAATTCGCTGAACAATTGAGTTGATTTTGCTTTCAGACAAAGCATTAGCGATAATGCAAATGTAGGATGTCTGTTGTGTTCACTGACCTATGCCAGTTGATGTGCTTAGTGTGCATTGTCTCGGTCAGCCTTGTAAAGTAAAGCATTAAAAGCCAAATATTTTCACTTGATGTATGAGATGGAAAAATCCCAAAGGCTGAATGTTATTGTCTCTTTCCTGTCGAGGCATTGCACCTGCTGCATCATTACTAGCATCTGTTGCAAATTATAATTTTTGCATTTGGTGCTGGAATTGTCAATGCAGTGAAATTTGCTATGCAATCTTTCAAAGCTTCAATTGCTTTACTTGATTCAGAAGTCCACTCTAACGTTGGTTGTAAACAGCTCTTGCCTGTTATCATGTCATACTATGGTGCCAACTTAAGAGGCCAGTGTGTAATAGAGGGATCAAAAAATTGCAACATTTCTGTAGAGTGATACAAAGCCTTAATTTTTTTGGAAGTAAAAAATTTCAAACTGGTTCAATTCTGTCAGTTGCAGAAGAAATTTCTTTTGCTATTCTGACATGCCCTGGAAACCGAATTTCTTTCTTTCCAAACTTGCATTTTTTTTTATGTTTATTGTCAAACCAAACCTGTTTAAACAGTGGAAAAGAATAGATAGATGCTGTAAGCTCTCTTTTTTATCTTTAGTACAGACTAAATGCCATTTGCTTAAGCCAGTGCTTCTCAATCTTTTATCTACCATGGCCCATTTTCATTACCCAAATAATCCACGGTCCACTAGCTTATCTCTTTTTTCACAAAGTACAACAAAATCAATATAAAAGCATAATATTCGAAATATGCTTAATGCAAAATATGTTGCTGAAATTTGTCCACCAATGCTTCAATTCTTGGAGATGTCAAAGACAAAGTTTACCGTATACCATCTGCTGCATCAAGGCAGTTCTGAGCTTTTGTTTTCATGTGCAGCAGAGTGGAAAATTCAGACTCAAATAAGTGGTACTAAAAGGCAGAAGTACTTTCATGCATACCTTTGACACACGTGGGTATGAAACACACACACTTGCCCAAAACTCACAGACTGATAAACTGTCAAACATGTCTTTGCAACCAGAGTCATTTCTGAGATCAATAAGTTCATCTTGTAAATCATCACGAATATTTTCCAATGGGATTGAAAACGGCTTTCTCACAAGCTCCAAATCGACATTAGATATTTCAGGAAAGTATGTCAAAAATTCTTTTTTGAGATTGGTAAGATGAGCAAGTATCGCAGATGATAAATTCTAATCCAAATTGCCATCAACTACAGACGAAAGTGCCTCAAACATTGCAAAATTTTCCATCTCAACTTTTCGTTTCCAGTTGTCCAGTTTTTGCACAAAGGCATTTAGGGAATCCGTGAAGTCAATTACAGTTGTGTCCTTTCTTTGCATCTTGAGATTCAAGCAATTTAGTTAACCAAAAATATCAACCAAATAAGACAATTGAGATATGAAAGTATTATCCTTATAAAAAGATTCCAATTCATACTTTCCCTGCATATTCAAAAATTCTTGCAACTCTTCTCGCAATTCAAAAACTCTTGCTAGAACATTACCCTTGGACAACCAACAGACTCAAGTATAGTAAAGTAAATTTAAGTGTTCATCATTCATCTCAGAACATAACTTTCTGAAAAGACGTGTGTTTAATGCAGCATTCTTTACAAAGTTAATCGTTTTGATAGCTATGTTAAAAACAGCTTGAAGAGATTCTGGAAGAGTTTTTGATGCAAGAGCTTGTCTGTGTAACATGCAATGCATTGAAACAGCATCAGGTAAACGATTTCGAACCAGCGTTTGTAAACCACTTCTTGCTCCTAGCATTGCAGGAGCACCACTAGTGCAAACACCACACAAATGTTCCCACTTAAGTTCCTCTTGGTCAGAAAACATTGTCAAAGTTTCCATTACACCAACAGCTTTAGTGGTGCTTTCCAACTCAGAACAAAACAAAATATCTTTCATATCGCTTTCTGTAAAGTATTTGCAGAATACTAAAAGCTGAGAGCAAGATGCAACGTCTGTTGTTTCATCAAGTTGAATTGAAAACAGTCCAAATGGGGAATTTTTTATTTCTGAAATTACTTGCTTGTTGATATTACCAGATAAATCAGCAACTCTTTGCTTTACAGTATCGTTTGAAAGAGGAATTTGTTTCAGTTTTTTTTCACTTTCATGACCAAGAACAATTCTCGCCATTTTGGTTGCACAAGGTTTAACGAGAGTTTCACCAATTGTATATGGTTTACATTCCTTTGCAATCATAAAACTGACTACATATGATGCTTCAACAAGGCTTCGAGAATGTTGTTGAAAGTCGCTTCTTGTATCCAAGCACTGGCACTTCAAATTCTCTTTCTTTTGTTTGAAAAAATTCAAATCTTCTCTTTGTAGCCTGGATGCACTTTTTCCAAGTAAAGCTTCAATTTAGATGGCCTCAATGAATGCTGACCAAGAACTTTATTGTATAACACACACTGGCTTTTTTCTTATTTGCCATCAGTAATGGATGTAAATCTAAATTGGATGTAACTGTTATTAAACTTTCGTTTTGACATTTGGACTATCTCTTAAACAAGGTTTTAAAATCTGGCAAAATACTGCTAAAGATCACATATAAAATGTTTAAAAGCTATTTTCCTCTACAGCCTGTTTTATCTGTCAACTTATCAGAAAGAATTTGTATAAAGATAAAAACGAAGTTAAATCACTGCTGTCTTTTTTACCTTGTTTAATCTTTGTACAAATTCCTCCTGATAAATCAAAAGATAAAACAGGTTGTAGGGGGAGAATATTTTTAATGTGTCATCTAATATTATTTATCTGCATGAAGCTCTGATCCATCAATTTCTTAAAACACCAAACTACAAGACTGTCAACAAAAGAATATATTTTTTAATTGAAAGAACTTTTGAAAGCGTCATAAAATATCTCCATAACTGCTTCCCATGTACTCTGCTGTACCCTCCATTCAGCCTTCATAAAGTATCACTGCTATGCTAGTTACAACTTGATGCCGCATGTCTTAACCACTTTGCGACGGGAGACGTACATGTACGTCAAAAATGCTTTTCCATTCGAAGACGGGAAACGTATATTTACGTCCATGTGTTTTGCCAAAAGGACGGCGGCCGATGTTTTACGTTGCAATCGCTACGATAATGTAACATGAAGTGCAGTTGATACAAGGGCAATTTCCCTGCTTCGGTTTGCTCAAAAACAGGAGAAAATAGCTGAAATGAATGCAGCATTGCAGCATAGTCTTGCAAGTTTGTGAGGAGAATTATTCTTTTTCGTTTTGCTCAAAAGCAAGCGAAAACAGCTAGCACGAACGCAGTGTCTTATTAGTCTATGAAAGGTTTTGAGAGGCAAAGACAAATGTTGTAAAAAATATGGCTTAGGAAAAAAGTTTCATAAAGAGCGGAAGAGGGTAGTAAAGAAAACGTGAAAAAGACTACAAAAGGGGACATACTTCAAAAATTGTTGGGGCGATGTTCCTCTGCACCACTCCTTGTTTGGGAATGGGCATGAGTACATCCGATTTTTTCTAAATTAGTAGGGTTAGGGTACTTTGGGATAAAATAAGCTGAGGATACCGTAATTATTTTTGCTGTGTCAGAATGCTACTACCTTATGCTTGTTGGTGGCTCCGTGGCAATGGTTTTGCAGAATATTATATAGCATTTTGTGTCAATTTTTTTTCAAAAAATTTTCTGAATCATTGAATTTATTTGAATTGTTTTATTACTTTAGTTATCAATATTTTACAACCAATATTTCAGATATATTTTCTAAAATATATAGCTGCAACATGAAGCGTAGAGCTGACATTGACATTGTAGCAAGTAGCTGCACAGATCAGTATTTTAATAACATTAGTGACGTCATTTGTGACGTCATTTATCAGGTCACAATTGTGATGTACGTCATCGCCCATGACA
The DNA here is from genome assembly GCA_963675345.1 of Trididemnum clinides. Classification (NCBI taxonomy): domain Eukaryota; kingdom Metazoa; phylum Chordata; class Ascidiacea; order Aplousobranchia; family Didemnidae; genus Trididemnum; species Trididemnum clinides. The sequence continues at coordinate 36,010,465 of OY776294.1, read as the reverse complement.
ACAGTGTGACTTACCACAGTGTGCATTCACTGCAAACCTAAAGTGCTCCAAGATGCGTAATAGTGAAAAAAACATAATATGATGCGAAAAAGTGAAGGTTATAAAAATGATACCGTCTGAGTGGCATAGTAAGTTTAAAAAAAACTGTCGTGAAGTGGTTAAAGACCTTTACATTGCCAACGCACGAAGCACGTGTGGTCATTAGGAAAACCATTATTTGGCAATATTGGAAATTGAAACGATAATGATGTCACAAAACATTTCTTTTTGATTGGATTTAATGCAATGCATGAGAAGAAAAAAACTTCAGGCATTCAGTTAAATCAGAGAAAAGATACGGTAATAATATTTTCATAAATTATTCAAATGCAGATTACAATCAATTTTAAAGTCTGCGATGTACCCGCATATTACGGTGTATTACATTGCATTTGCCACATTGTCATGTATGCACGCTACATGTACACACATGCATTTGGTGAAAACTTTACATACATCACTTTGCATAGAGCCGTTAGCAACTGGCAACTAATGTGCGAATCAGATACAGAACAATGAAAGGTGGAGCAAATACACAAAAATCATACAGTCTGTATGAGTAAATTGTTGATATTGTTGTTTTGTTTGTAGGTCATGGCCCACCGGTTAAGAAACCCTGGCTTAAGCACAAACTAATGGAAGTGTACATGTCACATTGCCTATTAGTCTTTGAAATATTTGGCACTGGTAGACAATTTAAATGGGGTTCTTGAAAAAGCATATCTCCTATCGGAGTCTTATTTGTGGTTTGGTTGAGATCTTCTGGTCCAATTGATGCCTGATGAAAAGCTGATTTTAGATAAACTTTGGAAATACTGTATATTGGCAATGGGTAACTGCCAGGAATTAACATTTTGTTTAAAACTTGATAATTACCCAAAAAGCATAGTTCTGCAGTATTAGCTGTTGCTACCACATGTAAAAGACTATCAGATACTGAATTATTGAGATTAAAACACTTGATGTAGTCATTTTGTCTATTTCTTGCCAAATTTTGATATTTCAATATTTGGTGGCTGGCCTTTTGTGATACACAATGTTATACTTTATGGGATTTCTGTAATTAGGTGGTGCTATTTAGTTTGGCTGAAGATCGAGTAGGGCCATGTATTTGTTTTTGTGGACAGGCAAAGCCTTGCACGCTTTAACAGCTGTGGGAATAGTGTTTACTTTCATTTCAGTATCTGAGCAGCGTGAACAACCTGATTGAGCATCAAGAGTAAGCTGATTATGTTTTATATAGTGAAATCTTAGACTAGGTTCTATTGTATAGATATGAATTATATCTGTCATTTTTCACCTGATATCAATTTAGCAGTCTTTTTCCATAACATTTTGTCAGGGTACCATTTGCAGTAACAAATTGTGAGAGTATTGTTTTTTGTTGGTATCAGAGTCATGCAAAGTCAAGAAGTTAAAACCACAACCAATATCAAGTAAGAACATAGAAAATAATCCAAGTAATAACAGCAAGCCAGAAATTTTATTGCAAATTTTTGGTAAACACATGATTTTGGACAGAGGGATGCTACTGGATTAATTGTATTTATTGATCTGGTTTGCTTATTGTGTACATGGTTTTGAACATTTAGTAGCTGTATTTACTATTTTAAATGATAAAAGCAAAATCTGTTTTTTGCATCAGGAAATCTGGTTTCTATAATTATGTGAGTTAGATTGTTTATATTAATTGGTAGTTGAAAAATTGCAAAACTGCATGTTTATCGTATGGTAGTGAAATCTAGTTGGTGTGCCCTTTGACTTTTTACATGTTTTAATTCTATGGCAAGCTCATCAATTTTATTGCTCAGCTGTGTGATATCATGTTTGGTGGATGTTAGAAATTTCCGAAGTTTATTTAATTATGATATCAATTAGCAAAATTTTCTAAGTCATTCAAGGTCTCACAATTTTGCACACTGACGCGATGGCGTAGTGGTTAGGGCGTCCGCTTCGCAGTCGGTAGACCTGGGGTTCATTCCCCTTGTCGAGTCATACCAAAAGACTTTAAAAAATGGTATCTATAGCTTCCCTGCTTGGCGCTCGGCATTTATGGGAGGTTGTGGAGAACAAGCCGGCAAGTTTGCTTGTTGTGTCCTTGGGCAAGGCACTTAACGGGATGCCCCCGCCTTTATGTGGAAGACAGGTGGCCCATAAACCTCAAAAAAGGCAACTCCCAAGCGAGTGCGAACTTCCCGTCCAAAGTATAGTGATACAATTCGCTTTCTCGTGAATGGAGGATAAAAATGGCAAATAAAACAAAAACAAAATTTTCAAATATTTTGTATGTTTTTACGGTGCAATTGAATGAAAGTGCATTCAACTAATTTGAATAGCCTTTATCTTGTTTGGGGTTTAATTGACATGTAGAGATCAATTGTTCCATCAGACTAGATGGTTTTTCTCTGCTACTAATATATTAAATTTTACTTAAAGTGTCTATCAAGTACGTTTTAGAATCGTCTACAACAGCAGTTAAAATTGAATTTTTGAGGGCTGTATAGGGTTGGTCCACTTGTGCAATGGTACTTAGCGATAAGCTGCACCCACTTAATTGCTCATTGGTCATATTATTAGTAATAGCAACAAATTGTAAATTTTTGTCTACACCATTTTGTGATTCAAAATATTTCTCAGAAGTTTGTAAGTACATGGGCAAAATTTGTTTTTCAGGCTACATTTTTGGTACATATATTTCATTACCCATTAAAATATAGTCCTAATTTAGAGCAGAAAATTTAGCTTTATTGATGCTAGAGGATGCTGCTTCTGTAACTTTTTTTGCTGCAGGCCCTTTTGCAAATATCTCTTTAGTTTTTGCTGTTTGTGCTTGGATTCTATTTGTATTGGTGATGGCGTTGCTTTACAAATTATCTCTAGATTTTATGTATAAAGATCTTGGACTCACCAAGCAGTTCGTCATTGAGTGGATTAGTTGTGCATTGGACAGCATTTATTGTAGATCAGAGCTCATCTCCATGTGGTTGTCATCATTGTAAGGCGGGTGTTGTCACCAATTATCACAACGGGGTTACCAATTGTAGGTTTTGCATGTTCAAAAGTTAAGTAATCACTAAGCATAAAATTCAGAAACTCAGTTAGTAATTAAATATATTTACAAGCTAGCTGGGTAGAATTTATAGCTCATATGTTTTACGGTTTCATACAGATTCAAACTGAATGTTTAGCATTGTTTGGTGAAACGTCAACTATTACCTGAGCCTCATATCCAAATACAGGAATTACAAATTATAAGAAAAATATTATCAAGGTAAAATTTACATTGAAATTTATATGAACGCAAGGAGGAATCTATGGGAATATTGAGAGTGAAAACTACAGATTCAAACCTGTAACTATCACATTTCAAAGCAGCTGCACTATATACTACATCACAAGGTCACTGCCAGAATTGTTGCAAATATGTTTATTTGAACACACATAAATGGTAATGGCAAAACAGCCTTCGAGGGCACAATGCTGTCAACAACCAAATAGTCACTTTTTTTTTGTTTTGTACTTTAGTATTAATTTTTAACAGTCCTATTTTAGAATGAATTTTTGTATTCCACAGATGTGGATATCTCTATTTCAATGGTGCCTAAAATACTTTTTGGAGATATCAGAGCGATATTGATCTTAATACTTTTAGTTTATTAAACTTTCATTCCAATTGTAATTATTTTATTAAAAGACTAGGTATCATTTACCTGTTGCCAGGACCTTATAAAAAGAGGAACGACTATAAAAGACAAAAATCTATATTAAGGTGATGAATTACTGAATCACAGACACGTGGAAATTCATAATGATGCATGGAATTACAAAATTTTATTTTAAAATAAGGAATCACTGAATTGTAGAAATAGAAAGCACTACCAACTACAGAAGTACAGAAATTTATGGAAGTTTATAAAAATACTAAATATGTAACCATCCAGTCAGGTTAAATTAGGTAGAAGAATTGAATTAAACTCTACATTTCTATATATATCTGCGATTTTTGTAGTTAAAGTTTATTTATTATTCTTAGGACTTTTTGCAGTGCTGTATTTTAGTGTAGCCCAAATGAAGGCCATTCTAAATACTTCATGTCCACAATACCCCTAGGTGTCAACCAGGGTTGGGTCAATTACAATTGCACCAAAAATTTTTTCAATTACATTACAATTACAATTACTTTATATTGAAAATTCAAATTCAAATTACAATTATAATTACTCTTAAACTTTTAATTTAATTACAAGTTACAATTGCAATTATTTTTAAAAGTTCTTGTCATATAGTTACAATCAAATTTGCTTAATATCAAAGAAAAAATTGAAAGTGATGCATTACAAATACTTTAAATGTTTCCAAACATGCCTTTAACTTTCAAGACAGGTTTAAGCTCAATTACCACTTGCTATTTTGTTAAAAATCATAACTGTACATGCAAAAGTAACTTCTGAAAAGTTGTGACAAAGCAATAGACATATGAGGTGTGTCAAGAAAGTTCCGAGACTCGAGCAGTAAACATTTTATTTGCAAAAATTCTACAATCTATGCTCACACTCTTCAAAGTAGTCCCCTTGCTTCTCAACGCAACTGTCCATGCGTCGCTGCCATGATGCCATGCAGTCGTGGAAGGGCCTGTTCTGGGATGGCCCTCAGTTCCCTTGTCACGGCCTCTTTGATGGCTTCCATGTCTGTGAATCTGATCCCCTTGATGATGCCTTTGAGTTGTGGGAAAAGAAAAAAATCACATGGGGCTAAATCTGAGCTGTAAAGAGGCTGGTCAAGCACTGAGATATTTTTTCAGCCAAAAAATGGCAAACAGACAGGACCAAGTGCTCTGGCGCATTGTTGTGGTGGAGCAGTCACGTGTTCGAACCAAACAAATGGCTGTGACAGAACTGCTGAAGATGCTTTTTTCAAACTAGTGTCAACAAGAGAATAATGAAGCTATCGGGACTGCAATAATGGCTATATACTACAAACATATTGCATAATACGATGATGTAATTGGATTTTTGATAGCTGAATCATAGCACATGCAGCAAGCTCATTCTCTGAACTTTCCTGACACACCCTGTATGCAACTCAGTTGCTACCAAATTAGACGAACAAACAATACAGAAAAATAAATACACAAGTCTCAAAACGCAGATGAAAATTATTGATAAAACAAAAGCATACACAAAGAAAAAAAAATCAAGACCTCACTTTTTAAACAGGCAGGATGCTTCTACATTGACAATAACTATAGCCAAAGACAAAAAATGGTGCAGCCAAAGCTGCTCTTGCAGTTGCCTGCTTTTAACAGTGTTAACACATACGTCTTTTGGTCAGCTTACCCAGAAAAAAAACAGTTCTTAAAAATATATGTTGCTACAGACTATTCACTTTTGAAACTGTTAATTTACAATTTCACTTTATCGTATATTTTGGAATTGCTCGCAATGAACATCAGGTTGCAAAAAGTATCTTTGCCCAGTAAATTTCTTTTAGCAGCATAGAAATTTCTTGCAATTGAACAAAGTCTTTCTGACTTTGCAGATGTTGCTGTTGGTCCCAAATATTCTTTTGGTAAGGCAGCAAATGTGAGGTGTTCTTCTAATTTTTTTCTTTTATGTTACATTAGGGGGTGGTCATCAAAATGGATGATTTTTTCTTTGAAGTATCTTTGCACTTCCCTTACTGAATTACCAGGTTTTCTCTTTTTTGAACCAGCTGCAATAAACCCAAATAACCTTGGCTTTTTGGCAAGAATTTCGTTTTCATCATCTGTACTTGTGCTGCTATTATCTTCTTGCACTGACCAAGCCTAGTGGTGACATGCATTTGCAATAGACGCATAGCTACTTTTTTTTGAGCATCATCTTCAAATCGCTTGTCTTTGAATTTCGGATCAAAAGGTGATGCAAGTCTGTAATTTATGGAATTAAGAAAGGGCAGCAACTTTTTTGAAGCAGGATCTTGAAGGGTTTTTACTAAGTTTTTGTGGTAACTAAGATTTGAAGTCTTCAGTTGCTCCAGTGCTTTCATTACACCAACCACAACAGGACAAATGCATGAACACTTTACAACATTTTCTCCTTCCACTTGTTGCTTTGCTTCCATAAAAGGTAGCAGCACACTCTCACTTCCATTCAAATGCCAAATAATCTTGATTTGTAATTTTTTTGCGTCATTGGATCATAGTGAGAGCTTTATTGACTTCTTCATGATCTTTCAAGACACTTTGCAACATAAGCTGCGATTTTCATTTTGTAACATTCTTTGCTGATAATGTTATTTTTTTCCGTTGTAAGTATGTGGTTGCATTTACAGATTTTCTAATAGAGTTTACAATGTTAGCTACTTTTGCCAGCTGCTTTCCAGTGTAAGACTTTAAGAACTCTGAAGCCTGCTGGCATTCTATAATGCAAAGTTAATTAACTTGAGCAAAGCATCTGACTCTTTCAGGTAAGTAAGAAAGGAGGAATGTAAATCTGTATCACCCTCTACGAAATCGTGTTTAAACCAAATCTGGGAATAATTGTTATTCATTGTAACCATCACCTTCATCATCAGATTTATGCAAAATGAACTGTGGTAGGGAATCTTGAAATGGTTTCTCCATGGTGGAGGCATTGGCTGACCACAACTTCTGTTACTTTTGAAGTTAGTTTAAACTTTTCTATGACGTCATCATATGCCTTTGCAATATCATAAGCCGTGTGCTTTTCCAAGCACGAGTCTGCTGTCAAGATAAAACCACAAAACTTCCATGCTGCATTAACAGAGTGGACATGTTTCTGTTTGTCCACAGATCAATTGTTAAGTAAATTTGCTGCAAGCATGCAAGTTCATGTTGCATCATCTTCCATTTTCTGAATAACCATTGGCATGAGAAATTTTCTTATTGTAGATCGCCATGGAGTGACAAATCTCGATTCATCAGTAAACAACAAGTTTCTGAGTGTTTTACTGTCAACAATGCTTAATGGTAACTGATCACAAGCAATTGATTTGAGTAGAGATTTTGTCAATGCTTTTTGAGTGACATCATGGACAGCAAATCGCTATGAAGATGAAGCTTGATAAAAATGACTTGATTGGTAGTTGGCAATCTTTTTCATACACCTTCTTTGATTTTTCTTGATGCTTCCGTTTCAGATTTGTGTATTGCATGTGTTGACAGGGCAAACATATCTTCAAATGTGTGATCAGACTAGATGTTGCTCTAGCTGAAAATTTGTTGTTTTTTTTGCAATGTTGTGCAGCATGCCTCAGTACTAGTTAACGATTTGAAAAAATTTGACAGTGGTGAGGTAGTACTTTGACTGTGGTTTTAACTTCAAGATCATTTATTTTTAAAATTACAATAATAGTTATTTTTTAAAATTTAAGCATCAGTTGGAATAAACAATGCCTAATTAAATAAACAGACAACAAGATTAACTTTATCTTGACTTATGTAACTTCTTTGTTTTTGTGTAAAAGCTCTGAGAAAAACTACAAGACACTGTGTATCATTCAAATAGAACCCAAATAGCGATTGTATCAAATAAGGAAAACGGCTTAGCCTTAACAGTAGACTACACTGATATCTGGACCAATGCAGCACAGCATTGATGTTTATACCAACTTTTATGCCGACTAGCTGACACGACCAGCACATGTGAACACGTTGAAAGCAATGTGTGCGTAACCTACAACAAAATAATTGGTATCAATATTACACAAGCTGGACTGGTTAAGCTGATCCAGCAAGATAGATCAAGTCCACAATGCACTATAGCACTAATATAAGCTGCAGGTTGCTATCTGTAACCTCAGTGTTGACAGCTATAATACACCTTTGCCGGTAGAGTGCACTCTGTAGACTTACCAAAGAACAATTAAAGACACTAACGTTAAAACTCAAGCCACCACAATAAATGAGCTAAGACTAATCCCGTTATACAATTGTAAGCTGACCTGCAAGATACTGTTCACAATTAAAAGAGGAAACCTAATATCGCTATTAGGTGTAAACTGCATAGTTTTGGAAGTGTTATCAGTGAATTCCCGCGGAGCATCGTAATGACTCAATGTTAAAGCAAAGACTAAATGAAAAACGTCATGAAAAATTATTGCCAAAAAAAGAAAACATATAGGGGCAGCAAGGAATAACGAGTATAACTAGGCAAAATGAAGTTAATTATCACAAGGGGCTTGCATAAGGTAATAACGACAAATCTCTCACTGTAACAACTGCTTCGAACTGAAGAACTTGAAACACTTACAAGACATGGACTCAGCAAAGACTTTGGTGCATTGAGCACAGTCTTTGCATACACTGTTAGAAAATTGGGTACTTGTGGGTTATCTGTCACCACTTTTTTTCACCAGGTATTAAATTACTATTATTTAACTTAATTTAAAAGAAAGGCAGTGTACACTGAAGGGGCAGGCCAGGTATGTAAATGTACGGGGCAGTGTACACTGGAAGGGAGTGTACAGGGTGGGGGATAGAGACCTTGTTTACTTTAGGTTTATTAGGTTTATTAAATTAAAAAAAAAGTGGTGACAGATAACCCATAAGTACCGAAAATTGTATTTATTTCTTAGCAAACAATAGGAAAATTTCACTTTTTACTTTTCGACAGAGAGTGGCAATAAAATAAACGGCGTATTTGCTTAATTACGTCACAAACACAAGTTCCACTTGATTAGTTCAAAGGTTATTCCCAACTTTTGATAATTCATTTTGTCTTGCGATCTATTGTAGTTGGATTAAAGTTGATAAAATTTGTTTAAAATATTGTTCTGTTTATGTTCAAATTTTTCAAAACGCAAAAGTTATTGTAATTTGGCCAAATATTTTTGAAAACTTCAATTATAATTACAATTACATAAGACCAAAAAGTTTAAATTACGTGAAAAAGTGTAATTACATTCAATTACAATTACAATTGTAATTGATCCAACTCTGGTGTAAACTAACCCTTCATGGTGCAGATCTTAGTGCTCCACTAAAGATAGGTTTTACTGTACAATGAATTGGAGGAAAAAGTGTACGCTAGGCTTATATGTCAACTGCTACTGACTCATAATTCTATTATTGGTTTTAGTTTAATAATAATTTCCATGATTGAGACTGTAATTTTTATTACTTGAACTTTTGCATGTGAACTGTTTGGACATTCTGTGTTAGTAATTACTTGTTCTTGGTCTAACTAGATCACTATTAAAATGGAAAAGTGGGTTGGAAAAATTGCTCTTGTTACTGGAGCCTCTGTTGGTATTGGAGCTGCTATTGCTGAACATTTGGCCAGAAGCGGTGTAACTGCAGTTATTTGTGCTCGCAATATCAATCAATTGAATGAACTTGCTTCAAAGTTGAAATCTGAAAGTGGAACACTTTATCCTTTCCAATGTGACCTTCGAAATGAGAATCAAATTTTGTCTATGTTTGAGTATATCAAAAAAACTTTTGGGACTCTTCATATTTGTATCAACAATGCAGGCCTGGCACACCGAGCCACATTGCTCGAAGGAAAAACGGAAGTAAGTTTTTTGCTTTAATAATAGTTTAGTAAGGCTAGGCTGTGGTTTACCAATGAATAGATGCAATGCTCACATAAGTTTAAATCTTGCATGAGATAGAGTTGTGAAGCAGTACTTACCATCTTTTGGTGTTGCTGCTGTGCCTTTAAGAAAAGCACTTGAAAGCAGGGTTGCCAGATCAAAAATACAAAAGAGCCAAATTACAGAAAAAGTAGCCAAACCTACAGTGTCTCTGTGTCAAAATTCATTATATATTCGGGTTTACTTTACCTCCATATATATACAAATTTGAATAGCATTTACCTGGTTTCTAATGTTTTAACTACAAGTTGATAAAATGATGCTTAGCAACATGGTGCGAAATTGCAGTTGTTTAAATACTATCACATATTTGTATGGCACGTTTTGGAATTTCTTAAACCATAGCACAAATGAAACACACACTAACGTTAAGCATGAACTCACACAAACTGTGGACCAAATAGCCACTAGCTTTCAACATATGACAAATCAAAACTGAAAGTCATTTCCTAAAATTTGTATCAACATCTCTACTCAGCATAGGAAGCAAAATAAAGGGGCCAACATCAGCACAGTATAAATTGGTATAATATTTACACTCTACCCAATTTACTGTACATCAATATCAACTTTACAACAGCACTCTTTTCAATTATCCAATATTGTGAAACTAGATGATTCAACTACAGTTACATGCAAGTAGCTTCTTCAATGTGCACTTTTTGTTTTAGGAAAGTGAAGGCCTCTGCCATTTCTGCACTGCTCGTATCACTGTAAACAATTTTAAATTTAAAATGCTACAATACGAGTAATTGTTTGTACTGGCTGCAAAGCTTGTGCAACATTTTTCATTCAGCAGCCTGTCCACTCGTATTCGTAAAATAGCTTCCAAAAGTTCAGTACGCATTTTGTTTCATAGTTTTGTTTTGACTGCAGTGAGTAATAAAAAAATCGTCTCTACTATTGCATTATTGATAAGAATGCAGAGACATGTCAAAGCAAAGCCAGCAAGACTTTTGGAAAGGGAATGATGCAAAATAGTAATTCAAAAACCTTTCATTGTTGTTGGTTGGAATTCTTTAAAAACTCCTTCATTGTTTCAGTCCATTAGATGAATATTTCAATGCTGGTCTTCAGTAACATCTAGTTGCTCATTGAACAATTCTAAGAAGGCAAATCTTAGATGTAATTCTGCTTATTGACTCTGAATCACCTGAGGACTTAGCTTTGTCAAATTTTTGTAAACATCTTGTGCAAAAGGCAAATCTCTTTTTGATCTGCTTTTCTTCTTGTGGTACCCACTGCCATCTGAGCTTAACGGCTTTTACAATATTGTAAGCTCTCTCTGTAGCATTTGATTGGATAAATTTTTGAGATTCATCAATGAATTCCATGGCCAAGTCACCATTTTTAAGATCTTGGCTGTATCCTCTGGAGTTTAAAACCCTGTGAATAAATTCTGATAGTGCATAAAGAGAGCATTTGAGAGGACGTTTGGATTAGCACTGGTTTGTTCAAATAGCGCATTCATCTTTTGAACCTTCCACCACTGTTGTTCCAAACAGGAAGTAGAGATAACTCGATTTATCTTGAAGGATTTTCGTAAGCATCCTTACTTTATATCTGGAATCTCCACGAATAGATCCATAGAATTCAACAACTATGGAGTATGCCTTCCAAAATATTAAACATCACTTTACTCCTGACTGGTCATCTTATCAAAGAATACTTTTTGGAAGGGACTGACTAGTTTGACTTAGTCAAACAGCAGTTTTAGCAAATCACTTTGTTATTTTTGATATAAGAAGCTGGTATTGGAAGGAATCTTTTCAAAGCATGCTTCTCACACAAAGGTATGGAATGACACACTTGATCAATGCACATTGGGGTACCTCTGCATGCAGACTGATCCAAACAGAATTGTGAGATTTTGCTGATGCGCAGTCATAAGCAATTTCAGTGCAATTTTTAATATTCAATCCAATAGATCACAATTGACCTTGAATTGCTTTTGTAGTTGTATCTACTAGACGGACAAGTTCTAAAAACATATTGAAACAATTCAAACGCAAGTATTTGTGTACAGATATATCCGTAAATTCATTTATCAGAATAGCAAATTTCTTTTATACATCTGTTGCAAGTTCTTCTTTTAAGGCAGGACCAATTACACGTTTTACCTACCCTGTACTCTTTGTTCCATGGAACTTCATTTTTCTAAGAATGCTACCGCTTTCATGTTGCAAAATAATGTTTTTCAAATGGTTGATGCTTGATATGGAGCAATGTCAGGCTATTGCAACTTTCAAGAGCAGTTCTTTTTTTCTGTTTGTCCCCTCCTTGTTTGATGGCTTTTGTATTCTGACAGCATTTATCGTCTGCTGGCTTTGTTTAGGTTGACGCTTTTTGGTGCTTGTTCGTTTTTTGATAATCTTTTGAACTGCTATGCCTTAGTGCAATGGCATAGCTTACAGTAAACCTTTTTGGTTGGTTGGTTGGTTTTACACTTCTTTTTCCTTGAGATAGAGGTACAGCACAAACAACAATCCAGGTTTTCGAAGTCAGCCTAATTAGTCAGCAGACCTGGGGTTCATTCTCTAAGTCGAGTCATACCAAAAGACTTTAAAAAATGGTATTCACAGCTTCCCTGCTTGGCACTCAGCATAAAAAAGGGATAGTGTGGAGAACAAGCTGGCAAGCTTGCTTGTTATGTCCTTGGGTAAGGCACTTAACGGGTCGCCTCCACCTTTATGTGGCAGACGGGTGACCCACCCATACTTCTCTGGATTACAATAGTGAAGTTGCTAGCCCAGCATGTCAGATGACTCTTGGGTACCCACTAATGGCAGTCCGCCTTGTTGGGCTACTAGTCACTCAAGACTGGTTCGAAATGGGCTGCCATCTTTCCCCTAGCCTAATATCAATTAGGTTGACGGCATGAAGCTGAATTGCCGTTCATGCCGTACCTCGATTCTGAGGAAAAGGAGGGGTAACCACAAACAAACAAGTCAACCTAATTGAATTGGGCTAGGGAAAAAGTGGCAGCTTATTTTGAACCAGTTATAAATGCAAATTACTGACCGGTAGCTGCACTAGCAGCAAGGCAGACTGCCATTGGTGGGTACCCAAGAGTCGTCTCTAGGTTAGCAGCTTCACAATTCTAACCCAGTGAAGCACTGGTGAAGTAAACCTCGTCCAATTCAGTGGGTGCTTTTTTTAACCATGGGCACTGTTTCTGCCACTCTAGATTATATTTTCGGCTGCTGTCATTAGCTGGCTTCCACTTCTTTGTCGGTGTCATGTCCAAACCAGTCATTGGTTTTCCCTACAAAAACTTTGTAAGCAAGTGTCAACTGAAAATCCAAGAAGCAAGAAAGTGTTTCAGTTAACTATTATGTAGTTCTAATGACATTGAGTTGCATTTCGATAATCGGTACCAAATCTAAATACAGGAAAGTTAAATGGTCAGCAGTAGCAACTTAAACTCTGACAACTGAAAAAGGTCAAACAGAAATCCTCCGGCCAAACACTTTCAAAATAGGCCATATTTCTAAAATTAGGCTGCAAAATGGCCAATTTGGCAACTCTGCTTGAAAGGTGGCTCATATACTAGTACGATAGAAATAGACTGTGCCAGCAGCACTGGTAGTGGGAAACTATTTAAACCCAAGTTGTTTTATGTACAATCATAAATTATTCAGCAGTTAGAGCAGGGATGCACAACCTGTGGGTGTCTGAGATAGGTTGTGAATGTATGTATCAAATTTGACTTGTTGATCATTAAAATTTCCATTTTTTATGAATAGAAAAAATACCACTTTGAGCAAAAGTTTTGCATTTAGAAAAGTAATGCCTTCGAGAAAAGGAATTTACCTTCACATCACAGAAAAAAAGCTCAATTCGAAGAAAGACTTTAGTCTGCATCAGTTTTGTATTCACATATTATATTTTATAAAGGACCTCTTCATCTTTATCTGGTTATGACTGAATGGCTGCAAAAACCGGTGGATCCCTGTCAGCTGAGCAAACACTGAATCTTCCAAATTGAAGAAACAAATGGAAGAAGCACCCTTTGTATTTACATAAAATCTCTTAACTCTCAGTCATTGGCAGCCGTTAGAAAAAATAAAGTCTGCAATGCGGCCTCTGATAGTGAAAAGGTTGTGCACCCTCGGGCTTGAGAATTAAAGTACGTCACTAATTTTGTGTGCAGGAATGGAAAGAGATGCTTGATGTGAACATTCTTGGATTGAGCATTGTTACTCGTGAAGCTGTTTCACTAATGCGATCCTCAGGAGTTGATGCCGGCCATGTAATCAATGTCAACAGCATGTCCGGACATCGGATTGTTACTTTACCAATGTACTGTGCAACAAAGTTTGCGGTCACTGCATTAACAGAAGGATTACGACGAGAGCTTAGACAAGCAAATACTCATATTCGTTCAACATCAATATCTCCAGCATCAGTTGTAACTGAGTTTGCATACAGGTAATAGCCAGTGGTGTTATGATCAGTTGATTACTGATACCTTAGCGATTGCATGATAGCGACGTTATGTGCAGACCTGCTTGACAGTTATCAGTACTGCTGGCAGACTGGCATAATGTATTTCACAAACACTGCAACAAAGCAGGGATGGAAAAAAATTCTCTGAAATACTGCATTTATCAATCCCATAATAAGCAAAAATTGTAAGTCGTTAAGCACAACATATCTCAGCATTTCATGCTTTTATTGCAATTTTTTTAAAGAAGTAAAGTCGGCAACTTATTACCGGCATGGTTGCAAAATGCAGAAACATATTGTTCAGTGTTGGCATAACTACTGATGTTTTGGCACTGATGCATTGAAAACTACCTAATGGCATATAGATTTACCATTGTGATCTAAATTCTTGTTGGTCTCAAATGAAGTGCGGTCACACGAGGCGATCATACCATGGTATAGTTTGTTTTATTCTAAGTTGAATTGATTTGATAACGCTGACATGCAGTATTGTCCAAACTAACATTGTTTTATCGTTTTTAATTACCCATCTTTTTGTTTTGCTACATTTCTTATTTCCCATCGTAGCGTGATTTTGTGTCGTGGTAATAAACAGTTGAACTAAATTATGATCCTTTGCCCGAACACACTATTAAAAATACAATTTTTTTCCTTAAGAATGCATCACTTCCTTATATCTACTTGTATCATGATCTTTGATTTTCTTGAGCTATTCGTAATCAAGTGCAATTGCATAATCTGCTACAGCGGTGAACAGAAACTAATCAACATGAAAAGCAAACAACTGCTCTGTGTTCCTCAGCTTAGTACAATTCGATGCGACTTGCATTTGCTGTACACATAAATTCTGCACTTTGGTATCCTTGACTGCAATTTCAGTGCTTGTAGAAATGCACAATGTTGCAGAACCGGTTACTCCGAAGCAGGTCTGAACATAACGTTGTCTTTCGTATGACTGCAGTAGTGTTCCTGTTGCGGAAGATAAAGATATATGGCTCTCTGTAGCTAAACTGTATTTATTGAGTCCTAGCTCCAAGTAACGTTTAGGAGATCAAAAATATTTGTTTGTGCAGATTGAATAAGAATAATCCCGAGATAGCGAAGGCAAAATATTCAAGCATCGATTGCTTGCAAGCACAGGATGTCGCTGATGCAGTGATATTCGCACTTTCAGCTCCTCCTCGTATGGATGTCAACGAGATTTACATTCGACCTGTGGAGCTGCAAGTTTAAGATGAAAATATGTTGCTAATGCATCCTTGCTATAAAATGCTTTTGTAATTTGGGGAAGCAATTACTTATCGATTTTAGTAAAGTCTTAATCTTATATGACGTTTTACTTCTATACTAAAGTATTTTCAATGAAGAAAAGGGGTGTGCGAACCGCCACATGAAGCTTTTTGGCCATGGTTAGGAAACCTATTATATCCCGTCAGAGCCGGTCTTAAAGATGAAAGATTTTTCACACGTGAAGCGTGATCGAAAATGCAGCTTTTTAATTTTTTCCGAAAAAGAATAATCCCACAACACCATTTTCAATGCCCACTTCCAATAGCTACTGCTTGGAAGATTATCTGTGCGTTGAAACAACATTGATTACGGACTTGTGGCCCGGAAAATTTTCAAGAGGCTTAAACTTGGCCTGCCTACAATAAAGTTTGCACACCCTTGATCTAAAAGAATTGTGGCGGTAGAAGTCAACCATGCTTGCCCATTTTTGAAACATCTGGCCCGACATTTAGATTAACTGATCTTGGATTTTAAAAGGTATATATAGCAGCAAGCACTCTTTTGATTGTTAGCAGGGGTTATGGTAGGTTAGATGAGATACATAATTACGGAGTTTACATGCCGGCAGCTTTCCTATCTGACGCTCAGCAAGAAAGTGATAGTGTGAAGAAAAAGTCGGCAAGTTCGCTTGTGTCTTTGGGTAGTACATTAACGGGATACCTGCGTCATATTATAGCGGGAGGTAGGGGCTAGCTTTACAGGAGACTAAACGCAGATCAACTCGGTATCTTCCCAGGAGACCATAACATGAAGCCTAAGCAATAGGCGGAATGATGTTATTGAGAACCCTGCTGTAAGGTAGATTGCCTGTGGCAAACATCCCAACATGAGTGAGCAAGCTAGTTGATTCGTAATTGTAATTTCTGAGTAAAACGGTTTTTGCCTAAAAATTGTGTTGAAACATCTCAACCTCTGTTTTGTCAGCAGTTTTGGTTCTTGTTTTTTCATAAATGTATTTGTAGTGTTGTGCTGCTCAAACTATATGTAGTTTCATTCCGTCGTCATATGCATGCAACGTCTGAATTTTCTTAAAATAGCGGTAAGAAACTGTGTTGTCATCTTTCATTCGTGTGGTTGAATTGTATCACACTGCTTAGCACTTATTAGTTTAAAAAGCGGTTCCTTGTTGTGTTTGTCCTCTGTTCTGCGTGGAACAGTTATATTCCGCTCTACGCTACCCATGCAATCAAAATCAGGTCAAGAAAAAGTGTTTTATAAAATGTGTTTTATATACAATTTGCTGGCTAATAAGACCAACTGGCATTTGTTGGTGGTTGGCAGCGACCTGTCTAGACATGCTGGGTGAGCAGCTTCTTTATTCTGCTTCGGTGAAGCACAGGTGCTGATCACTGCTTTGCCAATTATTTTGTTTAATCGAGTTATTTCTTACTGATAACTAATCAACTTCCGTCGCTTCTCTGCAAGTGCATTTTTTGTTTTACGCTATCGATAATTGACGGTTTTGGAGAAATTGATCCGACATCTGCTTAGTAGTGAGAAAGTACAATAGTGGTTTTCAACCGGTAGGCCACAACTTGACTTTTTACAATTTAGAGCAGTGTTTTTCACAGTGGGCTAAAACATAGACTTCAACAGAAATTTTTTGATTTCAGTTTGGTTTGAAAATGCGAAAATTGAGACTTCGAAAGTCTTTCTTTAATAAGAAAAAAAGGTCTTATTTTAAGGTCCAAAATTTCTTCAAACGATAAGTTGATAATAAATTTTCAAAAAACAAAATAAAAGGTCCTCACTTTCGATTTGGATTAGAAATTCATGAAGCAGGCGACAAACCTAGAAAGGCTTGTACAGAATGGTTCAACAAAATTTTCCCATTTAATTTTTGCAACAAGTTTGAGATTTAGCCACCACAGAAACTAACTTTTTTTTGCTTTTTTTTGCTATGTACTTTTTTTATCATGTCAGCAGGCTTTGGTGTGATTTCACGGCAAATGTTTGCCTTCAGTAATGTAATTGAGCATAAATTTGTTTCTTCAAGCAAATTCAAAGAAAAAAAGTGGTGGGCCTAAGTCGGGCGAATAAGGAAGCCATGGAAATTCTGATCGTTGCAGTTACGCGACCCCTTCTGAGGGATAGGGGTATGGCGGAAAACCATGGAGCCCCTGGAGCTAGGCAACTCCTCAGAGCCTGGACCAGAGATCGTAAAGAGACAGAGAGTTGCCAAAGAGCGAGCGGCGCAAAGCTGGACAGTGCAAAATGAGATAAGAGGTGTCCTGGGACGAGTGTATGCGGGAAGGGCTCTCGATTCTGCCAATCCTAGAGAGATAAGAACTTAACGGAAGGCTGTGTCCGTTGCAGCATAGACGAGGGAGAGAACACAGCGGGCTAAACGAGGGAGCCTGTGTGTCGAAGAATTTTGATGAGACAGCACGCCTCCAGTTGAAGAAAAGACGAGTACATACGAGAGATAGAAGGAGAAAGACTGCAAGAGATTGCAGAG
The DNA here is from genome assembly GCA_963675345.1 of Trididemnum clinides. Classification (NCBI taxonomy): domain Eukaryota; kingdom Metazoa; phylum Chordata; class Ascidiacea; order Aplousobranchia; family Didemnidae; genus Trididemnum; species Trididemnum clinides. The sequence goes on along the minus strand of OY776294.1, from coordinate 35,992,632 downwards.
GGCGCTCTCCATCTGGCTAGCTGATCAGCCGCGCCGTTCCTCGGAAGAAACGAATTTACGGAGACCCATTGTGGCCCGATAAAACAGGAGGAGAAAGAAGATAGTTTCTCCCAGAAGGTTTGAGGTAAAAGAAAAGATGGATGAGAGGACAGAACGAGAGTCCGATAGGAGAATAGAAGGAATATTGCAGACTTGTTGGTGCTGTCGAGACCAGTAAAATGCTTGCAGGCTTCAGCAGAAAAACTTAAACAAACTGGGCCTGCTGAAAAGGAAGGAGTAGCCTCAGTGCTATAGAGAGCAGATTGCAAGTACGCTGGAGCCGCCTTTGCCCAAAAGAAAAGAAACAGATCGTGAGGGGGGAGAGAGTCAAGGTGAGCGAGAGCCGCACTTTGGCGGGAAAGAGGGAAATCCGAGCGAGAGTATGAAGAGGAAAGGATGGACTCCACACTGAAGGAAGGCAAAATCCAAGGAGAAGAGGGAGGGCAGGCAAGATGAGCCGCCCTGGGAAATGTGGAAGGAAGCATGAGCGGGTGAGTGGAGGCAAAAGCTCTCTAGGACCATCTGCAGAGTCTTGGTTTTACTCCAAGTCTGCCCAAACCTAAAATTGGAAAGGAGGTTGGGAGACAGAGCCCACTCATAAGATGAAAGAGTAAAATGAGTCAAGGTGACTCGTAGGGGAGATAGAGAAGCTTTGGGGAGAAGAAGTGGAATAGGGGAGGACGAGAGGCAGGCGGTTCGGTAAAGGCGTTTCAATTTGGTGATATTGGTAACGCTTAAAGGAAACTATCCGGTAGAAGCATAAGTGAGAAAGGACCGAAGAAAAGCTTTATACAGAACAGAGAGGGAGCAGAGATACAGCGTAAGGCCTTGAGAAGAGGGAAAAACTTGGCCTTCAACGAGGATACATGCTTAAAAAAGGAAAGAGTGCGGTCGAAGGTGGCCCCAAGAAAAGTTGGAGTGGGAAACGAAAACAAAAGTGGGAGTTGAGTAAGAGGAAGTTAGGCTAAAGGAGAGCTTGGTGGGGATCGACTGAAAAGGAGGCCTCACATTTGCTCGGATTGAGAGGAAGACACCAGTACTCAGACCATGGCTCCTTGTGTGGCCTCTACTACAGTGGGGACCAAGGGGGAGGAGGGACAAATAGCCAAAAAGGCAGCTGACGGAAGAAGATAGAGAAGCCGGAAGATCATTGATGAAAAGAGAAAAAAGTACATGGCCCAGAACTGACCCTTGCGGAACACCTCAAAAGGAACGACTTTTGTGATTTTGATAAACCGCGCAAGCGTGCTTATCACAAAGAAACAATTGAGTCCAACGAGCAAAGCAAGGAGGGAGGCCAGCCGAAATGTGTTTATGGAAGAGAGCGGGATGCCAGACGGAGTCGAAAGCTTTAGAGAAATCAATAGTAGAGAGGATTGTCCAAAATCCTGGCCTGGGTTTGTTAAACCCATCTGAAATGGACTGAGAAAGATAAAGAATTTGGTCTAGAGTAGACAGTCCAGGGCGAAAACCGGCCTGGCGGTGAGAGAGAATGGAATTAGATACCAGAAAGAAGAGTAGATAGGATAGAACGATACGTTCAAAAAGCTTTGATACGCAGGAGCTGGAAAACGAGAGAGAGATAGGCCGGAAGGAAGCAGGAGAGTCAAAAGATTTTTCCATCTTGTTGATGGAATAATGGAAGGTGTCTTCCAGATGGAAGGAAAGGAATGCAAAGTCCAGGAGAGATTGAAGATGTGAAGAAGAAAACCCATGCCAGAGCGAGGAAGGTGCTTTAGCATGGGATTTTTTTTAATTTGCCATATTTATCCTCCATTCACAAGAAAGCAAATTGCATCGCCATGTTTTGGACGGGACGTCCGCACTCAATTGGGAGTTGCCATTTTCGAGGTGTATGGGCTACTTGTCTTTCACATAAAGGCGGGACGTATCGTTAAGTGCCTTGCCCAAGGACACAACAAGCGAACCTGCCCGCTTGTTTTCCGCAACCTCCCCTAAATGCCGAGCGCCAAGCAGGGAAGCTATGAATACCATTTTTTAAAGTCTTTTGGTATGACTCAACAAGGGGAATAAACCCCAAGTCTATCGACCGTGAAGCGGACGCTCTAGTCTAACCACTACGCGTCGGATAGACAACTTTGTCTGGGCCAGTGGCATGGAGGAGAAAAGGGAGACAGCCGCAAGAATTTCAGCCGGAGAGTAGAAAAACGAGTGAGACTCCTTAGGACACGTGGCTCGGTGGAGATCAGAAAGATAGTCTCTGGCTCAGCTACGCAGGGCTTTCAGCTGAAAAACAGAAAAGTGGGATCTCGGGTAAGCGGCGCAGACCGAAGCCGACTCTCTGGAAAAAGGGCAGAGTATACAGATTTAGGGTTTGATTTGAGTGAAAGAGAAGAGCAAGTCGTCTGTTATGCCTCAGCCTTGGCCTTGGCAATGACAGACAAAGCTCGTTAAGAAGCGGAGATGTAAGCCTGGCGATCTTCATCACTTCTGTGAGCGGCAGCGAAAGCCTTGTGTCTTTCACTAACCGCTTCTTCCCCTTTAGCAGACCGCCAGGCTTTAGGATGGCATTTGATGCGGCCGAAAGGAATGGAAGATTTGGCCGCATACAGTGCCAGAAAGGTAAAGAGAGCAGCAGCAGAGGAAATAGACGAGTATTCCTCTGCAGAAAGACAGTGAGAGTCAAAGTCATTCCAGCGAGCTTTCTAAAAATTGAAGGAAGGGGCACGCTCGTTGGTGCGAAAGACCGGAGAGAGAGAGGGACAGATAGAAGAATTGGTAGATGGTCAGAACCCAGGCTCCGAAATACCTTCCAGGTGCAAGAAAGGGCAAGAGAAGAGGGGGCAAAGGAGATGTCAGGAAAGGAGCGAAGGAGAAGGGTGGGTGTGTCAGAGTCATTGAGGATAGAAGGTCAGAAGAAATGACCCAGTCGAATACTTTATCCCCACGGGAGTCGGAAGGACTTTTGAGCCCCAGAGAGGGTGATGGCAATTGAAGGGAGGAGGAAAGAAAGGAGGGAGAAAATGAGTCGGTTCTGCCATCCGTCGGATTAGAGCGAATAAGGAGGGCGTAAACATTAAGAAATAAAAGCGAGGAGAAGTGCTTAGAGAGAGATTGACCCCTACATAATCAGAGTAGGGATCAAGCGAAGAAGAAAGGTGGTAGAAAATTTAAAGAAAGATAAGCCCTGCCTGACGAAAATGATGGCAACGCCGCTAGCGTGCGTGGCATCATGAGAGAGAATGCCAGACCGAGAGTGGATGCAATCAGATCGCAGTGCAGAGATCCGAAAAGGGGAAGATGAGTTGAGATTGGATTCTTGGATACAGAAAAGGTCAACAGGATGGTACGAAAGAAAGTAAAGCAGTTCAGTGCTCCTGGCTTGAAGACCGCCAGCATTTCATTGAAGAATCCTAAGGGAGTCAGGGGGAGAGGAAGCATGGGCGTAGAAGGACAGCAAGGAGTGGTGGTGAGGGGGCAGAGGGAGAGGATATCAAATGGGCAGAAGCTGGATAAAAGATATGAAGACAAGGGTGGAACGAAAGTGGAACATCAGCAGAAGAGGGGGCCATATTGTACAGTGAAGGTATACAAACCAGAGGAGTCCGAGGGGGAATCACAGTGCTACAAGTAGGGGTGCAGCATGGGGCAGCTCCAAGAGTGAGAGCTGCCATGAGTTCTGAATTTGGAGAGTGAGAGAAGTAAGCAACTTAGATAGAGCCATTTGGAGCAGATGCAGCATTGCGCTGACTTGCCCCGCCAGGTCACATTTCCAGCGCACACAGAGCAAGAATAGATGGGACCGGAGTTGGGATGAACGTTAATGCTCATCAAGAAAAGAAAAAGAATGAGGAGACGTAGAAGGGCAGGAGAAGAAAGAGGCCAGGCGACCGGTTTTGAAGGAGCTGTGTGCTGTCCTGTGGTCGTTCAGAGGGCAGGACAGCAAAATATTAAAGGGAGTGCACGGGGTAACTGGGACCCTCGGGAAAGCCAACAGCCATTTTGACCCAACCCAAACGGGGTCGGGGACCGCATTACCTCGTTGAGGCGGCTGTTGATTGGTGCAGAATTGTGTTCATCGTGATATCAATCGTCCTAGGAAGTAGTTGGCAATTTATTTAGCTTTTGTTTTCAACACAAAAAACTCGACAATCCCATAAAAACAAATGCGGGTGAAAAAACGAATTGACGTTAAACATACCCAAATTTTTTTGAAGTTACATTAAAAAGATTGTAGAAAGGGGCATGGTCACTGCACCTGACAAAAACATCAAGCAATCAATTGAAACAAAAAAAACTGTCGGCCAAATAAACAAATTTTTACCCTATGTAAAAACACCCGATAATACCTAAAAGAAATACATTCCTCTCAGTGTAAAGCTGTTGTTACCCTAACGAGTGGGGCTAGCAAGTACTACACCTTGCCCAAGGTGACCTGGGAGCAACGACAATTAAAGAGTTAGCTCCATTAACGCTCTAGGCAGGACCATGTCGCCTGATGCAGTTACAGTCTTATTGCCCACGACTATAGAAAGGAATATAGTTGCTAAGGCAATAGGAATAGAGTTGCAAAATAGTTTTTAGTTTCTTTTTTTGTTTGGATTTTTTCAAATGTTTTGCTTGATGTTTTTGTCAGGTGCGATGACCATGCCCCTTTCTACAATCTTTTTGATGCAACTTAAAAAATTTGATTATGTTTAACGCAATTCGTTTTGTCATCTGCATTCCTTTTTCGCTTATTGTTTTTATCCGATTGACGAGTTTTATCAGAACAATGGTGAGTTGCACCATCTTGCTAATAGGTAAGTTTTGATGTTCAATCCGCGTTGTCAACGTAAACTTTGGAATAACTGTTTTTGAGCAAAAGTGATGTAGCAATCACTGTTAACCGTCTCGACATGCCCGTTGTCATCCTCAAAAAAATACGATCCAATGGTTCCTTTTTGCCGTTACACGCCACGCAGTGACTTTTTGCACTGGCCTCTGATCCAAGATGCTGATGTGGTTGTTGTGTTGTCCAAAAACACATATTTTGTTTACTAACACACCCGCAGTACTGGCTTCTGATCCAAGATGCTAATGTGGTTGCTGTGTTGTCCAAAAACACATATTTTGTTCATTAAAATGCCCACATATGTGGCAGTGAGCCTCGCCGCTAAAAATTTTTATTTTCAAAAGCCCACGATCATTTTCAATGCATTGACTTAGCTTTAGGAAAAAACCAGTCTTCCTTGTTTTTTGAAGTTTGTTTCTGCAAAACTTGAATTTTACACGAGAACATTTTCAAGTTCTGATGAAATGTTAGTAGCACCAACGATACTTAAACTCCTGTTTTCTGAAAAAGCCCAAGACTGGATTTTCGAGGAGGTTCCTCTGTCCTGCTCATGAACTTTTTTCGGCGTTCTAGCTATGGCTTCGGCAACCATTACTTTGTTGTATATCTCTGATGCGATTGCTGAAAGAATCCCAATTACAAATCAAATCGCAGTTTTGAGTTAAAGAGCTCAAATATTTTGATTCGTTGATGGATTGAAATTTTATCATACTACTTTTATTTTAAAAACAGCAATTGCACATTAACTGGTAATTACTAAGATCCGATATGCTAGAAAACATAATTGCTTGAAATCGAATAAATAACAAAGATTTTTAAATGGGTACATTTTTGGACCACCCTATGAAAGTTGTAATTTATTTTTATTGTAGCAATTATTTATGTATAGCTGTGTTGATTAAAGGTGAATTATTGAGCTGTGTTTTATGACAATTGCGGAAGAATTGTTGTACTTTATTTTGAGAATTCATTGGACGGTGTTTTACACCAATGCCTTACTAATTATTAACCATGGTGTCTCACAAACTAAAACTAAAACTTTGAAAATCCGCTTTAACAGCAGTGTAGATACATTCAACAGAGACCGGATTTCAAGTACGGTTTGTTCCAAGACTAAAGGCGAGTAGCGTTTGGTGCTTCGTTCGCCTGGTCGTGCTTAGAACAGTAGTTTAGAACTGTGTCAAGAGTTGCCAAATTTCAAGATTACGCTCGATTTGCTTCGCAGGATAAATGTTACAGCACGATAATATAGTCAGCCGAGGCAGAGTGCTTTGCTTGCTGCTTTCTCGCGTTTTTTTGTTGAAGATTTTTCTTGATTTTCATGACAATTAATGCCAAATGTAAACTTTTTTCCAATCTTTCATTCAGCAAAAAACAACACTCTTTGACAGGGACTTTTTTTAACCCTGGGTAGATACAAAAATTGAAATCGTAGCATTTACAAGCAGCAATATCAGTTTTTTTTGCTTGCAGTTGAAATCTTGTAAGCTTTTCTTCATACGATGGCTTGTCAGCTCGATAAAAGTAGTTGCATAAAACCATGGTAGACTTGTAGAAAGATGAGAGATGTCGATTTTACGTCATCTTTCCCGCGTTTTGCTGGCTCAGATGTGCTGATTCATTATGTGTCTACCACTGCTCACTCGCTTTAAAAGCATGTCTATAATGCGCTGTGGGGATATAGTAGGTATTGAAGCAGTTTCCCACAAGGCTGATTCTTTGGACGAAAAATTATTCCCTTGTTTTGCAAGCTCTGATAACATCTTCATATGTTGGCAACATTTAAGATGGTTATGGCTTGAGTTGACCAAACAGGGCAATCACTATTTTTTCTTGTTCACCTACTCATTTGTTTCTTAGTCAATTCTGTAAACGATGGTGAATACCTGGTTATATTTTCATGTTGGAGGAAACCCAGCTTGCAAATTGTAGTAGAGAAGCTAAACCTTCCTACCATTCAGGGCAACTGGCTATAATGCTTAATTTAGCTTGCCCAGTTTCAACATAATTTTTTCGAGGTAGGCCTACTGCACAGATGGTAGAAAAAATCATTTAGGACAAAAAATAAACGATTATTTTCATTTTGAAGTACAGCATTCAATTTCTGCTTCAATTTTGCTGCTATCAGTAGCGCAGTTTCAATATTTTCTCAAGATAATCGGAAATACTACACTGACATATTTTGCCGTCTGGTCACAGAAATCTCTAGCAAGTAGCCAACTGAATAAAATTGGGCAAATAAAAAGCTACGTGTTACATCATCATTTGCTATCAATTTTTTGTATCATTCTAAATATCAATGCTATTCAAAACGTTTGTTAAGTTGATGAATGATATAGGCAAGGAGTTAAACGGTGGGCTTTTAATCAATGATGGAAATATGCTAACAATAATCGAACGTGTTGACTGTGAAATGTGGCAAAGTTCATAACCTCTCGCTCAAAGGAGAAGGAAGGTTAAAGTATTTCTTGATTACAACAATCCAATATTCTTAGGTATGTAAGTGTGACGTTGCACTGGCCTCAAAAAGGGATCGTGAATCCAAGCCCCTCCCACCATGCTGCAGATAACGCCACTACTCTGATATTGGGTTTTTGTGTTCTAGAGCTTCAAACAGGGTTATAAAATGTAGCAAAATGTCAAAATTTTTGCAAATATGCCATACTGGTTAAAGCTTTGAGGAGGACAAAAATAATTTTTAATTGCATTAAAAATTCTGTAAATTTGTTTTAACTTATTTGAACAATTTGGCACCTACCCGATTAAAAAATTAGTTTGCAAAACATTGCCAGATTTTTCAAAAAGTGGATTTTTCGGCAGTTTACAAAATTTTAGGACACTCGAAGGCACTAAAGACAACTGTTTCAAACGCTCCAATTGTGCATGGTTAAGTTTCTTTTTATCCTACCTCTTTTTATCAATAGACTGTCTACTTTTTATCGCTACCTCGAAAAACTTTGAAAAAAGTTCAAAAACGACCCACTCTACTTAGTAATTCTATTTAACATAGAAAATGCATTACTTAATTGACCAATGTTGTTGTTCAAAAAAAGTTTTACAAAAATAATATGCAGCGATACACTTAACACAACTACTGCTTTTGTCAACAATAAGATCCAAAACACTTAACTTTAATGTCTTTCAAAAAATATTTATAAAGATTGCAGGAAAATCATTGACGTTAAACGTTACATTTTATCAAATTTTTTTTCATTGCATGGTTTCCCACTCAATCAGTTTGGTTAAACTGTGTTATGTTTTCCGTTTCTTTAATTTTTGATTAAATCAGTTCTGCACTTGCTACTTTCAGGAAGCAGTTCGATAGGATAACCACCTGTCTGGCTCTTTGCTGCTTTCTGGTCCATACTACATGAATTTGTGGTGTTGTACTTTTTGCATTGCACGTTTGCGTTTCACGGACAAAAATACTCTTGTAAAAATATGTCTGTCGGTCTTTACTTCAACCCCTTCAACCAAGGTTTTCTCGATAAAATATTAAGAGTGGAAACGCAAAGGTCAATGAAATTTTTCAATGGCTTTCGGCTTTATTCCTGCAATCTGGCCACATCTATTCTATGGACGCTAATAATCAGCCGGCGTTCCACATGCTTCAGTTGAGCGAATCAAAAGGGCGCCACCACATTTTCCTGTAACTGCATATATAGAAACAACGATCACAATAATTATCTTTAATTGATTTTGAATTGAAGTTGTTTGCCTGTCAGCTACGCACGGCTACAAGTCTATTACACTGCGTTGACCTGCTGTCTGTGATGGACAAGCTGAATATGCTGTTGCTTTATTGAGATCATGTGGCCTAATTGCAAAACATTTTTGGAAAACCTCTCATTAAAAGTTTATGGAAACACCTTTCTAGGTCTGAAACAAATGTGGAAACACCTTTGCCATGCGTTTCTACCTCGCTGTCCCTCTACCATTAACCACGCAGTCATTGCCAACGACAGCAGCATAGACAGCCAAAAGTGTCGGTGGAGAGGAGGCAAGTTCTTTATGCCGAATCCACATCATTTTTGTGGATGACTATTCAGAAACTCCTCAGAATTAAAAAAAATCAGCGGTATTTAGCGTATTTTAGTGGCCTGTGCTGGAAAAATTCTTAGATGATATCATTTTTCAGTGAGTTCTCCCGAGTTGGGTCAAAAAAAGTTTTTTTTGGGTAACACCTCTACAAATACATTTATCAGAACACTTTTTTTGTTTATTGGTTCAACCGCCTTATAAAATTGTCAACTCATTTTTAACCAGCAAATGAGGTCTTGCGTTAATTGTCAAAGGAAATCGTGCTGTTCATTACGTCAAACGGGTTTCGAGACAAGTCAAAAATATTAGGAGATAGTTGCGTTTTCCATCGAAAAAAATGACATAAGATCCGAGCATGACTAACTTCAAAAATGATCATTTACAATTCTTTTACAAAACAAGATGATGCCAGCAGATAAACAAGGAAATTAATTTATTATAACAGTAGTTCTTCACGATCTATTGCTAATGGCACCGCGCTTTCATTTGATAAATTGTGACCAGAGTGGTCAAAAAGATTGCAAAATCCCCTAAACCCTTGAAAATAGCACTTTTGCGTAAAAATTCCTAATATTTATTTTCAGGTCAATTTCAGTAAACAAAAACTCGACGCCCAACCAAAAAAGGGTCTGTGCCAAAAACCACCCCTAAAAGATGACAAGGTCAGAGTGCAGAAATCCAAAGATTTTTCTCAATACATTTTAGAAAACTCAATCCAAAAAAATCCTAAACTTTTTCGAAAATTTTCAAGATCTTGGGGAAAATTCCCGACATTGGCAACCATGATTGTGACAAAAGTTGATGCCACGTGCAAAATCTAGCAATAACCGTCGGCCGTAACCCAATAATTCTTCCAAAAATGTCAGTTCTTGGCAAAATGTAGTACTTGGTATGTCAGCAATTTCCAGCCTTGTATGCAGTAAATGTATCGGGGGTAATACTCAAAACTGCGAGCAAAACACTCCGAAGCACGCCTGGAAAATAGTTCGCTGCTTTCCACTGCGCGAAGGCGTAGTGGTTGGAGCGTTCGCTTTGGAGTCGGTAGACTTGGAGTTCATTTCCCTAGTTGAGTCATACCACAAGATTAAAAATGGTGTTTACTTCCCTGCTTGGCGCTCAGCACAAAAAGTATAGAGCGGAGAAAAAGCCGCCAAGCTTGCTTGTGTCTTTGGGCAAGACACTTCTCCATCTTTAAGTAGCAGACAGATGATGGGGGCAAGTGGTCTATCGGTCGTGGTGGCCCAGTGTGATGTGGTGTGGCCCCGTGGTGGCCCATAAAGACTGGCAAAAAGAACTAATGAGAAGCTCACATTCTAAGAAGCTTCTCCAAAAAGAAAGATTCTACCCACACGAAGATGAAGACCTTTAAACTGTTTTAAGTCTGCGAAAACATGGTGACACCTTTCACATTTTCCCTCTCAAAATCACTATCAACTCAACGTGTTTGAACAGAATTTTGATCCACAACGCGGCATTGCCTATTGAAACGAAAAATCGAAACCAATCAGAGAAGTGAAAATTGTCAACCTCTTTTCGCACTTTCACAACTACAGCTTCAGAGGATACTGAAAGAAGCACAACTACGGGATCACACTTTTAAACCAGAATATTAAGAGTCAAGTGTAAAAGGCTGTCACGCTAAAATATGAAAGTTTGTTTGAGTAGCCGAGTCATGGGTTTCCCTTTTCAATATTCATAAAACTATCGGTGTTTAATGACCAGTTTTCTTTCAACGACATGTTTTTCTGCTGTCAATTTTAATAAAGCACTTGTTAATTACATCAAAAGAGATGCCGCTTTTTGGTGCAGAAATCGGCAACAACGAAGTACACCTGTGTAGTGGAGCCAGGCCCCCGAGCACTCCTCTGGTATTTATTCTTGCTAAAATCAAGGATGTTAATTTAAAAACATTTCTGTCCGATTATGTTGTTCAAGCACTTCAGAGTAGGCTTTGACAAGTATGTGACAATTTATTGCCAGCAGTTAATGAGTATGACGTCATATTTCTTATTTTAACTACAAAAATAACAACGGCGTAATTGCCCCATCACAGCGTATTATGACTGCATACGACAGCACAATTTAAATTTACTATTTCCGGAGAGGCCGCTTCGAATTGCGTAAAAAACTGCCGAATTTCAGACGTCAAAAGTGGGTGTAAGTTTTTGGTCGTTAACTACACTCTAGTTCTGTGGTTTCTTAGCTAAAAATGCCCGTTCAGGCAAAGCATTAATCAATCACCAACTAAGAGCAAAATTCCGTAAGTGAGTTTACGCGGTTACGTTTTTCTTGTTTTGCTTTCAAATGGCCTTTACCAGCATCTTTCCAATGACGTTTAACGCGCGTCAAATGCGCGATTTACGCATGCGCTCACGCATCGAAGGATATCGAATGTTCACAATTGGCTTTGCTATTTTTGCATTCTCATTGTGATGGGTAGAAGTGTAGCAGCCATCAGATGGTAATATCGGTACGTAGCTATAGGTGCCTGAAAAGTTCAGTGTGCTAGCTGTTAAGATGAAGGTATATTAGCCTGCTAAGCTATCGTGAAACATGTAACTGAAGGTAAAACGTTTGATCTTAAATTTCAGAATTATTTTATTCGTAAAAGACTAAACAGATTGGTGTTAACTTGAAAGCTCTCAGCCTATTTTAGGCCGATCAATATTGTAAATGTTAAACCACTTTAATGCTTTTTGTGTGAGCTTGCTTCGGTTTTTCACTAATAAGTTTTTTTGCTTAAAATGTCTAAAATAGTTTGGTTTAATTTGAATAGCGTGATTGTTTAGTTCTTGATTATGAATACGATTCATTGCGTAATTGCCATTGTGACGTCAAACACAGTCGTCTAAGTTATTTAGTCAGGTAACTGCTTGTGTAATAAAATGGTACAATACTGCGTTTTCATGAACTGGCTTCATAGCTGGGAATAGCTTTTTGCTTTTCCCCTTTGTATAGCTAGGTCATTGCTGCTGTAGAATGGCACTGTGAAAGCGGAAAACGAATTTACCATTAAAAACAATCGCGATAACTTTCAGACCACTCTGTTTAGCTGAAGTTGGTATTAAAGTTCGCAATGGAAAACATTTTACGGACATTTTACGGTTTTGAAGTTTGAAACTGATGAGTTTCCTAGAATTGTCATCAGTGTAATTAGGCCTTCGGTGAAGATTTCTTCACTTAGTGTTTGTACGTCATAAGCTGTTTCCAACGTTAAACGCGTTAATATATTCTACTTCCTTCAACGAAACTGAAGTTGTCTGAATCGTTATGAAAGTATTTTGTCTGCTTTTCTCCGAGCAAACTTTCAGTTTGTCAAATGCAACCAGCCAATCACGGTAAAGACGAAATTTTAAGAGAAGGCAACAGTGACTTGTAAGTCTGGGTTTATTTTAAGAAAATACTGGCTCGCAAAACATGCCAGCAATGGATGCGTCTGTTTGTTTTATTATGTACACTAGGAGGCGGCCACCCGGGGGTGACCCTTATTTTACGAGGAGCCACTTTGAAAATATGTCAAAATTGGATGAAATTTAGAAATTGAAGTAGCTTTTGGATCAAAACCGGATTATCGTAAACGGACACTTTTCGATTTCGAGATTTGATTTCGTCCTCAAAAGATATGAAACAAACTTATTCGACTTTGGCGTGACGCTTCTGTCATGACGCAGCTCGGAAAGGGGGGTAGATTTCTACCATTAACTTTGCAACCCTGTTGGTCATAATGCCTTGAACTACCTGAAACAAAGTTCATCAATGCAGGCCTTATTTCACGCGAGGAAAGCGCTATAATTTAGGATTATATATATTTTGGGGTGCGAAGGGTTAATATCTTGGAACGCGTATTGCTTTGTAAAAGAGAGAGTTTAATATTATTTTGTGTGAGGTTCAACCATTTCTTAGACCGTTTTTTAAATAAATGTGTGTAATCAGATACATATTTAGTGTCGAACTTATGTGCCACGGCATTTTCTATAGTTGAAGATCTTTTTTGGAGGGAGGAACATCCTTTTCATACTGAGAATCTTGTCCAATTTGGCCTCACAAGCAAACACGAAGATCTTCTTTAGCAGAAAAAGTTTTTGAAAGCGAGAATTTGACCCATGTTGGAGTCCAAACAGACGTGAAGGCCTTTTGAAATTTATTGATGCCATCCTCATACTGCTTGAGATTACTATTGAGCTTTATTCCGCCATAAATATGTGTAATTAATGTATGTTTACTTAAAGACGCTTTTACTTGCTTGTTTTGTATGGTTGTAATCGCGAACAGCATCGCGCTTTCGGTTCGTGAATGCGGGCGGCATTTGTGTAAACATCACTGGTTGAAAAAGTTTCGTTTGTTCCAACAAGGAAGTTTCAATCTTGCAAGTATTTTGCAATTTTACAGCCTTTTCATCATCAACTTTAAGCTTTGCGTTTGCTAACCTGGTTGTGACGTCACCCGCTTTATTTCTGTGTTCATAGTACGACGTTCATGAGGTCAAAATTCTTTTAAGCAACAGCAGAAAACTGTGAAAAAGGCTTCAAAAAATCTTTTGAAGAAATCAAGAAAAGAGAATTTCTTGTGCAGTAGTGCTTTTTAAACATGAGAGAAAGCGATTGAGTTACCAAGTCTCCCCGCTTCATGTCGGCCTTCAATATTTAATCATTGTTGGCAAGTAATGGCGCAGCCAGTAGAGGTCGAACTGAAGCTGGCTTGCCAACACAATGGCATTATTTTAAATGTACGCGTTGTAATCAGCCCGTCGTGCTAGCTCAGGGGGAGCATGAAAACCGTTATAAATGTCATTTGTTGATCTACTAAGCGCTCAGCAACGAAAACGGCGGGTAGTGAAAGTGCAAACTTCAATCTGCTGCCATTTAAAATGTCAGGCGGTTAAGAGGCATCGTGAGCTGCTGCTTTATTGGCAGAGATCCGAGTGCCTTTTCGTTGTTCGCCGCTGATTGGTCTACCGTGATTTCGATCAATTTCATCTCGAGTGCATAACCCCTGCTTTTTCGTCAGTGTTTGCATTTTGCTTTTTGCGATTTAGAAGAGGTGGAAACATTCAGACCTTTGAAAATTTCAAAAATTGCCTATTTTTGAAAGCTGTTTGGTTCTACACACCAGAAGACCTTGCATTGAGACCTTTTCTTTCGATTGGTTCAATCCTTCGTCATCAAATCGTTTTTTAGATGACACATGTGGTTGAAAGAAAAGGTAGGCTGTGAAGCTGTTTTGTAAGTTGTTGAGTTGCAGTAGCTGTAGGCTCGGTCTTTCGAGATCCACTTTCGAAAGCTAGGTCACGTGAGCGCTCCTCGTCGCGTAAAAGGGCGCGTCTCTGCATTCATTTTTCTCTTTCAGCAGAAGCAGCAGCAGTTCATGATGTTTAAGAGAAGGAAGAATAATTCGCCGATCTACAAAAATGCAGCGTAGATGTAGTTTGCCCGGGTGCGCTTTTGCTATGGGCCAACATTTTTTTACTGGTAACGTCGGATTAGTCATTGTAAGTTAGAAGAAAAAGCAAAGAAATAAAAAGCATGTCATAAGACGCCTAAGTTAATTACTATTTCTTCAGTAAATGGGGTTTAGCAGCTGATAGAGTTTGTAAGCTATTAATTCATTGTCGTTGGGTTTGTTGTTTGAAAAATGAGTTATATCGCCGGAAGTCTTATGCTTTATCTTACGTGATTATTTTCTCAGAACCAGCACTGCCTTTGGCTGTTGATAATTGTTAAATTTTCGATACGTAACCTTGGCTGCCTTATCTGTCATGAATCATGTCCCGTGACGTCACAATTGCGGTTTCGTTTCAAAAGTGAAATCTATTTTGAGATGCCTATTCATGAAAACTTGAAAAATATTTTCGATTATTTTGAGTCTTCGCTGGTAGTAGGCAGCTGAACGCGGACGAGCTCTTTCATCGTTTAGTGTTAATGACAGTGACGTAAAGTCAACTTCTGTGGTTCGGGCTTTGAGCTAACTACAAGGTATAAAGCGGTGAACCAAAATTAATGATTGTATTTTCACTGCTGCTCGTTATCAAAAGGGAAGAATTGTTTTTCACTTCAACTTTTTGTCACGAACAATTGAGAAACAAAGGAACATTTCTGTAAAACGTTTGACTGAAAAACGGGTGAACAAATAACTCGTCCAGCTTTGTTGTCCTGGCATTTTTTAATGCAGACCAATGCAGAAGTCGACCTTGCATCTTTCGGACGTGAAACTGCGCACGGAGTCATTGCTAGCATCCATGCGGTCTGTGCGAGGCAATTTTTAATTATGTCGCAACCAACACCAACAGTTCACAAAAGAATTTCAGTTCGATTATTCACTCGACTTAACCGAGATGAAAAGTTTTCTCCAAAAATCAATTGACGCAAGGCCAGGAATTAACTGATTGGATCTTTTTGCGTCAACGCCTAGTTTTCTCACACGCCCTCTGGATTAATTTTTATTTGAATTGTGGAAAATAAGCTCACTACGCCTTACACTTTCGCTTAATTACTCTTGCGTACGCCTGTTGTGAGCGCAAGAGCAAACCAGACTTTGCCCCCTATTTTGCTACATCTATTGGAAAAAGTTTTCATTGCTTACTTATAAAGGCTGCGGATTGATAAAAACGGTTGTAAACTGATGTTGATAAACTCTATGTGACGTCAACCATGTGTGAGTTTCCATCATGTATCGCTAGTATTTAAAGCCAGATTGATAATAGTTCAGATAATAAATTTGAACTTTATTGACAATAGTTTTGTAGCTTTTTTCTAACTTTTTGTGTTTACATATTTACAGATTTAGCTGTTTTAAAATCTAATTAAAACTAGTGTCAGAGCGTATAATTTCTATTTGAATTGGATATTTTATTTTTGAAAAATTGTTCAATTTGGATATTTGAAGAAATTGTTAAGGCAGTGATTTGGAAGAAGAATAAATCATTGTGAAGCAACAATACAAACTGGCTTTAGGTAAAGTTCATTTAGAAACAAAACTGGCTTCGAGCGAAATTCATTCACAAATAGAACTGGCTTCATTACAAGTAAGATGATTGATAGATTGTAATTTGCATGCAAATAGGCTTCTTAATGACTTCTTCACATGTCAAGTTATATCACAACTGGCTGTAGCCAATGCAACATCCAACAGTTACTAAAATTGCCTTTCTAACAACGTCTATTTAATTTGTTTATCTGGTGGTTTCCAAACTTTTTGTTGTAATGGACCCCCTTTTTTATTCGTATGAGCTCATGTTCGGTTTGCTTGTCTTTCGTCAGACTAGGCCACCACGACGGGCAAGCCTGCCGTCTTGTTCTCCACACTGTTTCTATTGTGCGCCAAACAGGAAAGAATACCATTTTTAAAGACTTTTAGTTTGACTGGACTTGGGGAATGCAATCCTGGTCTACCGACTGCGAAGCGGACGCTCTGACCACTAAGCCATCGCGCTGGTTACGGACCCAATTAAAAGAAATTGTCAGTGCTGCGAACCCTGCCTAAATTTTGTTTAATGCTCAATGAACATATCATTGATTTTTATGCTACAGCTACTCAACCAAATTATTTCACTATTACAAAGTAAAAGTTTAATACTTAGGCTATTGCACGTATCTACAATATTCTGATATGATAGCAAACAACCTACTACTAATGCCATCAATACAGTACTTTCGTCACAGATCGTTACCGAACTATATTTGAGGCGACCGCAATTTAAACAAAAGTTTAAATCCGCAAGTATTCTCGATGTTATCTATATAGCAAAAGTTCTAATTTAATAATTTTAATTGACCGACATTAGTGACAACCTTTCTTTTTTCCGGAGATCAATGTATTTAAAATCCGGATTTACGAATTTTTTTTGATGGATGGATGCGAAGACTTTTCTTTGGAATCAATTTTTAAAGCACAGATGACCCCATTTGGTGCTGCGACCCACAGATCGGTGGGCGTAATCGCAGTTAATTACGCTAACCATAAAATATCAAAAATTAAGCAAACCCAGCAAATTAATTTTCTTGACTTTATCAAAATTGACCTTACCATTTGCTGACCCCTGAATTCTTACGGACCCGAAAGTGTTGCGCAAAAAATTTCACGCATCCTTAGCTGGGAACCACTGATCCATATTATAAGGTAGAGATTTTCCTGTAGGTGCGTGTGTATCTTTTACACTTCCAAAATTACTGGGCATTCAAACTCGCCGCGATTGACCGCTGCCCGGAGGTGAGTGTCATAAGTGAGTTGATGTCGTCATGATGACGTCATAACAAAAGATAATTCTCTTGAAATATGCATCTCTTCATGGCGGAAAATGTTTTTTTCTCAAGCGAACGCTTAACCTCCAGGTTATCAACTGGCAAAAATGTTAAGGGGTTAAGATGGCGTCACAATTAACGCTTGATGATAGATTTTTTGTCTGAATTTCTTTAAAAAACCTTAGAAAGGCGGGTAAAAGATTTTTCGGGAGATATTAAAAAGCTCTATTGGTAATAAAATTTTACAGCGACTTCAGCTGTATTGACCAAGCAAGAAGATTTTTTTAATTTTTAGCATTCGTTTGTTCATTTTTTTCTTGAACGCTTTGAAAACCATCTGTGATGTCGTAATGCTACGATTGTAGAGAAAACAGGAGCAGGCAACAGTTGTGGTTATTATCAAGAAATTAAGAAATGCCACTTGGACCAATAAACCAACGTAATATTTTCGCTTCAAATTATTTTTCAAAAGTTTGTGTGAAATGACTTCACGTGTGCGAACACCATTACATTTGTTGATCTACTTTCAGTTTTGTAACAGTTGCAATTACTTTCAAAATTGCTTTTTTACAAGTTTTTAAGTTTTTTTTTATATTTTTAGTTGCGAAAACGAAAGGAATTTCTTGATAGTTTAATTGAAGTTAATTGATCACTCATACTGATTACTGGAGTTGGTTCTCAGGTAAAAGACAAGGTTGTTGCAAACATGACTATTTCATATCTATGAGTAGTAATGTGTACATCCGGGGCACTTGGCCGCGCATTTACAATTTTAAAGCTTTTCCTTCTGCTCTTAGGGGAAAGAAATGCTTTTTGTCGGTGAAACTACTCTTGATTTTAAAGTAGCGAGGTAGGGATTAGGGGTAAAAAGTAAATGTAATGTGGACCCCAATTTACGTAAAAGTTTGGAAGCAAAAACAATAGGCTTATTGATGCTTAGAATTGGGTGTAGAGAGAGCATTTTTGCTTGAAACTAGCTAAATAGATTTACTGAGACAGGGCGCATGACTTAAAGGGGGAAAGTATGTTGGTAATGAGAAGAAATCTGTTTTAAGAAAAACAGGAAAACGAAGTTGAATTCCACCCCCTCCCTTAATTTTTTGTTCTCGCCTGATGATCTGAACCTGTTTTGAATTTAGAATTTTATGATGCGGACGACGTCAGTGCATCGCTGTAGTAAACCTTCGAACAATCACGTTTTAACGGCACAATACTGTGACGTCATTCCAGATAACGCATTTTCATTTCCTATGCAGCACGTAAACAGAGCACGCAGCTTCAATTATTCCAGATAAATGACCATTGTTGCGATATAGAAACTAGGCTTGGTTTTTTAATAACGCTTGAACCGCTTGGGTAACGGTTTCACATCAAACCGTTTGGTAAATGTGCCGTCATGCTCTCAATGCAAAGCGGGCTAGTTTGTTGCTGTGTAAGCTGTGTGTGTGTGTGTGTGTGTGTGTGTGTGTGTGTGTGTGTGTGTGTGTTTACCCCTCCTCTTCCTTGGGATGGAGGTACGGCATGAACGGTAATTCAGGTTCATGCCGTCAACCTAATTGATATTAGGCTAGGGGGAGATGGCAGCCCATTTCGAACCAGTCTTGAGTGACTGGTAGCCCCACCACCAACAAGGCGGACTGCCACTGGTGGGTACCCAAGAGTCGTCTGACATGCTGGGTTAGCAACTTCACAATTATAATCCGGTGAAGTACGGGTGGGGCTACCTGTCTGCCACATAAAGGTGGAGGCGTCCCGTTAAGTGCCTTGCCCAAGGACACAACAAGCAAGCTTGCCGGCTTGTTCTCCACACTATCCCTTTTTTATGCTGAGCGCCAAGCTGGGAAGATGTGAATACCATTTTTTAAAGTCTTTTGGTATGACTCGACTTAGGGAATGAACCCCAGGTCTACCGACTACAATGTGGACGCTCTAACCACTGCACCATCGCGGCGGTCGCTGTGTAAGCTCGAAGCAATGAATCAAAGTTAATTTAAAGTTTGTCAAAGATCGAAACATCTCAGGTGGTTTGCATGTGGCCGAGTTCAGTATGCTGTGCACCCGTACTTTGCAACTGATATTTAGCGACCGCGGTCGCACTAGGGCAGGCGCAAAAACATCTTACTTTTTGTGACCTGCATCTGCTCACTCCTTTTCAGGTAGTTTAACTACCCCCATCTTAGTTGTTTCATTGCAGCGAAAAGTTTGGCAGAAGAATACGTTCAGAAAAGTTCATCAAAAGTTAGAAAAACAATTCTTTGAAAAAAACTTTGACCTTTATTTCGTCTGTGCGCCATTGCGGGCTGCTCGTTTGTTAATCTTGTTTGTTTTTCTCTTAGCTTGCAACGGTTCATCCAACAGTGCTCAACATTATGAAAACGATGGCCACGTCAAGCCTCAGTAAGTCCCTGCCAGGGTTTCGTAGCTCCAGTTTCAGATTTCAACGAAACACGCCCAAGTTGGCTTCGATCAAATCCGATTTATCTTTTAACCAGTTGATGGCGCTATATGAAGGAAATGGAGCCAAAAATGACGGCAAAGAAGTTGGAAAGAATCCAGAAACTGACGTCAAAGTAAGATTTTAGCAGTTTTGCCTGTTTGTAGACAGCATGACCTTTCTACAAGGATAGATCTTTCATCTGCATCTTTTACAAGCAAAAAAATCTTTCCGCTAATCATATGTGGATCTAGTTGTGTTCAAACCTGCTTCGGAGTGATTGGTACCGCCAGGTCAGTGCATTCATACCACCGCCAAAAAAAGATTGCCTTAAAGTGTCTTATATGAGCACAACGTTGCGATAACTTTGAGATAATTTGGTTTCGACAGTGGCTCTGTGACGAGAACACCATGATCCAGACAGTGGGAGCATGGAAATGGTCAGTTTGTTAAATGTTGGCCCGTGACTTTAACAGAAACTTCGGTCATAAATCTAGTTGGCCTTTTTAAATCGTGTCAGACTTTGACTTGAGCTGCGCTGACGTCATAGTTCCGTTGACGTGGTCTCATAAAAATCTCGCACGTACGGTTCAAGCCATGATAATCGAGTATGCGAGGGACAGCTTACTGCTTTACAATTCTGCGTTGCCAATTTTAATGCCTTGAAAAGTGTATCTTGTCTCTACTTGTTCTACTGGTAAATGGTAACTGCAAAATTCCTTTGATGGTGTATGTAAAGGTATATGCGCTGACAAAGCAGTTCGTGTGGTTTCACCCAAGGCCACCTAGGCGACCTTGTCCCAACTTCTATGTAAATGAGAAAGAAATGGATTTACTTGACATTTTCTGTGACGTCGCAAATGTTTTTAGCAAAAACTTAAATTATGAAGTATGCATAGAATACACAGCATTTGTAACATAAAACTATTTTTCCAGCCTGTGATACAAATTCCGGAAAGCCAATCCAGCCGAAGTTTTAGCCCATCCAAGGTTGCAATTGTTTATCCGTCAGCGGCTTCTGGAACCAAAACCTCATCAGCTGTGGAGCAAACTACTTGCCACCAAAACTCTCAAGACCTGAAGGCCCAACCACGTCCCTTCGTCACTCTTTCGCATAAACAGGAAGTTGCGACGCAAAAAAAAACATCACATGATCAAGATCACAAATCACGTGACGAAAATACTGAGGCACGTGATCAAGATCTCCAGTCACGTGAGCAATCACTGAAGCGTAAAACGTCTGACACCATTTTCCCGTTGGACTTAAGCGTAAAAAAATCACGTGATATTGGTAGTCCAATCAAAAGAGTGGATGTGGTAAAACGCGATAAAAGTTCCACCACGTCTTCATTCTCCAATGTTTGCCCAGAAGCGATTCGAACTACAAACGGACTAGAACTTACACCCTCGGGCGGTCGAAGCAATGATTATTTAGAAGCAAGCGGTCGCTTAAAGAAACGGCCACGTGATTATGTGTTCATGAAGTTTAAAGTCGATCGAATGAAATCTCGGCATCCCAACGCACGGTCGTTTGATTACGGCGGTACGACACGCGATATAAATCAGTCGATCGCAAAGAACGCTGATATGCGGAGAATGCGCTCCGATTCTCATTTACACCAGACATCGAATCAACGTTCTCCCAAATCCTCCGATTCATTCCATTTTCTTTCCCGGCGAAGACAAACAGAACAAATCGCCCCAATTTCAACTCACTTTGAGTCCTTATTTCACCACTATGTTCAAAACATGCCAAGATTGGCGAACCGCAATTTCTTCTTTCAGAACGGAAATTTGCAATCAGCAGTAAGTTGTTCGTTATCATGTTTACTTCGTATCATAGGAAAATCTGGGAAGTGATGCCACACATTGAACCACTTGAGTTCAGATCAGCTTCGGAGTTAATAGCGCTGCCGACACGGCGTATATTCACCGCAAGTATTGCAACCAAGCAGGGAAATTGCAAAAAAATGCCTTTCCGAAGGGCACAGAAATTGTAAAGTTGTCTTTCCGAAAGGCATGAAAATGCAGAAGCCACGCGGTGTTACCATTGCGTTTGGTTTTTCATGATGCATACCCGACCATAGAGGAACGAAGGGGTGAGATTTGTACTGCGGGCTAGATGTCACTTTGGGTTTCAGTCACATTA
Organism: Trididemnum clinides; assembly: GCA_963675345.1. NCBI lineage: Eukaryota > Metazoa > Chordata > Ascidiacea > Aplousobranchia > Didemnidae > Trididemnum > Trididemnum clinides. Next base: position 35,970,937 of record OY776294.1, on the reverse strand, counting down.
TTTCAGTTAGTTCTCCTCGCCGACTGAGTTTCGATGCTATTGTTTGAATGGCTTCGCTCTATATTTTTAAAACAAAACAATTCGGATGCTAGCATTGCGGTTCTGTATATATTGGATGAAGTTGGTAACCAGGCTTGAAATAAATTAAATTCCAGACTTTGTTCTACCGGTGAGAAGTAATTTAAAAGAAATATTCAACTTTAGTGATATGTGGCTGTTGTAAAGTTAATTTCCTCTAATGGTGTTGGCCGTTCTGGCCGACGAAACGTTAGCCTATACAGTGATGTCAGCAAAATAATTTGTGTGGTAATTACTACTCCCCGGTAGAACAGCGGCTAGAATTTAATTTGCAAAAGTTCGGTGTTCAGAACTCTCGCTCTGTTTGATCTCCAATTTTGGGCACCGAGCCTTTATTTATTGGGTTTTTCAGTAATGTTACGTTAACTGTCGCTCTGAAAGTTACCAAACTCGTGATCAATTGACTAGCGAAGTCATTCAGAGCGTATCTAGGCATTTCTTGATGAACGAAACTTGGTTTTGACACGAAATGGTGTTTTTAAGTTGACCGAAACTTGCTACAGAGCATAAATAGATTTTAGCCACTATCGAAACTGTCGCTCTTCTCCATTACAAACGACATAAATATTTTTAAAATGCTGCCTGATCTTGTGGAGTCACGGCAGCAGCTTGTAGTTTTCAAGTTTAAAACTTTACTTACTGCCTCCCACTACATCCTCGAACTCAACTAGTTCTATTTCAAGCTTTCATTAAGCCAAGTCACTCTCACACAGTCAGTTCATCCTTATAAATATCGTCTGACACCTGTACCTTTTTTGTTTAGTCCAGCATGGTTCAAAATCTTGTCGCAGACTATCTTAGCAAAACATTTTACGAGACATATGAGTTGGAATTATATCGGTATATGCTGCTGGCGAATACAGTTTGTTTATTTGAACATCTGACTTTCTTGAATCAATGGAATTGAGAACCTTGTTGCTGCGCTTGCCCTGATTCAGAACATTTTTCATCTCATTCTGTCCTGTTCTGCTATGAAAATTTTACTCCACTCTCTTTTTGGCAATTCTTTATACGACTTCTGGTTTAGGCTGTGAGGAATTGCCCCAACTCTGGGACACCATGATCTTCTCCCATGCCTCATCCTGAGGAAAACCCTGGAAAACAACAGTATATTAAAATATCATTTCAATCTTAACATTATTAGAGAAAAGGATTTCATATAATAAGTTTCTCAACAATAAGCCGACAAGTTCACGCGAGGTAAAACCTTGCTATTGTTCTGTGCGGCCTTAAACAACGATAAGAGAAACATCAATCTGTAGATGCGGGCTTTTTTTTGATGATTCTTATGCATCCTGTTATTTCTTTTTGCCCTTTTTCCTTTACGGAAAAAGAGAAAATTTAGTATTTGCTTTTGTGCTGCACCAACGCATCATAACTAAAAAAATGACTAGAGAATACACAAAGCTATGAATATCGAAAAACCAAGAAAACTAAGTTGGTAAGTCAAGATACTAACGGACTTTAGCAGTTCAATACGCATATATTAGATCGAACTAAAACTAGAAAGAAACTACCAAAACTAGAAATAGCAAGAGAGCTTTGGGGATGCTGAAGACGTTTCTTGGCAATTATGAGGCCTGCTGATGATTTGAGGTAAAGGGTTGGAGTTTCACTTAGAAGACTTGAATTTAAATCCCACCATAGTCTTTATACAACATTTACATATCTTTTACTTGGCGTTGAGGCGTTCGATGGGCTTGATCATCGCGCTTGTTTGACCAGTGTTCTCGAATGTTGTGCGCCATAGTGATTCACTTTATTTGGTTGAATTACCCGGCGTGAATATACGCTTCCAGCAGTTTGCTTCTCTCGGTCGAACAAAAATTATGCTGCAGCGTAACTTGCACAGAGCGAATCTAGAAAGTAGTTTCGAAACGCTGCTAAATTCTAGATGTAACGAGAAACGTGACGATTAGCATTAGCAGTAGAGCGAATCGGAAGCGAGCGTGTGGTGGTGCACACACACTGAATCAGCACTTCTATGCCTGCAAAAAAAGAAAAAAAGGACGTATGATCTAACTCGCAGTTGAACGAATGTAATTAACCAATCAGCCGTTAGCGGTCACAAAGGTTCAAGCTACTCTCGGCCTCACAGAGTTGTTTCCTGCTTATGCAAGTCGTCATAATTATTGTGGCTTGACAAAGATTAAATTACAACGTTTTTTCTATGTTTCTCCCTTACAAACATCAGTACAATCTTTTCCTCCCTCCAACAAACCATATGTACAAAGAATCTTTTTTCAAAGTCTAAATTGACCTATTTTTCAATCTAAATTGAAGGTGAAGACCTTATTTTTCGCAGAACGGTTTACTGAAATAGTGAAGTTCATACGTAAGTCATGAACTATAAACTAGAGCCCCCTACTATTTTTTCCCAATTACTCCCTCGAAAAAGTCTTTTTCCAGGGCTTAAAAGTTCCTTTTTTAGAGACTCAAGTGGCTCCGGGCTGAGGACCACTGAGTTAAAGTGTCTCTCAATTACACAAGGTATAGATGCTGGACCATTTGGTAGAATGAATCATAGTTTTTATTTTTTGAGGGTTGGGGGGTAAGGAATGACCGTAGGAAGAATTTTGGCCGGGGCCTGGTTATTACGTCTACCTAGGTCAAGACAACATAGTTTCTGATTGTGAGTCCACTCATCACTCAGTAGAATTAGGCAATAGGTTATTAGTATAAATGGCCTGATACATTTTCAGTAATTTGACTACCACCAGACCCGGCATTGCATTTAAAAGAACCTCGGTCGATCCCCTGTTGGGGATTTGTAATTGCTTGGGCCAGAGGGAAAAGCCTCCCAATACTTCTTAAAATCATTTACAGTAACCAAATTAACAATTAGTACCCTTGTAAGAACAATCATTATATCAACTGTTGTAACTGTCAACCTGCTAAATGCAAGAATCGGAGTAAAATACAAAATCACAGCCGCATCAATCGAATGAAGAATCGTGACAGCAATACGGGATGTAAAGAATAACTCAGCTTTTACAACACAACTTTCTCTTGCTGTAGCACTAAAATCGCAGTGTCATCTCTTTGTATTGTGCGTGATGTCATAGACATTATTAATAGCGGCCTGATTCGTTGCAGTGGCTTTGATTAACTACTGTTAGTTAAATTTTACAATTGTTTTGTGAGAGATCATATCTGCCTGAAACTGTTTCTTCAAAGAAAAAAAATAAGTTTTAGGTTAAAATCATGGGACTCATTTATTTCAATGAATAAATAAAAGAACAGCGAATTGTTTGTCTAACACAAAACATAGACATATGCGTCATTCTTGCTCATCAAACGTAAGCCTCAAGACAACAAACCTGGAACGTGGCTAAGGCAGCAAATCTGAAGGCAGCTTTAACGCAGTCAAGTGGCGCGCGTGAATGAAGCCAGCATAATAGCGAGTTCTTGTCCCGGAAACTGTAAATGTGCTAAACATGAAATATCCATTGGTGCTTAAGGTGGGAGGGAAAGCAAAGGTGGTTTAATTTTTAGATGAGCTTTGTCGTTGTTACGTCCTTTGGAAAAGCACTTTATTGCAATTCCCCGGCTTGGTTGCATTCGTGGTGATCATGTACAGTGCCAGCAGCACCGGTAACCGGTACTGTGCCGCCGACACTGGTTGCCCCGAACCTGATCTGAACACAAGTGATTTATGTGCGATTACATTAATTTTTCTGATAGTAGGATAAAATTGCGTTGTCTTTTTTTGTTTTGAATATTTATCAATCCTAAATTTTTATCAAAATTGGAGCTCGTTTATAGCATAAAACTTTTGTCACGCAGATTGCTGCTAATGCCAGATTTTCGTCTCCAGCTAACAATGTTGCGCATCGTAAAGCATCCAGTAAAGATTCAACTTTTACTTCGAGGAACAGCCAAGGTTAGTTTGTGGTTTGTTGAAAAGAGGGGTAAAGCCAATTAATAAAGCTTGGGGTGTACTTTACGACTATTTTCCTTTTGTCTTCAGTGCAAGCTCTCTGGAAGCCTGTTTCGCCACCATATGTTGTCAGTGGAAGAACTGAATGTCACTTCAAAGAGCTTGACGCGAATCAACCAAACAGGGAATTGTTGTCTTTTCGGTATCTTATATCGTGTTTGTGTTAACAGATCGACAAACGCAAAAACCGACCGCCATTAAAAGAGAAATTATTGAAACAAAAGTACAGCCTTTATCATCACATGGATCCCCGCAAACTCGCCTTAGTAATCGCCACATGACTCCTTCTGAAGTAAAAGATCATTTTCGTGGTCTGGGTGACTGGTCAGGTATCGAATCGGGGAATTTTCCTGCTTTTGGTCTGCCGCCGCAAATGAAGAATTGTAAAACGTCAACCAAGAAAAAATTCAGCTTTGAGCACATCACTTATGACGTCACAAAGATATCCGAAAACACCAAAAAAATTTTGCACAACGTTCGCGTAGCATCGAACAAAGATGAACTGCCAAAGCTCGGTTGTTATGTGAGCTCCGACGTTGCACACACGTGTACAGGGTGCAGCCGGCGTGACGCGCGCGTTCCCGAGGTTGTGGAAGATATATGGAAGTTTAAGAAGATTAAGAAGTAAGTGCCATGTGTCACTTTTGCTTTGTGGCAAATAGCTCAACTCCTGGTCTATTCAGTCAGGCGCGTACTTAGAGGGGATGAGGGTGATGGAGTCCCAAACGTTATGACGAAAGCAAAAAAATTGAAAAATGTGTTATGTCTGTTTGGAGATCAAAAGTTAGCGAAATTCTCGTTTTTCTGCAAAAACTGTACACCATACTTCAGTCTATTTTTCACTAGCACTCTTCCTTTAAATATTTTCTGCGCATTTGGAAAATACAGAAAATAGGCTGAGTAGTAGCCCCTTATTGTTAAAGTGCAAACATGTAAGCACTCAGAAATCATGAATACAGGTTAATATAGAGCTAATACACTGAACGCAGGTATCACCAAGCAATATAGTGCAATGCAATACACGGTCAGCAACCCGCTGCGTGTTGTATGCAGTGCACCTTTTTTGCAGAAGGCAGCTTTATCCACTGACATGCTGGTTCTTTGTATCTTTAACGTTTTTTTTTCAAACTAAACGCCTGTTATTAAAAGTAGTGTTAACTGCAATTGATAAAAGTAGTGTTAACTGCAAAGTGAAAGCATTCTTGCCGTGCAGCATTTAGAGGATTCGGTAGCTACCTCACCAGCGACATTTGCTATTGAGCTGATAATATTTCCGGAATAGAAGAGAGCTGATTCGGTTATTGGAATAAAATCCAAAAGTTTCATGGATGGCATGCTCTATATTTTCTCAAAATTATCTTACTTGGGTCAATGATGGCAGTAAGCACATGAGGTTGAAAAACAAAGCCAAAAAAGATGAAATATTTGCAGGATTCAGAGGTGTGCAGATGCACTTAGATGCCCTGCTTTTTCCAGTATTATTTGATAGCACAATATCTTAAAAAAATTTTTAATTTCAAAATTTGCACCACGTACTTCTAGTCAAGTTGGACTTTACACTTTTTCGCAGATAATGGAATTTTCCAATACTTTCACTAGCTCATGCTGATAAAAGTATTTTTAGTTAAATGCTTGCGGCTAGAGCTTGTAAAGTTCAACGACTTCGTTAAACACCGATACGAAACGGCACACGGATCGTTGCAATTAAATTATCTTGTAATGACCGTAAGGCAATAATGGCATCGCGCGACGTAACACTCATTTTCGATATGAAACGGTTGCGAATTAATTTACCACACACTTTTTACATATTTATGTTTTTGGCGGAGATACTCGCAGCAGACGGTTAGTTGCAGTAGATGGGGACGCGCTGTGCCAGCAGTAGCGCTGCAATGACTAAGCGTTGTCCCGTGCTGGAGTAGAAGTGTGTCTAAAACACTTTGGCCATTGGCGAACGCAGTGTTGAAACCTGGTACTGCTCAACCCATTCTGAGATTTGGCTGTCGTTTAGACTTTGGTCGAGACTGATTTTTCTGTTGCCTAGTAGTGTAAGACAAGTGTTGGTCATCCTAGATGTTCTTTGAAGGGTTACGTGGCTTTGTGATAGCGGTGTACTTTTCCGGTCAAAGAACCTGATTTCACTCTAGAAGCGCCATCATGGCCAACTAGCGAGGAAATCATCGGGTTTTTCTCGACATAACGCGATATACCGGTTGTTAAACTTGTAACTTTTTTTATCAATAAAGCAGCTACGGATATCTAAGACATCAAAACCACGTGGAGTATGAATCAATCGGATTTAATTTTTCAGATACACTACATCCTCCGGAAATACTGCTGACGTTGTCTACTGTCAGCAAGTAAAACCGCGCGAGTCAACATCGCTCGTGACGTCACTCGCCAGTGACGTTTTCAATCAAAAGCCATCACCGAAAGACAAGTGTCCAACTTCTATACAAACCCGCCTTGTGGGGGCGCCCAAGGATCCCCCAAAGAAGCAAGCTGAACCCCCTAAAGAAATTGTGAAACGTAACAATGCCGCTGACGATAGCGACGACGATTTGCTCGCCAACTTCATTGAAGAATCGGATGACGAAGGAGATGCATATGACGTGACAATAAGCAATCTACAGAAGACGTTGTCGCGTCATATCATGGAGCGATTGAAAAGTGATCCGAATCTGTTGCATCTGACACAAAAAAACAAAGTGAGTCAGTGCTATTATTTCGTAATAATATTGGGCTGATGTAAGAGGTTTGGGACATCCTCTAACAATTTGGGAAACTTTGATTTCAGTAAATATCTGAATTTTTGTTTTCCGCAAACGTTCCTCTTTTACAAAAACTAATGTGTAAATACAATTGCATTAAAATAATTCCTTTTTGGAATCGATACTTCTATTTTTGGAAACTGCAAAGCGTGTTGCCGGTTGTTATAGCATCATAGCGCCTGCTTAAGAAGTCGTGCACTAGCACGCGTTGTCGCCTAGCAGCTAAACATTTTACTCTCCTATTATGATGTCACCTGCGGTGTTGACTGGCGCGCTTTGAGTTGCCTATGACGTCAGCCGCGCTTCCGGGAAAAGAAATGTGGAAAAGAAAATGTGATTCATTCGTACCATCCACGATGTATGACGTCAGTGTCTACAAAGCAACGTGCGACTATACCAGGTTGAAGCAAAGCAGGTTGTCACGGATGTTTTGAATTAGAATATTTTTTGATTTATGGTATTTTGCAGAATGGAAATCTTAAAAATGATTTGATAACGCGCTTGCTACTTGCACGATCCTCTTTCGTAAAGAACAAGGAAAAAGAATTTGAAATCAGTGACCTTGAGATCAGCGAAGACGAGGACGGCAGTGTGTGACGTCAGCGGCTGGATTTTCAAATTTTTTAAAGAAATATTTTTGAAATGGCAACGTGATTTATATGCAGGTGTAAAAAATAAATTCGTTGAATTATAAGCTGGTCTTAATCCGTGCGATTTCGGTCGGTTACTGCAACAAAGTTTGTCGGCTCTTCTCCACTGTCAGACATCTTATGAAACGCTGAATTTTCAGCTCGCTGCCACGAATAGTTCGCCACCTTCAGCTACCAATGCAAATTGAAGCCGCGCAGCTAATTGTGATAATCGTGAACAGGTGTTCTCTGCTGCAGAAGCAGCAATCACTTGTAGGAAAAAATTGACGTGCAGCTTATGGGATAAGTGTTTAGGATTTTTAGAAGCTCGCTATCCATGCTGCATTTCCAATAACAGTTTCGCTCAATCATGCCGCTAGCTTGTTGCCATCAATCATTACTCAAAAACGTGCTGCCTTTTGAAACGAAAATTACTTTAATGGGTGAAAGATGCTATCACTAGTTCATTGAAAAGTGTCTGCTTCCCTATGAGTCGTTAAATCAAAGGCTACGAAAGTATAAAGACTCAGAATCCAGTTTGTACAAAACGCCAGCTGTGTTGAAAATATAGCATCTGTACGAACAATATTTGCTTGAAGTGAAATCGCCTTTCATAAAAAACGAAACTTACCGAAGACTGTTAGCAAAGTAAAGCAAATACCTTACTATACTGTGGCAGCTCTCTGTGACGTCATAGTGATTGTGTTGTGTGGATGTGCTGTGTTTTCGTTTTTCAGTAGTCAGTGAAGGAATACCTAACAAACGGTTGTGAATTATAGCAGAGAAGCTAGATTGGTGACCCCGACATTCCTTATCGTGATTTAGAAAGTTTACCATTGCAAGAGACGCAGCTTTTTTCTTTTCCACCATGGCAAGTCAGCTAAAAGTTGCCTGAGTTTTGGACTTGTCATCTTAGGGTCTGGTTCCAACAGACAGAAGCTCAGTTTGCTCTCCGTCAGGTCACTGCTGACAACACGACATACTTCTAGGTAATAGCAGCTTCAGACCAAGATTCCTCGCAAAGGGTAATCGATTTACTCGAAGATCCCCCACGAGATCATAAATATCTAGCGCTTAAAAAACGCCTTTTGGACACTTTTGACTTGTCCGACAATGAACGTGCCGCGTGATTGCTAAACCTGCCGCAGCTAGGTGATAAAAAAACATCGGTTTTAGTAGATGAAATGTTGGCACTTATAGCAGATCATCGTCCGTGTTTTCTGTTCAACTACTTGTTCCTTCAACTGTTGCCAGACTACATTCGTATGGTCCTGTCTGGCTAGCAGTGGAATGATCCACGCCAGCTAGCGGCGAGAGCAGATGAATTATGGCTGGCTAGAGCTACAGCTCCACCGGTTTCACGTATCTCGAGACCATACAAAGGGGCCAATTATGGCCAAGACCGACAATGTCGGAGCCGGAGCCAGGAAAAACTATATTTTTGTCATAAACGTTTTGGCGATAAAGCTTATAAATGTTGTCCCCCATGCAGCTATCAGGGAAACGACACAGCCTGTCGTCGTTAACGGCAGCGATGACCGGCGCAAATAAGACCCTTTTTTATGTGTGGGATCGTCAAAGCAAACGTAATTTTTTAGTAGACACTGAAGCCGAAGTAAGCGTATTGCCAGCAACAAGATCGACAAAAAGGACAGTCCGCACAAATGCTTCTGGCGGCTAACGGCAGCAAGATTACCACTTTCGGCTCGAGAGCGGTGACGATAGACCTACCCCGAGGTAAATTCAAATGGACCTTTGTTATAGCCAATGTCGCTCAACCCCTTCTGGGGGCTGACCTCTTAAGGGCGCATTCCCTTTTCGTGGATATAAAGCATCAGCATCAAGTAAATGCACAGTTTTTTACTAGCATTCCTGTGGAGAAGGCCACAGGAATCCTTTGAGCCTCGAACAAAATGCGTTCGCTCAACCGCTGGCACAGTTTCCGCAAATCACAACACCGCAATTTTGTGAGAAAGTTTGCAAACACGAAACGGTGCATCATATCGTCACCAGGGGCCCACCCATTCATGCTCGTCCTAGAAGACTTTCTCCAAGCAAACTAACAATCGCCCGCTATGAATTCAATAAGATGCTGAACATGGGAATTATTCAACGATCTGCCAGTCCTTGGGCATCGCCGCTTCATATGGTGCAGAAACCTGCAGGCGGATGGAGACCCTGCGGCGACTGCCGTCGTCTTAACTCGATCACCGAAGCTGATCGTTATGCTATTCCACATATGCAGGATTTTTCGGCTTGCCTTTCCGGAGCTATTGTGTTTTCTAAAGTGGATCTGGTGCGGGGATACCATCAGGTGCCGGTGGCAGAGGAAGATATCCCTAAAACCGCCGTGATCACTCCATTCTGCCTGTTTGAATTTTTACGCAAGCCATTTGGCCTGAAAAATGCCGCTCAGACTTTTCGGCGACTAATGGATAGCATTTGCCAGCCGTTCGATTTCGTTTTCGTGTATTTAAACGACATCCTGGTTGCCAGTTCCACGCAGGCGGAACACAAAAACCACCTGCAGTTGCTTTTCCAACGACTTGCAGATTGTGGTTTGGTGGTAAATATGGATAAATGTCAGTTTGGTCGTTGTCGAATTAAGTTTATTGGTCACCTGATTGACAAATACGGTGCACGACCAATTCCAAGCAAAGTCGAGGCAGTACAAGCTTTTCCTTACCCAACCACGCTTCAGGACCTTTAAAGATTTGCTGGTATGATCAATTTCTACCATCGCTTTATACCACTAGCTGCAACAATCATGGCCCCAATTTATCAAACCATCGAAAATAAGCCTAATCTATTATTTTGGAATAAAACTTTGAAAACTGCCTTTCAGAACGCGAAGTGTGCACTGGCTGGCGCTGCAATGCTACATCATTCTAAACACCGTGTTGATGCTTCGCACATAGGTGGCGTGTTGCAACAAATAGTCGATGGTCAGTTACAGCCTCTTGCATTTTTTAGCAGAAAATTGGGGAAACCGGAAACCAAATACAGTGCTTTTGATCGCGAATCGCTGGTGATGCATTTGAATGTTCGTCATTTCCGCTACTTCTTGGAAGGGCGTCACTTTGTAATTTTTACAGATCATAAGCCACTCACGTTTGCTTTTTCAAAAGTCTCCGATGCGTGGTCTGCCCGACAGCAACGCCAACTCTCAGCGATTTCCGAATTTACTACAGATGCTCGACACATTGCCGGAAAAGCAAATTTAGTTGCAGATACATTATTCCGTGCATCCTTATCCATGGTTGTGTCCTCACCACCGGATTTAGATTTTGTAGCAATGGCTCAAGCCCAACAGATACCTGAAATCCAGGCATACCGGACAGCAATTATGGGCTTACAGCTTGAAAATGTGCGGGTCGGACCAGACAAAGTTTGTTTACGCTGTGATGTGTCGTTAGGATTGCCGCGGCCAGTCGTTCCTCCATCCTGGCGTCGGAAAGTTTTTGACATCATTCATGGTCTTTCCCACCCTTCCATTCGGACAACCCGACAGCTAATGCGTCATAAGTATGTTTGGCACGGGTTACACAAGGATGTTGGCTTATGGTCAAAACAATGCGTCAATTGTCAAAGTGCAAACCCACACCAAAGCGCCTCTAGCGACATACCCACTCCCTCACCAACGTTTCGCCCATGTCTACATTGATATTGTCGGCCCCCTTCCCCAATCGCAAGGTCACCGCTATCTCTTGACCATGGTTGACAGGTTTACTCGCTGGCCAGAAGCAATACCCATGCCGGATGCCACTGTCAAAACATGTGCAAGGGCTTTCCTGTTCAACTGGGTTGCTAGATTCGATGTCCCCGCGGACATCTCAACAGACCGTGGTCTCCAGTTTACCGCACATTTATGGGACACGCTGGTTCATCTTCTCGGGGTTTGCCTTCACCGTACATGCGCCTACCACCCTCAAACAAACGGTTTAGTTGAACGTTTCCACAAACATTTGAAAAGCTCGTTAATGAAAGATTCCAATTGGGTAGATGCACTGCCATGCGTGCTCTTGGGAATACGCGCAGCACCCAAAGAGGATTTAAAGTGTTCCTCAGCCGAACTAGTTACTGAACACCTTAAAAAGTGCCAGGTGATGTCTCCGTATACATCTACTTCACCTTCCGACAACTTGTTTCTACCGTGGCTCAAAGAAAAGATAGCACATTATCAATCCCAACAAATGTCTCGCCATTCAAAGAACATTGCTTCAGTTCCAAAATCCCTATCGACGTGTGGCTTCGTCCGTCGCGATGCATATAGACCGTTCTTAACTCCACCGTACGATGGTCTTTTTCGTGTACTGGAGCGCGGAGAAAAATTCTTCACACTAGACATTAGCGGAAAAAGGGACTCAGTCTCAGTGGATCGACTAAAGTCAGCCCAAATTGACTCAAACGAACAACTGCCTGTGACAATGCCTCAAAAACGGGGCAGACCTAAGAAAGTCTAGACGAACCGCTTTGTTTATGCGTTTCTGGGGAGGAGCTCTGTGACGTCATAGTGATTGTGTTGTGTAGAGTTGCTGTGTTTTTGTTTTTCAGTAGTCAGTAAAGGAATACCTAACAAACGGTTGTGAGTTATAGCAGAGAAGCTAGAATACTAACTTTGCACACTAAAATAACGTTGGTAAGGGCCTTAAGATATTTAAGCTACAGAACTGGATGCAGTCCAAAGGATGTCCGCAGCAGAGATTGATCGCGTATTTGCCTACAGTGCGCTAATGTTGTGCGTGAATATGTATTTGACGGCCAGCAAACGATTAATTATCTTTCTCAGCTTTGCATAGACTTGGCGTGAGGCGCAGCAATAGTTTTACTTTGCTGTGGCTTTGTCTTGAATTGGCAGCAAATTTTTTCTACAAACTTACTAAATTTTTAACTTTGCAAATGGCATAAATTTGATCAAGGTCTAGAATTCGCTTCTCAATTAGCAGATGAGGGTTCGGTTTCCTTATCAAGTCATGGTATTCATAGAGCTCCTACTGGGTGTTCAGCGATATAAGAAATGTAAAGAACAATGTGTGAAACCAGAATTATTCAGTCATAATCAGGGGTGTAGTGGTGTGGGTACGGCTTTACTACACAGTTTCACACTAACCTGAATTTAAGATATTTCTACTCAATGGATTTTCACTCTTATTTTTTTGCGCTACTTTCGTGGTCATGGTTCAATTGTATCCCTAGTTCAAAACCAAGTTCTTTAGCGCAAGATAAATTCAAAACGAGAAAATTTGATCATGTTTGATTGTTTTCAGTGAAGCGTTCACAACAAAGGCTATGCTCTTAAAAAAAACAAGGCAGTTTTGGTGCACGTGTGTACATTAGCGCTGAGAACAATTAACCGACAAGCTATCGACTACAACGCATACTCGCGAAAGCAAAAACCAAATCCCGCCTGCACCGCGCACAATTACGTCTGCTGACTGATGGGATATGCAAATTAGATATGTTGCGAGTAAATGTTGAGTCAGTGTTATCGGGCTGAAACGGTGGCTGATAACTAACTATAAATACTTTTACCAGTCAACGTTGCAGTACCACTTTATTTAGCTGTTCTGGTAATGATAACGTTTATTCAAGTTGTTACCTAATCAGCTGTGTGGCTGTTCGAAGCGTTGACGGATATTGAAGTTGTTTGCATGCTCGTTGAGAACTTGTATCAACTTGAACAAACGTTATCATTACCAGAAGAGCTAAATAAAATAAATTTATTAAAAACATCCGGTAGCCAGAATAACAGTATGTTGCAGTACCACCCTGGGACACAACAACTTCAGTTCATTCTACCAAAGAGTTCAATATCTATACGCAAGGTTCGTAAAATGGATGCCATCTAGCCTATTTGGAACAATTGTTTTGAAATTGTATTTTCTTGTGATGTAACCACCAAAGGATGTTTGAAGCGGAAATTAATTTTGAAATTTTGACGTAATTGCCGTTGTTTCAATGCGTCGAAAATTATTTACATTGATAAAAATCTATTTCATGTTTCCGGGTATTTTGATTACTACTCAAAAAGACAACTTCATAGATTTTAAATTAGGAAACGCAAGATGTCTAAAGCAAAACATTCAGTATTTTGCTAATACTTTCATCCTACAAGATGATCTTTACAATTTTGCACAAAACAACATTGTGTTGAAACCTGGTTCGGAGTTACTGCAGCTGGTGCATTGCATTTTTACGTCAAGCTAGCAACCGAGAGGCAAAATTGCAATAGATTCCTGTACAACATGCAACACCACGAAATAATCAACAACAAACGCCACTCATTGAAAAAAGCAGCAGTTTGCTGTTTGATCAAATAATTGCCAATTCCGCGCTCTGATTGGCCAGTGTTTAATCACGAGGTCTTTCTCATTCATTTTCGCTTTGAGCTATTAAAAGCGAAAGCACACTCCTATTTTATGACGTATCCAGTCCGAGTAACTGCTTGCGTAGCGATCATGCAAACAAATTGAAGGAACTGAATTGCGCGCGTTTTCGGTTCTTGTTCTGGAACAATTGTTGCAGTAATGCTGCAGGCGGCAAACGTTGCCATCCTAATTTCGTACAATGACTTTGCAAACAGTTTTGTAGCCTATTTTTCTCTTCCACTTTCGTGGGACAGCGACAGTAAATTGAAGCCTGCAATCATCCAGACCTACTTTGGAGTTACATAATTCCGTTTGAAGTGCTTGGTGTTACTTTCTCCAAATGGAGGCTTACTGTTTGTTAAAACCCGCCAAGTAGCAAATATCCTCGTACAGTGTCTTTCCCGAAAGCACAGCTTTTTCAACACCACCTTAAATACATGTAGTTTGTGTGTGGGTTAGTGTTAAAGTCCAACATTTTTCAAGTAAAATACGTTGTAGACCTACAGTTGCCACACAGAATGCTTCACTATTCGTACACAATGCTTTGTTGATGGTGCAAATCAGCCAATTATTTTCAAAAATATTTATTAACATCTGATTAGCGGCAACGAATACAAAAAACAATTTGACTTCCAGCAATATTCCTTTTTTTGTGAATAGGTCTCGTTGTAATGTGTGATGCAATTTTTAAGCGAAGAAGAGTAATTGGAAAGTTTTGTTCAGTTCAAGCACTGACTTCCAAATCAATTTTAGATTTTGAAAGTGCCTGAATAAAACAATTTCGTGCCGCACGAAGCGGGACGATCAGCGTTGGCTAATTCTCGGAAATTTTCCAAATACCTTGGTAAATTACTGCCTATTTTGAGATTTTGAAAAAAATTGATAGATGTTGGGAAATTACAGTATCAGCGAGTTCTATCCTTAGAAATTTCGGAAGATCTTGGAAAATCTTGCAAAGATTTTGGAAAATTACAGCCTATCTTGGGATTCGGGAAAATATTGAAAAAAGTGAAAGTAAGTTTGTGGGTCGTGGGAACCTTAGGCAGGCGATTAGTTCCATTGTCTGTTGAAAAGCGTTCGATCTCGAAAAAAAGTTATTGCGCTTTGCTGGCAGATAAAAGTGAGTTCATGCGTCAACTTCGGAACGAAACAGCGGTTGATCTCAAAAAAAAAGATGTTAATAATGATTCGGGTAAAAAACGTCAGAAAATAGGTCAAAATCGGCGCCAACAAGCCATCGTTCTCCTTTAAAAGGCAACCTAGAATTTGTGCATGTGTTTACGAACCGTAGGATATAAAGAATGGCAACATTGGACACGATAATATGCCGGAGTGGTTAAGGGGTCTGCTTTGTAGCCGATGGACTTATTCTCTCTTTGAGTCGGGCCAAAATTTTATACTGAAACTCGTAGATGTTTTGATTGCCGCTCAGCGATGGAGGAGTATTGCAAGGAAATCAAAGTAGAAGGTTTGCAATTATAATTACAGTCAATAAACAACATTCTTCCAGTCAAACAATCATCTGAACGCAACATTCACGTAGTCATTTGTGTCTGCATGGGTGTCTTGCATCGAGAAAGAATTTCCTAAACCAAAAATTATTTCATAAGCAAGAGAGGAAACAACGAAGTGTTCCCCTCAGTGGCAGTCCCTGTCACTACATTATGTCATTGTTATTTGTTTTTCTTCGCGCTTCTCCAGGCTGGCGTCGAGAAGCTGCTCCCCCACTGTGCTGTGAAATACCATGACTGTTCACCAGCCGAAACTAGTCTGCTTTAATAGTTCATTTTTTCAGCGGAATTGTAAAGTTTTCACATCCTTTCGAAAACTTAACTTTTTGTAATTAGTGAAACGTAGATTGGAAAACGCGTGCGCAACAATGACGTATTGCTTCACTGGCTTTGAAATGTCGCCAATTAAGAACAAGACCAGTATTGTGCAACAATAACAGTTTTGTTGCCGCAGTTATCGTTTGACGCATCACAATGAGTAAGAAACACGACACTATAAACTGCATCAAGCATCGCAATGAAGAAGAATTACGTCACTATAAACTGCATTTGTCTACTTTTCCGGCACGCAATTGGTCGACGATAAAGTTGGGTTTAATATCGAACTATTTATAGACGACGAGGCGAATTCGAGCGCTGACGGTGATCACTTGATCAAATGCGACAACTGTGCGGTTGTGCCCTTGGCAAAGACACGTCATAGTAATTTTCTCAACTTAATGGACTTTACGGAGAGCGAAGTTTTTGGAAATAAGTTCAGTTCATTCAAGCGAAATGTTGAAACTCCAAAGCAGGTCTGGACAATTGTCCTGCACTTCGCACCTTTGTCGCTGTCGCGAGAGGTAAAGGATGTTCAAGAAATACAAACGGAACAAAAACATTCATTGTAGGTGTGGGTTTTCAACCAAGAGTTTTCTCACCCCCAGGGGTAGCAATGTGAGGTGCCTTACTCGATATTGCAGCCAGATTTTTGACGTATGTTATCTCTGTATCCACTCAGTTTTCTACGCTACATCTAGAAAACATTCTCTTTTTTGTGTCCTGATTTCTCTCCCTAATAAGGTACTTTTAATAATCCTCTTTCAAAGAAAAGTTCTTCTGTCGCATCTATGACGAGAGAAGAGAGCAAAACGCTTTAGGGAACAAGAAGTTCATGAGGTTGAATATATCTATTTAAAATGTTATTCATACTTTTTTTACCTGAATGGTTGTTTTGCACCATATCTGTGTAATAATTTTTGGCCAATCCCCTTTCTTTTGCTGATTTAGAAAATGACTGAAAAACATGTTGTTGCAATAAGTGATTAGTTTATCTTTTGGTCACAAAAAAGCATTGACAGTGCAGACATTTATAAAACAACTAGTGTTTAGACCTACAGAGGAGTTACTTGCGCTGACGGACAGCACCTTTTACTACCAGCACTGCAAGCAAGCAAGGAAATTGAAGGTAAGTATCTCGAGATCGCGGAACGCACCTTCATGATAGCGATGAAGCTGCTTCCTCGTTCTACGTGTAGGTGCGATCGTTTTTTTTTTGGAAATTGCGACTCTGAACAGTTACGGAGGTTAATTGTGTTTTGCCGCGAGCGAGCAAAGTTTTAGCTAAGAAACAACGTTTAGGAACCAGTATCCCACAGCGTTTAATTTAATACGCAAAATAATCAAAATAGCGCTTTATACGGGAAGATAACTCTTGTCTCCTCAAATAATAATTAACCTTGGTGAGGACCACAAATAGCTCTACGACGTCTTAAGTTTTATTACTTGTAGTAGATGAAATAAATAAATGTGTAATGCAAATCTGTATTAGCAAAAGTAAGATGACTGTTTCGATAGTGCCACCACGCGGTTGCAAGGCAACGTACCAGAGGCACAAGGTGGCGTAAGAACAATTTGCCACTTTTTTACACATCTGCAAAATAAAAGGGATAAACGAATTTTTAAAACGCGTTGTCTATTTCGAGCTCTAACTAGATCGGCATTCTGCTAACACTTGATTAAAGCTTTAGTGTCTCTGAATATACTCACTAACTGCAAAAAGTAGAGTATTCATTCTCAAAGCTTTTCGTCTGACGCTTTTCAAGAGAATCTGTCAGAAATAGAGTGAAAAGGTGAAGTGAGTCACTTATATAGAGACACAGTTGACGAAAAAAAAAAAAAGGGAAAAAAAAGTGTCAGAGCTTCGAGAATGAATACTCTACTTTCTGCAATTTTCAAATTCTGTACCACCAATCAACTCTTCAAATACTCACTAATGCAGGTAAATTAGCGGAAGGAACATGTAGAGAAGTAGGGGGATGTAAAACAGAGGGAGTTCCACCGTACAAATCATTGTTTCTTTCTTCAAAGAAAAAAACAATAAATAAAGGGTCACAAAAAAATCACCGACAAAACACTTTTACTTAAAGCTTGATAAAACTCTGTGCCACTAATAGAATATGAAAGTAGAATGTTTCAAAACATTTAACCAAAAATTTTTAGTCGCAACTGAGTTTCTCGAAATCATCCAAATGATTTCGAAATGCTTGCTTCTTCAATCAACATGTATTTTTAGGGAAAGCCACCTCTTTTCTAGCAGCTTTTTTTTCTTTTCAGCGGTCGGCGACTTGGATGTGTTTAGCGGTCACCCAACCGGATCTTTTCGTTGGCCACCCACCTGGGTCTTTTTCAATCTTCATGTTGACGTAATCTTCGTTGACAAAATCTACATTTTCATTGGTCGCAAGCTGGGAAGAGGTGTTTGCTGTTGGAGACGTAGCAGTGTAATGTACGGGTGGAGTGTCTTGGAAATAAATCAATTATGTGTTGGTATTACTACCGTGAAATTGCAAGTTTATTGCATGCAATGTTGTGTCATTGAGATAAACGCTTAACCACAGTTTTCCCGGTTGGCTGCGTTGTACATGATGGAAATGAATGTTGCCAACAGCACAGATCACTACGAAACAGGTTTAAACTTGAGTTGTTTTATTTATTATACTTAACGATTTTCCTATAATCGTAGTAGGAAATTAACATGCATAGGATTGCCAACAAAATAATTCGTATGTGATAGTTGAGTGGAGTTCACTAAGGCAATGAATAAATGTAGAAGGGAGCTTGCAGTTTGGTAGTTAGCAGTCGCACAAATATGCCACAAACTGAGTCATGTTTCAGATCCTAAGATTTGAACACCCAATTTCTATAATGGGCTGGCTTTTAAAGCAAGTTTTAACCAGTGACGTTGATAGAACGGATGGGTACACACTATTTTAGCAAAAAAAATCTTTTTAAAAAAATCTTAAAATAGCTTTAAGAAAATTGTTGTGCCATTTGATTTTGATAGCACTCTCATCTTTAACACTTTGACTGCCAAGCTATTTCTCGCAATGTTTCCCCTGAGGCCGTGGTGAAATTCGCGTAAATTTGGTGGCTTGCATAAGTGCAAGCCGCGGCTCCTGCATGAAATTGTGGCTTGCAAAGGTGCAAGCCATGGCCCCGTGAGGATGAAGTGTAGAATTTTTTTACGCTAGAGTCCATGGCTTGCATTATTGCAAGCCACTTTTTTTCTACATTTTTTAATATATTTCTTCTTTCCGACAAATTATTGGTCTATCCTACTCATCTTTTTATTCTTCTTCCATATCTTCCATTTTGCATCTGAAATTCTAACTAAGAAAGCAGTGAAAAAGTATCCATATGTCCACGAAAACAATTCAAAGACTGATTTTCTTGGTTGTCCCTTGCAAAATCATTACAAAAATTCGTTTGCGGTAACCATAAAGAGTTTCACGTGCTGCAAGTCACGTGTCGAAGTGGCAAAGGCTAGAGAGACAGTATAGTGAGCGGTAAGGTGTGCTTGATTTTATCTTGTTTGATCTCTTGGTGTGTTGTATAGATGTTAGTACTGCATGCTGATCTGTCCTTTTTTAGGTTTATATAGGCCCAGGAGCAGAAAATGACTAAACGTAAATTAACACAATATGAGATAGAGAATTTGTTGAACGAAAGCGATTCTGAGTTCGATTCAGATGATTCTCTCGCAGACTGTGACTGGCTACCTGGAAATGCCCCTGGTGATGAAAGTTCTTCCGATGATGAGAGTTCTGAAAGTGATGACAGGATATTGTCTACTGCCCTTCAACCCCAGGTTCTAGACGAGGAAGAAGACGAGGCAGATGAGGCTGTGCAAGGTTCCGGTGATGACTGCTGGGGCGATTTTGCTGGACGACAGCAGTCTTTTCCCTTTTGTGGTCAAAAAGGTGTGCAGAAAAATGTTTCTCGTGAAAGCTCCCCGATGGACATATATCAACTTTTGATCAATGATGAAGTGATAAACCATATAGTCCTGGAAACCAACAGATATGCTAACCAAACAATAACTTCCAAGCCGCCTACAAAAAATTCGAGACTGTATAAATGGACTGACACTAACCCTGAGGAAGTTAAAAAATTTCTTGGTTTGGTACAATGGATGGGCCTAGTAAGACTTGGGACACTTGAAAGCTATTGGGCAAAGCATGGAATCTACAAACAATGCATCCCTCGTCTTATTATGCCTCGAAATCGGTTTCAGGCATTGCTTAGCATGATCCATTTTTCAAACAATGAAGAAATCCAACAAGGAGACCGTCTTGCAAAGATCCAACCTTTGGTCGAGCTTTTGCAAAAGAATTTCCAGCATTTTTTTACACCAGACGAGGATATTGTCATTGATGAGACTCTTATTCCCTGGAGAGGAAGGTTGATTTTCCGGCAATACATCCCGAACAAAGCACACCGCTACGGGGTTAAATTATTCAAGTTGTGCTCAGTTGATGGCTACACGTGGGCTATGAAGATCTACTCAGGCAAATCAAGAACAGGAGAAAGAGAATTGGGATTAGCCAAAAATGTCTGCCTGGAACTTTTACAAGGTCTCCTGAACCAAGGAAGAACGCTCTACGTAGATAATTTCTACAGTAGCTACGAACTAGCACTTTGCTTGTTAGAGAAGCAAACCCACGTTGTTGGAACATTAAGAGCCAAGAAGAAAGGGATATCAAAAGAGGTTCTGGATGCCAAACTCAAAAGAGGGGAGGCTATTTCCCGAGAAGATGAAAACGGCGTGGTAGTGCTCAAGTGGAGAGACACTCGTGACGTGAGGATGCTAACAACAAAACATGCTCCAACAATGGTACCGATAAATCTGCCACAGAGCCAGACATCACCAGGACCACAAGCGAACCCCATGACCAACCAACCTTCAACCAGCGCCACCCCGGATCAGCCTCAATCATCTAACAGAAGACGTCGATCTCAAAAGACTACGGAAAAACCACTGCCAATCATCGCTTACAACAAAGCCAAAGCAGGAATCGACTTATCCGATCAGATGGCTTCGTATGTAACGACGATGCGGAAAGGTGTCAAGTGGTATAGAAAGTTAGGGATTGAACTGATACTGGGAGTAGCTGTGGTTAACGCATGGGTGATGTACAAGCGCCTTACGCTGAACAAGATCCAAATACGCTCTTTTCGGGAGGTGTTGGCTGCCAAGCTCCTTCAGATTGACATTGCGAGTCAAACACAACGACGATCTTCAGATAACACTCATCTGCTTCTGAAAAGAGTAGATGAGAGCGGCAAGAAAATACGAAGACACTGCAATGTGTGCTACGCTAAATACAGCAAAGAAGGGGGTAGAAAAGAAGCAAGGAGACTAGCAAAAATGGTACACACATATTGTGACAAATGCCCTGACCAGCCGCAGATGTGTCAAGACTGCTTTAATTCGCATCAGAAATGATTCGCTTGAATAAGCATTGCCTAATGTGACGTTTTTCGTTGTTTTGTTCAATTTAACAGTTTTCTTCTTCAGACTACTGTAAATTATCCATTTTCGTTGATTTGCCCAAACCAAACATAACAAGTTCATCGTAAGAGGCTGCGCTTTCAAACCGCCACTAGAAAAGCCCATATCTGGCTTGCATTTCTGTAAGGCAGATGCTGATAGTGGAACTATGGTGGCTTGCATATTTGCAAGCCATGGGGTCCAGTGAAACAGTAGTGGCTTACATATTTGCAAGCCGTGGCAGTCAAAGTGTTAACAGAATCACATTATGTGTAAATCGCCGTCTGAGATTAACAGCTTTTTATTTTTTGAGGATTTATACAAAGGAATAAAAAAAAGATTTAAGTAATAGTTGCTAAAAGTATTTTTTTAAATCTAGAAATGTCATTTTTCGAGTTTGCTTTGAATATCACGGATTTCACCAACCTCTAGGAAAAGACATAGGCCTATTCGTTGATTTGTGGCGATACCAACAAATAATAACTCCAGTCGCAACAAGCAACAACGAAATTGTAATTGCTATGCTGATGAGAATCGAAAAAGCGGATCCTTCGATTAGGGAGGTCGACTCAGGATCCAGGGATACAATTTCAAAAGAAATATTCAATTCTTTGCCTGGGAAAGTTTTCGATTTTATTTTTAACAGATACGTTCCAACGTCTTCAGATGTGACCTGAAAAATCGTAAGATTTGTAGTGCCTAGGAAAAGTTCTCTTTTTTTTTACTTTAGTTCAAGTTGTAAAAAATGTTCCTATTTCAGGCAATTCATGGTTTTCTCCCAGGTCTTCATCTTAAGAAAGAGTTGGATAACAGCAGTAACACAAACAAGTAAAACCTTGTGCTACAATTTTATTCTCAATAAAGCAGTATTATCCAAGTAATCACCAATTGTTACCGGCCTTGACTGACATTTGAATCTACGATCCACACCAGCTACCTTAGAATGTGAGCATAATCCTAGGCAATCGGTAACGGATGTTTTTTCAGGGAAATATTTTGTCATTGAAACACAAGTAAGCATATCCAGATGAGGGACGATGAGCTCAAATGCTTGGTGCGTTATTGTTTATTGCAAGATTTTAGTAAGAGATTTTTTTAAGGGATAACGATACTGGAAGAAGTTCATTTAAATGCTATTCAGAGCTAATGAAGGCTACTTCGCAATTGAAATAGTTAGATTACATGGTATTTAGAAATGTTTGCGTCTTCAAATCTCTTCCACAAAACAACTTTTGAAATAATCATGAGCCATCTCAAAGTTTTGTAAAACCGTGAAGTTGTTTTTGCCAAGGACTTGCGAGACTGTGGTTTGTCCAAATACAGCATTAGGAAAAATACCTTTAATCTGTGAAATGTAAAGATTTCTGTATTTCGTACAACGTTGATTGGAGTTTTGGCGTCATTTTCAACAGTAGCATCTGAGAAAAATATTTCACAAAAAAAAGGTTTTCTGTCACGAGAAAGCTCAGACCTTTTCTCCGAATCCGATTTGGCCTGAATTATGCGACTGTTTCTCTGATGATCGCTCAAGAGAGAGCTAGCTCCTAGCAGCATCTTGACATTCTTTTTCTTCAAAAAATCGCCAATTTTAGCGCCAAAAAAGTCAGGATTGCTTCCAATTTTTTTGAAGTATAAGTTGTCCAATCAAGAATTGGCAGTTGCAGGAGTAAAAGTAACAGTCATAGAATTTATGGTTTTGTGACATGCAAAGTTGGTTTCATTCGATTGTGCTTTGGTGTTGCTCTTATCACAACCGTTTTCTTTTTCTTAACACCAACTAGGACAATGATTCTTTTTCTGTTGCTATCAGGGGAAATTTATTCCCATACTGTTGGGTCCAATATGTCTTTTTAATGCAGACATCTTCACATCACCCCCAGTCAACCACGCTTTGTTTCTGCATTGAGCTTGATCTACACATGTGGTAAAGTGTACAGCTCGGGGCACAACGTCCTAAATTCTACGGATACTGCTGCAAACACTCATGCACAGATGTAGAGTTACTGGCATCACGGTAGTGAATGCTGAGCTTTTTACTAGTTTATAGCCTGGTGCAGCAGAAATGCTAAAGTTAGAATCATTTGTCATCTTTCCCCTAACCCGATAAATTAAATTGAATCTAATATTTTGAAAATTAAGGTACAAATAAAATGCAACTCACCGTTTTTTGTCAGTTCAACTTGCTCTGTTTCTGGGTTGGACAAAAAGTCCACCGTACATGTTCCGCTTTTTCCTATAACCCACTCACACACAATGGGATCTGAACTTTGACGGAAGGGAGGATCTTTCAAACATTAACCAAATTTTGACTTATAATTACTAACGTGACCAAGAGCCATTTAAAATATGGAGTTTCGGTTGAATTCGGTTAGCTTCCTCAATTTATTCCATGTTGTTTGCGTTTAGCCGTGCGGCGTTTTCAAAATATCTTCAAACCCAGGCGTTGAAAAATTTTGCTCAGAATATTAGCAAATATTTCAATTAAACTATCAACGCCTCTATATAATAACTTATGTTTACTGACGGAGCCTGAATTTAATTCTCGCACATGAAGGTTTGGTCATGATCATCAAATAACAAACTTTCTGAAGAGAATTTTGCGGTTTATAAAGGGAAATAAATAAATGACGTCATCACTCTATAAACTGGTTTAAAGAAATTCAAACCCACGAGTCGCCAGTTACTCCTGAGTTTACAGACAGTTTTTAATACTTCTGTATTTCAAAGATATCAAATTCAGATTTTTCTATCACATGGTTATCCACAACCACTTACAGTACACATTGAGCAGATGTGCGCTAGACCTCCCAGTATCGTTGAATAATTTTGTGTATGGAGTGACTACTTGGCACCAAACCAACTGGACGTTGTTGCTCGCATTTATATTTTTGAGAATAAACGATTGACTCTGCAATTACACATAAAGCGTTTGCATGAATTATAAATAGGCATTGTATGCACTCATAGATTGCTTGTTGGCTATGGTGACGTTTCCTGCCAGGGCTACTCGTTAGTAGATCGGGTTAAAAAAATATTGATACAGCAGACTGCACTTTGAAAATATTTGTGACAACAATATGGAAAAGTTGTATCAATGGATAGCATTGGCTCCTGTGTCCTCAATCCGTAGCATCCTACTCTTAAATTAAGACTGATCTTGCTCATAAACAGCTTTTCAAAACATTGTATAATGCTTTGTAATTGGTTAAGATTTATCCCCTCAACAGCAAAACATTTTTCACAAGTATACACCAAACAACGAAATGTTCAGAGTCTGTACAGACCTGACAGCATAGCTAGTACAGTGCATTCCTGGCATAAATAATACAACCAAGCAGTAGAAGAGTTGCTGTAAAACAAATTTCTTGAAGTCGCAACAACGCAGCTCTTACAGCTTGTGCTGGAATTAAATTTGCCAACTTTTGATTGGAGTAATGCACCTTCTGCTGTTAATTTTGTTACCTGGTCCCTACCACAGGATAAGGGCGCGGAGAAAGACCACATAGCCTCCCAGAAGCCGGGAAACTTTCAAAGACCTAAACTAGAGATTAAATATAGAAAGGAGTCGCCAAGGTCGAGCGGCGCAAAGAGTTTGCAGCTGGACAGGACAGAACAAGATTGCAACACTCTCCAATGAGCTATTGCAACAAAATTACACTGCACCAACCTTTGCTACGATGTAAACGGAACTTCCAATGTGAAAAGCAGTTTCAGTTCCATAAGGCAACACACTGTTGTAATTACAAGTAAACCTCAAGTCTTCACCGGCCACCACCGGTCTCATTCCTTGCAATCTCACATCCGTAGGAGCTAAAGTCAAGACGAAATTACTTTTGAGATGCTGTGCATTTGGTTAAAGTGTTCCTTCGAGCAAGTAAATATCCAAGAACCGTTTTATTTTATTTTATTTTCACTTTTCTAGGCGGGAAGTGAATAACGGATGGGATAAGGGAAGCAGAAAATATACTGCGGGTTCATCTTTATTTTGGTCTTTAATCGAGTCCAAATGAGCAACCACCATTTATCTGAGGGGTGGAGTAACATAAACTATCCTGGCATAACGTGTTTAACATTCTATTGGATGCTGTTACATTTTACTAAAATCAGATGGCAAAGGTATTGACCTGTAATTTCTAACAACATTTGGATTATCATTTTAAAAATTGGTGCAACTTTTGGTGCTTTGATTCCTTCAGAATACCTGTTTTTCACTAAGCAAAGTTTTAATAAGTCATTCAGATAAGCACTAAAATGATATTTTATAATTTAAGAAAATGAGTGTTGATGTCATTACCATGCTTCTGTTAGCTTTGATTATTTTTAGGTTGCGGTAATTGCCGACAATTTATTCTCAGTCTAGAGAGAGAAAAACATAGAAATGGAGCTTGAAACCAATGAAACAGAGTAAGACAAAAGAAGATAATATTTGTCCATTAATGACGCAGTTCTGTTTAGTTTAGTTCAAATATTGAAAAAATGGTTTTCAAAAGCTTTTGTCATGAATAGAGGTTCAATAATTGCTGATGATCGGTTGCAGTTTGGGATGGCGAATAAACTTCATGTTTCTTGACATTGGCGGTGGTAAAAATAGTTTACCAAATTTTTTTCTGCAACTGGTACGCGTTCCACATAATGGTGTCCTTGAGAAGGACACTTAACAGTAATGTTCTTGCGAGGCAAGGGAAGAGTGCTTATGCAGGGATTACTGCGGTACTACCGACGTGAAAAGAAGTTGGGACGGAAGTTATTTTATTCATAATTGCATAGTTTTTCCATTACAGTAACACAAATATGTGATGTGATATCATTGTTTCAATGTTTCAAAACAAAATGTTTCAATTTCGCTAAACACAAGGTCTAACTATAAGGCAGCCCCACTCAAACTAACTTCAAAACTAATTTTACGTGGTTGCCCCAAAACTTTACCTGCTACCTTAGATTAAGCGTCACGAGAGAGACAAGTTTACTCAAATTTGTTGTATTTCAAGTACTACTCATGCTAAAAAGTTGGTTTTGAGATTAAACGGATTAGGATTATGATGTTGCTATTCAACCTAAAAATAACTTTTTAAGTAATGCAATTATTAAGAAATTATTTGCAAAAATGGTTTTTGTCCGTATTTTTTCAGTTCAAAACACAAGATGGCAAATTTACAATGCTTGTATCAATTGTAACAGTTATGTGTTTTATCATGGTAGGCAATGTAAACGTTGTTCTTCTTTCGCAACCACAACGCACAGCATGATGTCAGAAGTTGATGGGTAAAAAATAGACAACAAAACAACATTTGCTGTAGTCAGTAATGCTTCAAGGAGGCCCCAGGTTTGTTTACTTGGGCATAATGTGCTCTGCAGTTGATAATAAGCCGCACCCACATGGATAAGTAGTTGCCATGACCAAATTTTTAAAGCAATCAATTGTAAGGTGGAGCCAGTTTAGTTGCACTCATGTTCTTCTGGGAAAATGACAACCACGTGACTTTGCTGAAGGTTCAGAAATTAAAGCCACCTTGACTGACGTCTATCTGTGTCTGCATAAAGTGCAAAGTGTAATGTCGGATATGATCTGGCTTCTTTGCTTTAGTATATCGTTGAGGCAGGATTTGTCAAGTCTGAATACCAATGCCAAGTAGATGTCATATTTCAGCCGTCAGAAATTTGTCCATTTTGGCTTTCTAGATAGCTCAATTTGATATGTAAAAAATCAGTTGTTAATTTTTGGGTAGAATCTTTGTGTTCAAGTTTAATTTCCTAGTCAATTTGATATAAAAGAAGATAATCAAACATTTAATGGTGCAAGGAATTATTGCGATCTTCTTCAGAGAATTCTAGTGTTTACCTTCAAAAGTGCGCCTGAAATAACCCTAAAAACCGTGCATCGCAATGCATCTTTCGAACTCCAAAAAATCATAATCTTAAGTAGGCTATCTAACAGTTCAGATAATGCTTGGTGCAATTATGGAAACAGGATTTTAATGATCGGGTTCTCAAGATTTACGAATACAATACAGTGTTAATGAAAGGGACATAACAGAAAGTCAGCCCAATATATTTGAACAAAATTATTTGTTTAAATTACCCATACCGCAATCAAGCGATGAAAAGGCGAAGAAAATTGTTACAGAAGCATCTATATCTGCGGCAGGGTTTCAGAAACATTTCAAAAAACACTTCAAAAACGGAAATTGCAGCCACCTTGCTCGCCACTCTGCGCAAATTGGACGGCGTGAAGAAGCTAGCTAGTTTGCTTGTTGTTCTTGAGTAAATCATTTAACAGGATTCCTTTATCTTTATATGATAAACAGGTGCTAGGTCATGCAGTTTGCCTCGTGACGGTGGCCCAGTCCAATTAAATAAAAGGAAACAAACTACGAGTTCACATGCATCAGCCAAAATAAAAGCTCTAGCTCATACGCAGATGCTATTGGCCACGACGACAGCGAGATGCTATTGAGATTGGGCCACCAAAAACTTAATCGCATTTTGCGACACAAAAAAGAAATATGCTAAAATTGTTGTGTTGGTGTTACAAGTCGAGGAACAACGAATGGTTTTGTTATTGTTGCAGTTGTTGGTCTATAGACTGACAATATTTTTTGTATTAATTTACGGTAGGTTAACTAGGCTAATGACTGTTTGAGCACTCTGCGAGGTAGATCAAATTTCCCAAAGATGATTGTAATAGTTGTAATAGTAAATGCTTATCTACAATACTTTTTTTATCAAAACTTTGATAGATAGCTTTTCTTACTAATATCTCTTGTGACCAGAGTAATTTAACTTATGCCAATTTGGTTAAGTATCGATAATTAGTTTGCAGAGATTGTATACAAGTATTTTAATAAAGCTTATAAGTGATATAATTTTTTCTAGTTAATTTAGATGTTGTAATATCATCATTCTTATGTCGTGGTTTTGATTGGACCAGCGTTGGAAACGGGCCAGGCGTTTTGGGCTCGGGCTTAAGTTCTAAAAAATTTTCGGGCCGATTTCGGGCCCTTATGCAAAATTTTTTCACAGTAGGCTTATTATGAGTAATGTTTATTTTGTTGTTTCACCTATATAACCTACTCCGCAGTTTCATGCATTTTCAAGCCGTTGGAGGAATTTAAATTTCGGGCCTAAGTCGGGCTACAAAATAAATGTCGGGTTCGGGCTTGTATTTTGGGTTCGGGCTTGTATTTTGGGTTCGGGCCTTACAATTGGGCTCGTTTCCAACTCTGGATCGTACATAATTCGGAAAAAAATCACATTTAAAAAATAATTCTTGTATGATTCTTCCAATACCATAATCAACTTTCTAGCATGCGTAGTATTTGAGATACAACAAATTTGAGTAAATTCGACCTTTCGCGACCTTTAACCTAAGGTAGCAGGTATAGTTTTGGGGACAACCATTTAAAATTAGTTTTGAAGTTAGTTTTTGTGATATTGTCAAATAGTTAGGCCATCTGTTAGGTGAAATTTAAAGATTTTGTTTTTTAGGTACAGGTGAAATTTAAGTGCTTCGGTTCCCACAGCTCCCAGGTTAAGCCACTGATCAGGTTTGTATTAAATCAACTATCACAGAGCCATTTTGACCCAACCACTACTTCTACTGCACCATTTAGATAACTTACTAAAATCACACACGGATTCATACCAGTCTCAAAATGTTCAAAATGAGTTTGATAAAGCAACCTAGTTATTGATACAACATCTAGTCTACGAACTTTGGTCGCAAATTTTCAAAGACTCAAAATTTCAAAACCCAAACTTACCACCCCAGCATTCTAGATTGTAGTTGGCCTCCAAATCCCATTTAGCGTTGAATTCACATTTTGTTTTTCGCAGCTCAGCAAAAGTACCGTTTGAATAAAACAACTTTTTTCCTTGCTTACACGTCATTACGCCTTCAGCTAGGTATTTGAATGAGTTTGCTTGTACAATTTTATTGTTTCGAAGGTTGCTTTCACAATCTGAAATTAAAGGGAACTTAAAGAGTATTACCGAGATTGTTCTTGGGAGAAAAAAGGGAATGAGGTAACTGAAGTTCGTCAGGAATGTGCCTAAATATTGCTTTTTTAAAACATTTTTCCGCGTGATTCTAACATTGGATAGCAATCTTTCAACAAGATTTGTTTTCTTCACAGAAACACCTCATTCTCATGAATCCGTTAGCTTACTATGCTGACACATCAGTTGTAACACACGTTTTTTGTTCTATTTGTCTCGTAAGTAGCACACAAAAACATACCACTTGGCTGTGACTGCACTATTGTTCTAGCAGTTGTTAGATGTAATGCACCTGCGACAACCGCCACTCATTCACGAGTGTTGCGGCTTCGCAAAGTACTGACAGACCATCAAACTACACTGGACCCAGTGTAGGTCCAACAAGGTGACGATCTAAGCTGTGCTTAATTTTAAAGCG
Source organism: Trididemnum clinides (assembly GCA_963675345.1). NCBI lineage: Eukaryota > Metazoa > Chordata > Ascidiacea > Aplousobranchia > Didemnidae > Trididemnum > Trididemnum clinides. The sequence continues at coordinate 35,941,415 of OY776294.1, read as the reverse complement.
TCTAGCTACTTGTCGGTCACCAACTGCACTGAAGAGACCAGATAGGTCGAAACAGCGTCACTGTCTGCAGTTTGCTTAAAGTGCATCATTGGCCCTTAGTATTACTTTAAAATCGAACAAATTGTGTCTAAAATAAGGGCAAAAAACACATGCAACAAAATAAATCACTTTTTTCAATGGTGCCCCATATACAGGGTGCTTCAAAAGTCACGCCCGATTTTTAATATGAAAAACGTGCTTAAAGAACGAATTTATATTTCTGAATTTAAAAATCAATGCAATGTAATTTCTATGTTGTTATTTCTATGTTAGAAATGATTAGAGAAAGCACAGATATAGAAAATATTACAGAAAAATATTCATTGACTTTTTAACTGTATAAAATCGGGCGTGACTTTTGAAACACCCTATATATGACTGCTGTTCTGTATTTTTATTTAAACCTTTTCTTTAAAACTGACGGCATTATCTAGTGTTATTTAAAGTTCGTCCACGTAATGATGCACAGCAACATGCTGACCTCAATTTAGTTGAATTGATTTGCAGCAGGGTTAAGATCAGTTTGCAGGTTGTAGAACGCTGCAGTCCGTCTTATTGTTATTTTCCTTTGCCCACTCCGTAGTCATAAAATAAACAAATGCGTGGAAGAGCAGGTGGCCTTAAACATGGACTATGTTTTAACTCCGCAGTTGGCTGGTCAATTGCCATGCAAACAATTGCCTCGGTGAATATTTTGTTGAAGGATATGGAAATTTCGATGGGATAAGAAGAATAAGTTATAAGTTACAACCTTTCAACAAAAAGTTATCTTACTTTTCACAGTAATGGTTAAACTATCTGCGCTGGAATATATGCATCTTAGATATATGTAAATCGTTGCGTTCAACGGTTGCAAAAAAGTGAACTTAGAGTCATAGTTGTGACTGCCAGAATACTGGCACGATATGTTAAATTCTGGAGGTGTGGCTAGAGAATAACATCCACGACGTTCACGAACAAAGTAATACGACCTTGAGTAACTCCAAAAACATGTATCTTCATAACCAATTGTTAGTGTGTTTACATGTACAGTAGCTGTGACGATAAATCCCTTGTAACCAGTAGCAACTACTCGCGTGTTGGGAATAGTGCCAAGTGTCACTTGAGAAAAGGAATCTGAAACATAAATTTTTATGAAAAATCTTTTGTTGAGAAGGGCTCCTCCACAATACATGCTGATGTACAAAGAGGATGAAAAATGAGGTAAACCCCCCAAAAAACCCAATATAATAGACATCTTGATGTAATCGCCACCAATCTCCGTAATTGGCGAAACGAATACTATAATCAATGACGAATATATGAGTGCTGCAGAAACTACGTCACAGGAAGTAACTGAAATGCTTGTTTCTTAACCTTCGTAGAACCTCGGCGCATATTTTGCATTAGAAAAACACACCAAATAAACCGGCATAGGCTTCTATTTATACCTAATACAATAAAATAAAACTGTAGTCTCAATTAAATAGCTCAGTGCAAAATCTGAGTCTTTTCAGTTGAACACAATGATATTTTTGCAGAAGTTGAAGAGAGGCACTCACACGAAGATCTACTTCAACTTACTGCTTTAAGTATCTTCCATTTTTTCGGTTTTTATTGCAGTCACACAAATTTTACACATGCCTTCGGAACGCCATTCTTAAAATATTTCCACAAATCAGACTCTTTTTTCAAATCTTTTTTTCAAATCTTACTCCTTTTCAAATCTTACTTACTTTCAAATCAACTCTCAACTCAACTCACTTTCAAATCAACTCTTTTTTCAAATCTTAATCCTATTCGGTTTTCATTCAACTTTCAAATCTTCTTATAATCCGTTGCTTTCTCAATTTCCTTTTTAGAATCTTTTTATTCAGATCTACGACCACCAGATTGTACTGAAGTTCCCATGGAATCACGTTTACATCTCTTACATACTTTTCTTTATTTTTCCTTTACAAATACAAAATCAATTTCTGTTTCACATCCATCAGAGCTATAAGTGATTTTCCCTTTGTCTGCCTTACAAAACCAAGTGTTTGCCACGCACAGCTTTTTTCATCACAAAATTCAGCAATCTTTCTCTTTCTGAATTTTTTACCGATACCATTTACCCTCATATACACCTTAAAACCCTCCGTACATTTCCCTAGATATCTATTGAAATCCTCCCAAAAAGCAATGACTTTACTAGAACCTCCCAAGTCCAACCCATTTGCCATTTCATCATAAAAACGCACTTTCTATGTATCTGTTCTTCCGCCTTGTTGCCCATTACGCACATATTATTCGTATCATTTCTCTACCTAAAGTTAGCACGATTGTCGCTTTTTCTTTTTACTTTCACAAAGTTTCCAGATATTTCCTCTTCCACCAAGATGCCAACCCCACCTGATCTTGCATCATTTCCTGACCATCATTCCTAATTTTGCATCATTTCCTGACACCACAGTTTATGCCTTCGTCCTGATTTACCTATAAAACGAGTTCCCTGGCTTTCCATCTTACTTCCTGCATGCAGTACACATCAACTTTTCTCTTCCTCAGTTGTTCACATACATCTGTTTTCCTCCCACAAAGCTTCCCACATTCAAAATATCAAATCTTGTCCCACGACATTCAGGTTTAAACCCGGAGATTCTTCGCACCCCCTGCCCATTTAAGAGCTGCCTTGGATTGGAGGGCCATTTGTTTATATTTTCTTGTCATGGGAATTCGTTGGAGCAAAATTTTTCTACGGGAATCATGCCCTTGCTTAAGCCTAACCTCAGTTTTTTGTCGTGAGTGGTCCAACCAAGCAATTATGTTGACTGGTCACAGCAAACGCTAGTTTGTAAAGAGGCCTATTAACTATTCTATAACCGATAACATTGAATTGATCAATACTATGGCACTTTTCAATTATTTTTCAAATCTCTTATTTTTCTGTTACAGCTCGCACCTTTAATCGTCCATGTTTTGCTTAAGCATAGAGCTTCTCAATTACAAACCACGACCTCAATCGCAGTGAAATAAAATTTACTCTTTAATTTTGTTTTATTGATTCAATTTCACACATCGTAAGTGCTGTTTGCAATTGCTCGACAGCAAGGTCTCGATAGTCAATTAGCTGACATGTGAAAATCGGAGATGCTCTTCTCTTGACTTCCTCATAAAAAGATTTCAACTTCCCACATATTTCTAAATATCACCCTCGCTCTTGGAATTACCAAGAAGCTTTTATCTTTCTTTGACCTTTTCTCATGATGTCGCAAGAAAGAACTTTTTATCTACTTTTGCATTTCTCCGTCGCAAGGTCACATTTACGAATAGCTAAACTTTTCAGATGCTACTAACAGACTCGAAGTCGCTGCAAATCAAAATTACTTCTCCATTTTGATCGCAGTAAAGTTTTGAAAACTTTTCATTCTAAGATGATTTAGCGCAATCACAATCGAAATAAATACAAACTCAAAGCATTTTGAAGTAAAGTAATGGTTTAAAGACGTTTTGAACTAGTTTAAAGTCTAGAAAAGTTTTATGACCACAAGAGCTAAAAGGATTAAGAACAAGACCTCAAAAAAGCGGTCTTTAAAGACCTGCATCTCTGAAAATTTTCCATTAAATAAGTGATTTTGAAAAGAGAATAGTAAATAACAATACTATTCTTTTGTCAAAATTTTTCATCAATTCGAACGAGCTCGATCAATGTTTTTTTTGAGTCCAAGTTTAGAAAATTTTCAAAATCAAGTTGGCAAAAAAGACCGAGTTCTTCGAGTTCGCAGTTGTGATTTACAGTTTTTCTGGTTGGCATTTAGCAAAAAAAGACAGTGTGGAGAAAAATCTAACGAGCTCCCTAATTGGGCCATTAAATGAGGGACTTAACTGGATTTCCCATTTTCATGGGCTGGCGAATGCTAGTGTCAAAAGTTTACTCGTCGTGAAGGCCTAGTCTGATTAAAGACCTGCAAACAAATCATGGAGACACATGCATGGTTGAATGCGCCAAAAACTGTCCAAGGCTAGATGAAAACAGCTAAACTTTAGACCACGTACGACTTTTATCTTAGATTGCGTTTGCACAGGTTTTTGGAACCAGTAAATAAAACTTCTTACTAATATTTAGAGAAGGTTTTGTGACCGTATTTCGCTGCTCGGTACTAAGCGCGAAGAGAACATCGCTCGGTTTGCACTCAGTTTCAAGCAAAGAAACTCCGCCCTGAATTCTGCTGCAAATGTAAGTAAATAGTTTTATTCCTGGTTTCGAAAATCGCTATGTGTGAACGCAGCATTAGTGTAGTTATTTCCTCCTGCTCGAGCAATGTCTTATCCTTTCAATCTGGTTTTTCACGGCACACTAAAGTACCGCGTCACAGTGGTTTGGAAACAATGGTTGTAAAGAATAGATAAACACGTTTTTAATTTGAACAAAGCAGCAAACAAATTTAAACAGCCGATATCAAATTAGAAAAATTGCTATTAACAGCTTCACAACGGACTTACTTCGCGTCAGAAAAATTAAGAAAGTCCACAACAAAATCACCAACTTCATGCTTGTGCTAACGAAGCTATTATATTGTACATGGCGAAGCTCACAAAAATATACGGTATCTGCAAAGAGAAACGCATGTTTAAAACAGGATTAAGGATCTTAAAAACTAAAGGTTCAAACTTCTTTTTATTATGTAAAAAGCATTTTTAAAGGCTATTTTTGAGTACCTAAACAAATTTTTCCCTTAAGCTTTTTTTAAAGTCTTAATTATGAGGTCTCATTAAGCGTTCATGACCAAATTAAAAGCAATAAAATTGCCTTTATTTATTTAGTTAGAATGTCCGTCGAATACCTCGATGCAAAAGTCAAAAATTTATAAAACAAGCAACAGCGTGAAGGAGAGTCTACCATTGGAGACTGTCTCAGTCGGTCAGAAAAGTGATGTATTATCTCAGGTCACTACTGATCGTCAATCAGCTACTGAGTGTCTAAAGAAAGTTAACAAAAAACATCTCGCAACGCGAAGAATTGCTACGTGGAATGTTCGCACTCTATATCAAAAAGGTTAACTTGAGAACGTGATGCAAGAAATGCAACGCCTGGAAATTGATGTTCTGGGCTTATCATAAGTAAGATGGCTCATTTGAAAAAACAAGAATGTCACTCGTATGGTCTGGTGGACAAAAACATGAACATGGCGTTGGTTTTATTCTTAATAGAAAGAGCAAAAATCGTACAAGAGTCATTTAGCTGTTTCAAATAGAATCATTTTAGTCAAACTAAAATCTCAAAAGATCGATATTAATTTGATTCAAGTGTACGCTCCTACTCTGGATTCAAATGAAAATGCCATTCAAGAATTTTATAAAGATCTTGATGCAACCAAGAAAAAATGCAAATCTGGAGAAATGCTGTTGGTCATGGGTGACTGAAATGCAAAAATCAGTTGTAGTGTGGAGCAACCCATGGTTGGTGGTTATGGTTTGGAAAGTAGGAATGAAAGAGGAGATATACAGGTTGACTGGTGTCGGGAAAATAACACTGTTGTAACAAATACTTGGTTCAAGAATCGTCCGAGACGTTTATATACATGGAGATCTCCAGGTGATTTAACCAAAAACCAAATTGATAGTATTCGGTTATCAAAAAGATCCAGAAATTCCATTCTTAATTGCAAAAGCTACCCAAAAGAAGCTTGTAACACAACTTTTGCTGGTAGCAACTTTGCTACTGAAACTTAAAACATGTTCAAAATCTGAAGTAACAATGGAAAATGATTACAGCATATGCAAACAAAAAAAAGTCGTAAAGAATATCTACAGCAAAACCAAAACTGCTTTATTAAGAGAACAATTAGTGGACAACAACGATCTAAATAAATGTTATGAACTCTTGAAACAAGTGACAGCAATAGCAGAAGAAGAAGTTCCTTTACTTCCAAAGAAGGAACAAGAAAGTTGGATGATTCCTGAAATTAAAGATTTGCTGAAAGAGAGAAGAAGCACAAAACATAACTCAGTTGAATGCAAGAACCTTGATAGGCTTATAAAATCGAAGTGTTTTGCGCGCACGAAGAGTACTTGCATAAAAAATGCGATGAAGCAGAAGCACTTCATCGATTTAATCCTAAACAAGCACATAAACGTATTAAACAACTAAAATGCAAAAAAATTACAAATTCATCTGGGATTATCAAGGACAAAGATGGGACAATTTTGTTTGAAAAAAATGATATTAAACGTCGCTGGTTAGAATATGCCAAAGAGCTATATTGACGAACCAAATAGATTTGCCCCTCCCTTATATTTCAAAGAGCCGTTAAATGCACCCACAATTTTGAAAAGTGAAATTCAAAACCCACTTTCCAGTATGAGAAACGAGAAAGCTTATAGCTCAGACAAAATATCTGCTGAAACTCTCAAAGCATTAGATCATTTCGGCCTGGAACTTTTGGGTTACTTGCAAATGCAATTTACAATAAAGGAGTTTTTTCCGGATAAGCTCTATAAATCAACTTTTACAACTCTACCAAAGAAATCAGGTGCTGTCGACTGTGAAAATTTTCGTGCAACATCAATAATGAGCCTCGTGACCAAAGTAATATTCCGGGTTATCATACCCAGAATAAGAAATAAAATACACCCGGAAATCTCTACTGAACAATATGGATTTATGAACGATAAAGAAACGAAAAACGCCATTTTTGTGCTTCGCATGCTAAGCGAACGGGCAATACAAATGCAGCAAACAATGTATCTGCTTTGTTAAGTGGGAAAAAGCATTTAAACGTGTAAATCATAAAAGAATTCTTCAACTTTTAAGCAAAGTTGATATTGATAGCAAAGATCTTAGGCTTATTCAAGCATTGTTTATGAACAAACTGCCAATGTTAAAGTTGGTAATGATGTGTCGAAACGACGTAACACGTTGAAACTGATCACGATGAAACACAAATCAAAAAGGGGGTCCGACAAGGTTGTGTTCTATCTCCAGATTTGTTTAATCTATACAGTGAAATTGTTTTAAGTGGCATCAATGACTTTAAGGAATAAAGATGAATGGAGTTAATTTAAACAATATACGTTACGCTGATGACACTGTCCTCATGTCAACGTCACAATGGCAGCTACAAAAAAACTAGAAAAAATTGGTGAATAGTATGAAATATCAATCAATGTCAACAAAACAGAATGTCTCGTAGTTACTAAACTAGAAACAGTACCAAGACTCACACTTTCCTCGAAAGGAAATTCGATTAAACATACAGAACATTTTCGATATTTTGGTTTATTTATTTCAAATAACGGAAGGTGCGCTAATGAAATAAAGAGAAAAATTGTACTGGCCAAACAAGCATTCATAGACATGCGGTATATCCTTTGTAACAAGAAGATAAGTTTCAGGATCAAATTTCGTTTACCAAAGAGCTATGTGTGGTCGGTTTTCCTCTATGGTTGTGAATCTTGGTCCATGATAAACGAAACTATCAAGAAAGTTAACTCATTGGAACTTTGGTTTCTACGGCGAATGCGACGCATTTCATGGACTGCTCATGTTACCAATGAAACTGTTTTAAAACAAACCTGCCAAGTTAGACAACTTCTCAACACAATCAAAAATAGGCAGTTGCAATTTTTTTGACATATCATGAGACAGGAGAATCTTGAGCAAATTTCAATTACTGGACGTATCAATGGAAGACGAGCATGGGGTCGTCAAAGGTACAATTATTTGAATCAATTAAAAACATATACAAAGCTTAATACGGAAAAACTGCTGCATTTTGTCAAAAATAGAAGAAAACGGAAAAACATTTGCATTAATGCTACCGAGAACTGGAACAGACATGGCACTTAATGATGACGATGATAATTAGTTTAGAATACATAAAAGCCAGACGTAGTGTAAATCACATGAGCGGAAAAAAAGCGATAAAATACCAATTTACATCTGCTTAGTAATTTGTCTTGCTGATAATTGCAAAATCGCTTTTGGAGTCATTGTTAAACTTTATCGGCTTATTATTTTTAACCAACGCGATGGCGTAGTGGTTAGAGCGTTTGCTGCACAGCCGGCAGACTGGAGGTTCACCCCCCTTGTTGAGTCATACCAAAAAACTTTAAAAAATAGTATCCACAGCTTCCCTGCTTGGCGATCGGCATTCAGGGGAGTTTGTGGAGGCGGCAAGTTCGCTTGTGTCCTTGGGCAAGACAAATAACGGGAAGCCCCCACCTTTATATGGAAAACAGGTGGCCCAGACACCTCGGAAATGGCGACTCCCAAAAGAGTGCGGACGTCCAGTCCAAAATATAGCAATACAATTCGCTTTCTCGTGAATGGAGGATAAATATGGCGAATAAAATAAAAAAATCTAATCTTTGCTGTGGTTAGGAAGCCTACGCCTGTACTCTGAGATTGTGTAAAATAATATTCTGTTAAGCGACTCTGAACAGTCGGCTATAAAACATTTTTACGGGCATCGCAGCCTTAGCATTGCGAATAAATTTACTATTCTCTCTGTGTCTTAATTCCAACTTCGTCCAGTCTTTTATTTTGCATCTACTGGTTTCATTAACTTTGTATTACGCATACATATACGTTGAACAAAACTTGTAAATACAAAACTGCAGTGGAAGGAAATTCGACTTAATGACGAAGTAGCGTAGGTTTAATATGTGGACGTGAGAACAAGAAGAGAACAACACAAAGTCTCAGCCTGAAACATTGTAGGCGGTCCAAAAATAGCGTAGACTGACGTATTCGAGAGATACACAAGAATAGGTGGTTAATATACTGGATAATTTTTACAAATTGAAATTTTTCCTAATATATCTTACAAAAATGTATGTCTTTTTGTAGTTTTATCATCAATTTGCGGGCGCGATTAAGATCACATGGAGCTCTGGCGTGGTAGAGTGGAAGTCGGGTGATATGGGCAGTTTAGGCCTTCACCAAAAGCGGGCTGGTTCTCAAGCATCAATTTATTTGCTGTTGTGATGTTACAAGCTGCCCACAGTATACAGAATAAAAGTCGAGATATTGGCCTTACTACTTTTGTTGCAATAAGGTTTTTTTGTGTCCCATGTTCTCCGATCAATATCACAAATGAGTGATGTAGACCACTAACTTTGAAATAGATCATTTTATTGGGACTAAAATGTTGTACACCCATACAGTATGGTACAATATGATAATGTTTTAAAAATCAGTTGGTTTTGTAACTGTGGCAAATGTGTACAGAAAAGCCAGGGGTGCAGACGTGATGTATCCAGCGTGTACAGTTGGAACATTTTACCCATTACTCTCCAGGCCTGCTATTACTGAAGTGCTGAAAGGAAATAATGCAAATGTTGTTTTCTTAATCAAGATCATCACGTGGAGTTTAATTTTTTTCTTACTTTTCTTCGATGTTGAAGATGCAATATTACGGGCAGACTTACTTGCACTTCTTATTTTTGCAAGATGGCGTTTACTGAAGTAGCACGTAAAATGCTGCTTTGCTTCCGCGATATTTTAGTGTTTTACTTGATACTGTTTTTGTGTGTCTAGGATAGAACTCATTCATTATTCTCTTGAACAAACTGTCGGTTGAAGAGGCTCAGTAGGACTCTCAACACTAGTGGAAGCTGCCCAAGTGTTAGAAGATTGAAAAGTCGTGTGCAAGGATTTTTGATGTTTCTTGAGCAGCTCATTTATCGGCCTGCTTGATTCTTGGCCGCAGACTTGTCATTGATCGCAGTAATATTTTCCTACGTGAGTATATGTTGATTGAAAAGTAATATACTGGTGGCAGAAAATCCATGGACCCCAGTTCTATTCGGCAAGTTGATAAGTACGCCTTGCAGAAGATGCCAGCAATTTTGCCCTGGATTCTGCAACAGTTACAGGCGCACATTTCTGCATAGTTACTTTTTATCTGATAACCGTGAACGATGTGGCCTCATAATTAGTCCGACCTCATCGCAAACTCTCTCCACTTGCACTCTTAAAGCAGGTTCGGAAAGAATTCGCTTCACCAGAGGAAAGATTTTTGAAAATTTTAAAGTTAAGTTGCTGAAAAAGAAAAATGGGAATAAGATTACATCACTAATATGGAGCCTACAGTTTGTGTAGACAGCTTAGTAATAACAATTATTAAAAAGAACGTTATACACATTCACTACCTTCCTGCAGAAAAAATAGTTACTTTTTATCTGAACCGTAATCAATGTGGCCTCATAATTAATCCGACCTCATTGGAAACTCTTTCCACTTGCACTCTTGAAACATGTTCAGAAAAAATTCGCTTTGGCAGAGAAAAGATTTTTGGAAACTTTAAAGCTAAGTTGCCGAGAAAGGAAAATACTGTAGGAGTAAAATTACAGCACTGATATGGGGCTTACAGTTAATGTAGACAGCTTAGTAATGACAGTTATTAAAAAGAACGTTATGCACATTCACTACCTTCCTGCATTGAACTTGCGCTGACAAGTGTTAGACTATATTTCATTAAGTGGTAGATAGGATAGGCTATTTTCAGTAACATCGAATTATTTGCTGGGCCAAATGGCTGTGGTGCCAGCCCGGCAAGGCATAAACTGACCAACCAACCATTCTTCTTTGGTAAGTCTTACGTATATCGACAGCAAACCTGTTAAGAGTAAACACAAGTCATTTATGTGAATGTATGAGGGTATGTACAATGGGAAAGAATCTGGAACATTGGAGGTATAACTTTTGATTCGTCTTAGAAACTTAGCAATCAGAAACGACCAAAAATCATGTGTTTATTACGTCATTAAAACTGACCTACTACAAATGTCGTCTAACAGTAAAAATACTTTTAAGGGTAAAATGCCGTTGACAGCAAAATAGTCACTGCCTATTTTTTTGATTATTAATATTGCTGATTCGCTTGAAAATATCTTTGGCAGTTGCATGACTAATTCGCAGGGGTCAGAAGAGCATGCTCAGCTCCGAATGACAATATTTTGGGAAAAGGCAAATATAAGAATAACTCGCTTTAAACTTGTCTGTAAATGGTGTTTTTTCTTTTGATTAGTATTTGCTCAAAGGTATTTTTCAGTTATTTCCTCTGGTTTTTTGAGACCAGTTTCTCATCTCAAATCATCGGAATTGGCTGGTTTGTCTTCGGAATCTTTGACAAAACAATAGGAGGCCCTCGAGGGGTCATCAGCTTTAGCGATACACTGCAGGATCCGCTACATGAAGAATCCCCACTTGTAAAAGGGGGATAGTGTACCTGAAACTAGCCCAGCAGTTTTTATACTTACTATTGTAGGTATAGTGTTTTACATATTCATGAAAAAGAATACCCCCTGATAAGGTCCATTTTGCACTTTTCAAGAACCAACATTGTAAATTTTATGCAGTCATTAAATGGATCAACGTAGCCTACGATCATTAGGAGCAAAACAGCATTTCAGTCAACATCATTTACGGCAAAAAATAATGATGGCCTGCAAAAACTAGCTGTTAAGAACACACTAAAAACATAATTCACACATGATTTGTTATCCACAATTCATACATGATTATTGCGGTGTACCAGTAAGCCACAGCACTGTTATTCACATTGCCTACAATCTATGTAGATGTCGGTCAGCGGGGAACTTAGTAATTCTTATGTCTTAAATGGTTTTTATTCTTCAAAGAACGATACCGTTTGCCACGATGTTGACGTGTAGAGATATCGCTGGCTCGCGCTACAGTCTCCAAGCAAAATGTTCAGCAACTTTTTGATAATCTATCCATTGTCGGAATACACCTCAGGCTTAACACTAGGATTACTGCCGTGTCGAAATCGACACGAAAAAATAATTGGCGCTTCGCTTCTCTGAACTGCGAGTTCGTACATATCTACTTTTCTCTGACTTTTCCTAGAATTTGCCCTAGTTGTCCATATTAAAAGGATTTAGTTTACATTCATCAGACAATACGACTTTTCGCGGCTTAAAAATTAGAACCCCTTCAATTACGGACGTGTCGATTTCGACACTAACGGCTTTTGTTAGAAAATTACTTCTGTCTGGCTGCTTTTGTAGTTTTTATTGTTGACCAAATGAAGACACAGATGTGATTCAACACAAAATAAATTTATCCGGCATTTCATTTTACGTTCAGAATTTAGAAAGCTAACTAAAGGACTTTGCAAGCGTTTTCTGTCTGGCCTTGGCATTCATTTGCGTCTGAGACGTGGAATGTTTTGTGCTAGGTTTTGGAGTCCCGCTCCTGACCAGTTTTTCTGGTATGTGATTTCCACTGTTTCGGAGGGCAGATCTCTAACTGAAGGACGTACCGTTTTGCAAGCAAGCGCGCATAGTAAACAAAGGCAATATTAGCAGAATTTTCTGGTTAGGCTGAAGTTTTGAAATCAGTTCTTCTAATTTATTTGTTTCTTATGTGTCTATTTTATTATTTCAGGCCATTTGCAAGTTGAGTTTCATGATTTTGTAATACACCATTTCATGATTTTGTAATACTTCAAAATAAGCAAAATGACGCAACGAGCGATAACTGCAAATGAACTAGCTGATGTAATTACTACCTGGGATACCGATGACGAATGCTCTGATGAAGAGGGATATGGAGATGCTAGTGGCGGAGGAGAAAGCCCAAATGCGCATGTGAGTGACAGCGACGAGTGCCCTGATAACTGTGAAGATGAGTCTGATGAAGATGACAATGTTATGTCACAACAAAGCCAACCTACATCCACATATGTTTTTGGAAGAGATAGAACGGAATGGACCTGTACTCCATCAACTAACACTGGACGTACCGGGGCACATAATGTTTTCAAGGTAGCTACAGGCGTTCCTAGAGCAACTACAAGAGGCGTGTCAACTCCATATGACGCCTGGAAGCATTTTATCGATGAATCTCTCCTGAGAATGATTGCAAAATTTACAACTGAAGAAGCAGCACGTAGGGGTGACAATGAGTTTGTCCTAGATTTGCATCATCTTGAGACTTTTATTGGACTACAATATGCTCGTGGACTTTACGGGAAAGGTCATCCCGCCTGTTTTCTTTGGAGTAGGAAGAATGGCATGCCTATTTTCTCTGAAGCAATGAGCCGTGATTCATTTATAAAAATACTGAAATACTTGAGGTTTGACGACAAACCTAACAGGATACGACGAGGTCCTGGGGCCGACAAGTTCGCATCTATTCGAGAAGCTTTTGAAAAATTTTCCTCATTATGCAAGAGTAAGTTCGTATGTGACTATTCACTGACTATTGACGAGCAGCTAATGCCCTGTAAGTCACGCTGTTCGTTTGTAACGTACATGCCAAACAAACCAGATAAGTATGGAATAAAATTCTGGGTTTTGGTTGATGTAAAAAGCAAATATGTTTTGAACATTTTTCCATATCTTGGTGCCCAGGAGAAAGAGCAGCGTGGTGATACACCTCTGGCAGAGTCGGCTGTGATGAGGTTGACAGAAGGTGTCCGGGGAAAAGGGTACAATATCACATGCGACAACTTTTTTACATCTTTGCCACTTGCTCTAAAATTGCAGAAAGAAAAAATCTCAATTGTTGGAACTATTAGAAAAAATCGTCGCGAAATCGCTAAGAAAATGACTGATGCCGTCAAAGGAAACTTGCATTGCAGCCAGTTTTATTGGCACAAAAATAATGATATGCTGTTTGTGAAATACCAGGCCAAAGCCAAGAAAACTGTTTGCCTGCTTTCTTCCGTGCATCATTCACCTGACATAGATCAGAGTGGTGTGAAGCAAAAACCACAAGTGGTATTGTTTTACAACAAGAACAAAGTCGGAGTGGATCGCTTTGATCAGATGGCCCGCCTATATTCAACTAGATCTGCTTCTCGAAGATGGCCACTGAAAGTGTGGGGAAACATTCTGGACATCGCTGCCATAAATGCTAGAGTTATTTTTATGAAATCAACAGGAACGCAGATAAGCCGTCGAAACTTTCTGCTCAAGCTCATCGAAGAACGGACTGCAAAGCAAACAACAATGCAAAGCAGGGAGTCTTTTGATAGGCCAATATGTTCCGTAAATTCAACCAGAAAGCGAAGAAGATGCAGTGTATATGGTTGCGAGAATGCAACAGTATTATTGTGCATGCTTTGTGATCAGCCAACATGTGGAAAATGTTCGCAAGATGGCTCCCGGATCATATATGTAAAATGCAACAAAAGTATGCAATCTCTTGCTTGAGCATTAACAAACACGTCTTTGCAAGCACATTTTCAAATAAACCTCACTTTCAAATAAGTGTTTGTTACTTTTTTGATAACTTCGGAAGGGTTAGGTTGTAAAAAAATGTGAAGAATTGTGCCACGAAGTAACACGTGTCGAAATCGACACGGCCGTAAATGGAGAGGTAGAAAAATGTCAGTAATCCTAGTGTTAACCGCCTTTTTCGATTTTATGTGAAGTGACTTTTATTTGAAGCCTTGAAGCAAGAAGAACTCTTGAAGCACCTGCTGACTTTTATTCTCATATCGCTGGGAAATTTCCTCATCAGGCCCCGTAAACTTTTTGGTCGTGTGGCGCGACCGTATTTTTGCACCCCCGCATTAGATCTTAAATGGTTTTTATTCTTCAGAGAACGATACCGTTTGCTACGATGTAAACCTGCAGAGATATCGCTGACTCGCGCTACAGTCTCCAAGCAAAATGTTCAGCAACTTTTTGATAATCTATCAATATTCGTGGATGGGCAAAGGTATACTTCAGGCTTAACCGTGGTTTCAATTTTAGATGAGGTGGGTTCAATATTATCAAAATAAAGTGACTTTTGTTGGAACAATGCTATTAAACTAAAGGCAACCACACAATTTTTTAGAAATACGATTTTTTGCGGAAAGCACCTACATTGTTAATGAATGCGAAATAACAACAGTTTATCCTCCCAAAGCAAGAATTTGTGAAACACAAACAAAACAAAGTGGTTTTCTTACATCAGAAGAGCGGGGTCAATTAGTAGCTTTGGTGTGTGCTATTGGTGTTACTAGAAATTTGTTCTCAGTGCGAAAACTATTTAATCAACGTACTTTCTGTCGGTTTAATAGAAGCTGCTTCACCATCAGGCTGGATTGAAAGAAAAGCTTTTTGCATTTACTTAGAACACCTAGATAAAATTACGCATTGTTTAACAAGAAATCGTATTTTATTGATTTGTGATAGGCAGGCTGCAGACACAGTGCAATTGCAATGCGAGAGCACAACCAAGCAGGGAAAAATATTGTCCCTAGAATACAATAATGTCTTTAGAACTGGTGAGGATATTTTGAGGATTTGACCTTTTCATTATGCAAGATTTAAATGTGACTTAAGCAGAAAAAGTTAAAACGTCTCGAATGCCATTTTATTCTGAACCACGAACATAGTATCAGATTAAGGTTTCACAATCTCCTTAACTAAAGCATTTCCACGAACTGGTATAACGTACGCAATAACCTCATTGCACTGGATTGCCTTTAACATCGTAGGATTTCTAATTCATAAATAAGGAGTCAGTTGGAAAAAAGCTAGTAGCTGAGAGGCGTTGAAACAGTTAAAACGATCATACCACATTGGACGATGACGCTTTAAAACTTGAATAGGAGTCTTGTTTGATCGGAGGCAATTTGTAACAAGTTGTAGCACAGAGAGCACAAGTTTAATCATAGTCACTAAACAGCAGTGCAGCCAGCGACTATAATTTGAAAAACTAAGATAACACCCAATAAAAAACCAAGATTGAAGCAGGATAACCAAAGACCTACACCTATATTATTTACTTACTTGCTCCCAAACAACTCCATTTTCTTGATGTAGTACAGCTTTTCAATGCGATAGTGCCTTGGTCTATTGTCTTGCAGGAGGATATTTCCAAAAAAAAAATATATATGGTCTTGCCTGTGATTGTGGTGCGAATGTGTCAGAACTTTGTAGTCGTACTTCTTGTGGATCCCACAGGGTAACATTTAACTGACACTAATTTACCTTCTTCTTCAGAAATTACGAATATTTCAGAAATTAGAAAAAAACAAAGAAACCTAGCCTTAGGTAAAAAACAAGACTTTGGTTTAAAAACCAAGCGCTAACAGCCTTGCAAAGCAGTATGGTCTGGTAACTAACAGGGGAAAACGCGCTTTAAAACTCTTACGTTACGCCACTATCGACTGGAGGCCACGCTAACTGTTTTTCACACTGAGGAATGCGAGATTCGCTTTGCGGGCAGGTTTTAGTAATGTCAGTTTGTTTTGCTGCATTGAATTTTAGCGGTTTGGTGGTGTATATTAACATTTTTCTGATTACATATTAAAGTAATAATAATAATTTACTCTGCTTTTGAGTTTACCAATCTCTAGCCAGCTACCGGTACTAGTCAAGGGTAATGCTGAATGGACTATACACAGTTGAAACTCTAGCAGATAAAGAGTACATGTTCAAGTATATAGTGGGAAATCTTATGATGCCGCATAGGCTACAAAGCAGTAGTTGATTTCTAGCCTACGTGGCACCATAAACCTCTGCGCGTAAGGTAACTTTCTTTAATTACTGGTTTGTCGAACAGTTACAACTGTTTAACCCAGTTGCCTGTTCATTGATTCATTCATTCATTTCTTTTTCACTTGAAGACTGATAGATTCAGTAATTATATTGTCGTTATGTGTATTCAATAATGTGATTTTCGCCCTGCAGGTGTTAGACCCTGACTTTTCGTCACGATGGCTTTGTTTATCGGAGCATTGATGTTGTGTGACTACTGCATCACCACACAGGTGCGCCAAATAAAATCATTTTCAAAAACAAATAACACATATACAAACAAAATCACTTTCCAAAACAAAAAAATCATTTCTAAATAACTAATAAATTATTTCTAAAAAGAACTCAAACAAGAATTCTGGCACCGAAAAACTCTTCCAATTTCACGGTGTGTGCGGAAGTTCTCAGATATTTGCCTTGGGCACTGCTGGAAAACTGGTCTTTGATTCTCGTTGATTCTATGAAACTCTTAACAACGTGGTTGTGTAGTGCGGTAGTTATCAAACATTAACTCGCAGCAAAGTAAGGAAATATCAATTTTTTGTGGCCAATTTACTACAAGCACAAAAAGTTCCTTAAAAATTGTTATTTTGCAATTTTATTGTAAGGGTGTGGTTGTTCTCGAGAACAAAAACGATTAAAACGAGTTTCTAGCGCCATCATGTACACTCTTATGTCGTTAGCAGTCCTAGAAAGCAGAGATGTATACCACCGTAATGGTAACCGCTAATTCGTGATCGATTATCGAATTTTTTGTAATTGTCATCAAAATCGATTACATGGAGTGTAATCGTGACTGAGCTGCAGAGATGTAATTTATACATTGCAGATAGACATTGGTGAGAGTTGACCATGTTATTTTTAATTTACTCAAAATATTGTGTTTGTAACATTTAAAACAATTTTTGCCACACAATGTTATTGTATTCGTATTGGAGACAATTACGTAATGAAATAATCGTAATTGTGATCGAATTCGATCGCCTGGTGTGTAAACGTAATCAGAATTGTAATCGACTTAAAACCATATAATTTATATAGAGTATCGAAAAAGTTGCTATGCAGTATGGGTACATAACAGTTAATATATTTGCAGTAAAGTTTATGAGAAACCATGCAGACAACAGAATTTTTTTTAATAAAGGCTACATGTTTTTTACAATTCTACAGTTTGTTTAAAGGTAATGCTGGAAATGTTCTCCATTGAAATTAAGACATTTTCGCACTCGACGCTGCATGTTATTGAACACATTTTCTACTGCACAGTAACTTTTCGGATACCCTGTTTATCTTTGCTAGAAAAAATGATAACCGAGCAATTTGAAGAAGGCTTGCTATTGTTAGACAAACACAACAGCTTTTCTCTTTAGGCATGCGAGTCAACTTGGTTGAAGATCATTGAACCTGGAAATGCATTGTAATCACGCATAACCTTTACATCGCTAAGACAAACGCGGTTTCTATCGTTGCACTTTTGTGTTAATGTGCACTCCATTTTTGCGTGCATTTCTACTTTTCTATCTTTAGTTACGAGTATCTTTAAAATTCGGCGACACACCTAAAAATTCTTCTCCGCACATCATTGCACCGCAACACACAGTTTGATAAACACTGGCAACAGCATCTGCTTTGCTGTCGGTTGATCATTCTACAAAGAGTTTACCGAATGTGCGGTCAGATTGCCCGTGTGGTAGGTGACTCGGTAGAAGTGGATGTAATTCCTTTATCAGGTCATACCACAAACATTAAAAACGGTATTCACAGCTTTTCTGCTGGGCATCTACCAGCGGTAGTGATTTGTTGGGAGAAATATGATGCTGTATAAAAAAATTCGGTGATAAACAAAAAAAATTGAAAAGGGCCTTTATGGCCTAAGCACGTTGCTGCAGTTGGCACCAAAATTACAACTAGGCCTAAATATGTTTGGAGGCTACGAAAACGAGTGGATCTGACTGATTGAATGACTCGATGGAACTGAATGATCGACAAAATAAAAATCATCAGGCGCCATAAAGGTGCGAATTTCTGAAAAAGCAAATTATTTTCGATTTAGCAGACAATATTTAACTCCTTAAAAGTAGCTATAGTGAGCAGTCAAAGACATACTGTAGCCTACTAACATGTTTTTCATTGGTTTTGACTTTTTGATTACATCAAAAAAGTATGGTAATACTTAACATAGGCCTCTAACATGGCCCGAAAGATCATTCAAAATTCTTTCTCTTAATTGCAATATCAAAAGGAAACACAAGTTATAAACATGCAGCTAAGTCTCCAAGTATTAGAAATACAAGTCAGGTTGTTTATCTTATCATCCCATAGTGACATCTTGACAGGAAACAATACACATGAAATAATTGTGAAATAATTGTGAAACCAATTGTGAATTAAAAGCATCAAAATTTATTGCAACAGGGCATCGTTTTTGTTATAACGAAGTAATCTTTTTTTGTTATAACGAAGTAAATTTGTACAGCTCTGTATTAATTGCATGTGGACGGTCATGAAGTTGATCTTCCAGGCAAGAAAAGCTTTTTGTTTCAAATTGAAGGTTGTTAATTTGGTTATGATAGTTTGGAGTTCAAATTTCGCTAAGGTCAAGTAAAAAGTTCAAAAGACAGCGATTTTGACATTCCTTATCACCGTCATGTAATTTCTACATAAAATGAACATTTCTGCATTAATTTCCTCATTATGTGCATTATTTGACGATTGAAAGCGAAAACTTCATTTGATATATAGAATAATTCCTGTTGTAAGCAAGCATTGGTAACGTTTGCTGCGTGTAAGAAAGTGATGTTGCGTACAAGTAAGTCATTGCTTATAGCAATAAGTAATGCAGCAAATAAGTGATGAGGTTACCTTGCATGTAGGAAGTTCTGTGATAGTAACATTATGTTCAATATGTTGCATGTAGTTAAGATACATGTTTTAAAAGGCAAAGTACAAGTAATGATGCAAATAGTTTTGGTTGTTGTAAATTGGTGTAAGTGATGATGCAAATAGGTAAGACTGCATATGCGGAAGTGCATCATCGTAATGTTTTGTCGCCTATCTCGCAAATACCTTTGTGATGGATGTATAAGTGATGATGCAATAGGAAATCCTAACCCTCACCCTAATCCTAATGTTAACCCTAACCTAAATGCTAATCCTAACCTTAAATGTAAGACAATACTTACCTAGAGGCAAAATTGTTACCAACCATTCTATTTGCAATCTCTTTTAACCGCAAGCGAGTTGCAGTGTCCGTTTGTAAACGAAGAAAATTTGCAAAGAATTGAAAAAAAGAAAATAGCTCTTAAACAATCTAGAAAATATTTTGTTGCATATATGTTGATTGTCAACATCAAAAACCTTGATGTACATCTGTCGTATAATATCTTTTTTTAAGCTATTCTTGTGCGCTATATTTGAATAGCTAACGAGTGAATAATTAGTTAAATAGGCTAAGTGTTGTTTTGACAATTCTGGTTTACCACAGACACTACGTCGCAGGCAGTGGTTGCTAAACATTTTTAAATACGACACAAATTTTCTAAAAATTTTATTTTTGTAAAATCTGGCCACCCAAGGATATGCTTAAATACTAACTTGCGCTGTAAAATACTTTTTATGGCGACGCTGAAATAACCACGGTCCAGTTTTTACGTTATTTTTCTGATTGCTCACTCACGCAATTACAGTAGTATTAAACAGCAGCAAGGTCGTAGCCAGAACTGAATTTGGTGGGAAAGGGTATTTTTCCTCAAATATTTGAAAGAAAAGTTCGACCAAAATTATAATGTTCAAATCCAATTTTGCGCAGGTTTTGAAACAAAGTTTCGTCAGTAGTAGGCCTACAAAATGACTTTAACGGTAGCTTATATGAATTGGTTTTGAACAGAAAAACGAAGTAACCTAATCTATATATATAAAAGTGAATGTCTGTGTGTATGTGTGTGTGTGTGTGTGTGTGTTCCCTATAGGAAGAAAGGTTAGAAAGTTTACATAAATACTAAAAGTGTATTCTTATGTAAAATTCTCCGAGGAAGACAACGGAAGTAGTTTCGAACCTCTAAGTGCCCCCCTAAGGGAGCTATGGGGGGCAGAACCCCCCTTTGAAAATTCAAATATATTCAATTTAGATGAAATTTAAACCATATGTATAAGACAGTAAATTAGAAAGCTTTCCAAAATTTCAGCCTTTTCCAACTATATTAGGGGGCAGAAAGCCCCCTTAAAAATTTAAAGTTTTTGTTAGGTACCACAAACACAAAAAAATTTGTGACAAATAAAAATCCAAATTTAAAGATTATGAGCAAGACCGTACTTTCAAAAATCCTTAGCAGATTTACCCGTCGTAGATCGGGTAAATATGACTTTTTCCAGGGAAGCCAAGTACGGTGTTTTGATTTCGATCAGATTCGTCTATGGGGGACTACGAGCCTATGGGGCTCTACTAGAGGTCTTTATGTACTGTTGTACGATGAAATAAAAATCATGAAAACACATTAAATAATGGTTATTCAATGTAAAAATTTAATCAGTCTTTACATTTTACCCGATCAACGACGGGTAAATCTGCCAAGTACGGTATTTTGATTTCGATCAGATTCGTCTATGGGGGGCTACGAGCCTCTGGGGCTCTACTAGAGGCCTATTTGTACTGTTGCACGATGAAATAAAAATCATGAAAACACATTAGATTATGGTTATTCAATGTAAAAATTTAAT
Source organism: Trididemnum clinides (assembly GCA_963675345.1). Classification (NCBI taxonomy): domain Eukaryota; kingdom Metazoa; phylum Chordata; class Ascidiacea; order Aplousobranchia; family Didemnidae; genus Trididemnum; species Trididemnum clinides. Next base: position 35,920,193 of record OY776294.1, on the reverse strand, counting down.
CAGTCTTTACATTTTACCCGATCAACGACGGGTAAATCTGTCAAGTACCGTATTTTGATTTCGATCAGATTCGTCTATGGGGGGCTACGAGCCTATGGGGCTCTACCAGAGGCCTTTTTGTACTGTTGTACGATGAAATAAAAATCATGAAAACACATTAGATTATGGTTATTCAATGTAAAAATTTAATCAGTCTTTACATTTTACCCGATCAACGACGGGTAAATCTGTCAAGTACCGTATTTTGATTTCGATCAGATTCGTCTATGGGGGGCTACGAGCCTATGGGGCTCTACTAGAGGCCTATTTGTACTGTTGCACGATGAAATAAAAATCATGAAAACACATTAAATAATGGTTATTCAATGTAAAAATTTAATCAGTCTTTACATTTTACCCGATCAACGACGGGTAAATCTGCCAAGTACGGTATTTTGATTTCGATCAGATTCGTCTATGGGGGGCTACGAGCCTATGGGGCTCTACTAGAGGCCTTTTTGTACTGTTGTACGATGAAATAAAAATCATGAAAACACATTAAAGTATGGTTATTCAATGTAAAAATTTAATCAGTCTTTACATTTTACCCGATCAACGACGGGCAAATCTGCCATTTTACCCGATCAAGGACGGGTAAATCTGCTAGTATTATAATAAGATAATCACAAATCAAGAAAAGTTTATAAAAACTTTCATCCTCCAGTCATTGGAAAACCTTGCAGTTATGCTATAAATATGCTTGTGTTCAGACAGTTTGGAGTATCCAATAACCCTGGTACAGTGCTTCGAAGTATCCGGTACGCCTGTTACAGTGCATTTTTACGACAAGGTGCAACCAAGAAGAGGAAATTGCAACAAAGTGATTTTCCCAAGAGCACCACAACGTAAAGGCCACACAGAAATCATTAAATTAAATATTTACGAGCCAGGGCCTTATCTCACTGGGTTACACTGCCGATAAAAGTCTATAAAGTTAAAGTTGAATGGAGTTGGAGCTAGTTTTATGGTCTGTAGTTTTGATAGCTGCTTATCATTGTAGACCTCGTGCAGATAAATATTTTTGCTTCTTGTTAAGTTTTAAAGATTTTATTATCGTAGTACAGCCTTTTCTCTGGTTTACCATTAGTTTGCTTGAAAATATTGAATTTTTTTGTGCGATTTTTATCATGTTTTTGCAGAAACTGAGAATGCGTTACCGAAATTAATTTTTCGTATGGCAAATAAATACCTAAGCTGACTACATTGCTGTTTATTTGTAGCAGGCCCTTCTTCAACAAAGTTAAAGGAGAAATCAAAAAATGATAATGTCTCTGTTGAAAACTTACTTGCTCTCTTTATCTTAAATCTAGACAATTGCGAGAGTGTAATGTGGTTTTTATATCGTCCTCTTGACACTAGCTAGACATGGATTCAATTCTTTCGTCATGCCACACCGAAAACTTTCAAAACGTTGTTCAAAACTGCTTGGGCCTTCATGACAAACGGGATAGAGAAAGAAAAGAGTCGGCAAACTTGCTTAATGTGCAAACTTGAAACATTTTAACAACAGGCTTCTTTCATTAATGTCAGAAGCGTGCAGAGATCAAACTGTGATGCAACAAGACGTGCATACGTCAATTTTTGACAACCGGTTTGAGGAACTTATGAAATTCCAAGAACGGTCTGAATCTACTAGCTGGATCAAAGAGTTTATGTGGTAAAGTAAAGCAGTCGACCTGCCACGGCGATCCAGTTGGGCAAAAGTCTTGCGGACAGAACACGAACTCATTCGCTTAAATAAATAAACCTAAATACTTGGATCAACTCCGAAAAAATTAAAGGGGACATGACACGTTTCGCTCCATCACTCCCTTGGCTATAACCCTATGAACAATAGTTAGATACAGTATTACACAAAATGAACAATAAAAACGCAGTAGTCCCATAAAATTAAAAATTTTATGCATATTTTACAAAGACAAGAAAGAAATTTTGAGGCGGCCCTACTTTTGATTCGCTACCCACACGTGGAAACCAATGTTGTAAAGCACCCGTTTTTACACTCTTCATTGTTTTTTCTCAATGGCGTTGATAGGGGTGCCCAGCTGGTGGTACCTACCAACACAAGCTCGGAATTTTTAGGAAGCTTGAGTTTGTTGAGGAGGGACCTAGGATTTGTTAGTGTGCACCTTTCCGAAAATAAATACTCAAAATTAAATTTCATGAAATTGTTCATCAAAAAAAGTTTCAACTTACGAAAGCACTAAAATGTTGATCTTCAGTGTTTTCTTTTCAAACAAAAAGGATTCACAAAAGTGCACAACATTAGCCACCAAACTTTGTCCCAAACCCCAATCAGCTTTTAACGCTGTTGCTTGTTTTTAAGTGCCACTCATTCTAGAAATACGGCGCCGTAAACGACTTAGTAAAAGACCGTTCTTTGCTACTCGTCTGTAAAAATATTATTTTTGATCGTTATTTTCAGATTCTTTATCTCGCGTGACCATCAAGACTATTCCTGATTCACAATAGGTAGCGACTGGTTACAATGGGCTAATTGTGACTAAAGAAAATATCTCCGATAAATACATCTAGAAGAGCAAAGATGCAACATTCTAGGGGATCAAAAAGAAAAATCGATCAGAAGCTATATGAATTTTTAAACAATTTTCAAGAAACAACGTGAGCGACTACGTGCGACTGATGCTTCCGCTCGCTTATTGTTTATGATAGCACCAATAGCGTTTATCTTCAGTCACGACGTAGAAGTAATGTTTCCGTTTTACAACAGTTGTGTTTACAGTAGGACAAAAGATCGTTTACGAGCTGAAAACCAAAGTGAAATTAATTGGAGAACTTTTGAAGTGGGGGGTATTCTGAAGCTAGGGTACAACATCAAATCAAGTCCTTTTCAAAAATAAATGAAAGTTTTCAAAAAGAAATAAAACCATTTCCAAAAACAAATAACAGCATTTCCAAAACCATTCCTAAAACAAATGAAACCATTCCTGAAAACAAATAAAATCATTTCCAAAATAAAAACAACACTCAAACAAATAAAATCGTTTTCCAAAACAACTAAATCAAAAACTCAAAAATTCAAAGAAATAAAATCACAAAACAAATAAAACCATTTTCTTTCAATTACCAAGTTCAACAAATCTTTCAATCGCCATGCTCAACAAGTACAAACAGAAATCATACAAATGTAATCGGAAGTTATACAATGTAATCGGAAGTAATTCGTGACGTAGGACCACGTCAGGTTGTGCACGTTCAACGGAAATGACGTAGCGCTCCACAAAAACTGGTTCGAAAAAGAAGTTACATACTACTGTCCTCATCAAGGTTAATTATTATTTGAGGAGACAAGGGCATCTTCTCGTATAAAGCGCTTATTTTGATTATTTTGCGTATTAAATTAAGCGCCTTGGGATACTGGTTCCTAAACGTTGTTACTTAGCTGAAACTGCGTTCGCTTGCGCTGGAATAGGCACTTTACAATGCTACCCCTGGGGGTACAGACACTCTTGGTTAAAAACCACACCTATAATGGATATTTTGTTTTGTTTGTATTTCTTGAGCATCCTTCACCTCGAGCATCCTTCACCGCGAAGCGCAGGAAAATTGTCCAGACCTGCTTTGGAGTTTCAGCATTTTGCTTGAATGAACTAAACTTATTTCCAAAAAATTCGCTCTCCGTCAAGTCCATAAAGTTGAGAAAATTTCTATGACGTGTCTTTGCCAAGGGCACAACTGCACAGTTGTCGCATTTGATCATATTTCACCGTCAGCGCTCGAATTCGCTTCGTCGTCGATTCATTCGAAACGGTAAGTAGACCGAAATTAAACCCAACTTTATCGTCGACCAATTGCGTCCCGGAAAAGTAGACAAATGCAGTTTATAGTGACGGGTTTCTTCTTCATTGTGATGCTTGAAAAGACAACCAACTGCGGCACCAAAACTATTATTGTTACACAATAGTGGTCTTGTTCTTGACCCTCTGAACCCTGCTGGCAGGAAAATTGGCCTTACGGAGAAGCCTTATAGACCCGAAATCCCGGTTAACCGCTATCGTCATTACCCTGTAAGCTGGTGTACCGGCCAGAAAATTATTAAATTTTACTTTTGAAGTTAAAAACATAGCTTTTGAAAATTTAGAGAAAAATTGTTGGGGAAGCTCGAGATAAAACCGGGAATGATCACAGAAACCAGGGTTCAAAGGGTTAATCTGCGACATTTTAAAGCGGGTGAGACAATACGTCATTGTTATGCACGCTTTTCAATCTACGTTTTACTAATTATGAAAAATCTTGTTGGTGGTACGGAATTTTAATAAAGTTTTGAAAAAAGCTGTTTGAGCCATAAGCTTTTCGTGACGCTCTCATCAGTGGCGGTATCGCCTCAAAAGGGAAGATCTAGAGTGAATAAGTGTGTTATATGTGAATAATTTGGACGTTACGCAATCAAGACAAGCCAATGATAGCGTTTGTATTGCAAAGCGCGCCAAAAAAAAAAGATTTCGCAATTGCGAAAGTTAGAGAAGGCGCCTTCTAGTAGCTGCGGTGATTGTTGTATCTGTGTTGATTTCTCGTTTACCTTGGAAGTAAGGCACCGTAAAAGACGGTTGACCAGGCCCACAATCCAACCCCAATCAAGCTAAGAAACTGCAGCCATTTCGAAAGACATGTATATATTGGCTACTAGTCTCAACTATCAAGGTAGACTGGCTTCGGCTGGTGAGCAGTCATGGCTTTTGACAGCACAGTGGGGGAGCAGTTTCTCTACACCTGCCTGGAGAAGCGTGAAAAAACAAAAACAAGTATTCACTGTCGTGACATCGATTGCCACTGAGGGGAGCACTTCGTTGTTTCCTCCCTTGCTTATGAAATAACGTTTGGTTTAGGGAATTTCTTCTCGATGCAAGGCACCTATGCAGACACAAATGACTACGTGAATGTTGCGTTTAGATGATGGTTAGACTGGAAGAATGTTGTATATTGACTGTAATTATAATTGCAAACCTTCTACTTCATAACTCAGTAATCTTCTTTCCTTGCTGTTATTCTGTGTAGTTTACCAGTAACTTGTCGTGTTTATAAAGTGGGAGAAAAGTGGAGAAAAGGGTAGCGAAGTGCGACGAATACGAATTCATAAACAAATGTTTTTTAAGTCTTTAAGTTCTTACTTAACGACAGAGTATTTCAGTCCACAATTACATACTCAACGGCCATACAACAGAGCCAATGTAAACGCGTAAATATTTTGAGGTAAAACCAAGTTTTTAGTTGATGAGTCACATGCAACTGTTCGCAATCCTGAACACACCTTTAAAATTAGGTTTGAAGTTACTTGCGGAAATTCTGTGTGGAAGTTTTTACATACGTTGGGGGACCACTTAAAATGCTCTGGTGGATTTCATGCGCCCCGCTGGCCATAGTTTGCCCACCCCTGGTTAACTAGTCTGCAATTTACATGAATTACTGGCTTAAAGTGGTCTGCCGTTTTTTCTAGCCTAACTTCGATTGCCATTTTCTAGCCAGTGGGGTAAACCTGATTGGCTGTCTATGCTGTGCCTGCATCCAAAAAAAAGAGAAGGCAAACAAAACAAAGCGACGGGTAACCTGCCTAGCCCTACAGCCTATCTGCTACGTAAGAAAAATCTCGTTAAGCGCTTTTAAGAACACAAATGGCAAACTTCACAAAGTTTTCATTACACCACCCGCTTCACGCTAAATGCTAGGAAAGAAATTATTGAATATCGAATTAAAAAAAATTTGTATGTGGCCTTATCGAAGAGTAAAGAGGGCACTTCGATCATTACGTCGTCGAAGCAAAATTTGAATTAACACATCAATAGTGACAGAAAAAATATGATATGCTAACAAAATATTGTCTTACCTTTTGCAGTAATGTACACACCATATCGGCCCGAAAATTCGCCCTCTACAGACAGAGCAATATCTTTATTTATTAAGGGTTGCAAAAAAGTAAGGTTGGAGTAAAATTGATCAACACTAACATTTTGGCAGGATATATTAAAATCTGGGGGCGTGCACAGAAAAAGAATTATATTCATCGTTATGACCAGCAAAAAAATAATTTCTCTAGTTTTTCCAATAGCAATCTTTATCAAATGTGAGGTTTTCTATAAATGCTGTCACAATTAGCCCATTGTAACCAGTCGCTACCTATTGTGAATCAGGAATAGTCTTGATGGTCACGCGAGATAAAGAATCTGAAAATAACGATCAAAAATAATATTTTTACAGACGAGTAGCAAAGAACGGTCTTTTACTAAGTCGTTTACGGCGCCGTATTTCTAGAATGAGTGGCACTTAAAAACAAGCAACAGCGTTAAAAGCTGATTGGGGTTTGGGACAAAGTTTGGTGGCTAATGTTGTGCACTTTTGTGAATCCTTTTTGTTTGAAAAGAAAACACTGAAGATCAACATTTTAGTGCTTTCGTAAGTTGAAACTTTTTTTGATGAACAATTTCATGAAATTTAATTTTGAGTATTTATTTTCGGAAAGGTGCACACTAACAAATCCTAGGTCCCTCCTCAACAAACTCAAGCTTCCTAAAAATTCCGAGCTTGTGTTGGTAGGTACCACCAGCTGGGCACCCCTATCAACGCCATTGAGAAAAAACAATGAAGAGTGTAAAAACGGGTGCTTTACAACATTGGTTTCCACGTGTGGGTAGCGAATCAAAAGTAGGGCCGCCTCAAAATTTCTTTCTTGTCTTTGTAAAATATGCATAAAATTTTTAATTTTATGGGACTACTGCGTTTTTATTGTTCATTTTGTGTAATACTGTATTTAACTATTGTTCATAGGGTTATAGCCAAGGGAGTGATGGAGCGAAACGTGTCATGTCCCCTTTAATTTTTTCGGAGTTGATCCAAGTATTTAGGTTTATTTATTTAAGCGAATGAGTTCGTGTTCTGTCCGCAAGACTTTTGCCCAACTGGATCGCCGTGGCAGGTCGACTGCTTTACTTTACCACATAAACTCTTTGATCCAGCTGGTAGATTCAGACCGTTCTTGGAATTTCATAAGTTCCTCAAACCGGTTGTCAAAAATTGACGTATGCACGTCTTGTTGCATCACAGTTTGATCTCTGCACGCTTCTGACATTAATGAAAGAAGCCTGTTGTTAAAATGTTTCAAGTTTGCACATTAAGCAAGTTTACCGACTCTTTTCTTTCTCTATCCCGTTTGTCATGAAGGCCCAAGCAGTTTTGAACAACGTTTTGAAAGTTTTCGCTCTGACATGACGAAAGAACGCAGCAAACGTTACCAATGCTTGCTTACAACAGGAATTATTCTATATATCAAATGAAGTTTTCGCTTTCAATCGTCAAATAATGCATATAATGAGGAAATTAATGCAGAAATGTTCATTTTATGTTGAAATTTCATGACGGTGATAAGGAATGTCAAAATCGCTGTCTTTTGAACTTTTTACTTGACCTTGGCGAAATTTGAACTCCAAACTATCATAACCAAATTAACAACCTTCAATTTGAAACAAAAAGCTTTTCTTGCCTGGAAGATCAACTTCATGACCGTCCACATGCAATTAATACAGAGCTGTACAAATTTACTTCGTTATAACAAAAAAAGATTACTTCGTTACAACAAAAAAGATGCCCTGTTGCTATAAATTTTGATGCTTTTAATTCACAATATATTGTTTCCTGTCAAGATGTCACTATGGGATGATAAGATAAACAACCTGACTTGTATTTCTAATACTTGGAGACTTAGCTGCATGTTTATAACTTGTGTTTTCTTTTGATATTGCAATTAAGAGAAAGAATTTTGAATGATCTTTCGGGCCATGTTAGAGGCCTATGTCAAGTATTACCATACTTTTTTGATGTAATCAAAAAGTCAAAACCAATGAAAAACATGTTAGTAGGCTACAGTATGTCTTTGACTGCTCACTATAGCTACTTTTAAGGGAGTTAAATATTGTCTGCTAAATCGAAAATAATTTGCTTTTCCAGAAATTCGCACCTTTATGGCGCCTGATGATTTTTATTTTGTCGATCATTCAGTTTCATCGAGTCATTCAATCAGTCAGATTCGCTCGTTTTCGTAGCCTCCAAACATATTTAGGCCTAGTTGTAGTTTTGGTGCCAACTGCAGCAACGTGCTTAGGCCATAAAGGCCCTTTTCAATTTTTTTTGTTCATCACCAAATTTTTTTATACAGCATCATATTTCTCCCAACAAATCACTACCGCTGGTAGATGCCCAGCAGAAAAGCTGTGAATACCGTTTTTAATGTTTGTGGTATGACCTGATAAAGGAATTACATCCACTTCTACCGAGTCACCTACCACACGGGCAATCTGACCGCACATTCGGTAAACTCTTTGTAGAATGATCAACCGACAGCAAAGCAGATGCTGTTGCCAGTGTTTATCAAACTGTGTGTTGCGGTGCAATGATGTGCGGAGAAGAATTTTTAGGTGTGTCGCCGAATTTTAAAGATACTCGTAACTAAAGATAGAAAAGTAGAAATGCACGCAAAAATGGAGTGCACATTAACACAAAAGTGCAACGATAGAAACCGCGTTTGCCTTAGCGATGTAAAGATTATGCGTGATTACAATGCATTTCCAGGTTCAATGATCTTCAACCAAGTTGACTCGCATGCCTAAAGAGAAAAGCTGTTGTGTTTGTCTGACAATAGCAAGCCTTCTTCAAATTGCTCGGTTATTAAGATCTATCTCATTTTTTCTAGCAAAGATAAACAGGGTATCCGAAAAGTTACTGTGCAGTAGAAAATGTGTTCAATAACATGCAGCGTCGAGTGCGAAAATGTCTTAATTTCAATGGAGAACATTTCCAGCATTACCTTTAAACAAACTGTAGAATTGTAAAAAACATGTAGCCTTTATTAAAAAAAATTCTATTGTCTGCATGGTTTCTCATAAACTTTACTGCAAATATATTAACTGTTATGTGCCCATACTGCATAGCAACGTTTTCGATACTCTATATAAATTATATGGTTTTAAGTCGATTACAATTCTGATTACGTTTACACACCAGGCGATCGAATTCGATCACAATTACGATTATTTCACTACGTAATTGTCTCCAATACGAATACAATAACATTGTGTGGCAAAAATTGTTTTAAATGTTACAAACACAATTTTTTGAGTAAATTAAAAATAACATGGTCAACTCTCACCAATGTCTATCTGCAATGTATAAATTACATCTCTGCAGCTCAGTCACGATTACACTCCATGTAATCAATTTTGATGACAATTACAAAAAATTTGATAATTGATTACGAATTAGCGGTTACCATTACGGTGGTATACATCTCTGCTTTCTAGGACTGCTAACGACATAAGAGTGTACATGATGGCGCTAGAAACTCGTTTTAATCGTTTTTGTTCTCGAGAACAACCACACCCTTACAATAAAATTGCAAAATAACAATTTTTAAGGAACTTTTTGTGCTTGTAGTAAATTGGCCACAAAAAATTGATATTTCCTTACTTTGCTGCGAGTTAATGTTTGATAACTACCGCACTACACAACCACGTTGTTAAGAGTTTCATAGAATCAACGAGAATCAAAGACCAGTTTTCCAGCAGTGCCCAAGGCAAATATCTGAGAACTTCCGCACACACCGTGAAATTGGAAGAGTTTTTCCGTGCCAGAATTCTTGTTTGAGTTCTTTTTAGAAATAATTTATTAGTTATTTAGAAATGATTTTTTTGTTTTGGGAAGTGATTTTATTTGTATTTGTGTTATTTGTTTTTGAAAATGATTTTATTTGGCGCACCTGTGTGGTGTTGCAGTAGTCACACAACATCAATGCTCCGATAAACAAAGCCATCGTGACGAAAAGCCAGGGTCTAACACCTGCAGGGCGAAAATTACATTATTGAATACACATAACGACAACATAATTACTGAATCTATCAGTCTTCAAGTGAAAAAGAAATGAATGAATGAATCAATGAATCGGCATCTGGGTTAAACAGTTGTAACTGTTCGACAAACCAGTAATTAAAGAAAGTTACCTTACGCGCAGAGGTTCATGGTGCCACGTAGGCTAGAAACCAACTACTGCTTTGTAGCCTATGTGGCATCATAAGATTTCACACTATATACTTGAACATGTACTTTTTATCTGCTAGAGTTTCAACTGTGTATAGTCCATTCAGCATTACCCTTGACTAGTACCGGTAGCTGGCTAGAGATTGGTAAACTCAAAAGTAGAGTAAAATATTATTATTACTTTGCTATGTAATCAGAAAAATGTTAACATACACCACCAAACCGCTAAAATTCAATGCAGCAAAACAAACTGTCATTACTAAAACCTGCCCGTAAAGCGAATCTCGCATTCCTCAGTGTGAAAAACAGTTAGCGTGGTCCCCAGTCGATAGGTGGCGTAACGTAAGAGTTTTAAAGCGCGTTTTCCCCAGTTAGTTGCCAGACTATACTGCTTTGCAAGGCTGTTAGCGCTTGGTTTTTAAACCAAAATCTTGTTTTTTACCTAAGGCTAGGTTTCCTTGTTTTTTTCTAATTTCTGAAATATTCATAATTTCTGAAGAAGAAGGTAGATTAGTGTCAGCTGAATGTTACCCTGTGGGATGCACAAGGGGCACGACTACAAAGTTCTGATACATTCGTGCCACAATCACAAGCAAGACCTTATTTTTTTTGGAAATATCCTCCCACAAGACAATAGACCAATAGGTGTTATCTTATTTTTTATCTATAGGGTGTTATCTTATTTTTTCAAATTATAGTCGATGGCAGCACTGCTGTTTAGTGACTATGATTAAACTTGTGCTCTCTGTGCTAAAACTTGTTACAAATTGCCTCCGATCAAACAAGACTCCTATTCAAGTTTTAAAGCGTCATCGTCCTATGCGGTATGATCGTTTTAACTGTTTCAACGCCTCCCATCTACTACACTTTTTCCAACAGACTCCTTATTTATGAATTAGAAGTCCTACGATATTAAAGGCAATCCAGTGCAATGGGGTTTTTGCGTACGTTATACCAGTTCGTGGAAATGCTTTAGTTAAGGAGATTGTAAAACTTTATTCTGATACTATGTACGTGGTACCGAATAAAATGACATTCGAGACGTTTTAACTTTTTCTGCTTAAGTCACATTTAAATCTTGCATAATGAAAAGGTCAAATCCTCAAAATATCCTCACAAGTTCTAAAGACATTATTGTATTCTAGGGACAATATTTTTCCCTGCTTGGTTCTGCTTTCGTATTGCAATTGCACTGTGTTGACAGCAAGCCTATCACAAATCAATAAAATGAAACCTGTTGTTGAACAATGCGTAATTTTATCCAGATGTTCTAAGTAAATGCAAAAAGCTTTTCTTTCAATCCAGCCTGATGGTGAAGCAGCTTCTACATGTATTAAACCGACAGAAAGTACGTTGATTAAATAGTTTTTGTAGTGAGCACAAAATTCTAGTAACACCAATAGTACACAACAAAGCTACTAATTGACCCCGCTCTTCTGATGTGAGAAAACCACTTTGTTTTGTTTGTGTTTCACAAATTCTTGCTCTGGGAGGATAAACTGTTGTTATTTTGCATTCATCAACAATGTAGGTGCTTTCCGCGGAAAAATCGTATTTCTAAAATATTGCGTGGTTGCCCTTAGTTTAATGACATTGTACCAACAAAAGTCACTTTATTTTAATAATATTGAACCCACCTCATCCAAAATTGAAAGCACGGTTAAGCCTGAAGTATACCTTTGCCCATCCACATCGATTGATAGATTATTATCAAAAAGTTGCTAAACATTTTGCTTGAAGACTGTAGCGCGAGCCAGCGATATCTCTACAGGTTGACATAGTGGCAAACGGTATTGTTCTTTGAAGAATAAAAACCATTTAAGACCTAAGGTTTACTAAGTTCCCCGCTGACCGACATCTGCATAGATTTTAAGCAATATGAATAACAGTGCTGAGGCTTACTGGTACACCGCAATAATGATTTGCGAATCGTGGATAACAAATCATGTGTGAATTATTATGTTTTAAGTGTGTTCTTAACAGCTAGTTTTTGCAGGCCATCATTATTTTTTGCCGTAAATGATGTAGACTAAAATGCTGTTTTGCTCCTAATGATCGTAGGCTATCTTTATCTATTTAATGACTGCATAAAATTTGCAATGATGGTTCTTGAAAAGTGCAAAATGCAACTTATCAGGGGGTATTCTTTTTCATGAATATGTGGAACACTATACCTACAATAGTAAGTATAAAAACTACTGGGCTAGTTTCAGGTATACTAAACCCCAATTTAGAAGTGAGGATTCTCCATGTATCCGACCCTGAAATGATTTCGCTAGAGCTGATGACCCCTCGAGGGCCTCCCACTGTTTCGTCAAAAATTCCGAAGACAAACCAGCCAATTCCGATGATTTGAGATGAGGAACTGGTCTCAAAAAACCAGAGGAAATAACTGAAAAATACCTTTGAGCAAATACCAATTAAACAATCTAGAAAAATTTTTGTTGCATATATGTTGATTATCAACATCAAAAACCTTGTTTTACATCTGCAGTATAATATCTTTTTTTAAGCTATTCTTGTGCGTTATATTTGAATAGCTAACGAGTGAATAATTAGTTGAATAGGCTAAGTCAGTGCTTCCTAACCTTTTTCAGTTCGCGACCCACTTTTATTGCCTTTTTTCTGTGCGACTCACAATGAGATATTATGGCCAAACAAATGAAAAACAAATTAATAAATGAGAAAAGAAACAATGTATCCAAATGCAATTTACTATTAATGCGAAACTTGAGCTTGCATATTGGACATTATGAAATCAAGTCGAGGCTTGATAGGAGACAAGCTCACACGCAACGTAACGTTAAGAGCGTCCATTTTCCGGTAGTTATAAATAGGCATAGTAGGCATAGTACAGGCATAGTAGGCATAGTACAGGCATAGTAGGCATAGTACAGGCATAGTAGGCATAGTACAGGCATAGTAGGCATAGTACAGGCATAGTAGGCATAGTACAGGCATAGTAGGCATAGTACAGGCATAGTACAGGCATAGTACAGGCATAGTAGGCATAGTACAGGCATAGTACAGGCATAGTACAGGCATAGTAGGCATAGTACAGGCATAGTAGGCATAGTACAGGCATAGTAGGCATAGTACAGGCATAGTAGGCATAGTACAGGCATAGTACAGGCATAGTAGGCATAGTACAGGCATAGTACAGGCATAGTACAGGCATAGTAGGCATAGTACAGGCATAGTACAGGCATAGTACAGGCATAGTAGGCATAGTACAGGCATAGTAGGCATAGTACAGGCATAGTAGGCATAGTACAGGCATAGTACAGGTATAGTACAGGCAAAGTAGGCATAGTAGGAGAGGTGTGCGATCGAAAACCAGTCGCACAAATGTGATAAAGCCTTCTTTCCTTTCAAAAAAAATTAATTTTTACTTTTATAAAATATAGAAGTTGCTACTTGCTAATTAGCATTTTCAAGCCGATCTCCTATTAAGAGGGATCCGATTAGGGCTGCCACTCTAGATGTTTTATAGCTAGATCTAGATATTTTTTGTAAGGCCTAGAGGTATAATTGGGAAACTAGATGATGGCTAGAAAGTCTAGATATTTTTTTAACGTACTAGATATTATCTAGAGGGAAATCTTTAAGTCGAGTAATGTCATAAAGAATATTGAAGGAGGGAGATTAACTTGTTTTCCTTTACTTTTTTGTTCTAGGTTATGCAATATTGTTAGGCTAATGTTGTATTAGTGAGTTTATCTAATATTTTTCAAACATAATGTTGGGCTGAAAACACAGAACAGAGAAATTTTGGGCTGAAGTGGAGGATTTCAAAAATGCTTCTGGAGAGAATCCATTTTTAGATCTCATGAATTGTCCTAAGCAAGGATTGATACCACCTCATTCAAATGCAGATGTGGAAGTTTGGAGATGGGAGCGATGTGACATGAGTGCTCGACAGTCTTCATAGACGCATTTTCCACCCGAAGCGAGGGAGATGACCTTTTTTTTTTTTGAAAACACCATGTCCACGTACGATTGTTAAATTTTATTTTGCAACACAGTGTTGCAAAGATCCCTAAACATCTGTTTCCTAGGTCCCGCAAGCAGCCGTTTTCATTTCATTGCTTGGTGAACTACTTAAGCATGTAATGTAAAGTTCAAATTTTGTCCTTTACGTTTAGTAGTAGGCGGACTCCAACAACTAAAAATCATCGCCACATCGTACTATGCCTACTATGTCTGTACTATGCCTGTGCTATGCCTGTACTATGCCTGTACTATGCCTACTATGCCTGTACTATGCCTACTATGCCTGTACTATGCCTACTATGCCTGTACTATGCCTACTATGCCTGTACTATGCCTACTATGCCTGTACTATGCCTACTATGCCTGTACTATGCCTACTATGCCTGTACTATGCCTGTACTATGCCTACTATGCCTGTACTATGCCTACTATGCCTGTACTATGCCTACTATGCTTATTTATAACTACCCTCCATTTTCAGGCTGTTCCGAGCCTTCGATTTAGTTACAGTTACAGTTGAGAAGCCGGACTCAGAAAGGTATGTAGTGGTGAATGGCAAGAGAAATTTGGTGGCGCGCTCTGATAGTGAAGGGTATTTCTTGCTTGAATGGATCCAAAATGAAGTAAGATCTACTTCTTGATATTTAAGCTTGAGAGCGCTGTCTTCAGAAAGTTCTACGAGTTCATTCCCAAGTTCTACGGGCAGAGCTACATCCTCCGCTGCAGAATTAACAGCAAATGGGTTTAAAATCCATAAATTTCCAGGTCGTGGATCCTCTACAAAGTAGTAATCAAACTTTTGCGACAACTGTGCCAGGTGCTGAATTATTTGTTCAGAGATGTCTACATGAGTGGCAGATTCGAGGTTTTCGCTAAGCAGAGGGAACATATCAAGTCGTTTATCCTTCACCCTTTTTTTCCAGAGGCTTATCTTTTTCTTAAATCCCTCAATTTTATCAGCAACTAAAAATACTGAATTGTTTCTACCTTGCATTGACTTGTTGAGTTGATTCAACTGGTCAAATATATCTAAAAGGTAAGCTAGTTTTGCACAGAAGTAGTCATCATTGTAATGCTCAGCAAGAGGTGATCGTTGATCCTGAAGAAAACTGTAAACTTGACGTCTCAATTCAAAGAGACAATTAAGAACTTGTCCTTTTTATAGCCACCTAACCTCACTGTGATACAAGAGCTGCAAATGATCTGAATCGAGATTTTCGTACAAGGCAGCAAAACATCTCGAGTGTAGTGCATTCTTCTTGATATAGTTCACAGTCTTTATAGCTACAGACATGATATCATGCAGTTCTGGTGACATCCCTCTTGTAGCGAGGTTTTCTCTGTGTAAAAAACAGTGAGTTCACTTGGCTTGCCCTGCTCTCTGCTGGATTTGTTTAACGACGCCACGATGGATACCAGTCATTGATGCAGCATCATCTGTGCACACACCTACACAGTTTTTCCAATCAATAGCTTTGTTAGCAAAGTGGATGTCGAGGCAACGAATTACCTCATCGGCAGTCGTTCTTGTAGGAAGTTCTTTACATAGAAGTAGGTCTTCGTGAACATTGCCGTCAGCACAGTACCTTACAAATACAAGCAGTAATGCTATATTAGCTAAATCAGTGGATTCATCCAACTGTATGGAATAATGACTGCATTTCATTCTTTCCAACAGTTGACATTCGATGTCATCACTCATTTCAACAATTCGCCTCGTAATAGTGTTGTTAGACAATGGTATTAACTCAAGTTTTGATGCAGTTTTTCCTCCAATAACTTCACGACACATATCAATCGCACTGGGTAAAATGAGTTCTTCTGCGATTGTGAATGCTTTCTTGCAACAAGCAACTCGTCCAGCCACCAAAAAGCTAGCCTTCAATGCTGACTGTGAATGAGTAGTAAATGAAGTCAAGACTTGCTGCTGTGCCTGCAGATCATCCTTTTTTCTCTCAAAATAGTCTTTGGGTTTCATTGCACTTTTTGGGTGGTTTGTGTCCAAGTGTCTCTTAAGCTTTGATGGTTTCAATGACGCATTCAACAATATTTTTGCACACATAACACATTGTGCTTTTGGCTCAAAGTCGTTTCCTGCCTTAATAAATCCATATTTGATGTAATCACTGTCATATTCTCTCACTACAACTTTCTGAGATTTTCTTTTTTTTCCTTTTACTTCGTTACTTTTTCTTTTCAAAAATCTATTCATTTTGTGGCAATAACAAAAATCAAACAAAGTTAAAGAGTTTTAATAAATTATTATTAACCCTGGTTGAACCTGTATTTAAAATGCAACTCATTGGACATATGATTAACAATTACACAAACCAGCGTGTAACAAGACTATCTTTTAGGTTTTGTTATTTGTTTGTGCTTATTACTAGAGTTGCAGCGAACGCAAGGACTACAGTATGTCTAGTATCGGATTCAAGTCAAAAAAATCAAACCTACGCTTCTTATCCCACAAAACAATTTATTTACTTCTAAAACCAAAGCTCAAACACACAAGCTTTAAATGCCGCAACTCTTCGCCGACTATTACCAGTCACCAAGCTAGAAAAAATATCAATTTCTCACAAAACCACTTCGCAAACTACGGCTAACTTTCCAACCAAAAACAATACGCAGCCTTAATGCTCACTCACTGATTCACTTAACGATCGGTCTGATAATGAATGAAAAACTACAACGTGCGAGCCTTATATATAAATATACCACGGAAATTTCTACCACATTCTAGATTGTTCTCCTAATTACTAGCAATTACTGGAAAGAAACAGTTATTGTTACGTCATAGTACTAACTTGGAAAAATCCAAGAGAACAAAGAAACTAAAATAGAATCTCAAACTCCAGTTTGAGATCGACTCGGCACTCAAGTTAGGTTTTTGATCTCCAGCCTTAGAAATGCTTCGCGGCCCACCTCGAATAGCTTCGCGACCCACCAGTGGGTCGCGACCCACTGGTTGGGAAGCACTGCGCTAAGTGTTATTTTGACAATTCTGGTTTACCACAGACACTACGTCGTAAGCAGTGGTTGCTAAACATTTTTAAATATGACACAAGTTTTCTGAAAATTAATTTTTGTAAAATCTGGCCACCCAAGGATATGCTTAAATACTAACTGGCACGTGTAGAAAACTTTTATGGCGACTTTGAAATAAACACGGTCCAGTTTTCACGTTATTTTTCTGGTTGCTAACTCACGCAATTGGTATTAAATAGCAGCAAGGTCGTAGCCAGAACTGAATTTGGTGGGAAAGGGTATTTTTCCTCAAATATTTGAAAGAAAAGTTCGACCAAAATTATAATGTTCAAATCCAATTTTGCGTAGGTTTTGAAACAAAGTTTGCATAATCAGTAGTACAAAATGACTTTAACGATAGGTTATATGTATTAGTTGTGAACAGAAAAACGAAGTAACCTAATACTATAATAAGATAAATTACAAATTAAGGAAAGTTTATAAAAACTTTCATCCTCCGGTCATTGGAAAACCTTGCAGTTATGCTATAAATATGCTTGTAGATTTGATAATTATCAGCGCAGAAGGAAATTGTAAACCTTGCAACTAATTGGCAAAGCAGCATACGGGCGTAAGGGGCATCAACAATTTATTAAAATGAATATGCAAGGAAACAATAATAAGCATACCACCCAACCAATTTAGACGAGATCATCCTTGGACGCGTTTCGTCCTTTTGGACTCATCAGCAGGGCCCGTCCCGTCACAAGCAAAAGTAACCCACTCATTGTTAACGTTATCCTTAAAAAAAATTCCAACTATACACATGCAAAAGCACTGAGACTTCAACACTTGCCAATTAGTTGCAAGGTTTACAAATATGCTTGTGTTCAAACAGTTCGGAGAACCCGATACCCCTGGTACAGTGCTTCAAAGTACCCGATACCCCTGGTACAGTGCTTCAAAGTACCCGATACCCCTGGTACAGTGCTTCGAAGTATCCGGTACGCCTGTTACAGTGCATTTTTACGACAAGGTGCAACCAAGAAGAGGAAATTGCAACAAAGTGATTTTCCCAAGAGCACCACAACGTAAAGGCCACACAGAAATCATTAAATTAAACATTATGAGCCAGAGCCTTATCTCACTGGGTTACGCTGCCGATAAAAGTCTACAAAGTTAAAGTTGAATGTATTTTGAAAGGAGTTGGAGCTAGTTTTATGATCTGTAGTTTTGATAGCTGCTTATCATTGTAGACCCCGTGCAGATAAAGATTTTTGCTTCATGTTAGGTTTTGAAGATTTTATTATCGTAGTACAGCCTTTTCTCTGGTTTACCATTAATTTGTTTAAAAATATTGAATGTTTTTTTTGTGCGATTTTTATTATTTTTTTGCAGAAACTGAGAATGCGTTAGCGAAATTAACTTTTCTTATGGCAAATAAATACCTAAGCTGATTTATTACTGTTTATTTGTTGCAGGCCCTTTTTCAACAAAGTTAAAGGAGAAATCAAAAAATGATAATGTCTCTGTTGAAAACTTACTTGCTCCTTTTATCTTAAATCTAGACAATTGCGTGAGTGTAATGTGATGTTTAGATTGTCCTCTTGACACTAGCTAGACATGGATTCAATTCTTTTGTCATGTCTCACCGAAAACTTTTGAAACGTTGTTCAAAACTGCTTGAGCCTTTATGGCAAACGGGATAGAGAAAGAAAAGAGTCGGTAAACTTGCTTAATGTGCAAACTTGAAACATTTTAACAACAGGCTTCTTTCATTAATGTCAGAAGCGTGCAAAGATCAAACTGTGATGTAACAAGACGTGCATACGTCAATTTTTGACACCCGGTTTGCAGAATTTATGAAATTCCAAGAACGGTCTAAATCTACCAGCTGGATCAAAGAGTTTATGTGGTGAAGTAAAGCTGTTGACCTGCCACGGCGATTCAGTTGGGCAAAAGTCTTGCGGACAGAACACGAACTCATTCGCTTAAATAAATAAACCTAAATACTTGGATCAACTCCAAAAAATTAAAGGTGCCATGACACGTTTCGCTCCATCACTCCCTTGTCTATCGCCCCATGAACAATAATTAGAGAGAGTATAAAAAAAATGAACAATGCAAACGCAGTAGTCCCATCAAATTAAAAAATTTATGCATATTTTACAAAGACAAGAAAGAAATTTTGAGGTGGCACTACTTTTGATTCGCTACCCACACGTGGGAAACCAATGTAAACTAGCATAAAATTTTTTTTTAATTCGGTATTCAATAGTTTCTTTCCTAGCATTTAGCGTAAAGCGGGTGGAGTAATGAAAACTTTGTGAAGTTTGCTATTTGTGTTTTTAAAAGCGCTTAACGAGATTTTTCTTACGAGACAATAAGTTATAGGGCTAGGCAGGTAACCCGTCGCTTTGTTTTGTTTATCTCCTCTTTTTTTTGGATAGAGGCTGAACAGACACAGCCAATCAGGTTTATCTCACTGGCTAAAAAATGGCAATCAAAGTGAAGCTAGAAAAAACGGCAGACCACTTTAAGCCAGTCGTTCATGCAAATTGCAGACTAGTTAACCAGGGGTGGGCAAACTACGGTCAGCTGTCCGCATAAAACCTCCCGGAGCATTTTAAGCGGTTTCCCAGCATATGTAGAAACTTCCATACAGAATTTCCACAAACAACTTCAAACCCAATTTTAAAGGTGAGATCAGGATCGCGAGCAGTTTCATGTGACACATTAACTAAAAACTTGGTTTTACTTCGTTTACGCGTTTATATAGGCTCTGTTGTACGGCCGTTGAATATGTAATTGTTGACTGAAATACTCCGTTGTTAAGTGAGGACTTAAAGACTTATAAAACATTTTTTTATGAATTCGTATCCGCTCATTTTGCTACACTTTTCTCCCACTTTATAATCACGGCAAGTTATTGGTAAACTACACAGTATAACAACAAGGAAAGAAGATTACTGAGTTATGAAGTAGAAGGTTTGCAATTATAATTACAGTCAACAAACAACATTTTCCAGTCAAACAATCATCTGAACGCAACATTCACGTAGTCATTTGCGTGTGCATGGTGTCTTGCATCAAGAAAGGAATTTCCTAAAACCAAAAATTATTTCATAAACAAGGGAGGAAACAACACAGTGCTCCCCTTAGTGGCAGTCCCTGTCAGGACAATATATCATTGTTATTTGTTTTTCTTCGCGCTTCTCCAGGCAAGCGTAGAGAAACTGCTCCCCCACTGTGCTGTCAAAAGCCATGACTGCTCACCAGCCGAAGCCAGTCTACCTTGAGACTAGTAGCCATTATATACATGTCTTTCAAAATGGCTGCAGTTTCTTAGCTTGATTGGGGTTGGATTGTGGGCCTGGTCAACCGTCTTTACGGTGCCTAACTGCCAAGGTAAACGAGAAATCAACACAGATACAACATCCACCGCAGCTACAAAAATAAATATCACTACTGTTTGTCGACATTTCTTGATTCAAATTCAACATCATAATCTGTGTTATGTCATAATTTTTCCGAAAAATTATTAAAATTTTTTACATCCTTTCCAAAGCCTAACTTTTCATAATTAGTAAAACGTAGATTGAAAAGCGTGCATAGCAATGACGTGTCGTCTCACCGCTTTAACATGTCGCAAAGTAACCCTTTGAACCCTGGTTTCTTTGATCATTCCCGCCTTAACTCGAGCTTCCCCAACAATTTTTGCCTAAATTGTCAAAAGCTATGTTTTTAGCCTCAAAAGTAATATTTAATAATTTTCTGGCCGGTACACCAGCTTACAGGGTAATGACGATAGCGGTTAACCGCATTTCGGGTCTATAAAGCTTCTCAGTAAGGCCGGTTTTCCTGCCAGCAGGGTTCAGAGGGTCAAGAACAAGACCACTATTGTGTAACAATAACAGCTTTGGTGCCGCAGTTGGTTGTCTTTTCAAGCATCACAATGAAGAAGAAACAAGTCACCATAAACTGCATTTGTCTACTTTTCCGGACGCAATTGGTCGACGATAAAGTTGGGTTTAATTTCGGACTACTTACCGTTCTGAATGAATCGACGACGAAGCGAATTCGAGCGCCGACGGTGATCACTTGATCATTCACTTGATCAAATTGCAAGTTTATTGCCGGCATTGTTGTGTCATTGAGATAAACGCTTAACCACAGTTTTTCCGGTTCGGTTGCATTGTAAAAAATGGAGATGAATGTTGCCAACAGCACAGATCACTACGAAACAGGTTTAAATTCAAGTTGTTTTATCTATTGTACTTAACGATTTTCCTATAATCGTAGTTAGAAATTAACATGCATAGGATTGCCAATAAAATAATTCGTATGTGATTGTTGTGTGGAGTTCACTAAAGCAATGAATAAGTGTAGAAGCGAGCTTGCAGTTTGGTAGTTAGCAGTCACACAAATATGTCACAAACTGAGTCATGGTTCGCATCCTAAGATTTGAACACCCAATTTCTATAATGGGCTTTTTAAAGCAAGCTTTTACCAGTGACGTTGATAGAACGGATGTGGGTACACACTAATTTAGCAAAAAAAAATTTTTGAAAAAAATCTTAAAAGAGCTTTAAGAAAACTGTTGTGCCATTTGATTTTGATAGCACTCTCATCAGTGGCAGAATCACATCATGTGCAAAGCGCCATCTGAGATTAACAGATTATCTTTGAGAATTTATACGAAAGAATAAAAAAAGGTTTAAGTAATGGCTGCTAAAAGTATTTTTTTAAATCTAGAAATGTCATTTTTCGAGTTTGCTTTGAATGCATTGGATTTCACCAACCTCTAGAGGTAGGCATCGTATTTGTTGATTTGTAGCGATGCAAACAATTAAAAACTCCAGTCACAACAAGCAACAACAAAATTGCGATTGCTATGCTGACAAGCATCGAAAAAGTGGATACTTCAATTGGGGTGGAGGAATCAGGATCCAGGAATACAATTTCAAAAGAAATATTCAATTCTTTGCCTGGGAAAGTCTTTGATTTTATTTTTAACAGATATGTTTCCAACGTCTTCAGAAGTGACCTGAAAAATCGTAAGATTCATAGTGCCTAGGAAAAGTTCTCTTTTATTTTACTTTAGTCTAAAAACTAGGAAGATTGTTAGAAATGGTTCTATTTCCGGCAATTCATGGTTTTCTCCCAGGTCTTCATCTTGAGAAAGAGTTGGATAACAGCAGTAACATGAACAAGTAAAAGTCTTGTGCTACAATTTTATTCTCAATAAAGCAGCATTGTTCAAGTAATCACCAATTGTTACCGGCCTTGACTGACATTTGAATATACGATCCACACCAGCTACCTTAGAATGTGAGCATAATTCTAGGCATTTGGTAACGGATGTTTTTTCTGGGAAATATTTTACCATTAAAACACAGGAGTTAACATATCCAGATGTGGGACGTTGAGCTCAAAAGCTTGGTGCGTTGTTGTTTATTGTAAGTTTTTAGTTAAAGATTTTTTAAGCGATAACGTTACTAAACAAAGTTCATTTAAATGGTCTTCAGAGTTAATAAAGGCTACTTCGCAATTAAAATAGTTAGATTACATGATATTTAGAAATGTTTACGTCTTCAAATCTCTTGCACAAAACAACTTTTGAAAGAATCATGAGCCATATCAAAGTTTTGTCAACCTGTAGAGTTCTTTTTGCCAAGGACTTGCGAGAATGTGTTTTAAAAAATAC
Organism: Trididemnum clinides; assembly: GCA_963675345.1. Classification (NCBI taxonomy): domain Eukaryota; kingdom Metazoa; phylum Chordata; class Ascidiacea; order Aplousobranchia; family Didemnidae; genus Trididemnum; species Trididemnum clinides. Next base: position 35,897,449 of record OY776294.1, on the reverse strand, counting down.
CATTCACATTCTTTTAGTGATTTGTCCAAATACAGCAAGCATTACGAAAAAATACCTTTAATCTGTGAAATGTAAAGATTTCTGTATTTCGTGCAACGTTGATTGGAGTTTTGGCGTCATTTTCAACAGTAGCATCTGAGAAAAATATTTCACAAAAAAAGGTTTTCTGTCACGAGAAAGCTCAGACCTTTTCCCCGAATCCGACTTGGCCTAAATTATGCGACTGTTTTTATAATGATCGCTCAAGAGAGAGCTAGTTCCTGGCAGCATCTTGACGTTCTTTTTCTTCAAAAGACTGCCAATATTAGCGCCATAAAAAGCCAGGGTTGTTTCCAATGTTTTTTGATGTCTAAGTTATGTAATCGAGGATTGGCAGATCTTATTGTAAGAGTAAAAGTAAAGGGTTATATAATTTTTGGTTTGTGACATGCAAAGTTGATTTCATTCGATTGTGCTTTGGTGTTGCTCTTTTCTCAATCGTTATATTTTTCTTAACACCAACTAGGCAATGGTTCTTTTTATGTTACTATCGGGGCAATTTATTCATATACTGTTGGGTCCGATATGTCTCGTTTCAAGTCTTTTATGCAAACATCTTCGCATTACCCCCAGTCAACCACGCTTTGTTCCTGCATTGAGCTTAACGTACATTTGTGGTAATTACTACAAAGTGTAGAGCTCGTGGCACAACACTCTGAACTCTACGGATACTGCTGCAAAAACTCATGCAGAGATGTAGAGTTACTAGTAGCACAGTAGTAAATGTTGAACGTTTTACTACTTTGTAACCTGGCACAACAGAAATGCTGCAGTTAGATTCGTTTGTAACACTTTCCCCTAATCCGACAGTAAACTGAATCTAGTTTTTTGAAATCTAAGATAAGAATAAAATGCAGCTCACCATTTTTTGTCAGTTCAACTTGTTCTGTTTCTGGGTTCGACAAAAAGTCCACCGTGCATGTTCCGCTTTTTCTTATAATCCACTCACACACAATGGGATCCGAACTTTGACGGAAGGGAGGATCTTTTAAAGATTAAAAAGATTTTGACTTATATTTACTAGCGTGACCAAGAGCCAATTAAAATATGGTGTTTCGGTTGAATTCAATTAGCTTCCTCAATTTATTTTATGTCTTTTGCATATAGCCGTGCAATGTTTTCAAAATATCTTCTAACCCAGACGTGAGAAAAGTTTGCCCAAAATATTAGCATTTATTTCAATCATACCATCAGCGCCTCTACATAATGAACCGTGTTAACCTACGGAGCCTGAATCTAATTCTCCTACATGAAGCTTTCGTCATAATCATCAAACAACAAATTTACTGATGAGAATTTTGGAGTTCACAAAGGGAAAATTCAATAAATGACGTCATCACTAAAAACTGCTTTGAAGAAATTCGAAGCCGCAAGTCACCAGTTACTTCTGACTTTACCCGCATTTTTAATATATCTGCAATTTGAAAATATTAAAATCAGGTTTCAGTATCACATGGTTATCCACAACCACTTACAGTGCACATTGAGCAGATGTGCGCTAGACCTCCCAGTATCGTTGAATATTTCTGTGTATGGAGTGATTACTTTGCACCAAACCAACTGATCGTTGTTGCTCGCATTTATGTTTTTGAGAATAAACGATCGACTCTGCAATTACACATAAAGCGTTTGCATGAATTATAAATAGGCATTACATGCACTCATAGACTACTAGTCGGCTATGGTGACGTTCCCTGCCAGGGCTACTCGTTAGTAGATCGGGTTAAAAAAATATTGATACAGCCAACTGCACTTTGAAAATATTTGTGATAACAGTATGAAAAAGTTGTATGGATGGAGGGCATTTTACTGTTGTTGTTGTTGATTATCCGAACCCTACCGAGGGATGGGGGCATGGCGGAAGACCATGGAGCCTCAGAAGCAGGGCTACTCCCCACGGCCTGGACAGAGGTCGTTAAGAGACAGAGAGTCGTCAAAAAGTGAGTGGAACAGAGAATTCGTAGCTGGACAGTGCAGAATGAGATGAGAGGTGTCCTGGGACGAGTGTCCGCAGGCACTGCAAGAAGGATTCTCGATTCTGCCAATCCTAGAAAGATAAGAAGGATGTGTCCGTTGCAGCGTAGATGAGAGAGAAAACAGCGAGCATCACGAGGGAACACAAGTTCCTCGATGGAAATCAAGGGAACCTGTGTGTCGAAGAATTTTGATGAGACTATACGCATCCAGACCGAGAAAAGAGAAGAGTGGATACGAGAAATCAGAGGAGAGAGATCACAAGGGACAGCAGAGAGTGCAAGTAGCGCTCCCCGTTTTGCCAGCTCATCAACCGTGTCGTTCCCTGGGAGAAATGAGTGTCCGGGGACCCATTGCAGTCTGACAGAACAGGAGAGAGAAGATAGTTCCTGCCGGATCTGCCGGATAGTTTGAGGTAAAAGGAAAGTTGGAGGAGAGGACAGGATGGCGAAGACAGAGCGGGAGTCAGATAGGAGGAGAAGAGGAGAGAAGTGCCAGACGTGTTGGTGCTGCCGAGACCGGCAAAGAGCTTGCAGAATGGCGCATGTTTCAGCAGAGAAAGTTGAGCATACTGGGCCTGCTGAAAAGGAAAGAGCGGCCTCAGTGCCACAGAGAGAAAGAGAGAGAGCAGTTGGCCAGTACGCCAGAGCCGCATTCGCCAAAAAGAAAAGGAACAGAGCCGTTAGTCCAAAGAAGCAGATCATGAGAGGGAGAGAGTCAAGGTGGGTCAGAGCCGCACTTTGGCAAGAAAAAGGGGAGGATCAGAGCGGGAGCATGGAGAGGAAAGGGTGGACTCCACAGGGAAAGAAGGCAGATTCCAAGTAAGAAAGGGATGGAAAGTAAGAAGAGCCTCCCAAGGAGAAGTACAAGGAAACATGAGCGGGTGAGTAGACGCAAAAGCTCTCCTGGACCATCTGCAGAGTCTTGGTTTCACACCAAATCTGGTCAAATCTCAAATGGGAAAAGGAGAGATTGGGAGATGAAGCGCCCACTCAAAAGATGAAAGAGCGAAATGTGTCAGGGTGACTCGTAGGGGAGGTAGAAAGGCCTCAGAGAGAAGAACTGGGATAGGGGAGGACGAGAGGCAGCCTCAGATGGCGCGAATAGCCACTCGGTGAAGTCGTTCTAATTTGGTTAGATTGATGACGTTTAAGAAAAGAAACCATCCGAATGAAGCATAAATGAGGAGAAGCTGAAAAAAGCTTTATGCAAAAGAGAGAGGTACTCCTTAGAGGGGCCCATTAGGAAGCAAATATACAACGTAAGGCCTTGAGACGAGGGAAAGACTAGGCCTTTGCCGAAGATACATGTTTAGAAAAGTAAAGAATATTGTCGAAGGTGAGTCCAAAAAAAATGTTACAGTGGAAATGAAACGGAGGCAGGAGTTGAATAAGAGAAAGTGGGGGTGGATATGAGCTTGGTGGAAAACCACTGAAAAAAAGGAAGTCTCGCATTTGCTCGGACTGAAAAGACAACAGTACTCAGATCAGCCATCCAAGTGAATCAGAGCTCCTTGTGTGGCCGCCATTACAGTGGGGAAAAGTTTTCCACCGTTGTTCAAAGGTCAGTAGTGTTTGAGAAAAATAAATAGAAAAACAAATAGTAAAAGGTACATTCATTATGTTCATTATGATGTCAGGGTATTTCCAAAGAATCACAAGTCGAGTGCTGGCTTTCGTTTGAGCTACACATCATTTTTATCGGTGAAGAAATGTGATTTAAAAATATCTTTCACTTGAAGTTATCGTAACGTCATCAAACTCATTATGGCATAGAACTTGCGTTAGTGATAAATTGTGCCAACATTTGTGTTTGTATTTCCAAAAGTATCACAGTCTTCACACACACACGCGCACGCTTATCAAAATTTTATTTTTTAATGCTTTGTAATTGGTTAAGATTCATCCCCCTCAACAGCAAAACATTTTCCACAAGTATACACAAACAACTGAAAGTTCTGAGTCTGTACAGACCTGACAACTTACTGGTGCTACAAACCAAGGCTGACAAAATCATACCTGATTTTATTCAACCAATAAAGCACTTATCACAGTTAACAAAACTGCATAAAAATAGCTGTAAAATTAAACGTTATAAGGAAACCGAAATAGCCTATCAAACTGAAGATTCATTAACACAATAAATATCTTACTGTTATTGCACTACAGCTACGGTTACACTGCAGCAAGGTAATTGCTTACACAACGCTGACAAAACAATGCAACTGATTGCAAGGCTCGAAGGCACAAGAAAACTACGCTATTCGCAAATTGGTCGCCCGATTTTTTATGTACCGCAGAATCAACCTTTAATACAACTGGTACAGAGTATTCCTGGCACAAATAACGCAACCAAGCAGTGGAAATTGCTGCAAAGCGAGTATCTCAAAGACACAATAACGCAGTTCTAACTGCTGTTGATTTTCTTACCTGACCGTTACCACGGGATAGGGGTACGGAGAAAAACCATACAGCCCCTTTCAGAAGCTGGGCAACATTCAAAGATCTAAACTAGAGGGTAAATATAGAAAGGAGTCGCCAAGGTCGAGCAGCGCGAAGAGTTTGCAGCTGGACAGGACAGAACAAGATTGCAACACTCTCCACTACGCCTTCTCGCGTTGATCAGCGTGAGCTATCGAAGAAACATAACATTGCATCCACCTCTGTTATGATGTAAACAGAACTTCCAATGTAAAAAGCAATTCCAGTTTTATTAGGCCGCACCCTGTTGTAATTACAAGTAAGCTTCAAGTCTTCACCGGCTACCACCGACTTTATTCCTTGCAACTTCACGTCCGTTGGAGCTGAAGTCAAAACGAAATCACTTTAGGGATGCTGTGCACTTGATTAAAGTGTTCCTTCGAGCAAGTAAACATTGAAGTGAAATATGGTTACTAGTATGTACATCCAGAGTTCAGACTTGTGAACCAACGAGGTTGAGGTCCCTTCCTTCAGCAAAAACCTTTGATAAACTATTGCAATTACTGGCAGACAACGTATATCTTAAAAACAATGCAATACTTTAAAAATATCGACTTGTAAATTTAAAGTTATCGGTCGATAATTTAAGTTTTGTTTGGGCCTACAGTGCAAGATTGATATTCCTTGCTTTCGTCGTTCCTTTGTCCCAAGGAAAACGAAGAAATTCAGCAACTAATGCAGCAGCTAAAAGAATTTACAGTTTTCACTGCAAAGCGATTAGCATGCTGTAGTTCAACTCTATAGAGCCTGTAATAAAAGAATAAAAAGTCAACACTGGTGTGCATTTCACATAATGGTGTCCTTGAGAAGGACACTTCACAGTAATGTTCTTGCGAGGCAAGGGAAGAGTGCTTATGCAGGCATAACTGCGGTACTACCGACGTGGAAAGAAGTTGGGACGAAAGTTATTTTATTCATAACCGCATAGTTTTTCCATTACAGTAACACAAATATGTGATGCGATATCACACCTCTGCTTACAGGAGTGGGGGTGAAAAAAGAAAATGTTTCAATTTCGCTTAACAGAAGGTCTAAATATAAGGCAGTTCCACTTAAAAAAACTTCAAAACTAATTTTACGTGGGTGTCCCCAAAACTTTATCTGCTACCTCAGGTTGAAGGGCACGAATGAGCCAAATTTGTTGTATTTTAAATGTTGCTACGTATGCCAGAAAGTTAATTATGGGCTTAAACGGAGTTGAATCACGATTTTGCTACATTGTTGCTAATATATTGTAGATATAAGCCGCGGTACAGTCATTTGGGACCCATTGAAATCAGTTAAGTGCCCTTTTAACGTTACGCGTACATTGTAGTCTTCAACGCCAGCGTTTATGCAACGCGTCTGTGGGATTCAAGCTCGCGTCTTTGAATCTGGTGTCTTGGCGCGCCTAAACTTGCTGACATGCACCACGTGCTGCCAGCCATGCCTTAAAGCACCGCATTTAGTTTGTAATCTTTGGAAGACCTTTTTATGTCTAATCACTGCTTGTGTGATCAGCTTTACATAAGGACATCAGTTTTAGTCCCTAGTTGAGCGGCCAGCAGTAACCTTAAAACAAACCTCGTTCAATAGTAAACGGCACGCAAGTCTTGTGCTTTCTGTTAGTTTGTTTTATAAAAGTCAACGTTAATGCTATTGGGGGGATCTCTTGGCCTTTGGCAAGCCCTGCTGATGAGTCGAAAAGGACAAAACGCGTCCAGGGATGGCTTTGTAAATTTGTATATATTTCTCAATAGCATTGCTTCCTTTGGAAGCTCCACGCTTTTAGCAATCGCTTTGTTGTTTTGTTTCTCGCTTATAAGACGCTCTTTATCGATCGTAACCGCTTGGAGCTAGCAATATATATACATATACAGATATATATATATATATATATTTTTGTTTGCTGGTTCCAAGTGGTTACGATCGATAGAGAGCGTCTTATAAGCGAGAAACAAAACAACAAAGCGATTGCTAAAAGCGCGGAGCTTCCAAAGGAAGCAATGCTATTGAGAGATATATTTAAATTTACAAAGCCATCCCTGGACGCGTTTCGTCCTTTTCGACTCATCAGCAGGGCTTGCTAAGGGCCGAGAGGTCCCCCCAATAGCATTAATGTTGGCCATTATAAAACAGGCTAACCCAAAACACAAGACTTACGTGCCGTTATATATATATATATATATATATATATATATATATATATATATATATATATATAGAGAGAGAGAGAGAGAGAGAGAAAGAAAATGTCATTGATATATTGTCACGATTACAGACTTAGTTTCTTTTGACATGCTTAGAAATGTTTTGTGACATGCTTAGCTCTGATCGTAACAGAGATTTCATCCGGTTTTGTGCTTTCAGAAGCTCAAATGAATTTAGAGAGCAATGTTTACCAAGTAGTATTGTGGAGGTAAAAAAGTTTATCAAAGGTTTTTCTGAAGGCAGGGACCTTAACCTTGTTGGTTTACAAGTATGAACTGTGGATGCACATACTAGTAGGCATACAAGTTATTACCGATTAAAATTTCATTTACCGATTTAAAGTTTCATTTATTGATTAAAGTTTTATTGATTAACACGTTCCGTGCGACAGGTCTGTACAAGTATATACGTCTACCGCGACACCCTTGTTTTGTTTATAACTTCAGTAATAAAAGCATCAAATATTTAGCCGCTGACTATTGTCACGACAGCAGGTGGGTGTGCTTTCCCTCCCTTTCCTTTACAAAATACCGTAATAAAAAACGTGGCCCACTATTTGCCACATCGCAGTACACTTCTTGTTTACTTGTCATTTGCGATGCGGCAACATTTGGGTCACATCGCACGGAACGTGTTAAAGTTATTTTAATCAAACTAAATGGGGGTTTCTTCAGTTCCCATAGCTCCCAGATGGAGCTACTGATCAGGTTCATACTCAAACAACTATCATAGAGCCATTTTGACCTTATCACTACTTCTTCTGCTCCATTTAGATAACTCACTAAAGTCACACGTGGCTTCGTACCAGTCTCAAAATGTTTACTTTTTAGTAAGCCCACCAAAAAAATACAATAAAGCAACTTAGTTAATAATACAAGACCTTCAAGAACTATAGCCGCAAATTTTCAAAGACTCAAAGTTTCAAAACCCAAACTTACCACCCCAGCATTCTAAAAGGTAGTCGTCTTTCAAATTCCATGTAGCGTTGAATTGACATTTTGTTTTTTGTGGGACAGCTAAATCTCCATTTGAATAAAATAATCTTTTTCCTTGCTCACACGTCACCACGCCTTCAGCGTTGTATTTGAATGAGTTTGCTTGAACAATTTTATCGTGTAGGAGGTTTCTTTCACAATCTGAAATTAATAAGAAGATAAACAGTTTTACCAGGATTTTTTTTGGGACAGAAAAGGGAATGAGGTGACTTAAGTTTGTCAGGAATGTATCTAAAAATTATTTTCCTAAAACATTTTTTTGCTTTACTCTAATCCCATAGAGTCCCTTTCAATAGGATTTAATTTCTTCACCAAAAAACCTCACTCTTTTATATACGTTGACTTGTTATATTCACCCATCAAGCAACTCATTTTTGTTCCTAGTGACTTGCTCAAGTTCTTGACGCGAAAAGCAGCTTCGAACAGTGTTATCCAGAAATAATAAATACCACTTCCAAATTAGTACCCCTCTACATCAGACGTATTTTTGAAACAAAGCTTTTAACTGCATTTCCTCAGTTTTAAAAGTGTTCTTGAAAAGAAGAAAATTGAAAAAATTTCCATTATACAAATATTTTCCTTTAGCAATGCTTTTTCAAAATATTGTCACTTAGCCCGACACTGCTTCTCTCCTATGCGAGACACATCTACTGATGCCATATTGTTGCACATTGTTTGCCCATTTCAACTACAATATTTAGTAAATTAGCCATCAGGAAAAAATAAAAAACAAATTGGTTAAATTTGATGCAAACGGCGTGTGTTTTGCTCATTTTTGATAGAAAATCATATACTTTGCCTTTATGCAGAAACGGGTTGTATCGCAACTCTGTAAATTGTTGAAAGTCAAATATCGTAAGCTTGAAAAACAAAAATAAAAATTATTCCATAACCAAATTTTGTAAAAAATAAATTCCCATTGCCGCGGTGTGTTGTAGCCTTTTTATCAATTTCTTGTTCAGTGGCTTTACTGTTTTATCCCGACGATGGACGGGGAGTCAGTTTTATTTGTTAGGACTATTATCACGTACTGCAGCAATAGTTTTGAACAGTGGGAGTTAAATTGGCCTAGTCCACTTAGGTCCTTTTATTAGGTAACAAGGAAATAATATTAAATTTTTTCAAACATTTATGATTAAACCAGTGTTTCTTAACCGTTTTCTACCTCAGCACCCCTTTTTTGGTCAGGCCTAAGCAGTCCAGCACCCCCTACCATTGGCTAACTCCTGGTTGCTCATAAGAATAAAGTAAAGACAAGTGCAGTACATCTTGATCATATGTTTGGTTAATCTTCAAAACAGAAACAGCAATTATGGCAATAGCATTAAAAAAGATAATAAGAAAATGTATTTCTGTATAAGAAATGGTATAAGAAAATTGTATTTTTGCAGATTTCTACATTTTGGCTCTGTCTTCGAGAACTCAAATAGATTTGGTGGCCAAAATCTGCTCAGCTAACAATATGGACCTACTTTTTCAAAAATTTATCAAAGTTTCTCAGAAGGGGAATCTGCGGGATTTATTTGTTTACAAATCTGCATTCTAAATCCGCTTTTCAGCATGAATAAAGTTACTACACAATTTTTAATTTTTCAAAACAAAAATAGCTGAATGGGGGTTTCTTCAGTTCCCATAGCTCCCAGATGGAGCTACTGATCAGGTTCATACTCAAACAACTATCATAGAGCCATTTTGACCTTATCACTACTTCTACTGCACCATTTAGATAACTCACTAAAGTCACACGTGGCTTCGTACCAGTCTCAAAATGTTTACTTTTTAGTAAGCCCACCAAAAAAATACAATAAAGCAACTTAGTTAATAATACAAGACCTTCAAGAACTATAGCCGCAAATTTTCAAAGACTCAAAGTTTCAAAACCCAAACTTACCACCCCAGCATTCTAAAAGGTAGTCGTCTTTCAAATTCCATGTAGCGTTGAATTGACATTTTGTTTTTTGTGGGACAGCTAAATCTCCATTTGAATAAAATAATCTTTTTCCTTGCTCACACGTCACCACGCCTTCAGCGTTGTATTTGAATGAGTTTGCTTGAACAATTTTATCGTGTAGGAGGTTTCTTTCACAATCTGAAATTAATAAGAAGATAAACAGTTTTACCAGGATTTTTTTTGGGACAGAAAAGGGAATGAGGTGACTTAAGTTTGTTAGGAATGTATCTAAAAATTATTTTCCTAAAACATTTTTTTGCTTTACTCTAATCCCATAGAGTAACCTTTCAATTAACTTTTCTTTCAACAACCTTTTCTTTCAACAAACTCAATTTAAAATACACTGATCAATGCAAATTTTGTTTGTGCTTATGTGCAGCTAGTTTTTCATTTAGTTGCATCGTGTTTGACAGAGTCACCCTCAAGTCGTGGTACAGACCTCCATGAATACGGTTCCGGACAGTTGTCTTGATTTACAGCATTGCCGAGGATGCCTTCTCGCAAAGGTAAGGCAATTGGGAATCATGTCCAGCGCTGCCTTCGCCAGTCAAGGATATGCAACCGACTGATCACACCAAAAATAAGACTAAGATGATGCGCGGAATCTTGTCTTGCAATCCTGTTTGTCTTGTAAATCTATAAATTTCTTCTTCAGTTTGTCAGCATCACTCATTTTTTCTAAGAAGGCCTGCTGAATCCATTCTAGGAATGTCAAATCATGGGGAAAGTACTTTTGGGAAATGTCAAATCATGGGAAAAGTACTCCTTCTTGGCGGTTTTAAGGTGCGAAAAATGAGTAACAATATTTTAAAAAACCGTTGGGCTGATTGCCTTATTCCCAAAATTTTCTTTAGGAATCGGAAAGTTTTCCTCACTTTCTCCTTCAAATCGACGTTTCCAGAGCGCAAGCTTTTTCTTGAAGGCTTCCATCTACTCTTTGCAAAGAATATGACTAGCATATATGCCTTGCATGAACATACTGAGATTATTCAAATGACTGCATACATCCGCAAGATACGACAGACAAATGATAAAGAATTCGTCTTCGAATTTATCCCCGAAGTTACTTTAATATTCTCGAAGAAATATTGCCACCGCACTTCTGTAAAAGAACCTGATGTTCACTCCCAATTTCCTCATTGAATAGTTTCAACAATCTGTGGTGTAAAGGACCACCACCAATGACATTTACAACTTGCACAGAAATAGACAGAATATCTTTAAGTTTAGGCGGTAATGTCTTTGCCGCCAAGACATGGCGATGGAGAAAACAGTGCTTCACTATGATATCTGGTGCCTTCTTCTTTAGCAGAGCAGCAAAGCCAGACCTCTTTCTGATCATGGCTGGGGCACCATCTGTACATACTGACCTGAACTTCTCCGATTTTATTTGATGCTTCTCAACAAATCGGCCACAAGTCGCACTTCATCATCTGCCTTCGTCGTTGTTTGCAATGGTTCAGAAAAGGAATTCATCTTTAATCGCCATCCTTGATGCACCGAGCATATCCAATCAGATGATTAATGTTGGAAACATCCATTGATTCGTCCAATTGTAAACTGATGCAGATGATACTATCTTTAATCTCTTGAACAATCTGGTTTATGACATCACAGCCCATGTTCCTGCAATGATATTATTGGACAAAGGTACGTTTTTTATCGCATTGGCTGCCTCTGTTCCCAAGACTAGTTCTAGTATCCAAATGGCGCATGGTTTAACTAGGTTTTCCGCAGCTGAATGTGCAGTCTTCACTTGGATGCATTAGTATGCTACCTTTTAGGATGCTCGTAGAAGTGGTTTTTGCTTTGGCTTGGATTCAAGTTGGGGTATTAATCTTATCTAGCTCTTTTAGTCTCCAGAGTCTGGAAAGTCTGTTCATGTTCTGTTGCTGGATGTTTCGCCTGGTACTCTTTGAGTCTAGCAGGCTTCAAATTGAGTTGCACATAATGAAATGGCAGGTCCTGCATTGTGTTCGATCTGATCTTCCACGATCATCCACAAGTGCAGTGAAGCCACACCTGACATATTCGTCATTCCATTTGCGTTTTTTTAGTATTGTAGAATCACGCAAACTTAACAGATAAACACTCTGACAAACACACCGAAATTAAAAACATTATACACTACCGAACGTTAGCATTGGTAATCTACATAGCTTTTAATACTGATTTAATATTGAAGTGTGTAACGCTTGTACAAATTAAGTGTTTTTTGTAATTATGCTGCAACATATACGAAAAACAAGTTCAAGTTCACCCCGGTGTTAAATTTCAAAATATGTGGTAAAATACGTTTGTCCAAACGTATTCCTTTAGCCTTTGACCGCCACATATGTGCCCTTCTCCAGAACCCCAGATTAAGCAACATGAAAATAAATTGATACTGATATACATGTAGATTAAAAGTACTGAGATAGGTATGGGCGGTACAACTATCATGAATTTTTATTTTTCAATAGCATTTTGTTTTTAGCAGCATTGATATCACTAAATTGAAAAGCTGCCAATTGTGCCCGTCTCAACCTTCATGACGTGGTGGTTAGTGCGTCTGCATTAAAGTCGTTTACGCAGCAGATGGTTGAACCGTTGACAGGGCCATACATGAGGCGTCATTTGCAAAGGAAAAGATTTTCATTCTATACCAACAATAATCAAAGAAATTTGGCAAATCAACTGCAATTTCACAAACTGTAATTGGCCATAATTGGGGGCACAGCCTTGCCCACGGAAAGACGAAGGGGTGATTACAGATAAGTCATTAGATTTATCGCTAAGCGAAGTAAGCGAGCGATCGTTCACTATGCGCACCGCATCTGAAGTGAAAGTCTGTATTTCAATAAGTGAAGGCTTACGTTGAGACTGATCTAAAAAGCAATTGAAGGCGTCTTCGAATACATTTACCATACTCTCCCAACTGCCTCCTTGACTAGGAGAGTATGGAGGGATTTCAACCGAATCGTAGTTACGCTTTCCAAGATTCATTTTCAAGGAGTTCATTCAAGTCAAGACTAGTGACGATTTCCACGTGTATGCAGCGAGTACAAAAGCACGTGAACAGTAAACCCCACCATTTGCAATTACTACGATTTTAGCGATAAAAATTTTTTTGGCGATAAAAAATTTCCCAGTTGCATTTTCTTAATGTGCGGTCTCGAGTCGGCGCGAAACGCCCCACGAAAGTCTGAGCGCATTCCCCTTAAGTTAATCGAGGAATTAATGCGTCCTGTCTTGCTTGAGACAACCACTGATAAACCTTTTTTGGAAAGCGCAATCAGCCTGTCTTCCGCATCTATTTCAGCCGCGGCGATTTAAAGTTGCTTTTCTGGATTTGTGATTTCGAGGAAATGTTTTGCGAAAGCATGTCTAGCTTGAAGTTCAGCCCGTTTCTTGTTTAATTTAATTTGCCGGGATATAAAGGTGCTACTAGATATCACGCTGATACTTTCAGCAACCTGCGATACACTATCCTCAGGTTCGACATCAGTTGTATCATTGTTCTCATGATGGACTGAAGGTTTCCTGGGTGAGATCAACATACCCCTCTTAGCATTTTCATAAAGATCAAAGCATTGGTTAAGCAGATCAGTTACGCTTTATAAAAGCTCACTTGAAACTTTAGAATTTAAGACGTCGTTTAAAGCCGTTTTATATTTAACGTAGTCAAGTTTGATTTTATCAAATTGTTTGAGGGCTTTGACAAAATGTTCGTGCAATGAACATCTTGCAAGGTCATCACGCGATCGCTTTAAACGCATGGAAAGTTGTCGCTTTGTTGTTAGAAGTTTACGAGTATTCACCTCTGACATGATCGGGTAGGTTTGGGATGCAAGGTCAGTACCTATTTCCCCAACGGTAGCAGTTTGGTCACCTTCTGCTTGCCCTACAGAAGGCGGTCCATTACAGGTAGATTAAATTACGTTATTTTCGCAACTCTTAACGTTAGAAATAAAACACATACTATACTTTAGTATGTAACATAAATATAAAATAATTAAATAAATAATAAATATAAATTCCAATCGTTCTTAAGGAAAAAAATGATCCAAGCCTTCGGTTAAGAATTGTGGCGCTGAAGATCCGATGTCGCTGATCTCACGCAATTGCACCAAACATCTTCCACTGTTTGCAATTCGCAAACAGTGTAATTGCACAGTGACTTCAACTTCCTTTAGAATCAGTCTTGCAGAAGCGCCAAGATAAGATGTCTGCCAGTCTCCCAAGTAAAATAGCTCAGTGCTTGACATCAGTTTCAAAGCAAAAAATGACTGACAGACCGCACCTTGCAACGCTCCAACTGAACTTGAAGTAAAGATGTTCTTCGAATTGTGAATTCCGACTGAAGATGTTGACAAAACAAAGATTTTCCAAATCGCGCAGACTTCTCCACCAACCACCAGTTTGAAGAATCCAACACGAATCTTTAAAAAGGCTAACGAGCCTGAATCATCTTTCAGAAGGTTTTTTAGTTTAGTCAATTTCTTAATGATAAGAATTCACCTCTCGACGGCGATGAACCTTCTAATATATTTGTCGCAAGCGGACGGCCAGGAGCTTTCACGCATTGTTGTCTATCCAACCGATAAAATCAATCAGTAAAATTCAAATAAGTGTAATGACAGCAATAACGATAAAAACTTTGAATAGACCAGCACGAAAAAATTGACTAGACTTTATCCCTCGGAACGACTGAAATAGCAGAATCAAATTCAACACTAACCGATCAAATTGTCATTTTTTTTGCTTATGCAAGTAACTAGCCGGCTTTGTAAGGGTCGCCCGGCAGGGCCTTCCATCAGTAATGACGGGCTTTGGCATTTTGTTTCAACCGGCTGCACCGGCTTTAAGCATCGGGCGCTTGAGTGAGGAGTAGCGAAAAGTGACATGAACTTTATGCATAAAAATGGGATTTATTCGCAATTCTTAGTAAAAAGAATAAAGCCAAAATGCTGGTAAACATTTTATTAATACGTTCGGATCTTTGACCAAACGAAACAGCTTCGACCACAACCTACTGTCCTACTCTATTTTATAGATACGTAGACGACTGCTTTGCATTGTTTTCAAGTCAAAAAGAGATTTTAAAGTTCTACCAACAACTCAATATGATTCATCTCAATATACAATTTACCTACGAAGCTGTCGAGAACCATCAAATGCCTTTTTAGATGTTTGGATAGACCATATCGAAGGAATATTGAAGCTAAGCACTTACGGAAAACCTACAAACACTGGTCTTTACATTAATAGGCAAAGTTTTGTTCCTTCCCGTCATATATTAAATCTAGTTAAAACCCTGCTACTCAGAGCATACAGCATATGCAATTCGTATAGTTTAATCCATGAGGACTTTCAAGGCATATCTTCTATATTGAAACGAAATGGCTATCCTCTCCGTTACGTTGACAAACAAATACGTTCATTCTTGAACAAGTGACATAAATCACCAATCACGCAGAAATATGATACAAGTAATTACTGTAAAAGTCTGAAAACATCAGAAAGCAAAGAAATTCCCCTTTTTCTGCGATTACCTTACTTTGGCAATATATCGTTGCAAATTGAAAAAGAAATTTGGCAGTATTTAATTAAAAATCTTTCTATAAAATTTCGATTAGATTGGTACACGACACTCACAATATTGGCAAATGCTTCAAATTTAAAGATCGCCAACCCCTATTACACAATGCAAGAGTTGTGTATAAACTAAATTGCTCGTGTGAACAATGATACATTGGCCAAACACACCGTAATCTAGCCACACGAATTCAAGAACATGTACCAAACGGAAAACAAAATCAAGAATCAGATGTTGCAAAACACCTTGTGCACAATCCTAATCACAAGATTAATTTCGATTCTCCCGAAATACTTGGTCACAGCAACAACCGCTGAAAGCTACGAATCAAAGAAACCTTACTCATTCAAAAAATTCAACGGCAAATTAACCTGGATGGAGCATCGCAACCAATTTATTTGTTTAATACGTAATAGTTATAGAAAGTATATCTGCAGTGCGTTTCTTAAGTTAGCCTTGTCTTGTTAATTAATGGCAGTTGTTTGTTTTATCAGTTTGTGATATCATAATTCTGATAACCTTACTCAAATTATTTCTTTTAATTAATTGATATTAAGGCATATAGGCTAACTGCAATCAGTTGAATAAACTACCACTTCCACGACCGGTTTCGTTCCTATTAGAACTCGTCAGGTGGACTCAGGTATTGAACCGACGATCACATGAATTGCTTCATGCGGTTTATGCCACTCCGCCATCGGTCCTTTCAACTGATGCTGTTAATTTTAAGCTTATATATGGTGCACCATATAAGATTGGAAAAACGGCTAGATCAAGCAGTGCAAGCCATGAGAGTTTGCGTTTAAGTTTGCGTTTGGCGAATGTGGCAATTATGGTGCAATTAACGGCTGGATCAAGCTGTGCAAGCCATGACAGTTTGCCATTAAGTTTGCGTTTGGCGAATGTGGCAATTATGTTGCACCATATATAAGCTTAAAATTAACAGCATCAGTTGAAAGGACCGATGGCGGAGTGGCATAAACCGCATGAAGCAATTCATGTGATCGTCGATTCAATACCTGAGTCCACCTGACGAGTTTTAATAGGAACGAAACCGGTCGTGAAAGTGGTAGTTTATTCAACTGATTGCAGTTAGCCTATATGCCTTAATATTCATTAATTAAAAGTAATATCTTAAACAGGCTAACGCCAGCTCCTATAATTCGTATTACTAAATTTAGTTGTACAGTGGTTAGCTATCAATGCAGTGTCTGTTTAGCCCAGCCTTAGGTGACCATTTATTTAACTGATGATGCTTTTCGTGTAAAAGCGAAACGTTTTAATAAAATGTTTACCAGCATTTTGGCTTTATTCTTTTTACTAAGAATTTTATGCACTTTCACAATTCCAGCACACAAAATTGTGATTATCATATTATCTTAATCTTGACTGGTAATACCCTTAAAGAATTTTGCCACAAATTATCGTTAATACTTGTGACGAAGAAGGGATTGAAACACAATTAAAACTGATTGTAGTGGCGAAATGATGGTTGGTTTCAGAGAAACCCGAGTAGATAAATTGGATAAGTTGTTCTTTTGTTGATCGTCTTAGTGGAGCTGTAGTAAAGAAGATACTTGGGGGTCAAACTAGCTTGAAACCGCTACATTGCTACGCCGCTACCCCACTACACCGCTACATCGTTGAACCGCTACAACGCCAACGTCGCCAACCGCCAACAACGCCACCACCATCCAATCTTGTTTTTCTGTCAATTGTAAAATCTTAATTTCAAGTTTCAGTTCTTTATGGTCAATATACGTTTATCAAAGAATTGGTGTACGAAAGTTTAGGCGACAGAAGAAAGAAAGTGCAATGGGTGCGTTTCATCTATTTTGTTAAATAGCTTCACAGCAATCTGTCTCGGGTTCGGAGACTACCCCAAGGGTCTCTGTTCCACGAACTCGTTACATATGTGAAATCCATTTTTTGATACGGTGCCTATCCTTTCCTACGTATATAGGCCGGCTATTAATATTTGTGGTATTAAGTTGTTTTGGCCGTGCTATTTGTCTAGCATAGCGACAAAAGCGGCAATGGCTTTCCCAAAATCATTCACCATATTTTAGTAGGTGCTCATTAGGCCGAGTCATTTTCAAACAAAACCCTCAGAAATATTTGGGGTAGGCATCTTTTTGTTCAAAAGGAGCATGAAGTGACATGAAAACTGAACTGTGTGCCTTCAACCACTTTCGTGCAAGTAATAAAAAGGTCTTGCACATTAAAATTTCTTGCACATTAAAATGTAAGTGTAAGTCGACCGAGAGTTAAGCAATTGCGTTTGGCGAATGTGGCAATTATGTGGGCTCGTTTGCTGATTTGGATTGCAAAATAAACTGTCATGGCTTGCACTGCTTGATCCAGCCGTTTTCCAATCTCGCCCATGAGGCGATTGCGTGAGATCGTTATGTATTTTGATGTAGCAGGACCTTCACCGGTAGTCCTAAGATTTTCCCAACTTTTGGGTTTTATTTCCTAATAGACTTTCTCATTTCAAGGTCCTGCGTAAGCCTTAGGTCTATGTGCTGTGTTCATTGCTGACAGGAATCCAAAAGATTCTTGCGTTTCCCGTAGTTTGAAGTACGGAACACATTTTCCATATTAGACTATTTAGTGACGTTGTTTTCTTTTAATTTCTCTTTAAACTTTCTCGAGTCCTCGCTGGCAACGCATTATGTAACGTGTTGTTTTCTATCTGTTTAACGTGGCCTGGGGAGTTAAAAGAGTCCTTGCTTTTTCCCACAGATCAGGTTTAACCCTTGTACAGCGGCATAATTTTACACCGCTAACAGGAAACCTGGTCATAGGTACAATTGCACCTAAACGATTTTGTGGGAAATTTATCGTTGTTGGTATAATTTCTGATACACCTGAAGTTGGTTCAAACAATAAGACTTTCAAGACCATGCGACATAATTGAGCACCACCATGACACAACATATTATGACGTCATAATACATACGGAATAAATTCTAATGCTGAGAATGCATCATGCTTTTAGGTGTTTAGAAACACAGGCTGTGCGTTGCTGCTATTCAGCTACTTTAGAGTCAGTTAGAAAAAACGTTATAAAAATTTAAAAGCGCTAGAACTACAAACGCTAGTCTAATAGAAGTTGATTACGCAAAGCTGTAACTGTTTTCCTTCTCGATAAGCCTTTTAGCCTCATACGCTAGCCTGGTTAGCCAGTTTTACAGTAGCCAGCCCTTACAGTAGTTACAATTATTTCATACAGTTTTCAAAGCTTTTTTACCGTACAGTATTTACCCAGTTACCAGTTCATAGTCTGTTAGCCTCTACCTAGTAACTAGTTTGGTACTGTGCACAACCTGTAGCAGTAGCAGTAAGGAGCTGCAATATCAATATCGGCAGGTTTTGTAAAATCATACTTCTTGGTGCCACTGATCCCCAGTACATCACGATATATCATCTACAGGTTGTTTCAGATGTTTTACATTACGAGATATTTTAATGACATTTTAGGAAGCTGTTGATTTTCATCGATTGACTGAATTATTATGAGTGCACTTGGAGCTGAATCTGGTAGCCAGAATCCACAAGAGCAAAGATTAGTATGATACAGTCTCAAGACTAATTTTATACTTTTCCTTATCGACAAATTACTTTACGTGATTTTATTCTCATACTTTTTTACAGATACAGTATACGGATGATGAATTGAGGCAAATAATTGAAGAACCGGATTTTGAATACGAGGAAGACTCATATATTGCATCAGATGACAAAAACTATATTCCAGCAGCGAATGGTGGTACCGGCACTCCAGAAGATTCAGACATCAAGCAAGAAATGATCATAGAGCAAGAAGAAAAATATGACTCCGATGAAAGTGTTGAGGATGATTCTGTGTCTCAAAACGTCAGTAGTATCTGGACAGCGAAGGATGAAACATAATGGGGTTGCAACCCATTACCAAGCGCACAAACAAGATCTCGTAACATTCTGCGTCAAAAGAGTGGACCTGCAGCAACCAGTAATCTGTTTATACCAGATCAGTTATTCAAGTCAATAATGAGACCGGAGATTTGTGATATCACATTACGAGAAAGAAATCAAAAGCGCAAAAGAGTGTATAATGTTTTCAACAATGATCTGCTGAACAGGTTTCCTCTTGCTTCCGGACGGCCACCATCAAAAACATTTGAGCCACTTACTGAAGCTGAGCTGCTCGCATTTATTGACATTCTAATTGCTGCTGGTGTACACAGACAAAATAAAAAGAATCTGAACGATTTGCGGAATGGTGATGCTTTACCTCTTATATGTGCAGCTATGTCTCGTGACCGGTTCAAAATGATGCTCAGATTTATTAGATTTGACAACGAAAATAACCGCGCAAAATGCGCGCAAACAGGTAAGGCCCACCAACACAAGACATATGGATTATGTTGAATAGAAATTTGGAAAAAGCCCACAAGCCTTGTGAATGCATCACCATCAATGAACAATTATTTCCATTTAGAGGCCATACTAAATTTACACAGTAAATACCATCTACACCTGCTAAATATGGCATCAAGGTTTTCTGGGCTTGCGATGCATTAATCCCAAACCAACAGATGGTCCCCGACAAGTAAGCGTTGGCGAGCAAACGGTTCTGAACCTGGTCAGTTTGTATAAAGGGTCTGGAAGAAATGTCACAACGGATAACTTTTTCACAACTATGGAATTAGCTAAGGTATTGAACTCCTGGAACATGACTTTAGTTGGTACAGTCAGAAAAACAAAAGATTTCTGCCAAGCAATATGCAGCCTACCAAGGAAAGGCCTGTTTGTTCAACCAATTTTGCCTACCATCTGGATGCAACAGTCTGTTTATATGTGGTAAAAGAAGAAGAAAGCAGTCGTGCTTTTGCCATCTATGCACATGTCAGGAGAAGTTGAAGAAACGCAATCAGCCAAGCCAGAAATAATAAAATACTATAACAAAACCAAAGACGGTGTTGATACTATGGATGAAATGTAGGGAGAATACACTGTGAAACGACGAACATTGCAAATTTTTTAAAAAATATGATTGACGTCACTGGCTTGGCATGCTACCTCATCTATAGAAAACACAACGCAAGATTTAGGGCAAAGGATCAATGAAGAAAGTTCCTCAAAGTGCTTACCAATATGCTATGTATGCCCTTAATGGAAACTCGTAGTAACAATCGAATGTTAGTGAGGAACCGTTTTCTTCGAAGCGCAGTGGAAATGGTGTTTGGACGACAAATTGTGATGCCACAAGAAAATACTGCTGTCGCTTGTGCTCCTCATGGCAGTCGTGGACCCACTACGATTGTTGGCAGTTTTTGTGTCTACCGAGACCAGAAGAGGAAACAACGAGAAACCAGGAAAACCTGTGTGGTTTGCGGGCATCCTGTATGCAGCGAACATTCAGTATCTAAACGATTTGCAGCTCTTGTGGAGATGAATGAACTATTCCTCCTCTGCTCATTTCTTCATTATGTAAACAAATTGATTAATTTATATTGTTTAAATAAAATAACATTATCTTTTAAAAATCAGGATTAAGTATTTTTTCATCCATTCCAAACAAAAGATATATGTAGCTACAGTTGTACCTATGCTACCTGCTACGGGTGTAAGAAAAATTTTATTCAATATACCAGAAACGCATCAACACATTTAGCTAAACGTTTTCTCGAATAAACCAATACAAGAATGTAGAGATGTCAGAAAATCTAAGATATATGCGACTTATAACAAAAAAGTTATCGCTATATAAAATTGCAAAAGTTACAATTGTAACTATGCCGCCAGACGAAGGTTAATTCCGGTAGCTCTATAAAGCTATTATAAAGCAAAATACCAATGAATTATTTCATGTGGTGCGATTTGACACCGTGACAACGTTAATTTTGATTTCCCCTCAAACATTCTGAAGTCCCTGCTGGCTACGTATTATAATCCATCATCGTTTTTTTCTTGCTTAGGTATGCTTCAAGTAGTCAAGAGTCCTTACTTTTACCAAATTTTCGGGTTTGATCCTGGTAGCTCTATAAAGCTATTATGAAGCAAAATAGAGAAATGTTTCTCCTAACTTTAGTGCGATTTTACCCCGGCAGGGCGTGCCATCAATCGCGCCGATTTAAAAAAGGAATTACTGCAGTTGCGCCAGCTTCACCGTACAAACATTTGTTAGGGCAACAACGAAATTTTTTAGTAAATATAAGCTATAGCTTCTATACATGTAATGGTGGTCATGTTGTTTTATTATCTTAATAAAGACTGGAAATATTCAAATAAAAAGAACGATGATACAAACCAACATTAGTAATATTTAAAAGCGTAAGGAGGAGGTGAAACATCGACAAAACTGTTGTTATTTCCCAAATCGTGGTCGCTTTGACAATTAAAGAAATGAACTATTTAGTGGTAGGCCTATTTGACGATTTGGTGGCCCCGCTTTTGTATTTATATTTGTGACATTAACATCTTTGCCTGCGCTGTTTTGCTTTAATTCGGCCACAGCATGAAAAGGTGCCATGCTTTTGCCCTAAGTCATATAACCTATTGCAATAGACGCCTACAAATCTCTTTTCAAACAAAAGCATTTCCTCTTAATCCAGTGTTACAGATTGATGCTATTATTGTTTAATTTTGGTCTTTTCTTAAACTTGGAATTTTATTACATTTAACCTTTGCCTCTTAATCCAGACCTCTGTACTGTTAAATAAAGATTAGTGTTTTGTAGCGATATCCTAGCAATTACAAATATTAATGGTGGGCTTTACTATTTATGTTCGCTATCGAAATAATAGTGGATAATGTTGTTGCCTGCTGCTGTTTTCACTAAATAGTGGCAAGCTTAGTGATGTCATTTAAGATTATGACATCACTGTGCATTTTAAGCGATTAATTAGGATCACTACTTACCACTTTTTCGTTACAAAGGCAAATTAATATGAACGTTTCTGAACTAACAGCCATATTGCTTGGCCCTGGCATAAACGCCGCCATGCACATAGCAAACTAACTCGAAATGAAACACTCACAGCTAAGTTATAGCAATAGCCGGAGTCCCCATTGATAATGTCAAGGTCAAGAATATCAAATCAGCTGGCTGCTGCGACAGCCTCGCCCAATTGCATAAGTATTTGCTTCAACATTTAGATGATATACAGCTCGACACTTACATTTTGTCGCAAAAGACAAAAAGGACCATTTTCATCTCCTTCTCTTTTCCGTGGTTGATCACCAAGTGTTTTTGCTTTACAAATTAATATTTGTAAACTTCATTTTTGGATAAATTTTTTTGAATATTTTGATGGATAATGCCAAAGATCAATGCTACCAAGAAAGAAGAGCCAAGATATTATAAAGGAATTAGTTTTTCTAGAAACTGGAATTTTGTGAGATATAGGCAACGAAATTTTGCATTTTTGCAACCGCTAAACTACATTTTATCAACATTTGGAATCTTCAATTTTTGATTAATATTTGATTAATTTTAGATTAATCAATTAAAACGTCGACAGATATTGCAAAAAAACTGTGCTTATGAGGAAAAGTATTCAAAATGTACCAAAGAACTAACTTTGGTTTAACAATTACAAGTTTATTCAGTCAAGTAGGATAATTGTTGAACTAAAAATGAAACATGGTGAATGGCAACCGAGTTTTGATCAGCCATTGTAAACTAATTTTTAACCCTAAATGATTGAAGTCACATATTGTTGGAAAGAAAATTTCCTAAGCTTTCAAAGGACAATAATTGTAAGTACCTTACTATAACGTTTTTGTCTTAAAGTTACCTTTCTTTACCGAGCTTACCACTTTTTGGGAGGGGTAAAAACTTACAGTGTAAAAACTGGCATTGGTTGTATATATTGTATACTATTGGAATCGCCTTGAAATAACGTTGGAAAAATTTTGAAAATCAGTTGAGAAATGAGGTCACAAATCAGGTTTTTAGTAAATTGATTTTGCTTTGATTATTGTCCGTAAAGAATGAAAATCTTTTCCTTCCCAAATGAAGCCTTATGGTCAAACCAACACCTTTTAAAAATGCTCGGCGCTCATAACAAAAAAGATAGCGTGGAGAAAAACTCGGCATCTTAGCTCGTGCTTGAGAGAATTCCTTCTCCGTTGAGTAGCAGATAGGTCATAAGATGAATGAAAAATAGGCTTATACCTAGTGTTCTGTATTTTTATTTACACATTTTCTTTAAAACTGACAACATTATCTCGAATTGTTAAAAGTGGGTGCAAGTAATAATGCGCATCAGCATGCTGTCGTTAATTTAGTTGAAACGAATGTGTGGAAGTGTAAGCTGACCTTGAATAGGGAACTTTTTTACCACCAGCAGTTGGCGGGTCAATTGCCCTGGAAACAAGAATCCCTGCAACTTCTCGGTGAATATTTTGTTATATAAAATGAAACGTTTTCTATGATGAAAAGACAACCTTTCAAGAAAAAATTATCTTACCTTTCACAGTCATTCTGACGGTGTTTCTATAAATAACTTCAAAATTGCACTTAACAGCAATAGTTGCCGTGCCGCGTTCCAATGGATTCTTCAAAATCAAATTAGAGACATAATAGTTCCCCTCTGCCGAGTAACGGCAGGTAGAGCTAAACGTTTGAAATGAATAAGAAGAACGCAGACATCTTTTTCTTCCATCAAAAAAATGGTAAGAGTTTCCCGGAAAACGCCAATAACAGACATTACGTTCAGAGTGTGTCTTTACATCTTCTATAATAGCTGTAGTTGCAAATTGAGAGTAACCAGTAGCAAGTATTCGCGTGTCGGGAAAAGTGCTGTGCTGCACAACTATAGAAAAAGAATCTGAAACATAAATTTCATGAAAGGGCTTTCGTAGAGAAAGTTATCTCCGCCGTAAATACTGATGTATAAGAGAGGAGAAAATGAGGTAAAAAACCCTCAAAATTTTACTTTCCTCCAATGTAATAGGCGAAAGTAATACCAAAATCAGTGTCCAGTATATTACTGTTTGCAGAAACTACGCCACAAAACAACTGAAATTTTTAAAACAACGTTAGCCAATCTTTGTAGAGCCGCGGTAAATATCATACATTAAAAAAACACACCGAATAAAAACGGCATACAATTTACCAGCAGCCTCAACGAAATGACTCAGTGTGAAATCTGAGTTTTTTCAGTTGAACACAAGGCATAAAATCTTGCAGAATTTGAAGAGCGACACTCAACGAAAACCTACTTCAACATACTGAAATGAAATTCTCAAATTGCAACTGCACTGAGTCATTTCGATCGAGTTCTTTCTTGTTAATCAATCTTACTATTAGCCATGGTCTGTTTACTTTCGATGTTCTCCCACTGTATAGCGTTTTTTTTAGCAGCAGCATATGAAACCAGTATTGGGAACACTGAGGCTGCCGAGACAGATGTATAGCCGATTTTACGCGCAGTCCAAAAATTCATACTTCTACCCGAAATTGCAAAAATTTAGGATATTGAAGCGGTATCAAAGTGGAGGAGGGTGAAGAAGTACGGTTATTTGTATATTGCGTTTTAATAGAAACTTGATTCTATTTCAATTTCAATTTTACTTCTTAAAATTGAAACGACCTACAGTATTGATCGAATAATTAAGTCTGGTTGCAACTTAATAGCTAGGAAAAGATTGGCTTCCACTAAGATACTTTAACCCGCTCACTTCTCGATTAAAAACAGAACAATATACTCACAAATCACTTTATAACTTCAAATTCCTTCGCTTGCCAAAACACAGAACTGAAGCACTTCAATAAATAAATATCAGAGACTAACTAAAACTAAAACTACCAAAATAATCACTTGATTCCTGTCACAACAATCACCACACAACAACGCCTTTTACAACACTCTGCTCTGATCTACTATTCAATCCCTGAATTTCTGAATGAATAAAAAAATCTCTCCGCTTTACACATATGGCTGCAATATAATCTAGAAATTGCTAAAACATCACGAAACTCAGGAAGAACACCCTAAACAAATTATGTAATCGGTAATAATAATAATAAAATAGAAAATCTTCAAGAAGAAGTGTCATGAATAAGGAAATTTGCCTTGTGAAAATAGTTTTCATCTATGTGTATAGTACTGTATTATTTTGTTCGCTCGGCTACTGATTAAAAAAAAGACCTTTTTTCCTCGCAATTGGATTTGCTGTAGTACGCTCTTATTACGTCACAATCGTTTGTGACATAATAAGATTCCAGGTTGATCTAGTGATTCTAGCTTCTTTAACTCTTTTGCTCCCGCGTGAAAAGCGAAAAAAATGTCCGTAAGGTGGCAGCGCGAAAAACTGTCATAATCAATCATAATTATGTACCTCAAGTTTGTTTGTAAATCATTACTCAGCTGTTTACTTCTACATTAAGTGTGATATATCGTTGAAATCTACATTTCTTGAGGATTTCAAATAGAAAAAAAACTTTTTTTGAATATGCAAATTTTATGCAAATTAACCCCCCCAACTGGGGGGTAGTTGTCTTTAAAATTAAAGAGGTACCCTCACCTCAAAGATCACTACAGATTTTATTTTCTACCAATTTTTTTAGAAATGGTCGCAAAATGATGCTAAGGAAATAAGCTTTCAAAGTACATCAGTCAAAACTTACCTATAAGCCTAGGTTTTCTACAATTTGCAATTTTCTGAGGCACATGACCTTTTTTTTGACCGATACCGACCGGTACCAAATTTTGGTAGTTAAATTCAGTACCTAAAATATGATCAGTTATTATCTGCTAGAGGTTAGCCTAAATCATGTAACATTATGCATTTTTGAACAGGAAATTTCTTCAAGATTCAGAAAATATCAAGTTTAAATAGAATATGCTGTCACTGATAATGAAACAGCAGCTTGTTTACACCCTTCCCATTTCTTGAGAAACAAGGGGGATACAGCAAACTTTGATTTAGAGAAGCCAAACTTCTGTCAGCTTTTAAACTTGTATTTCACTTCTTGTCTCCTTGGAAACTTGATACAAAATGACGACTTTATTAGTGAAATATTTGCAATTTATTTTATCTTTTTATAGGGTGTAGTTTTTGTAAAAATTATAATTTAGTGAAGGTAAGTCAAAAAATTTGGGGGGGGGTTTAAATTGACATGATGTACAGTACTCATTTTCGATCAGTAAATATCATATACCACTTAGTCTAAACTATTTAAAGTTATATATTGCTGGAAAGAAAATTTCCTAAGCTTTCAAATGAGACCGGTATTTAGCAACTTATCATATGTTTTACGCACTAAATTTACTTTTATCTACTTATCACTCAAATTTGTTTGAGGGGGTTTTGAGACCCCTAAAAAATTTGGAAATTTAAAAACGTAAAATTTATCATTATCGCTTGAAATTTTGTCAAATGATGCCCCAAAAGAGTAGTTTTCAGACTGTGTTAATGATAAAGGGTTTGGTGTTGTGGTAAAGATGTAATCTCAATTTGATTTTAGCGTAGTTAACACGTGCTGTGAATTTGGCCGATTTTGTCGTCTGCAACTGGGTTGTTGGTGTTTTTAACCCTTTTTGGGTATGAAAATCCAAGAATTAGGGCACAAATTATACATCTTCCGATGCGTGAGTAAATAAGCGTGATCTTGTGAAAATTTTATAAAAATCGGATGAAAAATATAGTCACAAATCGATTTTTTATTAAACTAATTTTGTAACTCAATTTAAAAAAAATTGAGGGAAACACTGAAAACACGAGATCATCAATCGATGATCGCGGGAGCGAAAGAATTAAAGAATTTCGTTGACCGATTACATACATAACTTAGTAATGCTTTTTTATTTTTCACGTGATTTTGTTCTTGCGACTTCTGGATTGTTTTTTTTTCGATTTATATACAGTATAAGGCGACGGGATTTTTTTGAGTAGAGTAGTAGAGAGTCAGTAGCAGAAAAGTGTGTAGTGGGGAGAAAGAGATTTGATTGACGGAGTAAAGAAGGGCTATTGTTTTTTATGATAATTTATTGTGGATTCTGTTGACGTGGAAAATATTGAACAGTTATTGGTGGAATTAGTTTTGGCAGTTTTCTGATTGTGTAGTAAAGTGATTAATTCTGAGATCGTTGAGCGATGAAGCTTAAGGTCGTGAAGTATCATTTCTGTGAATACATTATTCTGTTCTTAACGTGGTTTAAGGTGTTTTTTCAGTGGAAGCCAATCTTTTCCAAGTTTGTTGAGTTGCAGTCAGACCTAATTATCCGAGCGATTATTATAGGTCGCCTCAGTTTTAAAAGAAATTAAAGATTGAGATAGAATCGAAAGTTCTATTATTATAATATCAAAACGCGACAAGAAGCAAGAATCACTGGAATACGCTGGAACTTGGTTATGTAGACAGCCATTGTGATGTCAGAAAGGCGTGTGAGTTACAAATCTATTTATAAATTCGAAAGAAAAAAGGTCTTTTTGAAAACAGTTTAGCAAGTTAGGGCTGCAAACAATTCAGATTTACAAATATTATAATCACGGCAAAACAAACAGATTACAACTCTATACCTATGTAAAACTATTATTTTAACGCAAATTTACTTATTCGTGACACTGTAACACGGAGATAAATTACCAAGTGAAGCACACACAAGTGAGATCAAAATGCAGGTTCGATTACACCACAAGTTATGCTCGAATATCACATACACAAAAGGGATCAGACTACGGATTCAATTACACACAAGTTATGCTTGAATTTCATATACACAAAAACGGGATTAGACTACGGGTTCAGTTATAACACAAGTTAAATTGTCAAATTTGTCAAATTGTCAAATTTCAAATTAATAATTAGATATTAAACAATCAATGTAAAGAAAAACCAGCGGCAAAAAACAAGTATCACAATTGAGCTTATCAGGCTATGACAAAACCGATCCAAAACATATACAGAACATTCAGTAACTTGTAATCCAAACAGCAATGGCAATCTCCAACGATTATTTTATACAAATCTTTCAACAGCTATTTCACACAAATATTTTGACCATTCTCCCAGTTGTAAATTCTCAATTGTACTGGTTTATATACATTTTTTGACTTGGTCTTCGAATCAAGCACACGTAAATTTTGGAATACTTGGAGCAAAAAGGCTCAAATTGTAATTACTAGCAGCACGACGTGATGAACTGAGTGTCAGACTTGTATCGAAAGACTGCGGGTGTAAAACTCAGAACATTGCATATAAAATTTAGACGTGTAAATTCAACAAAATTACTGCTTTAATTCAGTAAAATGTATCTGTTTTAACAGTGAAAACTTGCGGTTTTAATAGTATGTACAGGTAGTTTTCAGTATACGCTATTTCTTGTAAAATAAAGCCCTTTAATAGGCATGTCAGAGTGATTTCTGAAGTGTTTCTCATTTTTTTCGGTTTTTATTGCACTCATGTTTTAAAAGTCCTGTTTGCGTAGATACTATAGCGACCTTGCGAGATACGGACTCTGAATCATTGATGTTTTGCTGAAATCATGTGGGTGACTCATGACATTCTCATTCTGTTCATGTGCTCGTTATTGTACTGTATATTGTTATTTCAATTCATTCAATTCGCTTAAATTCAAATTCAATCAAATTCGATTCGATTCATTGCAAGTCAACATTTATGCATTCGACGTTGCGTCTATGATTTGAAATATATTCGTTCTTGGAATCAAACGTGCAGTGGGAAACCTACCACAATACCGACAACTTGATCCCCACAATTTTGATGACCCCGACGGAGCACTTATGCAGCTGTGAAGACGAAAAAAAGGAACGAAAACCAGTGCCGTACCAAGTATTTATTTTGTATAATTATATATCTTTGTAGTATTCATGTCACTTTTCGAAAAATTAACTCATATAGGAAACTGCTCAAAATCGGATAGTTCATTTAAATCAGAAAAAGTAACGCACAACTTTTGTAGCGACTATAAAAATAAAACTCTTGCTTTAAACGAAAATTTAGTCAATTCAAAAATGAATAAGGCAAAACAAATAAAAGTGTTTTACAACATGAAGTGTGTGACATAGGAGAATCTACTGTTGATATTTTCGACCAATTGCACAAAAATCGTGAGTTTACAATTTTAAAGGCCTTGTCACTTCCTAAATTTTGGAAAAAACTCACCCACTGCATGGTTTGCGGTAGCTGAAAATATATTTGCCTGCCAAAATATTTCAACAGAGCATGTAAAGTTTCATTGCGAAGCCAACGCATTAAAAGCTAAACACATCGAAAAAAGAAGCCACGTATTAATTGGTAACAGCATTGTAGAACCTTATCGATCCCTCAAACAAGCCCTACTAAAGCCTTTTGAAACGAGTGAAATTTTTAAACTAAATAAACGTTTGTCACTTCCTGCTATCGACCTTGGCCAAAATTTAAAACGCCCGACAGAACTTCTTTTAGAAATGCGAGGTCTATTGGGACAGCCATCGCTTCTGGGTCCAGTGGCTTAAAGTTTATTGAAACAAATGTTTCTGGACAAACTTTCCTCTCAAATTAAAGCGATTTTGGTGGCCACACCCAACTCCTCGTTAGGGGAATTAGCTAGCAAAGCAAAAGACATAATGCAGGTTTCAAAACCTACTCTGCGACAGGGCTCCTATTAATTTCTCAGATTACGGCATAACTTTCTTCATCACAGGAACCCCAAAATTATAACGTAACGCAAATGTTAATAAATCAAACTTTTGATTATAAATTAAACAAATTGTCTGAAAGTACAAACAAACTGCAGGAGCGCACATACTTACAAACATCAGAAACATCAAACAAACCCTGTGTGTCTTTTTCACCAGCAAGAATGCGGTTATTTACTCGACTTCGAGTTTATAAAAAATTGGAAGTCCGACTTCGAGTTCTTCATTTTCAATTTTTCGAATTCAGCAACCTATTTCTTAACAAATATCTCACAACGGTTATGGAATAAATGGGCAATCTATGGCCTTAGCTTGCGATAGGCAGCTTAGCGGCTTATTGTTAAATATCAAAACATAAGCGACACGCAATTTTGATTTAAGATCTTGCGATATTAGCCGTAATACAGTAGTGACTGGAAACAATGAGCTGCGATTAAAGCCTAATTTAAAGTTTCTTTGAGTCATTAGCACTCCAGCAGATTTCAAAACTGTTAGGTTGTTTGTGGAACAGCTAGGTTGCGGCATCAGATGGGCTTGCAGAGGTCAGGAGTAGAAAGAGCTAGTACTGCTATGCACAGTGTATCTGCAGCTGCTCCCCATCTGAAGCCTGCGAGTCTTTTTAAGAGTAAAGTACGCGATGTCAGTCCCTTACGGAGTGACTGCAAGGCTTAATAACTAATAACAAAATCGAAAATAATTAATAGCAAAATCTGAAATAACTGATGACTCAAATAAAGCAAGCGTAAAATTACTTTTAACTGTTCAACAACAAAAAAAATGATCATAAAAATACAAAAACAGACAAGTTATTGTTTGTTGAGAAAGTTTTTGTGGTCAATCATGAGTGGACACGTTGATAGGCATAGAGATGTCCGTACCGGCTGCAAAGCGAAAGGCTGCAAAAGAAAAAAGGAAAAACAAGCTAAAGAATTAGCACAAATGTCACGTATGACAGACTTCACGAAGTATACTATAGACGCTGCAAGATTGTTACCGAGGGAATACACACAACCAAGAATTGATATCAAAAACTTAAACAAAAACAACTAAGGACATCACCCGTGACAACAAATAAAGAGCGTATAACCGGCGCGATGGTGTAGTGGTGAGAGCATCCTCATCGCAGTCGGTAGACCTGGAGTTCATTCCCTTAGTCGAATCATGCCAAAAGACTTTATAAAATGGTATTCACAGCTTTCCTGCTTGGCGCTCAGCATAAAAAAAGGATAGTAGGGAGAACAAGCCGGCAAGCTTGCTTGTTGTGTTCTTGGGCAAGTTACTTAACGGCACGCCTCCACCTTTATGTGGCAGACAGGTGGCCTACCCGTACTTCATCGGGTTACAATTGTGGAGTTGCCAACCCAGCATGTCGTAAAAGACGACTCTTGGGTACCCACCAATGGCAGTCCGCCTTGTTGGTGGTGGGGCTACCAGTCACTCATGACTGGTTTGAAATGAGCTGTCATCTTTTCCCAAGCCTAGTTTCAATGAGGCTGATGGCATGACCCTGAATTGCCGTTCGTGCCGTACCTCCATCCCGAGGAAGAGAAGGGGTAGTCACAACAACAACAACACGTCTTCAAACTCATGGTGGCTTTTTTTATAATTTTTTTAAACATCATATCTAAAAGCATGCAAGTTGTGAAAGTTGCCCTACTAACTATTTTTCTTCAACATGTGAAGAGCTTGTCCAACTGGTGGGTAAACCAGTTTTGGATGAAATTATTTTGCGCTTGAGAAAATCTAAATATTATTCAATCTTCTTCGGTTCTACTCCAGGTGAGCCATGTTGATATTTCGTTTCATGAAAAACACAACACCCGTTGAACAACTTGTCACATGAGGTCACAACGCCAAGAGACGTTTGACTGGTTGATAAAGCTCCTAAGAACTCATGATATCTATTTACAAAACTGTCTTGGTCAATCGTATGCCATGAGCAGAAAATTCAGTGGCCTTCAAGCTAAAGTGGCTGCAGAGAATCAACTTGCGGAATGGATTCCCTTCACAGCACACTCTTAAATTTTAAATTGTGAAAGCTCCAGCAGAATGTCGTCCAGCTTTTGTAGCATTTTTTGATTCCCTTGAGAATATTTATTTGTTTTTTATAGGATCTATATATTGCTTCCAGATTCTGACTGAAACAATGAAATCGCCCAATAGTTCCGTACTTGTGTCAACGCGAGTAACCACAATACGATATTCAGTAGAGCTGATGCCTGTAAAGCACTTAAATGTAAGTATTTCTTTATAAAGAATTCTTTGATGAAAATTGAAAATGATCAAATGAGCTTCTTAGAATTTGCTTCGAAGCAAATAGTCTGTATGATGAAGTGTGCAAACTGGAGATTGGTATATATGCAGTTTTGCAAAACATACAAAACACATTCCCTGATGGTTAACCTAAACATAATAGTAGTATGTAATATAATTTTTGACCCGGATTTTGCGGATCGTTTCTACGTCATTTCCGTTGAACGTGCACAACCTTGCAAATACGTCATTTCCGTTAAACGTGTACGATCTTGTAAGTACGTGAACTTGGAAGTATATTTTACTTGCATGAACTTGTTGTAACATTGTTTGAACTTAGCAATTGAAAGAAAATGTTTTTTTGTTTTGTGATTTTATTTGTTTAAGTTCTATTTAGGAATGGTTTTGTTTGTTTTTTGGAAATGACTTTGTTTGTTTTTGAAAATGATTTCATTTGTTTTTAAAAATGACTTGATTTGATGCTTTACCCTCGCTTCAGAATACCTCCATTTCAGAAGTTCTTCAATTAATATTAATTTCACTTTGGTTTTTAATTCGTAAACGATCGTTTGTTCCTATTGTAAGCACAGCTGTTGTGAAGCGGAAACATTAACTTCTACGTCGTGACTGAAACCAGAAGCCTTTGGTGTCATATCATAAACAAACTTCCTTGCGAGCGAAAGCATCAGTCGCACGTAGGCGTTCACATTGTTTCTTGAAAATTGTTTATAAAATCATATTGTTTCATTCTTTTTTGATTTATTGTTTTGATTCCATAGAATGTTGCATCTTTATTCTTCTAAATGTATTTATTGGAGATATTTTCCTATACTCGATAGGGCTATCTTGATATTAGTTTTGCAGTTGGTTAGAATTAATTTTCATCGATTCCAGTAGAACTATGTAGACAATGGATTCAGTCTTTTTACAATACGATCTTGAAAGAATAAAATTTAAAAATACAGTATAGATTTCAAAATACCAGTGTGATAAGCGACAGATGTTTGAGAGAAAAGTTTGCATGTTTACCACTAGCTGAAAACATACAGCAGAAAATAATTTGATAACTTTAGTACCACGAGCAGTTCAGAACAACTAGGGCAGATACAATTTTGGAGGAGTATAGATTTCAGAAGAACTAGGGGGCAGATACAATGTTAGAGGAGTATAGATTTCATAATAGCCACCGGTGTTGAAAAAGACAGCAGACGTTTGAGTGGTAATGATAAAAATTGCTTGTTCATAACTAGTTGTAAATTTACAAAAGAAAATAATATATAACCAACAGTTTTCTAGACTATCAGGTTTGCTGGAGAAAAATCACATGCAGTGGAGTGACGTTGCGAAAGTATGAGTTTACTTCCAGAAGAGTTTGGTGAAAGGAAAAATATTAAATTTGATACAATTTCAATCAAAACCTTGTACCGCTAGCCGTTAGTTTTACACCTTTAAGAAAAAAATTTAGCAGTTTAAGGAGATCTTTGGGTGAAATGTAGATAAGATTGCTTCACATACGACAGTAAAGTAGTAAAACCGTTAGTGCAATGGTAGAAACATTTTGAAAAAGAAAGGTCAGAACAGTAGTATGTAATATCATTTTTAAGCCACTTTTTGCTATGCAATTGCGGTGCACTACATCATTTCCGAACGTGCTGATTCATGAACTTGGAAGTACATGACAACTTGTAAATATAGCTTGTAACAACTTGTAAATAACAACTTGAAAACAAATGTTAATCTTGTCAATACAAGACAACTTGAAAACAAATGTGAATCTTGCCAATACAAGTCAGCTTAAAAACTGACTTGTGAATCTTGTCAACTTTTCAACACAACTTGAAAAGAAATGTGAATCTTGTAAATAGAACTTGAAATTGAAAGTTTGATTTGGTATAGGCACCCCTCTTGAGAATACCGTCACTTCGATATTAACTGCGTTTTTGAACATATGGTCCGTAAGATAGTCTTTTGCTCGAGCTAGAAATCTATCACGGAAATATAAACATTTCGACGTGAAAACCTTTAACCAATCACAAATCAATGCTAAATTGCAGAAATAGTTGACTATCAACAAAAGCTGACGCCAGCGGAAGTTAGAAAAGCTCGGAGCTGATCACGTTTTCAATCTAACATCAACTGACGTCTTGAAAAATCGCTAGATATAAACAATTTTATTTTAACAATGAGCGAATAAGTATTTTTATTTGCATTACATCACAGTTTTCATTGCACAATTGTTTGAAAGAACAAGACAAGTCAATTTTTATACAGAAGCAGCGACGATTGAACCATTTGCTTTTTTTGCGGCCTATGTCTTTATCAGTGGGGGACACGAACATCCCAGAGATTGAACATGCAAAATACTGGTCTGCATGTGCGTATCTAGAGAGAACGTTTGGATCTGAATTCATTAACCAACACCGTAATTACCGCATTCCAGAAGAGGAGTTTTTGTTGGGAACGAGATTCGGGTTTGCTACTCCTGAAGAAGCAGCAAATCCAACACTAGTGAGAAACCCCCCAGTTGAAAATGAAGAACCAAACCTAACCCCCCTATCTGAAGCAAAAGAGTGTGACGCATCTCAAGAACTTGTGTGCAAAGTGTGTTTTGATGCTCGAATTAATGCTTTAACAATGCCTTGCGGGCACTGTTTTGGATGTCTAAACTGCTCGGCTAAGCTTTATTCAAAGGAATGCCCCATATGTCACGTGATTATTTTGGATGTAAATCGTATTTATATTGTATAATAAAAAAACACTCGATTGTATTCAATTCTGTTTATTTCAACATTACTAATAAAACAGTTACAATTTCAGTAAATTTTGAATAAAGCGCTCAACAGTTTTATCATTTAAACTAACGTTGCTAGAGAAATGAGTCAATATCTCGGATAGAGAGCAACCATGCGAGCGAAATAAGATGTAGTATATGGTATAATGTCCACAGACTTCAGATATCAAACTCTGTAGGGTCTTTGAGTTATAGATCCAGGATGAGGAGTGAGAATCTAAAAAATCTGTCAACCCATAAACAATTGGATGTAAGCCATAGCTATAAAAAAACTCAGCAGATCTTTGATTGTTGAAGAACATAGCAACCCAGTGTTCTCCAGGGGCAGTGCTCGGATTGGGGTTAACAACATAACTCCCAGGATACTCCACAGTAGGTAGCTGATCTTTAGGATAAACGCCCTTAAAAATCTTTTTCGCAAAGGAGTCATTTTTTAATATCCTCTCAATCTGTAGTGTATCCATCGGTAGTTAATCAAGATGTTTCTATCTCTATCGATTTGAAGTAAGTTGTCAAATTCTGCATGAACAACGACATTCATTGTTTCTGTAGGGGGAGTAGAGAAGTGCAACTCCAGACGAATGTTTCCAGTTTTTACCAAATGGAAATGAGAACAGAAAGCGGACATATCCGGCGTAAAGTCTATTGCATATAAAGTGTGGCCAGGAGGATACAAATTGCGAGAGATTCCGTTTCCGGAGTCGTTGAAGTAAAGACCGGAGTCAGTAAAGAGTGACAAAAAACTTCAAATATAGCGGTTTTGAGTGTAGTTTAATTGCTGAGGATTAGACGGTATTTGCTCCTCATCTCTGTACAAAGAAACAAAATTGACTGAGCAGTGTTTGAAGTTGAAAGGATTCTTTCCAATAGCTCCATTGAAGAATTCATTCTCAACCAAGCTGAAAACTATCCGCCGTGGTAGCTGTCCTAGAAAAAGATCTCTTTCGAGATTGAATAAGTACCACGCGGTACTGTAAAACTTTTTACCTCTACTCTTCAAATAGGATATTTTGCAGAGCTGTTTTGCAAATCTCGAATATGGCTGAGTTGTACCGCATCGCTAGGCACCGCTTTCCGTAAGTAAAGCGAAGCGTTGGTAAGTTCAACCATGTAATCTCCTGATTCCATCAAACAAAAAACATCTTTCAATCTGTTCAACCGCAGCTTCACCTCCACTCCACTAAAGAGATAACGGTTTTGGAAGCATAAATCTAGGTAGAGTTTCCCAATCATGTCTAGTTCTTTGCTACCAGCTGCTAACTCTTTCTGCTTTTGGAAACCTTTATTCGCATTTGTTAAAGAGTCAAATCTGCTTGTTGTGTCTCCATACCAAAAAGATAAACTTAGTTAAGTTTTTTGGCTTCCTCCCCAAAACTTAAAAGCGTTTCTAGATAAGCTCGATAAGGGTATGTGTTGGATGCTTGGCTGACTAAAACTCCATTCAAAAATAAATCACATTGAGACCATAAAGCGTGCAGGAAACTGCAAACAGGAGCAACATTGCTATCATTTGTTAAAACTGTTCTGTCTTAGTAAAAAGAATAAAGCCAAAATATAGACACACACAAAAAAAAATTACCAAGTGGCAACCCCAACTTTTACTGGAAAATTCGCTAGCTTTCTCTCCTTCAACATGTTTTGACAGCTACAATTAAAATCTATCAGTAGCACGATTTATTATATTTGTTCAGGGTTTAAATCTTCCATATGGTAGGGTTGTATTTCTTCGAAATCTTAGGTGTTTGTCCTAACAACCGTGTTCTTTACATTCAGAAAATTTTTTAAAGAATCACAAACTCTCCCAAACTAGGGATTGAAACTGCTCAGAGCCAGGTAAAGGTTTGGTCTCTTTTTTGATTTTGTCTGTTATAAGTTTTTTAATATTGCTTTGAGGAAGAGTTTTATCAAAAATTAATTCTTCTCTTGAATTCCATGAAGCAGAGCTGTTGTTCTCAATCGACTCTAAAAGCTTCTTGGCTTGAATTAGATTTTTCTTGGTGAACCCTTTCAAAATATCCTTTGTTGGGATAGGTTTTTCTTCCTCCTGCAACACCAACAGCGGATTTATAGTTCTTTTTTTCAATGATAAATATTTTTGAAGAACTTGGTTGTATTGTTTGATCTTCTCACTTTCCTCCAGATCAGATTTCAAAATTTTACTCATTTCTTCATCAAGCTTAGACATCTCTTTCTGTATTGGTTTTCTGTAAGAATTAGGATCTACTAAAACCATTTTCTTCATTTCTTCATAAGAGAACCCACAATTCCAGAAATTGCTGGAATCGCTATGCTGAGCAGTGTATAAAGTAATCTGCCTCTTTGGATTAACTTCTGCTTCCGGTTGACACTGATAGGTTTTGTCAACTTTCGAAGAGTTCCTTTATACGGCTCAAGTATTTTTTTCTGATGTTTTGTTATCCGAATATTGCCTTTTAAAAGATTATGAAAACAATCCGCTAAACAATGAATAAAATCTGGCGGAGAGTTGTTAATTACTGCTTTTACAAATTTAGGTTTTGCTTTGTGGAGTAATTTCAAAGTTGGATAGTTCTTTTTTAGTCTCGTTGTCATGTCAAAACATATACAAACTATTGAACTTCTGGGAATATACCAGTGCGAATTCGAAGCTGATCCAGGGCTTCAGAGCAGAAATCGAGTAGAAGGTATTCGTACGATTTTTTGGTAGAGTCAGCAAAAATTTTTTCTATTTTTTTGGTGTGTTTAGCAAAAGACTGTTTTGAAAAAAAATGAAAGTTATCTGCTATCACGAGGATTTTTAAACAGAACTACAATCTGAGAGTTTAGGGAGATTGTTCTTATCCCCCGAAAAAAAAAGATTCTGCACAAGGTAAAAGATTGTCAAATTGAGATGGTGACTGCCTCTAGTAAAGAACTTCATCACGGTCTCAATGTTCTGATCCATCAAATTGTCTATGATTACCAATGTTGGCCTCCCATCAAAATAGTTGAAATCAGGGATACCCTGAATAAAATCTGCTTCAATCTGGTCATAAGCTTTTTGCCATATACTATAACACCAAACAATTCGTTCTGGCATGGGACTCATCAAATAATCAAGATTTTTAATAAACTGACTCACAAAATGGGTCTTACCACAATTGCTGGGACCAGAAATTAAAAAAGTGGTGGACTTTGAAAGATGAAACATTTTGAAGTATTGCAGACAGTGAAAAGGTTTTAGTATTTATAACCCTAATCTTTTTTCGACAGCTGTACTCGCTATGAGGAGTTTGCAGCTTCACTGACAGGGTTTGTTTTCGCTTTTGTGAGTTAAATATATTGAACTGCTATAGCCTCTATCTAATTTTTTTTCAACCGCTGTATTCGTTGTGCGCAAAAACGGTAACGTTTTTCTGCAGAAACAACTACCGGAAAATGTGTAGGCTATAAAAAGTAATCTCACAATCTAAAAAACCACAAAATCAAGCAAGAAAAGTGAGTAAAGATTGCAGAGGTACGCTGCTATTTTCGCTAACTGTCTTGTTTTACAGAATGTTTCAATCCACTCTATGTTTGAGAGTTTTGCAGTTTTCAGCAGTTTACAGGTGGTAAGGGATCACCGCCGAGTGATTCACTGCTTTATTTTATATAAGTAAGTGTTTGTATAAAGTTTCTTGGTTGAGAGTATTAAAAACTGTTTCAAACCCAGTCAA
The DNA here is from genome assembly GCA_963675345.1 of Trididemnum clinides. Lineage (NCBI taxonomy): Eukaryota > Metazoa > Chordata > Ascidiacea > Aplousobranchia > Didemnidae > Trididemnum > Trididemnum clinides. The sequence goes on along the minus strand of OY776294.1, from coordinate 35,858,887 downwards.
AGCAAGAATTCAACTATTTTTCAGATGCCCCATTTGTCGACAGAGATTCTGCACAAAAAATGGATACTGGAAACACTTTCTCCGGTGTTATATCAGCCGCGGCGGAAGGGTAGACATCCCTTTTGTCAATATTATAGTAAGTTTCCCTTCATCTATCGATTTCGACTAATTACATCTATTTCAGCTGTGATGGTTGTTTCATTCAGATTAAAATATCTCAGCAACTAGACCGTAACTACTTCAACCTTTTACTAATAATATCTTTTTCAGTTGCGATGGGTGTTTTATTCAGATTAAATATCTCAGCAACAACTAGGCTATGACGCTAACCTAATGATGTCTTTTTTTATTTCAGATCTGACGGAGTGTTTGTTTTTTTGATGTGTGTGTGTGTGTGTTATTCGGAGAATAATAAAAAGCTGTCAAAACCATCTCAGCAATATTTGCGTAAGGCTGCTTCAGTTATCGCTTGCAAATGCTCGTGACGTCGTCGGTTTAGATCGCTTAGTAAGTATAAAGTAATTCAATAAGAGCAGCGTCGCATTAGAATGTTGCGGTTCCCTGATTCGCTTTATCAACAGACGCGTATTTTTTACTACAATTAGAGGTTACTACAGGTCGTTGTCGATTAACAGACGCACTTGACTATGGCTTGTATTTCAGCAAGAGTGAATAACATAAGACACAAATTCAACAATTTATTGACAGGAAAACAGAAGCAGGTGAAGATTAACTTCAAAAACAGTACAGCAAAGCAAGTGAGGTTACAGGTCAAGCGGAATTGTTGAAATCCCGTCTCCCAGGACTTTGCACTTACTGTAAAAAAAATTTAAACCAGATCTTTTTTGGGTATAGGCAAATACTTGGTGGTTTTTGCAGACAAATCCTTTGTTGACCCCTACCCCATTGCGTTTTGTTTTAAGAACATCTAAATAGGTGTCAAAGCGAAATTGATTTAATTTTGTAGACAGGCCTTTGCAAGCTTTTTTAGTCATCTGATTGACATCGTTTTTAACCACCTGGCGATGCTCCTTCTCCAGAAAATATGTATTTGGAGCCAGAGAGATTATTTGAGTGCTGAAGAACTCCAGTTTGAATAAGCCTGGCGTTCTGCGGTCAAATAATTCATGAGCCTTACAGCAGTCTGCCTGCACCCATTCAAGATTTTGAACTCTGGCCTTCACGAATTGTTTTTTGTGTTTTTCACAAGCTAGACTAGGAAAAAAATGTCGTAGTTTTCAAAAAACTCCTCTCTCAACTCTGGTTTAACCAACTCATCCAGAGAGTCGCTACAAAGAGAAAAATATAACAAGTCGGTATCCATTTCAATAAATTCAAAGCAGTCATCTGGAATATATTTTTTAATGCAATCATAAACAAACTCCAACATCTTCAATTTAGCCAAGGAGTAAACAAAAATACCCATTTGAATTGGCAGATCAAAGATGATGTGTTTTTTAGACTTTTCACTTCATAGAGATCACCATCAACCAAATCTAGGTTCACAAACCGGGGGGAGTTTATGGCTTTATCTACAGTGGACTGATCATGATAGGAGATTTTACAAAATCTGTCTTTTCTCATCAGAGCCGTTGAATAACCGCTGTTGCCAATCAACTTCCTCGTATTTGCTAAAATTTTTTAGATTTGTTGCAGTTTCCTGCTCTTCGGGCATCAGAGACATCCCAGGCAAATTTTTCAAAGGTTTTCACAGGTGTGTATTCAATGAACTCGTAAATTTTGGTACTTTCTAGTCCATGATCTAGATACCAATTCGCTAAAGGAGTAGTCAGTAGGATTTTCTCACCAAAATAGCCAGAAATCAGCATTCTCCTTGATTTTTTTTAAGACCCCATTCTACTCTGCAAATCCCTTCATCAACTCTCCAATGTCCTCTCTTCCGACCATAGCGTTTTTAAAGATAGGAGGGAATTCATTAAAGAAAGGTTTCAGGTGCTTAGGAGTATAAATATCCACCAATACATACCCGAACAACTCACCACTTTGAACCCCCTTTAAAATTTTTTGAAAAGATAGACATCGTTTAGGTCAGACAGATTTCAAGGATTGGATGAAGGAGATCACATCTTTTTCCAAAGACAATCTTTTCTACTGACATTCTCAAATGAATCGAACATGAAAACCACAAACCTCCAGCAGTTTTATTTTCTCTTCGGTTTTTCAATGCAGTTCTTGGAAGGTTTTACCATTTACTGGGTTTACTCCTCCTAGGGTTTGACATATTTGGCATCCGTGCCAGAAGCATCCCAGGAACTCAAAAGCCTCCTTACTCTCTTCACAAAAACCATCCACCAGAAGATTTCTAGAGGTTAGACAACGCTCGTCGACATTAAAGCCATGCTCAATGAATTTACCCTCAGTCGCAGCAACCCAGCTTACCCACTGATAGGAGGCTAGGCCAAATTTGTGAGGAGTCTCTGGATGGTAGCTCTTTGCTTCTTTGTATCTCACGAAATACACCAGAGGCATGTTTTGAGCCAATGAGCACAGATATAATGCATTTGCATCAAAACCTTGAATATTTTTACAAATTTTCGGATTAGAGTATAAGTGGCTTTTAATGAAAGTTTCATTTTTGATTGCCAGCCTTTTAAAAACTAAACTTGGCCCTCCTACGAGTTGATCCATCATAAGCTGGTGAAGATCTGCATTTTTCTTGTCTATAAGCGAGAAGAAGCAATCTGATGGAGTTTGATTAAATAAGTATCTCTTTGTTATTCCGCTAACTGAGAAAGCTTGCTTAAAAAGATCCAGGCCTTTGCTTTGAAAAAAAATAACACATTTTTCTATGGCTTCAACAAAGGGCTCTACATCCAAATTATATGATAGACCAATAAATCACAAAGGAATGTCCAGTTCTCCTCCCGCCATTTTCTGACTACTACTTGGTATTCAGTCTCCATGATGTTGGTTTCTTTCAGATTACTATAGAAAGATTCATGCTTGGGGAGGGTGTGGTTTATATTTTCAAGGCTATCCACATACTCGTAGGGAAAGAAAAATTTAGTTTGGCTAACATCATATGCTTTGATAAATTTGTCGTATGAAAACCCAGGAGCAATAAAGTTTTTGATGTCCAGAAATCTCAACATTTATGTCTTAATGCACCTAAAATGATTATTTCTTTTGATCACAAAATCTAATTTTGGTAAAAGCACTCGAATAAGCTGTTTTTTGATTAAATTAAGATCATAAGATCCAAAATTAAAACCAAGAACAATGTGATTTTTCAAGAATTTTTCAAAATTCAACTTTAGCTTTTCGCTTTTGGCGTTTTTGCTGGCAGACAGAAAATCGAATACAAATTGACACATGGTTTTCAATAAATTGAAGGCCGCAGATGCCATTTGCTCTGAATATTCAATTACTTTCTAAACCAAATTAAGAGAATTGCCATCGGAAATATAGCAGGTTGGGATCTGAAACCGGAAATGTTTGAGCAAAGAGAGCAGCTGAGAGGGATATGCGCGGATTGGTGTTGACGGAGATAGGTATTGGGAGGTAGATTTTCCTTTGAAAGGATGCACTCGAAATCAAAAACTGAAAAATAAGGGTAAAATCGATCACTTTCGAGGACATGAATACCAAGCTCTATTATAATTCTTCAAAAATGGTTGGGGTAAGCCAAAAAACTCCTTGTTTATATGTGTACGTCACTTGCCCTTGACAGTGTTTAATATGTTGGTTGTAATTCATTTAATGGTACCATAAAACGTCGCATTTGACACATTGAAAAACTTTGCCGTACTTCTCAAAATGAAAAATGTAACTAAAATGGTTTTCAAAAAGGTTTAACTTCATAGTTTTGGGATAAATTTTATGTGAATTTTGTATAAGCCAGCAAACTGTGTCATTTTCAAGTTCTGCTAGCTCATAATCCAGCACATTGATTTCGAAAAGATCCTCAACAAAAATAAGATCATGCAAAGAAACCCCTTCAAAGCTGGAGGGGGTGATCTGTCGGTTCTGACAATAACGACGAAATTTTGCTTGAGTGTCGGCTTCTAAATTATTCAAATCAAAACCAGAAAATAAGCTCAAACAACAAAAAACACATAAACGATCTTGATACAATTCACCTGTCTTTTTATCTGCAATTACACTATGTACACCGTGATTATGCACAAGAAAATGAAGCAGCGTCACAGATTGACCGATTACTGCTGTTCTCAGCTTGTTAACATAAAAAGTAATATTGGTGGTAGACAAATACCGCCACTTTGTGTTAGGTCTTTCGAAATTTTCAAAATCGTTTTCAGAGATAGTCTCTAGAAAACGTGACAATTCATCGCTGTTGCTAGTTAACTTTGCGGTATTCAAAACACAATGATTGTTATAAGAAGGATGAAAAAAGTGCATCGCACCACTTTCAATATTTTTCAAAATGTACCCAAAGCTGAAATTAATTTTAAAGCGTGAGTTTTGATTGCTCATGATAGTCTTATGAGTTTGGTCTAATAAATCATTAATATTGGAATTGAAAAAGAAATCATATATATCTTGTACAGGTCTAATAACACTTCTCGTCCGAATTTGAGACCACTTCTCCAGAACAAAATTTCTGTTGAGAAAGAAAGTATTAGAGCAGTCGAAGGAAGAATCTGAGAAATGCTTACCTTAACTCTTCATTTTCAATCACTGGTGGTTCTCCTTCCTCTGCGGATTGGTTTGGGATGCTACATAAAACATGCAGTGAACACAGTGCAATGCTGAGAAAATTTTTATTCACTTATCGGAATGAGCTCTTCTTTTCTGTGGTCTTGACACCGGACCGGTGTTTCTCTTCTCCTCTTCCTCTGTGGGTTGGTTTGGAATACTAAATAAAGCATGCAATAAACCCAGTGCAATGCTGAGAAATTTCAATTCACTTACCTGGAATCAGTTCTTTTTTTCTGTGGTCTTGGCGCCGGACCACTTCTCTTTCTCTCTGCACAGCGATGTCTCGCTAGCTCAAGCAAGTTTCAGAAGTTGACACCACACAGACGACAAACACAGCATTTTTGTTGATGCCTCTCCATTATATCTTTGCAATTAAATTTTTTGAAACTCTTCTCGCACTGCATTTCAGCATTTTGGTGAACAGCTTCGGCGTGTCTTTTAAGACTACTCACTCTCGTGAAGGTCTTGCCACAAATCTCACATATTTTCTCCATTTTCGAATGTGTGTTTTGATTTCTGTTTGGGTTTTTATAGCCAACACCATATGGTGAAATGAGAAAGTTTTAGAGAATGTGCAATGAAAACTGTGATGTAATGCAAATAAAAATACTTATTCGCTCATTGTTAAAATAAATATGCTTATAACTAGCGATTTTTCAAGACGTCAGTTGATGTTAGATTGAAAACGTGATCAGCTCCGAGCTTTTCTAACTTCCGCTGGCGTCAGCTTTTGTTGATAGTCAACTATTTCTGCAATTTAGCATTGATTTGTGATTGGTTAAAGGTTTTCACGTCGAAATGTTTATATTTCCGTGATAGATTTCTAGCTCGAGCAAAAGACTATCTTACGGACCATATGTTCAAAAACGCAGTTAATATCGAAGTGACGGTATTCTCAAGAGGGGTGCCTATACCAAATCAAACTTTCAATTTCAAGTTCTATTTACAAGATTCACATTTCTTTTCAAGTTGTGTTGAAAAGTTGACAAGATTCACAAGTCAGTTTTTAAGCTGACTTGTATTGGCAAGATTCACATTTGTTTTCAAGTTGTCTTGTATTGACAAGATTAACATTTGTTTTCAAGTTGTTATTTACAAGTTGTTACAAGCTATATTTACAAGTTGTCATGTACTTCCAAGTTCATGAATCAGCACGTTCGGAAATGATGTAGTGCACCGCAATTGCACAGCAAAAAGTGGCTTAAAAATGATATTACATACTACTCAGAACACTGAAGTTTGTTTAAATTCAGCAGTTTTCAATCACTACTCATGCTTAACATCGTGAAACTGAGAAGATTTTAACTTTAAATGTGTGCAGATTGTTTTGGAAGCTACTTCAACAATTGTTCAACTTTTACTTGTAAACATTCACCACGCCACTAATTTACAATCTCTATTTATATGACAACTAAAAAACGAAAATTGTTTTCTATCATAAAACTGTTTTAAGGTTTCATGTAAAAACTATCAAATTCTAAATCCACCAACATTAAATTCATATTTTTCAAAGTCTACTTAGATCACCAACATAAAATCAGCTAAGCTTACTATCAACAAAAAAATCTGACGCCAACGGAAACATAAACATCAAGTCAGCAAATCGTTATTCTTTTATCCAATCACAATCGATGTAGAACTTCAAAAATAGTTTACTATCAACAAAAACATCTGACGCCAGGGGAAGCATAGACCATACGGAGATGATTACTTCTTTAAAATTCACTAGTTATCAACATTTTTAACCCTCTGTCTACCATGGGGTCAATTTGATCCCAATTACATTTTTGCAAAGCTCCTGTTGCTAAACTGTTGGCAGCAGCGCTATGAAACTTCATGACTTTTATTTTCTACTGAAAAGGTTTGCTGATTTAAAAAATTTTCAGTGTTGGACATCTTTATCATGAGCTAATAAAAAAAGCAGCATCATATACCAGTGGGGTCAAATTGACCCCATGCACTTTTACGAATTAAGGACCCAATAAAACAGGCAAATAAATATAAAAAACTCATTACTGCACTGCTTACGTACCACAAATAAAAAATAAATATTTTTATATATAAATATTAAACCAAACTGAGCACACATCCCACAATAAATACAAAAAAGTAATATCCAAGGAAGTAGCATGTCAAGTTATCTCTCTCAAGATGAAGTTTTGGGTTTATTAGCAAATGACGAGAACGAAGAAGAAGTAAGCAACCCGGATTGGACTTCTACTGATGATGGCGAAGAAGACATGGAAAAAGTATCTTCATGTGATTCATCTTCTGAAGCAGAAATGGATGACCAACTATGTTCCTCTGCTTCTGCAAACTATTTTGTTTCCAAAACCGAAAGGTGGCAAACGACGCCTTTTGCAAATAAACTTAGTGCTGGTAGAGTAGCTGCGCATAATGTCATTCAGCAAAGTCCAGGACCGACAAGGTTTGCAAAATCTCAGAGCTCAACAACAAGTGATACTTTCGCTTTAATTTTGCGGTCTTCTCTTCGAAAAACTATATGTCAGTGGACTAATCACGAAGGAGCCATTGTTTATGGCAGCTCATGAAAATCTGTAGATGATGAAGAATTTAAAGTTTTTCTTGGTGTAGTTTTTTTGATTGGCGTTTACAAGTCCAATAATGAAAGCGTCGCACAGCTATGGGACATACTTGATGGCAGGCCCATTTTCAATCGCACAATGAGTAAAGGAAGGTATCAACAAATTTTACGCGTTCTTTGATTTGACAATGCACAGTCAAGACGACATCATCGGTCCCCTAACAACCTACAACCCATCAGAGAAGTGTTTGAAACTTGGTACTCTTACATACGTGATTCCTTCACCTGCGGACCAAGCATGACAGTGGATGAACAGTTGGTATGCTTTAGAGGACGGTGCACTTTCAAGCAATATATTCTTTCAAAGCCAGGCAAATATGGAATAAAAATCTGGACAAGTTGCGACTCCACTTGCTCTTACACATGGAAAATGCAAGTTCACACTGATAAATATGCTGGATCAGCCCAAGAAACTAATCAAGGCACTAGGGTTGTTGTCGATTGGGTAGAAGATATTGAAAATTCCGGCCGAAATGTCACTCGTGATAATTTTTTCACAAATCTATCGCTTGCTCAAAAACTTCTTCAAAAGAAGCTCACACTGATAGGAACAATGAGGAAGAGCAAACCGGAGCTCCCAATGGAATTTACAGTAGCCAAAGGACGGAATGTGAAGAGCACAGTCTTCGGATTTCAACAAGATGCAATGATTGCATCGTACTGTCCTAAAAAAACCGTGTAGTCAATATGCTTTCAACGATGCGTAGTCAGCCAGAAATCGAAAGCACTTTGGATCAGAAACCAAGCATTATTCTGTTTTACAACAAAAAAAAGGTGGTGTTGACACTTTAGACAGAATCGTGAGATCATACTCCACCAAACGCATGACTCGAAGATGGCCATTAGTCATATTCTACAACTTGATTAATGTCAGTGCAATCAATGCGTTTATCATTTGGCAAGGAATAAATCATGAAAATTGCAACATCTGCATAAAGCAAAGAAGAAAGTTTTTAATCAGTCTAGGAAAAGAACTGTGTGGAATTACAGAAGAAGCACAACCTGTCACACCAAGTTCTGCAACCAGAAAAAGGAATATTACTCTTGCTGGAAATAGTGCTTCATTGAATAAGAGAGCCCGATTTACTTTGTGTGACAAAAAGAAGGATCGAAAATGCCAATCTCTTTGTTATAGATGTGGCAAAAATGTATGTCCTGAACACTCGGACATTTTCTGCATCAGGTGTGCTTAGTTTGATATTACTAGTACTATTGCTACTATTTTTATTTTCGTTTGACCTTATTTGCTAGTGTGTTCAAGGTTTGTGCTATTGTTTGTGTTTATTTAAAAGTGTTTTGGAGGTTAGTGTTATTATTCCTGCTTATTTTCAAGTGGTTTGGTGGTTTGTGTGGGAGGAAATTTATGTGAAACACATAAATCAAACCAATAGGCTACACTGCAAGAATATCATCATAGGGTACCTTTATTTTCGTCTTTCATTGCTGTTCATTTTTTTGTACAATGAAAACACTAATTATTGGATATGGATTACAAAGTATTTCCATTTAAATCAACTTCGTAACAAACTGCAAAACTTGTGTCAGCTTGGTGCAGCAGCAACTTGAAAAACTATAGTTTTCATTTTTTATTGATTTTGAAAGTTTTAGTATTACTAGAATGATCGATTTCTTTATTTACAGGGTGGGTCAATAAAATGTTACCACTTTTCAATCATACCCAAGTTTTGAAATGTGAATTTATTCAAAATTTTTATTCAAAGATTTGTGATAAGAAACATTAAACCAACATTTAATATCAATGAATTTGTAAAATCTGAACTCTGTAGGGAAAGAAATAAAGATCTGTGTTCAGTATGCGTCTGAGAGTGGTCCTTGAGAGGGCAGTCTCCCTCTGACAAACATCTGGTCGATTTTCTTGGTGATTCCTCCAGACGCTGTCTCACGATCTCTGTGTTAATGGCTGTTCTCGCAGACCTTGGCTTACCACTATGTCCTTTATTCGCTTTGGTCGCATATCCTGTTTTCCTGAATTTTCGAAGAAGATGTCTGATTGTGAGTATACATGGAGGATTTCTTTCCGGAACGTCAATGACGAATCGTCACTGAGTCTGGGTTACCAATTTTAATTCAAAATATGCTTCCACGATCTTTACTCTCTCCTTCACAGTATATTGTTTTCGATCCATTGGTGTGAGAATTCAATGTTTTGTTGTTAGTATTTTTGAGAATAAAAAAAATCTATTTTGGAAATAGCAAGGATTCAAAAAGTGGTAACATTTTATTGGCCCACCCTGTATTATGTGATAAGTAAGAACAAGTTAAAAAAACCTACAACAAAAACAACTGCAAAATAAGAATGACTGGAGTTGATTTGACCCAACTGAAACAAAATCCACATTTTTTGCTGGTAGACAGAGAGTTAATCCTAATACCACCTCATTTGGCCAATTACGAACCAGCGGGTGTTTTGTATGCATTACATCACAGATTTTTATTGTGCAATTGTTGGAAAGAACAAGACAAATCTAGGCAAGAATCGTGATTTTTCTTCTTTCTTTGTTAACACTTTACTATAAAAGCCGTATGTTTCACGAGAAAATCAGAAGAAGAACAATGGAAAGCTGCGACGAGACACACACTTCAATTGCTCACGAATATGAAGAGAAAGCAGAAGATGTCGACGTTACGACGAATCATCCCTACTCCTCACGCTACGACGGAATGCTGGAGCAAACGGAGCTGTTGAGGTGTGCAAGAATACACCAAGAAGAAGCAAGAAAGATTCGAAGATATTCAAAGACATCACTAAACAAGGGAATTCAATGCCCTCAGACGGTGAGATGTTGAGGAAAGGCGTGCTGATTGTGGCAAGAAAAAAGGCTCTTTTTTCAACCGATCAGCTTGTTCAAGTGTGTGAGCATATGTTTGACGCTTTGGCGACGCCTTACAGACACTGTTTTGGGTGTTTGAATTGTACTGCAAAACTTTCTGCTAAAGAGTGACCTATTTGCAGAGTGTTTATTTGTAAAGTCGACCGAATCTATGTCGTCTAATAAAACACTCATTGTTCATTTTCAATTCTGGTTATTTACATTACGCGAGAAACAGTTACGATGCTTAGTAATGCAAGAGGCTAGCGATGCACATAGCAAGTATAGATCCTTGCTGTACATAACTTTGACTAATCTTTTGGTCTAACAAATTATATTAAATTTTTGTTCTTCACAAAGTAATAAACTCTCATTTTACCATCTTGCTATAGATTTATTCAACAACATATTTGCCATTAATTGTTGAAAAGTTTTATCTGCTCACTTCCATCAAGATTAAACTTTCTGCTTGCATTGTTTCAAAATAAAGCTTTTCATAGTTTACCGACAAGAAAAACTCAGGCTAATCACTGTCAACAGACATACACTCCGTACATACTAACAAACTTGCATCGAATTACTTCAAAAATTACCTGTTTAGCTAAAAATCTACACCATACAGTTTATTCTTTCCAATCATGCCATCACCACACTCGTACAAAATAAATGCCCAGACCCTTGGAAAAAGGCTTAAATTGTCATAAGTTTGACTTTTATTTTTATAAAATAACTTTGTAAGGGAATTAAAGTCTGACAAAAACTGATATTGCTTTGTTTCGGTGATATGTAGTGTCAAATATTAGGCTTGATTTACAGCTATGTACAGAGATATATGGTGAGGTGAATGCACAGTAAGAAAATTTAAGTTTGAAAACACTATAAGATACCAATTTTGATTTGAACTGGTATATAGCAACAGATTTATTACACGATGCAAAAAATAATGCAAAACATTACACCACTCGTTCACCATTTTTGATTTAGCTCAGAAATAGTTGTTATGAATCTGCGATGATTGATAACTAAAAATTGAAAAGCAGCACATTGAGCGCATCTAATGTAGCCCAGTCGTCTTCAACTTTAGTTTATGAGGGCGTCAGATAAATTTTTTGTTATTCAATTGTCTCAACGTGGTCAATTTTTGGTCAAGATGAGAATAAGTTTATATCTAAAAAGTTATGAAAAATGTTGAAGTATACAACTACATAAACATTTTCAACCAAAGAATATAAGTAGATTTATAATATTTTGATATAAATTCTAGTGTGTTGACGAAAAAACTTGAACGTAGTGAAGCAAATTAGGCAAAAACTACTTATTTCCAAGCACTTACTAAGTTATTTTTGAATAAATTCAAATCTTCATTCAGCGTTACCAATAATTTAAAATTTTTACAGTCTCTTTTCACTTTAAAACTTTTTGTTTGTTTTGCTGTGTTGTCCTTACATGTTGCAATTATGATCTCGACATGCTCTCAAGCTTTGTTATGGATGATTCAAAAGCGTTTTGAAGCCATTTGCAAGCAGGACAGTTTGAAAAAATCTCCAAATGTTAAAGCCAGAATTAGATTAGAAAATTTGAACATTTAAAAAAATTAAATATTAATGTACACATGTCTTTGTCGTAAGCGTTTTCTTGTCAAATACGTAATCCCTGGTTGCCCAGGAGGGAAGTAAATATGATTTTATTAATGCCCCTTATAAAATACTGCAGGTCTAAAGCTTACGGTTTTTATGAATATCTTACTTTAGATTAACTTTGGCACATCAGATATGATTCAACGGTTAAAGCAATAACCATCAGTGCCCCCCCAAAGCGTATGAGTGGAAATGCAGTAAGAAAGGAAAAGAAAGCAGCGAAACGTTTTGCTTGTGATTTTGAAACTGGAGACTTCGGAATGCTGTGAAGCACCATAACTGGGTAAACCTACAGCACCTTTTTCAACAAAATGTTGCAAAATTTTAAAATGATTATTTCCTCCAGACGTTAAATGCAGAATTCTTCATAACATCAAAGACAGTTGCTTCATCCCTTTACTCAATAGGGAAATTTCTGGGTCTTTAACAAGTGGTCGGTTAGCTTAGTCGGTTATGGTGTCGTGCTAATAACGCGAATGTCGCGGGTTCAAGACCAGTACTGACCATTACTGCCTTGATAGCTCAGTTGGAAGAGCGTTAAACTGAAGATCTAAAGTCCCCGGTTCAATCTCGGGTCTGGGCATTTATTTTGTACGAGTGTGGTGATGGCATGATTGGAAAGAATAAACTGTATGGTGTAGATTTTTAGCTAAACAGGTAATTTTTGAAGTAATTCGATGCAAGTTTGTTAGTATGTACGGAGTGTATGTCTGTTGACAGTGATTAGCCTGAGTTTTTCTTGTCGGTAAACTATGAAAAGCTTTATTTTGAAACAATGCAAGCAGAAAGTTTAATCTTGATGGAAGTGAGCAGATAAAACTTTTCAACAATTAATGGCAAATATGTTGTTGAATAAATCTATAGCAAGATGGTAAAATGAGAGTTTATTACTTTGTGAAGAACAAAAATTTAATATAATTTGTTAGACCAAAAGATTAGTCAAAGTTATGTACAGCAATATCAGAGACCCTACAGAGTTTGATATCCCAAGTCTGTGGGCTCTATACCGCATACTACATCTTATTTCGTTGGCGTGGCTGTTCTCTCTACCTGAGATATTAAGACATTTCTGTAGTAATGTTCCTTTGAATGATAGAACTGTGCAGCGTTTTGTTGAAAATTTACTGAAATAGCATTGTAACTAAACTGCAAACAGTAACGCTGTTTCGACCTATCAGGTCTCTTCAGTGCAGTTGGTGACCGACAAGAAGCTAGAGGCTTTTAATAAAGCATAGCTTAGACCGTCACACTTACGGGATCTCTACTAGATCCACTTGGTGGAAGGTCTGTCAGTACTCTGCGAAGCCGTATCACCCGTGAATGAGTGGCGGTTGTCGCAGGTGCACTAAGTCTAGCAACTGCTAGAACAATAGTGCTGTCACAGCCTAGTCGTCACAAGGTCTTACATGTATAGTAATGCAAGAGGCTAGCGATGCACATAGCAAAACTGCAGACAGTGACACTGTTTCGACCTATCAGGTTTCTTCAGTGCAGTGTGGCGGTGTAAGCTATGCTTTATTAAAAGCCTCTAGCTTCTTGTAGGTCACCAACTGCACTGAAGAGACCTGATAGGTCGAAACAGTGTCACTGTCTGCAGTTTTGCTATGTGCATCGCTAGCCTCTTGCATTACTAAGCATCGTAACTGTTTCTCGCGTAATGTAAATAACCAGAATTGAAAATGAACAATGAGTGTTTTATTAGACGACATAGATTCGGTCGACTTTACAAATAAACACTCTGCAAATAGGTCACTCTTTAGCAGAAAGTTTTGCAGTACAATTCAAACACCCAAAACAGTGTCTGTAAGGCGTCGCCAAAGCGTCAAACATATGCTCACACACTTGAACAAGCTGATCGGTTGAAAAAAGAGCCTTTTTTCTTGCCACAGTCAGCACGCCTTTCCTCAACATCTCACCGTCTGAGGGCATTGAATTCCCTTGTTTAGTGATGTCTTTGAATATCTTCGAATCTTTCTTGCTTCTTCTTGGTGTATTCTTGCACACCTCAACAGCTCCGTTTGCTCCAGCATTCCGTCGTAGCGTGAGGAGTAGGGATGATTCGTCGTAACGTCGACATCTTCTGCTTTCTCTTCATATTCGTGAGCAATTGAAGTGTGTGTCTCGTCGCAGCTTTCCATTGTTCTTCTTCTGATTTTCTCGTGAAACATACGGCTTTTATAGTAAAGTGTTAACAAAGAAAGAAGAAAAATCACGATTCTTGCCTAGATTTGTCTTGTTCTTTCCAACAATTGCACAATAAAAATCTGTGATGTAATGCATACAAAACACCCGCTGGTTCGTAATTGGCCAAATGAGGTGGTGTTAAGATTAAGAATGTTGATAACTAGTGAATTTTAAAGAAGTAATCATCTCCGTATGGTCTATGCTTCCCCTGGCGTCAGATGTTTTTGTTGATAGTAAACTATTTTTGAAGTTCTACATCGATTGTGATTGGATAAAAGAATAACGATTTGCTGACTTGATGTTTATGTTTCCGTTGGCGTCAGATTTTTTTGTTGATAGTAAGCTTAGCTGATTTTATGTTGGTGATCTAAGTAGACTTTGAAAAATATGAATTTAATGTTGGTGGATTTAGAATTTGATAGTTTTTACATGAAACCTTAAAACAGTTTTATGATAGAAAACAATTTTCGTTTTTTAGTTGTCATATAAATAGAGATTGTAAATTAGTGGCGTGGTGAATGTTTACAAGTAAAAGTTGAACAATTGTTGAAGTAGCTTCCAAAACAATCTGCACACATTTAAAGTTAAAATCTTCTCAGTTTCACGATGTTAAGCATGAGTAGTGATTGAAAACTGCTGAATTTAAACAAACTTCAGTGTTCTGACCTTTCTATTTCAAAATGTTTCTACCATTGCACTAACGGTTTTACTACTTTACTGTCGTATGTGAAGCAATCTTATCTACATTTCACCCAAAGATCTCCTTAAACTGCTAAAGTTTTTTTCTTAAAGGTGTAAAACTAACGGCTAGCGGTACAAGGTTTTGATTGAAATTGTATCAAATTTAATATTTTTCTTTTCACCAAACTCTTCTGGAAGTAAACTCATACTTTCGCAACGTCACTCCACTGCATGTGATTTTTCTCCAGCAAACTTGATAGTCTAGAAAACTGTTGGTTATATATTATTTTCTTTTGTAAATTTACAACTAGTTATGAACAAGCAATTTTTATCATTACCACTCAAACGTCTGCTGTCTTTTTCAACACCGGTGGCTATTATGAAATCTATACTCCTCTAACATTGTATCTGCCCCCTAGTTCTTCTGAAATCTATACTCCTCCAAAATTGTATCTGCCCTAATTGTTCTGAACTGCTCGTGGTACTAAAGTTATCAAATTATTTTCTTCTGTATGTTTTCAGCTAGTGGTAAACATGCAAACTTTTCTCTCAAACATCTGTCGCTTATCACACTGGTATTTTGAAATCTATACTGTATTTTTAAATTTTATTCTTTCAAGATCGTATTGTAAAAAGACTGAATCCATTGTCTACATAGTTCTACTGGAATCGATGAAAATTAATTCTAACCAACTGCAAAACTAATATCAAGATAGCCCTATCGAGTATAGGAAAATATCTCCAATAAATACATTTAGAAGAATAAAGATGCAACATTCTATGGAATCAAAACAATAAATCAAAAAAGAATGAAACAATATGATTTTATAAACAATTTTCAAGAAACAATGTGAACGCCTACGTGCGACTGATGCTTTCGCTCGCAAGGAAGTTTGTTTATGATATGACACCAAAGGCTTCTGGTTTCAGTCACGACGTAGAAGTTAATGTTTCCGCTTTACAACAGCTGTGCTTACAATAGGAACAAACGATCGTTTACGAATTAAAAACCAAAGTGAAATTAATATTAATTGAAGAACTTCTGAAATGGGGGTATCCTGAAGCGAAGGTACAGCATCAAATCAAGTCATTTTTAAAAACAAATGAAATCATTTTCAAAAACAAACAAAGCCATTTCCAAAAAACAAACAAAACCATTCTTGAATAGAACTTAAATAAATAAAATCACAAAACAAAAAAAACATTTTCTTTCAATTGCCAAGTTCAAACAATGTTACAACAAGTTCATGCAAGTAAAATATACTTCCAAGTTCACGTACTTACAAGATCGTACACGTTTAACGGAAATGACGTATTTGCAAGGTTGTGCACGTTCAACGGAAATGCCATAGGAGCGATCCGCAAAATCCGGGTCGAAAATTATATTACATACTACTACATGTACTCATAATCCTTACTAGTCGAGGAATGGCAAAAATAGTTCAAATAATGCACAACAAACCAACACATAAACCAAAGCTATAAAGATAGAGGTCAACTTAATCAGCCTAGGTAGACCTATATTAATCTGAAATAGGCCAAATGCGTACACCATTAACTAGCTACTAGTGCGTCAACATCATTTTTGCAAAACAAAGAAAGGTTGCATTACTAATGCTGCCACATAGAAACTCTGATATAAATATCAGTGGAATGATTCAGAGCTATCTCTAACATGCTGCTTTGAAATCCTTGAAGATCGTTGTGAAAGATAAACGTAATTGCTAATGACTGCAAATCAATAGGACCTCCCTGCAACCTAACCGATGTTGACAACCCTATGCTCAAACGATATCTGATGAACTGCAACTTCTGATGAGATTGTCATACGAACGAACAAACGAACGTAATTGCTTTAATGTGTACAAAGCCAAAGAAGGATCGAAAAAATATGGCATAACCTCTCATCAACAAACACTCAAACGTCAAAGAAATTTGGTTGGGAAACTTTTTTTTCTGTGATTGAAAATTTTTCTTTTCTCTTCAACAACGACAAGCTGCTTATAGCTTTACAAGTATGTGTTCTCTTTTTGGTTTCTTCTTATCTGCATTCTCTGAATGTTGGTCAGATTGAAGAAGCAGCTGCAAAACTAGTCAACATATACAAAGATGATTTAGATCCGTCCCTTGGTTTTGTAGTCATTTAATTTAAACAATGTTCCAAGTTTTTCAAGCATGCTGAAATTGATCGCTTTTTCCATCAGCATTTCCCTACAAATTGGTTAAGGACAAAGGTGTTTAAGACAGGTTTCCCAATGTAGAGACAGCTCTCCAAATTTATCTAGTCCGTATGATCAGCAACCACGCTGGAGAAAGTTCTTTCAGCAACCTTAAAACTGTAAATTTGTGATCTTATTTTTTCTGATTCATTAATCTAACTAATACAATTTCGGTAGAGAGGTGACTTTCAGTATCCAAGTTGCTATTATTGCTACCAGCAATACACCGTTGAACATAATAATACAATATATTTAGAAAATTAAAACGTTTTCGGCGCTACATATTGCCCTCATATGGATCTATATACATATATTTACAGCATTAAAACTTTCGTTGAACGAAAACACAAAATAACTTGAAAATAGTTCTGAGAAAAAACAATAAAGCTTTATTCTGCGGTCTTCGTAATTTTGCACCGAACTTTACTGTAAATTTAATTCATTTGAAACAATTATTTACATAACCTCAAATCTGATCAACTCCCAGCAGGCAATCGTTTCTAGTATTAGATTCTTTGTTAGCAGTAACCGAACAATTACGGAGACCGCAGAATAAAGCTTTATTGTTTTTTATCAGAACTATTTTCAAGTTATTTTGTGTTTTCGTTCAACGAAAGTTTTAATGCTGTAAATATTTGTATATAGATCCTGATGAGAGCAATATGTAGCGCCGAAAACGTTTTAATTTTCTAAATATATTGTATTATTATGTTCAACAGTGTACAGTATGGCTGGTAGCAATAAAAGCAACTTGGATTAATCTAACTACTGAGTAACAGTAGTGTTAGAAAATGGAAATACGACTTTTCGTAATGAAAATTTTGATCTTGAAGAGTGAAACCGTAATTTTCAATTTGCCCCAGTGTTATAGTAACTGGTATCAGTTACTTTTTTGTAGCATACCAGCAACCGATCATAATTCAGATTGATATTGGCTTGGTTTTGATTTTTTTCATACAGACAATTGTTAGCTTTGGGTTTATACTTGCACTATTGATTCTTGCATTTTATGTTTTGCTTTCAATTTTTAGAAAACTATTTTCGAATTAAACAACTAATGTTCATTTCTCACCAGTGTTGTGTTTCTTTTCCAAAGTCGCAAGCAAGTAATTATGAAATCGTTAAGCTAAACGATCTTCCGCTCCCGTCTCTTTCGACAGATCAACTTTAGCCAACGTGTATTTTGAAGCCGTCTTTATTCTTCACAATGTAGTCGCTTTTCTTTTGGTCTCATAGCTGTAAGCATGCAACTAGAGGTTTCCACATGGCCTAGTGCGCATTGGCCCCCACATACCTAAATCTGGCACTGATCAGATCAAAATCAATGCTGCATAATTTTTAATTGAGCACAGAATCAAGGTACTGAATTACGATGCCATCTATTACATTGCGCAATTTTGATTCTTATATATGCTTTAAAATCGAAAGTATCTCTATGCATGTGAAAGCAAATTTTGACCAGAAAATACTAATAACGATAAGGTTTTGCTTCACGTTTGCGCATGGCAGCTACAGCCTAATTAGAAGCTTCTTGATTGATAATTATTCGCAGCTGATTGCACTAAATTTTCGTGCTTTATACTCAAAATTCACATCTTCTCATTGCCCCTTTCGCTACCGTTTGTTTTTCTTTTACTTAGGCTTGTAATCATTTGCATAAGCTTTGCAATTGCGAAAGCAAACATATTATTCGAAAATGAACTATTTTCTTAGAAACACTAAACTAATCTCAATTTAAATAATTTGTTCAAATTTCAGAATCAAGTGCTGTGCTCTGCGTTAAACAAACAGAAAATGTTGGCTGGTCACAGCAAACACTATAAATAGGCCTATTAATTACTCTATAACCAATAACATTGAAATACTACGGCACTTTTCAATTATTTTCCAGACCTCCTTTTTTACTGTAACAGCTCGCACTTTTGAATCGTCGATGTTTTGCTTAAGCATAGAGCTTCTCAGTTAGAAACCACGACCTCAATTGCTGTGAAGTATAATTTGCTCTTTAATTTTGTTTTATTGATTCGATTTCATACCTTGTAAGAGCCGTTTGTTTCTATCAGACGTCCACAAACGTCTCGATAGTCAATTAGCTGACAAGCAAAAATCGGGGATGCCTTTCTCTCCACACATAAAAGGTTTCAACATTCCTCTTATTTCGGAATCTACCACTCGCACTTGGAATCACCAAGAAGCTTTTATGTTTCTCCGACCATTTTTTCATAATGTCGCGAGAAAGAACTTTTTATCTACTTTTGTGAAACTTTTAGCGAAACGAAACTTTTAGCCAAGCTTTTCAAATGCCAAAAAAAGATCCGGAGTTGCTGCAAATTAAAATTACTTCTCCATTTTGATCGCAGTGAAGTTTTGAAAACTTTGCGTTCTGAGATGATTTAACACAATCACAATTGAAATAAACACAATCTTAAGGTATTTTGAAGTATAGTAGTGGCTTTAAGACGTTTTGGTGTTAAGTCTAGAAAATTTTTAAGACCACAAAGCCTTCAAGGATTAAGACCAAGACCTCAAAAAGTGGTCTTTAAAGATCTACGTCACTGCAAAATTTACCAATAAATGAGTAATTTTGAAAGGAGAATAGTATTCTCTTTTCAAAATTACTCATTTAATGATTTCGAACTCGATCAATGCTTTTTTTTTGTGTTGGAGTTCACAAATTTATATTTTTCGAGTTCAAAATCGACTTCGGCAAAGAAGACCGAGTTCTTCGAGTTCGCAGTCGTGTTTGAGTTCTCACGCCAAGCGTTGATGGCAAACTATTACGATTCTTTTACCTTTACTGGTGAACCGTACATTTGCTTTTTAAAAGAATATTTGATTTAAAAAAAAATTCTACGTACGACTTTTTATCTTAGATTGCGTTCGCACATCGAAATTTTCGAAACCAGGAATAAAACTTCTTACTGATACTTAGATCAGGTTTTGTGACGATGTTTCGCTGCTCAGTACTGATGCGAAGAGAAAATCGCTCTGTTTGCACTCAGTTTCAAGCAAAGAAACTCCGTCTTGAAACCTGACCCGAATATCAACAAATAGCTTCATTCCTGGTTTCGAAAATCACAATGTGTGAACGCAACCTCAGAGTAGTTATTTTCTCCTGCTCCAGCAAGGTCTTGTTCTTTCTGTCTAATCTTTTACGGCACACTAAAGTACCGTGTCACAGTGGTTTGAAAACAATTGCTGTAAAAAATAGATAAACAGTTTTTGATTTGAACAAAGCAGCAAACAAATTTA
This sequence comes from Trididemnum clinides, assembly GCA_963675345.1. Lineage (NCBI taxonomy): Eukaryota > Metazoa > Chordata > Ascidiacea > Aplousobranchia > Didemnidae > Trididemnum > Trididemnum clinides. Next base: position 35,838,798 of record OY776294.1, on the reverse strand, counting down.
GACAGCCGACATCAAATTAGGAGAATACAGCTTCACAACGGACTTACTTCGCGTCAGAAAAATTAAGAAAATCCACAACAAAATCACCAACTTCATGCTTGCTCTAACGCAGGGTTTCCCAAACTGGGGTCCGCGAACCCCTATGGGTCCATGACAATTGCACAAGGAGTCCGTAAAGGTTTCAAAAACTTTGTTTTAAAAACTTAAACATACTAGTGGAACTTTAACGTAAATTGTTAAAAACGGTTCTTACGTTTGCTATCTATGATGTAACAATTGGTTGTATCCGCAAATGCCAACTTTACTGCATAGGCGTATTAACCAGCCGTTTTACGTAAACGGGCTTGAAAATAACTTCTCAAGTTAATTTTTCAATTATACTGTGATGTAGAATAAGCTTTGTTTCTATATTTTGGTGTTATGTTATGCGATAGCTTTACTTTATGTTATATTTTAGTGATACAGTGCAGTATTAGAGCAAAATTAATTAAAAAGTTTTTAAAACGAAAGCGAAGTTCGAATAATTTAGAAGGAGAAAAGCATCATGTTTTACCTCCAAAAAATGAAGCAAAGGGTACAAACATATGATGAGGAGTATGCAAAAATCTTGTTGGTGGTACAGAATTTTAATATACTGTAGCTTTGAAAAAGCTGTTTGAACCATAAGCTTTTTGTGACGCTCTCATCAGTGGCGGTATCGCGTCAAAAGAGAAGATCTAGAACAGGTGTTCTCAACCTTTATTCTATCATTTACCCCTTGGAAAATTTCAAAAGTAAAATTTACCCCCAAAATTTTTTTATATTTTTACTCCCACAAATGCCTACTGTAATAGGTAAAAGTGTGAATTTTTGCTAATAAAGTTTACCCCCAAATCAGGTCAGGGGTAAATTATATCCGGTTGAAGACCCTTGATCTAGAGCAGGGGTCAGCAACCCCTGGCACGCGTGCCACTTGTTGCTCGCGAGAAGATTTTTGATAGCTCGTCAAGTTATTTCACGCATTCGCTAAATCTACACTATAAGCGTGCGCGGTGCACTCGCAAGCTCAAACTGTCTACACTGAACGAAATCAACAGTCTTAATAAATTATTCAAGCCTGCTATTCACGAGACAATTTCTATATAGGCGATGACTGTTCTGGCCCTACCGTTTGCACACACAAGTGGCTCGCTGTGAGAGCGGAAAAAATTGGCTCATGCGAACTGCCATGAGCAGAAACAGTTTAGAATAAACAAAGATGTGCCACCGCGCAATAATGAAAAAAATTAAAGTCTAGATACGCCTTGATTTTCTTAATATAGCAACATTTGTCGCAACGCTCATTTTACATGGTGTCATTGCGGAACAGTTGTGTTCGTTACGTGTGTTCCTGATGAGGGCTGAGTGTTTGTTGTTGTTGTGACTACCCCTCCTCTTCCTCGAGATGGAGATACAGCACGAACGGCAATTCAGGGTCATGCCGTCAACCTAATTGAAATTAGGCTAGGGGAAAGATTGCAGCCCATTTCGAACGAGTCATGAGTGACTGGTAGCCCCACCATTAACAAGGCGGACTGCTACTGATGGGTACCCGAGAGTTGCCTTTTACTACATGCTGAGTAAGCAACTTCGCAATTGTAACCCGGTGAAGTATGGGTAAGCCACCTGTCTGCCACATAAAGATGGAGGCATTTCGTTAAGTGCCTTACCCAAGGACGCAGCAAGCAAGCTTGCCGGCTTGTCCTCCACACTATCCCTTTTTTATGCTGAGCGCCAAGCAGGGAAGCTGTGAATACCATTTTATAAAGTCTTTTGGTATGACTCGACTAAGGGAATGAACCCCAGGTCTACTGACTACAAAGTGGACGCTCTAACCACTACGCCATCATGAATGTTTGGCTGCATGTTTTGCCGAAAACGTTTGAATACTTTTTATTAAAATCTTTGCCTGCTTATTGTCGTTTGCTAATTGGTTTTTAAAAGCAATCTCTCAACCTAAAAATTTACAAATTTAGGCCTATGAAATCAGGCTTAATCGCCTCTTCTACGAAACTTAAATTACATGTAAAATCTTTCTAAAAATTCTGGACAACAGATTTTGGATTCGTTTCTTGAGACAACCAAACTGTGTGTGATCTTTGTTGTCAAAACATCGTTTACCGAACATTTAGCACAAAACGGCCTTTTGAAACAAAGCATGTGGAATTCTTCAAGGACGATGCAGGGTCGTCGTCGTCGTTTGTATGAAGATTCGAAACGAAGGGAGTTTTTCCAGCCATCTTCGGGTTGGTTCATCTAATTGTGTGAGGCCCCTTTTGCCACTTGGGGCTGGGTTCAAGTGGCGGACTATGACGTAGTCCGCGGTTTGATCTATTGTACCACAACTGCAACTAGATGATGATCTTAAACCCCACTTAGATAGGCAGTAGTTGAAACGTCCAACTCCTGTTCGAAGACGATTCAGAGTGGACCACTCCTTGCGGGGGAGATCTGACCCTGGAGGGAGTTTGTTTGCAGGTGACAAACCAAATTCGACAAGGCGGAAACGCCTAGAGCTCTAGTTGTTTATCCAGGATTCCATGATGTTGAACTGTGGTGCACCATGTAATAGCACTGCATGACGGGTGAAAGGCCTTCGGGAAAGGAGCCGTTGCCTGGGTAAAGAACTTCCTGGGGCAGAGGAAATCCTGGAGTGCAGAGGGAATGCGGGAGTGCAAAAGGATGGTGTTTAGAAGCAACAACTTTGTTAACGAACTTGGAGGTAAGCTCCACTCTGCGCAGGTTAGGTGGAGGTATACCTGCCAGCACTGGGAGACACTCGGTTGGGGTGGGTTGGAGGCGTCTAGTAATGATACGCATAGTATCGTTGAGGGCAACGTCCAATTTTCTCTTATGCTTGTTTCGACACCAAGCGGGAACTGCGTATTCTGCTGCGCTGTATGCTATCGCCAAAGCGCTAATGCGGAGTGTCGATGTTTTTGCACCCCACGAGGTTCCTTCCAGGCATCTAATTAGGCTGTTTCTAGCATAAACTTCGGTGCGTAGGCCTTCCAAGTGTTGCTAATATATAAATTGCCGATCGAGTTTAACTCGCAGATATGCGGGATGGCTCTGGTGTGGCAGCAGTGATCCCCTGACAAAGATCTTTAGATGTCTGTTAGCTTCCCTATTGTTGAGATGGAAGGCGGTTAGTGTAGTCTTTGTTGTGCTGAGCTTCAGTCTCCATTTATCCAAATAGGCAGAGATCTTCATCATATCTGACTCCAGCGTTTTCTCTATTTTCTTCCAGTCTTTATTCACATATAGTAGAGCCAGGTCATCACCATATCCATACTGTTGGGACTGGGTGTGAGGTAAGTTGCTGATGTAGATGTTAAACAACATGGGTGAAAGAGTGGAATCCTGTGGAATGCCATTTTTCAAAGAGCGTGGGCGACTCAATTGGCCATCACTTTTCTGGAGTGTAAAGCGTCTATTGGAGAGCAGCTCACACAGGAAACCAACTATATGGTGGTCCGGGATCACATGAAGCATTTTTAAAGCGAGGCAACTATGCCATACTGTGTCATAGGAAGCGGTCAAATCAACTAATACCAGGCCAGCTTTTTTACGTTCTTTAAACCCATTTTCAATATCATCAGTCAGATGAACAATTTGATCAACTGTAGAGCGACCGGGTCGAAAACCTGCTTGTGTCGCTGGTAGGACCGACTCTACGACAGGTTCCATCCGTGCAAGCAAAAGTCGTTCAAGAACCTTGAAAGGAACACATAAAAGGAAGATCAGTCTGTAACTTTTTGGATCGTAAACAGGTTTTTTTAGGCTTGAGGATTGCTACTACTAAAGCTTTTCTCCAGATCTTAGGAATGACAAGTCGTTGAAGACATAGTGAAAAGAATCCTTTCAACAAATTTCGGAAGTTATCACCACTATGTTTTAGGAATTCAGGAGGAATTTTATCTGGGCCCATTGCTTTCCCGCATTTTACTTGGCCAGACGATGCAGGAAAGGTCGAAACTTTGGAAAAAACAGTATCCCGCTACGATAAGCAAAGCAGCATTTTCAAGAAAGTGATTCGTAGCACGAATCAAACCATCGAAGGTAGCTACAAAGTCGCAGAAGGCACTGCTAAACATGGAAAATCATTCACTAATGGAGTGTTTTGTAAAGGTGGCCTTTCTCAGTTGTGCTGAAGTGTTGTTTGATGATTTGCCAAACAAATGTACCATAATTTCGAGGATCAAGGATAGCCTGTTTCTCCTGGGACAATAGAGAGAGACACATTACGAACATGTCTACGGATGTAACTGAGCAGCAAACTATTGTGTTAAAAGCTGCGAATGTTTTCAGCGTAGCTCTTGATAAAAGCTTAGATACAAACGATAATCCACGTTTAGCAGTTATAGCTAGGCACTGCAGTAACGGCGAAGTACATGTACATGAAGAACTTTGTTGCTTGAAACCTATATAAGGCACTACTAAAGTAAAAGATATACTTAAGATTTTCACCATAAATTTAGAGGAAAAAGAGATTGATATAAAGATATTCTCAGTTACAATAGACGGCGCACCAGCTATGATGGGACAACGTGGAAGATTGAACTTACATGTATTTGATTGGATCGATATTGAAGACTTCCAGACGCAGCTGATCGATTTCAAAGCATCTTCATTGTGGACATCGAAATTGGTTCATTTGTGGAAATCGCTGGAAACGATTAAAAACAAGCAAAAACATTTTAACCTGCTGGGAATCTTTGCCGGAGAAATGTAGCTGTCTGAAAAAGAAGGCAATAGATTTGCTGTCTGCATTTGAATCTACTTATTTGTGTAAACAATAACTTTCAAACACAAAAAAAATTCGGATGCATGTGTTCAACTCAAAGCGTTCAAATTTACTCCCAGTATTACAGAGCTGAGCAAGGACAAGGATATCATTTAAAAGCGACTCTTTAGATTGTATTTGACTTTATCTAATAAAATTAATTAAACAAATTTGTCTCTTATTCGTTTACTATTCAGATCAGGTAGTTGACTGTAGAAAACAAAAAACATAGAGATGTTTGGCACGCGAAGTTGCTTTCATTTTGATATTATTCATAAACTGGCAACTGTGTTCAAAAGGTTGCCGACACCTGATCTAGAGTGAGTGAGTGTTTTATGACATTGATTTGGACGTTAAGCAATCAAGACGAGCCAATGGTAGCGCTAGTATTGTAAAGCGCGCCAAAAAAAGATTTCGCAATAGCGAAATGCTAAAGAAAGCGCAGCAAAAGCCAAATTAAAACGCCGCGATTATCGAAAGAGTTCGAGAGTGTACCCAATGATTGAAGATGGTTCAACTGGTTAACACTTTGAGTGCCACGCACAAAAATGAAAAATTTCCCATCAGCCCAAAAATCCCCTTGAAGTTTCTGTTCATTGTTGTTAGAAGGGAAGAGATTTTCCCCAGTCGATCATTTTTGTCCAATTTGGAATTGTCCTCAAAATGAAGTGACCGTAATAAAATCTGGAATCTGTTCCGACTCATTGTTTTTGGTGCAAGATTTTGGGTGTAAAGTTCACAACTACGCCAATAATCCCTAATTTCACCAAATCTACAGAGACCCATATACATTATGAGACCGAGGAACTTTCGCATTTCTACTGCATTTGTTGGGACCCATTTTTGCAATCTACTAGATGAAGATGGAAGACGTTTAGCAATGTCTTGTTGTGCATATAAATTGGTCTGTGCTACTACAAGATTGATGAATTCATCATCAACAAATAATTTATAATACAATTTCGGTAGAGAGGTGACTTTTAGTATCCAAGTTGCTATTATTGCTACTAACAATACACCGTTGAACATAATAATACAATATATTTATACAATTCAAACGTTTTCGGCGCTACATTTCGCCCTCATCAGGATCTGTACACAAATATTTACAGCATTAAAACTTTCGTTGAACGAAAACACAAAAAACATAAAGTAACTTGAAATAGTTCTGACAAAAAACAGTAAAGCTTCATTCTGCGCTCTTCGTAATTGTCTGGTCACTGCTAACAAAGAATTTGATAATAAAAAAAAAAGAAGAAAAACAATTGCCTGCTAGGAGTTAATCGGATTTAGGGTTTTGTAAATAATTGTTTCAAATGAATGGAAATTGTTTGGTTAAATGATTAAATAAATATCTTTAATTAAAACACGTTTAGTAAAATTGACGCTCCGTTTGCATAGAGTTGTTTGTTTAGCACAGGGTTGCTTCTTTTGATGACCAAGGCTTCATGGATTTTGGCTTCGTAGGATGTTTGGCATTTTCTAATTATTTTAAATTGCCCCATGTTATTCGGCTGAGTTTTGCACGAACTGCATTTTTTTATATGTTCTTTGATGGCACTTTTACTTGACCTTGAAACATTTAAGTGCTCCCCTGCTCTTATACTCAAATGTCTTGCGGACGTACCGATGTACGTGACGTTCACATCACGTGAACAGGTAAACTTATAAACGACATTTGAGTTCAAGGCCAGAGGAGTTTTGCTTTTCAAAGAGAAATATTCCTGCACTTTTGTTGTTTTGTAGACAATTGTGATTTTAATGTCAAACCGTTTCTTTATTAGTGATTGAATTTGTAGACCGAATTCTTTTGAGATTTTTCCGAGGTAGGGAATGATAAAAAGATTGATAAATTCTTCTTTTTCTGTTTTACTGTCTGTTTTTTCTTTTTGAAATTGGCATAAAATTTTGTTAAAAAAATGGATTGGATAACCGTTACTGTAAAAAAGATTTTTCAAATAAGCTACTTCTTTTTGGAAGAGATAGTCCGTTGAACAGGTAATTTTTGCTCCATTAAGAAGACACAAAGTAAGACCTTTTTTCCAAATTTTGGGACAAAATGCATTAAAATTTAACAATAATCCGGTGTTAGAAGGTTTTCTCCATGTGCAGGTATCAAATTTATCCAAGTTAATTTTTATTTCCACATCCAAAAATGGAATTGTATTTTTAGCCTGTTCTAAAGTAAACTTAATATTGGGGTGCTGGGTGTTAAGCTTTTCTAGGAATTTGGTGCATGATTGGTCATTATCAAAGATTGCAAAAATGTCATCAATATATCTGAGATACAATTTGGGAGATGCTTCCTGGTCATTGCATAAAAGTTGGTTTTCCATATGAGCCATAAAGAAATTTGCAAGTGTTGGTCCAAGTGGACAGCCCATAGTGACGCCATCAATTTGTTTATACAGTGTGTCTTTATACAAAAACAATCCTTGGGTCGCCAGACGCATCAACTTAACAAAAACATCTTTTTCAAAAGCAGGGGGGCTGGGATTATTTTCTTTGTATATGTAATTACCAATCATATTTATTGTTTCTTCCAGCGGCACGTTGGTGAATAGGGAAACTACGTCGAAACTGACCATAATTTGGTGAGGAGATGGAGAAAATTCTTTTAGCTTGTCTAACAAGTGAAATGTCGAGTCCAGCATAAATTGATTTGGAATGTAGGGTTTAATAATTTGATCAAGAAATTTGGCTAGGTTATATTCTGGCGTGTCAATCATTGAGACTACTGGTCTTGCAGGATTGCCTTGTTTATGCACTTTTATAGTTCCGTATAGTTTTCCTGGTGCACTTCCAGTTGACACAATTTTGCTGGTTATGCTGTTATCATATGATTTTAGATACTTATTAATGTAGTAATTAATTGAATTTTCTTTGGCAATTATTGGATGTACTTTTCCATCTGTGTTAACTTTTATGAATTTTGTGGGGTCGTCAATAATGTGGTCAAGTTTTGAATAGTAATCTTCACTATTTAACACAACAACTCCATTTCCTTTATCGTACTGACATATTTTACTTAAATAATTTATAGACATCAGCGGGACTGATATTTTCTGTCAAGTTCAATAATAGACCTTCATGCCCAGTATAAGTAATGTCACTTCGGTGAAATTCCCCATAATCACGCCAGGTTGGTGTGCTAAAGCGGCTTGGTTCTTCTGCAGCTTCATCTGGATTTTCTGTTTCATGTACAGTCATTTCTTCTAGAGCGGCTGTTAGATCCTGTGCTGCATTCAAATCTATAAATTCATCATCTGTTTCTGAATGGTCATTATCGCTTGGCATAAAGTCAGGGTCATTCACATCATCATCGCTACTTGTTTCTTCAACATCAAGGAGCAATTTTGCCTCACTAACTGATAGTGCCCTCTTTCTAGACATTGTTATCAATAGGGGTAATTATTTATATCAAACTATGAAGTTTCCTATTATTATACATTTGTTGTAAAAAGTTTCATAAAAATAATAAAATAGAAAATGAACTACAAATGCTCTTGTTTTTATATATCCTTTATAAAAAAATTACCTCGATTACCTCTTATTTCATGACATATGGCCACTAGCTATTTGTCAGAAGTTTCCTAGGAGCCCACACTTTATAATTTCAATGGTGAATAACAAGTATCTGGCACTCATATTATGTGACAGCCTTTAGCAGTCATACCATCAATGGCACTCATATTGAGTGACTGAATCAAAAGTATCAAAAATGTTGTCACTCAATATGAGTGACTGGCACTCAATGTGTTAAGACATGATATTTGGTTAAGACAACAATTGACCTATCCACGCCAATCTCAATCGCACAGATCGTACAAACAAAACAAAACTAAACCAAATTGTGACTCTGTCATTGGTCAGCATCTTATAGATAACGATCAATGTGCATTATACTATGATAACAAGCGGTTTTCAATCCTCGCCGCAGCATGCAGCTCTTGATCGTTATCTATAAGATGTTGACCAATGGCAGAGTCACAATCCGGTTTAGTGTTGTTTCGTTTGCACGATCTGTGTGGTTGAGATCGGCGTGGATAGGTCAATTGCTGTCTTAACCAAATATCATGTCTTAACCAATTGACTTATCTTCAATCCTCGCCGCACCACGCAGCTTTTTTCATCTTAATCTTTTAGAGACTGGTTATATCAAGACTCGGCGCCCGGTGTTATGCAGACAAAAAGAGTTTATTTACGTTCTCAAACTCGTTCGAAAATAACGCTATCGCGCTTGCAATGCTAACGCTATCATTGGCTTGTCTTGATTGCCTAACGTCCAAATCAATCACATAAAACACACACTAGACCTATCATATTTTCGTTTCCTAAAAAGAGGGAAGGTTTCGTCAGCAACAGGCTTACAAAAATGCTCAGTCACTTTAGAAGATGAGGTTTCACCTGTAATGGCCTGTTTATATTTTGCGGTTTTAATATGGTCATCGAAGCTAACACTGCTTTTGTTTGCCACAGAAATAAATGTTCCATAACCACAAGTGATGCATTCAGCTTCAAAATCGCTACATCCTTTATTGAAATAAGGATACTTTTGTCGTAGTTCATCCGAAAACACGATTTTTCTTATTGGCATAATTGCTTACGCTTTATTTAGCTTGACAAAACTTTACTTTATAATAATTATATTAATCTAAATGTTAAAAAAGAGGACATTAGGCTTCTTTTAAGTATCCTCGGAGGACCATTTGTTTTTTTGAAAAGAATGACAAAACTTCTTAAAAGAGGACATATAGTAGCCCTAACACACACCCACTCTAGATCTTCCCTTTTGATGCGATGAGGAGTATGTTAAACTTGGATTTATTCCAAGTTTATTATTTGTAACACCTGAAATTGCATTTCAGGTGTTACAAAACCTCAGTGTTTATTGTGTTTCAAAGCATTGTCATATGATGCTTTGAAACCATCCAAAATGAAACGACATTTCATGAGTAAAAACCCTAAGTTTTTAACAAGCTGCAGTCTTTTTTTGAAAGAAAACTTAAAGAATACTTTGTGGAAGGAAGGTTTCACAAAATCTCTTCTGTCAAATGAAAAATTGTTGAAAGCATGGTATTTAGTTGCGTTGAGAGTGGCTGGCACTAAATCATCACACACAATTGCCGAAAAATTAATTCTACCAGCAGCAATGGATATGTGCGAGGTAGTTTGAAATAGCCAATGAGTAGCAAAACTTCAAGAAATTCCATTGTCGATTAACACTATTTCTAGAAAAATAGGTGACATTTCTCACGACATTGGATCACAACTGCTTAGAAAGATTAAATAAAACTGATTTTGCAATCCAACTTGAAAGTATAGACCATTCTAGAGAATTACAACTATTGGTTTGTGTGAGATATTGTTGAAGTGGCGAAACAATAAGTTTTTCGGTTAGCCATCAAATGCCAGGCAGAACTACCGGTCGAGATGTTTTCAACGTGCTTTGTGGTTTTATTCTATCAAAATTGTCATGGGAATGAATGTGTGACAATTTGTACCGATGGGGCAGCTTCAGTGACTGGCAAGCACTCAGGAATTGTAGCTTGTGTTAGGGAATTTGTACCAAACGTCATACAAACACATTGCATCATACATCGCGAAACTCTTGCTGCAAAACATTTGAGACAATCAATTGTCAGAAGTCTTGTCTTTATGCGTCAAAGCTATAATATCAATCAAAACTCGCCCACTTCAATCTCGATTGTTTTCACAACTATGCAATAACCTAGGGTCAGAGCACTCGAACCTTTTGCTGCATACAGAAGCTCGATGGGTTTCCCGCGGAAAAGTTATAGAACGCTTGTTTGAACTGCGAAAAGAAGCATTTCTTTTTCCTAACAAGCGCACAATACGGACTTGGCTTTATTAGCTCATGATGATAGTTGGCTTGAAAAACTCGCATACCTAGCTGATATTTTTAACCATCTTGACGGACTGAACTTATCGCTTACGAGAAGAGACTTGAACATTTTAATCAATCAAAACAAAAATGTAACATTCACAAAGAAACTTTACACTCGGAAAATAGAATAAATGACAATAAGCTGGATATGTTTCCGATTGCTAGTGATTACTTTGTCAATAAACCATAAATTAATAAAACCTTTATTGTTCCTAACATTCAAAAACACTTGGAGCTGCTATCCGAACCTTTTGAATGGTATTGGGTTTTCGATTGAGTTTTAAATCCTTTTGCTGTAAAAATAACTAAGCTCTCTGGACGAAAAAAAAGAAGAGTTAGCAGAATTATGATAGGATCGAAAATTACTGATTAGTTTAAATCAAAAAGCTATCTCATCTTTCTAAAATTACTGATTAGTTTTAATCAAAAAGCTATCTCATCTTTCCGGCTAAGTGTTGCAGACGAATACCCATTGCTTTCCCAAACGGCAACAAAAGTTTTATTACTTTTTGTCACTATTTATATGTGTGAAAGAGCGTTTTCAGCACTTTCTAATATGAAGACAAAATATAGGTCCTACATGTTTGTTTGTCACTAATAGCCCCAAGAGTTGATGAATTGGGCAGAGTGAAGCAAGCCTATTCATCACATTGACGAATAAATTGTGTATGTATTTTAATTATTGTTATTGTAAGTGAGTTAGGTGACAAAAGTAATGTTCTATGTAATTGGGGTTTGCAAAGCAAAAAGTTTGCGAAACCCTTCTCTAACGAAGCTATTACACATGGCGAAGCTCACTTAGATTTCCGGCACCTGCAAAGAGAAACGCATTCTTAAAAGAGGATTAAGGATCTTGGGAACAAAAGGATCAAACTTTTTTTAACATGTAAAAGGCATTTTTAAAGCCATTTTTGAGCACTCAAACAAATCTTTTAGGGTCAAAAACCACACAAGCTTATTTTTTTAATTCTTGATTAAGAGCGTCCATGACCAAATTTGAAGAACAATAGAATATACCTCTATCTATTGGTTTAGAATACATAAAAGCCAGACGTAGTCTACATCTCATGAGCCGAAAAAATCGAAAATCGACGCGATGGCATAATGGTTCGAGCGTCCGCTTCGCAGCCGGTTGATCTTGGATTCATTTCCCAAGACGAGCCATACCAAAAGGCTTTAAAAATGATATTTAGAGTTTCCTTGCTTGGCGCTCAGCAAAATAGGGATAGTGTGGAGAACAAGCCGGAAAGCTTGCTTGTTGTGTCCTTAGCAAGGCACTTAGCAGGATGCCTCAATCTTTATGTGGCAGACAGGTGGTGGGGCCAAGCAGTCCTACCCGTCGTGGTGGTCCAGTCCAACTGAAGACTCGCAAACAGAGCATGAGCGCTCACGCAGTGTACAAGTGTAATTCTGCATAATGCTCAAAACGAATAGCCCAAACGACAAAGAAGAAGGCTTATTATTTTATTTCTGCTGTCCTTTGGAAGCCTACGCCTGAACTCTGAAAAAGTGAAAAATATTATTCTGTTTACCGACTCTGAACAGTCAGCCATAAAACAGTTTTACGGACATTGTAGCCTTAGCGTTGTAAATAAGTTCACTATTCTTCCAGTGTCTTAATTCCCACTCCGTCCAGTTTCTTGCTTTGCATCTACTGGTTTCATTAACTTTGTATTACGCATACATATATGTTGAATAAAACTTGTAGATACAAAACTGCGGTGGAAGGAAATTCGACTTTATGACGAAGTAGCTTACGTTTAGTGTGGGGACGTGAGAACAACGCAAAGTCTCAGCCTGAAACATTGCAGGCAGTTCAAAAATAGTGCAGAATGACGTACTCGTGAGATGATAGTCGTTCACAAACACAAGAATAGGTGGTTAATACATTGGATAATTTTTACAAATTGAAATTATTTTGAAATATTTTTCAAAAATGGATAAATCGTTTTGCAGTTTTAGTATCAATTTCCGGGCTCGATTAAGATCACATGGAGCTCTGGCGTGGTAGAGGGGAAATCGGGTGATATGAGCCGCTTTAAGCCTTCAGCAAAAGCGGGTTGGTTCTCAAGCATCAATTTATTTGCTGTTGTGATGTTACAAGCTACTCAATACAAAATAAACAAAATAAAAGTCGAAGTATTGTCTTTACTACTTGTGTTGCAATAAGGATTTTTTGTGTCTCATGTTTTCGGATCAATTTTTTCTTACTTTTCTGTTGTTGTTTTTACCTGACCCCTTCAGAGGAATATGGGGGCATGGAGAAACACCATGAAGTCCCAGAAGTCGGGTAACTTCTCGCGGCCTGGACCAGAGATCGTAAAGAGACAGATAATCACCAAAAAGCGAGCGGCGCAAAGAGTCCGTAGCTACGCAGTGCAGAATGAGATGAGAGGTGTCCTGGGACGAGTGTCCGCAGGCGCTGCAGAAAGGATTCTCGATTCTGCCAATCCTAGAGAGATAAAAGCTTAACAGTAGGCAGTGTCCGTTGCAGCGTGACGAGGGAGAACACAGCGAGTGTGACGAGGGAGCACAAGTTCCTCGATGGAAATTGAGGGAAACTGTGTGTTGAAGAATCTCGATGAGACAGTAGGTTTCTAGTCCGAGGAAAAGAAGAGTGAATACGAGAGATAAGAGGAGAAAGACTTCAAGGAATTGCAGAAGGCAGGAGTAGAGCTACCTTTCTGGCCTGCTCATCAGCTGTGTTGTTCCTCGGAGAAGCGAGTGCCCGAGGATCTATTGTATTCTGATAGAACAGGAGGAGAGAGAAGACAATTCTGCTAGAGAGAATGGGATAAAAGTGAGCGAGAGCCGCACCTTGGCAAGCAAGGGAGGGGATCAGAGCGGGAGAAGCTAAGGAGAGGGTGGACTCCACAGTGAAGGAAGGAAGGTTCCAAGAAGGTGAAGGAGGGGAAGCAAAAAGAGCTTCCCTAGGGGAAGTAGAAGGAAGCATGAGCGGGTGAGCGGATGCAAAAACACTCCAGGACGATCTGCAGAGTCTTGGTTTCGCTCCAAGTCTGGCCAAACCTGAAATGAAAAAGGAGATTGAAAAACGAAGAGCTCACTTATCAAATGAATAAGTGAAATGACTCAGGGTGATTCGTAGGGAAGGTGGAGAAGTGTCGGAGAAATAGAAGTGGGATAATGGACAACAAGAAGCAGCCGGAGACAGCGCGACCAGCCGCTTGGTGGAGGTGTTCCAATTCGGTAATATTGGTAACACTTAAGAAAAGAAACCATCCGGGTGAAGCATATGTAAGAAGGGACCGACAAAAAGATTTATACAGAAGAGAGAGGGACTCCTTAGAGGGACCCCATGAGGGAGCAAAGATATAGTGTAATGCCTTGAGAAGAAATAAAAGCTTGGCCTTCAGCGAAGATACATGTTAAAAAAGGAAACAATGTGATCGAGGGTGAACTCAAGAAAAGTTGTAGTGGAATTGAAACGGAGGGGGGAGTTGGGTAAGTGGAGGTTGGGATAGAGGTTAGCTTGGTGAAAATCCACTGAAAAAAATGAGACCTAACATTTGCTCGGATTGAAAGGAAGACATTAGTGCTCAGACCAGCGCTCCAATTGAAACAGAGAACTTTGTGTGGCCTCCACCGCAGTAAGGACGAGGTGGAGGAAAATCAAATGGATAGATCGTCAACATAAAGAGAGCAGCTGACGGAAAAAACAAAGAACTGGAAGATAATTGATGAAGAGAGAGAAAAGTACAGGGACAAGAATGGATCCTCGTGGAACACCCCGACGGACTCGATAGAAACGATTTTTATGATTTTGATAAACCACGCAAGTGCGCTTATCAGAAAGGAAAGATTGAGTCCAGCGAACAAAGCAAGGAGGAAGGCCAGCCAAAATGAGTTTATGGAAAAGGGTGGGTTGCCGGATAGAGTTAAAAGCTTTCGATAAATCTATAGTAAAGTGAATTATCCAAGAGCCCGTGCTGGGCTTGTTTAAATCATCCGAGGTGGTCTGAGCAAGAAACAGAATTTATTGTAGAGTAGACCATCCAGGTCCAAAACAAAACGTAATAATTCAAACATGATTTGCTATCTATGCTTATTGCGGTGTACCAACAAGCCACAACGCAGTTATTCACATTTCTAACAATCTATATAGATGAAGATCAGCGGGAAACTTAGTGTACTCTAGCGCAGGGGTGAAAAGATTTTTTTGGAATTTAGTTGCGCGAAGAAAGTGTTGTTAGCACGCATGTGTATAAAGGAGAGATCATGACCGAAATTAACTGAATGGTGAGGCAAAAATTTCATTGACGCACTGATTTACAAGAGATTATCTTTTTTTAGAGATCAACCTAAAGCACCCGGTGACTTTGATCCTCATGTCGTTCGAAAATTTCCTCATCAAGCGCACGTAAACCTGTAAACGATGTAAACCTGCAGAGATATCGATGGCTCGCGCTATAGTCTCCAAGCAAAATGCTCAGCAACTTTTTGATAATCTATCGATTGTCGAAATATACTTCAGGCTTAACCGCGTTTTCGATTTTATGTGAAGTGGGTGCATTATTATAAAAAAAATGACTTTTGTTGGTACAATATTATTAAACTAAAGGCGACCACGCAATATTTTAAAGATACGATTTTTCTGCAAAAAGCATCTACATTGTTGATGAATGCAAAATAACAACAGTTTATCCTCCCACAACAATCATTTGCGAAACAAAACACAAAACAAAGTGGTTCCATTACATCAGGAGAGTGGGGCCAATTGGTAACTTTGGTGTGTATTATTAGTTTCACTGAAAATTCTGTCCCTCCTGTTTTCATTTTCCCCCGTGTTCGCTATCAAAACTATTTAATCAACGTACTTTCTGTCGGTTTAACAGAAGCTGCTTTACCATCAGGCTGGATTGAAGGAAAAGTTTTTGCATTTACTTAGAACATCTGGATAAAATTACGCATTGTTTAACAACAAGTTTCATTTTATTGATTTGTGATAGGCTGGCTGCAGACACAGTGCAATTGCAATGCGAGAGCACAACCAAGCAGTGAAAAATGCTGTCCTTGAGATACAACAATGTCCCTTAATCTGTAGGGATATTTGTGGATTTGACTTTTTTATTATGTAAGATTAAAATGTGACTTATGCAGAAAAAGTTAAAACGTCTCGAATGCCATTTTATTCGGAACCACCTACACAGTATCAAGCTAAGGTTTTACATTCTCCTTAACTAACACGTCTCGACGCACTGGAATAACGTACGCAATAACCTCATTGCACTGAGTTGCCTTCAACATGGTAGGATTTCTAATTCATAAAAAAATAGTCGGTTGGAAAAAAGCAAGTAGATGGAAGGCGCTGGAATAGTTCTGCGATCTGCATAGGACGATGACGCTTTACAAATTAAATAGAAATTTTTTTGGTCGGTGGCAACTTCAAACAAGCTAGAGCACAGAAAGCACAAGTTTAATCATTGTCTCTAAACAGTATAGTCTGGCACCTAACTGGAAAAAACACGCTTTAAACTTTTACCTATTGACCGTAGGTCAAGCTAACCGTTTTTTACTCTGACGAATGGAAGATTTGCTGTAGGGGCAGGGTTTAGTAAATGATATTTTGTTTTGCTGCAGTGAGTTTTTGCGATTTAGCGGTGTATATTGACATTTTTCTGATAACATAATGAAGTAGTAATCATATTTTTCTATACTTTTGAGTTTATCAATCTCTAGCCAGCTATCGGTATTAGTTAAGACTAATGCTGAATAAATTATACACAGCTTAATCTCAAGCAGACAAACAGTACATGATCAAACATATTTTGTGAAATCTTATGATGCCACGTAGACTACAAAAGAGTAGTTGGTTTGTAGCTTACGTGGGCACCATAAAACTTAGCATGTGAGTAAACTTTCTTTTGTTGCTCTTTCAGACAGATAGCTGTTTTGTCAAACAGTTACAACCGTTTAATCCAGATTTCCTATTCATTGATTTTTTCGTACATATCCGTTTTACTTGAAGACTTCAAGATTCGCTAATTGTGGTGTCTTATGTGTATTCAACAATGTGATTTTTGCCCAGGAGGTGCTGGACCCAGGCTTTCCGTCACGATTCGCTTCCGTGTTGCGGGATCGAAGGCTGTAGAAATTATTCTTACCTCGCTTAGTTTCAATTTTCATGTGTTGAGGTGAGCCTCTAGCATCTACACGTCCTGACCCAGTGTCCCCTGAAGTGCTTGCCCCGACTCGATGACAAGGAGTTGCATTCACTTAGCTATTAACCGTTTACGCCTGAACTGGCTTTACGCGAAGCAAATCTGCACCGCACAGGAAAATTCTCGCGCTGACTTGCAGAGACGGTCGCGGAAGACAACTAGTGGCAATTCGCCCACCAGCATTCAATCAACTGAATGTCGAAGCACTCACCAACAGCAAACTACCCGTCATCGAATACCGGCGAGTTCACAAACACCAGTATTTTGTGCCACACTGCAAATATGTGTCAAATGCGTATCATTCAAGGTCGAATATCTGTCAAATCACCAGTTCTTATATTTCACTAGTGCAGTTTACTATAAAAAATTGTTGAGGCTAGTTCAGCATAAGAAACAGTAGCCGTTGAAAAGTTTCTTGCATTTTTACGGAAGATAGTAAACTTGAAGAGTTTTAGCACTATTTTTTGTTGACATGTTTGAATTTTGCTACTAAATTTTATGCAATAATAGTTACTAAGGCCCTTGGTGTGGTGCTAATGATAGGGCACTAGTTTCTACTTGAAAGGTTACAAACTCAATGCTTTCACTGGGCGCCACGTAAGTGTGCTTTAACAGAAGACTTCTTTCGGTTAGATAAATTGTGGTAAACAGCAATGAAGCTGAGTCAATTCACCAAACTTGCACTACCTAAGATCTCCGCATGTTGGTCGGAACACCGCAAACACCGCAAAGCGGTTGTCCAGCGATTAAGACCTCTGTCGTTTTCCCATGAGTCAGAAAGTTCCAACCAAAATAGAACAACTGTCAAAAACGCATGTTGAATTGTATAGGACATGGAAATTAAGAACGTAATTAAATGATTTGCAACAAGATGCTTGCATGTAACGGAAGACTAACGCAGCCGAAATGAAAGCTACCACTACGTCACGTGTAACTAACTACACTGATCAGAAGAACTCTGCGCTTGCAAAATAAAGAAATGAAATAGCGCGTTTGGTAAAAGGTTCCTTTAAACCAGGAAGTCCATTTTGAAGAAAATTTCCAAAAAATTATCAAAGGATATTCGGCAGGAAGCAAATAAAATGAGACAATTAGGAGAAAATATGACAATACAAAAAAAGACAGTAAAAAAGTAAAAATTTTACAAGAATGTATTTTGTGAGCCCATCTAACAAGGAAACATAAGTCTATTTAATTAGTTTTGATAGTTTGGGATTGCTAGTATGTTTTGGTAAAGCCAATTACATTACTGGTGGAGGCGGTGCCGGGCAACGCCGGCCAAGCCGGCTAGTAACTTCATATATGCATAACCGAATGATCCAAAAGCTGTCCAAAGCTAGACGAGCACACGGAAGCTTTCAGCTACTAAGATTTTGTCTTAGGCTGCCTTGGCGCGTAGAGATTTTTGCAACCAGTGATAAAACTTCTTACCGATATTTAGAGCAGGTTTTGCTGTTGGATACTGGGTTCAAGGAGAACATTGTTTGATTTGCGTTCAGTATCAACAGCGAAACCTTGTCTCAAAACCCGCTTTTAATATCGGTGAGAAGTTTTTCCCTGGTTGCGAAAACCGCGATGTTTAATTATTTTCTCCAGCCTTAGTTTAGTTATTTTCTCCAGCACCAGCAAGGTCATGTGTTTTTCTATCTATTCTTTCATGGCACCCTAAAGCATAGCAGTGCTTTAGTTAGGAAACAGTAGTTTATAAAGCTAAATATACGTTTTTTAGTTTGAACAAAGTAGCAATTGAATTCAGGCAGCCGACATCAAATAGGAAAAATGTTACTTCACAATGAACTTACTCCGCGAGAAAAAATTATTAAAATCCACAGCAAAGTCACCAACTTCATGCTTGCTTTAAAGAAGCTATTATCTCGGGTAAAGCTCACAAAGATTTATGGAATCTGCAATGAGAAGCGTATGTTTGAGGATGATCATGGATCTTGGGAAGAAAAGAATCAAACTCTTTTTTGTAATGTAAAAAGCATTTTTAAAGGCCATTTTTGAGCACTTAAACAAATTTTTCAGGGCCCAACACCCCTCGAGCGTTTTTAAAATTCTTGATTAAGAGGTCTCGGTGAGAGCGCATACTTAAATTTCAAACGCTATAACATTGCAGCTATTTATTGGTTTTATAATTCAAGAAAACCAAATGTTGTGTAAACCCCATGAGCAGAAAAAAACAATAAAATGCCGATTTACGTCAGCTCAGTAATTTGTTTTGCTGTTAATTGTAAAGCGCTTTCAGAGTCATTGTTAAACTTGATTAGCTTATCATCTTATCTTTGCTGTCGTTTGAAAGCCTACGCTTCCAAACTCAGAAACTCAGAAAAAATGAAACAGGTACATATCACTTGGAAAAAGTGAAAAATATTATTCTGTTTACTGACGCTGAACAGTCGTCCATAAAACAGTTTTACGGACATCGTAGCCTTAGCATTGCGTATAAGTTTAGTACTCTTACTGTGCCTTAATTCCAACTCCATCCAGTCTCTTGCTTTGCATCTACTGGTTTCATTAACTTTGTATTACGCATACATGTATGTTGAATAAAACTTGTAGATACAAAACTGCGGTGGAAGGAAATTCGACTTTATGACGAAGTAGCGTAGGTTTAGTGTGGGGATGGGGGACATGGGAACAACGCAAAGTCTCAGTCTGAAACATTGCAGACAGTTCAAAAATAGTGCAGAATGACGTACTCGTGAGATGATAGTTGTTCATAAACACAAGAATAGGTGGTTAATACATTGGATAATTTTTACAAATTGAAATTATTTCTGAAATATTTTTCAAAAATGGATAAATCGTTTTGTAGATTTATTATCAATTTCCGGGCTCGATTAAGATCACATGGAGCTCTGGCGTGGTAGAGGGGAAGTTGGGTGATATGAGCCGCTTAAGCCTTCAGCAAAAGCGGGTTGGTTCTCAAGCATCAATTTATTTGCTGTTGTGATGTTACAAGCTACCCACAAAAGTTGTAAACACCAAAAGTTGTTGTTAACAAAATCTTGTTGTAAATGGGGCAGAGTTCCCGTTCACGTTTTTTTGTGTCCCATATTTTCCGATCAATTATCACAAATGAGTGGTGTAGACCACTAACTTTGAAATAGATCATTTTATTGACACTAAAATGCTGTACACCTATACCGTATTGTGCAATATGATAATGTTTTAAAAATTAGTTGGTTTTATAATTGTGGCAAATGTATACAGAAAAGCCAGTGTTGCAGATGTGATGCATCCAGCGTGTACAGTTGAAAAATGACGGAATAAACACCATGATTTTTGGTCGTTTCTGATTGGTAAGTTTCTATGACGAATCAAAAATTATACCCCCAATGTTCCAGATTCTTTCCCAATGTACACACTCTGATACATTCACATAAATGACTTGTGTTTACTCTTAACAGGATTGCTGTCGATATACTTACGATTTACCTTGCCAAAGAAGAATGGTTGGTTGGTCACTTTATGCCTTGCCGGGCTGGTACCACAGTCATTTGGCCCAGCAAAGGATTCGATGTTACTGAAAATAGCCTTTCTTATCTACCACTTAAAAAATATAGTCTAACAAATGGCAGCGCAAGTTCAATGCAGGAAGGTAGTGAATGTGCATAACGTTCTTTTTAATAATTGTCATTACTAAGCTGTCTACATAAACTGTAGACTCCATGTCAGTGCTGTAATCTTACTCCCATTGTCCTTTTTTAGCAACTTAACTTTAAAATTTTCAAAAATCTTTTCTCTGACAAAACGAGTTCTCTACGAACCTGCTTATAGAGTGTAAGTAGAGAGAGTTTCCAATGAGGTCGGATTAATTATGAGATCACATTGATCGCGGTTGTTAGATAAAAATTAACTATTTTTTTCCGCAGGAAGGTAGTAAATGTGTATAACGTACTTTTTAATAACTGTTATTGCTAAGCTGTCTACATAAATTGTAGACTCCATGTCTGCTGTAATCTTACTCCCATTTTCTTTTTTCAGCAACTTAACTTTAAAATTTCCAAACATCTTTCCTCTGGTGAAGCGAATTCTCTCCGAACCTGCTTTAAGAGTGCAAATGGATAGAGTTTCCAATGAGATGGGACTAGTTAGGAGACCACATCGTGCTTAACCGTGCTTTTAATTTTAAATGAGGAGGGTGCAATATTATCAAAATAAAGTGACTTTTGTCTGAACAATGTCATTAAACTAAGGGCAACCACGCAATATTTTAGAAATACGATTTTTCCGCAGAAAGCACCTACATTGTTGATGAAAACGAACACTTCACCCTGTCGCAAAGTTTCCAAACTGGTGCCCAGACCCGGGAATCGAAAAGGGAAATACTTTCATAAAATAGAATCAATAAAGGATCGATCCGCAGCACCCAAAATAAAGGTTAGATATGCCATTATTCAATAAAAATAAAAAATTAACTAAAGATCTGCAAAAACAAGAACGCTTACAAAATCTTTTAAAAGATAATTTAAAACTGTCTAACGAATTGAAACAAGCAACAACCACCAAAAATATGGTTTAGAATCAAATTGAACAGATAAAACATGATGAGGAAGTTATTTCCAACCTTAAACCCCAACTCGAACAAAGTCTCAAGTTATTATCCAAGGGATCAAAACAGTTGGCGCAGGACCAACGAAAACTTGAAAAATCTTTTGATAAATTGAAAGAGAACATGACTTCGGGAGAGCTTGCTAAGGCTCATCTTCAGTTTCATAATGCTGAGCCAACCGCTCCCTCTGACGATACTATGTCCTTGCCGTCTTATGAGTCTGCTAACACCTTATATCCCTCCCTCCCTCAAACTTCCACATTTGTAATAACTGATGGATTGGGACAAGAAAAAATCACTGAGGTCCCATCCTATCCTGTACAGCCTGGCTCATCGTCTGGACCATATCAAAATACACGAGCACACTCTTCTCGATTTAATGAACAACTTCATAAGAGTTTTGACAGGATGAAAAACATGACCGACGAATTGATTAATAGATCACAGACTTCCTCACAACGAGCATATTCAACTCCCCGAGACCCTCCGGCTGAAGAACTACCCCCGGCCGAACCTATACCTATCCCCTCTGATGACGACTCCACTTTATCTGGAACCAACCCTTTTAACGCTAATCCCTTTCTTGATCCACCCAATAGACAAGATATATCACAAAAAAGAAACATAAGAGAAATTCCTTTGCGAGAATACTCTGAACATCTGGCTACCCTTCCACCATTTGCAAAGGGAACCACAGTTGTTAAGTGGATAAACAGATGCCTTAGAATGGTTCCGCACGGTAATGGAGATACTCCACATGACAGAGCTCTCCTCAATCGACTCATAACTCTTCTCCGAAAATCTAAAACTGAAAAAGGAAGTGCTATTGCTGACGCATTGACTACCCTTCTTCAGGCTGACGATTTAACATGGGCAAACATACTAAACATGATCTCACAGAGCTTCCCCAGTGGAATGGTGGAGCTCTCTGACAAAATCATTAGTACCATCCAATCGTTCGACTGGAGTAAACATAATGCAACCTTGCATTTTACGCCATCTTTTATGGAAGCAGGAATTCCTTTAAAACTAAAAACTATTTCAGCCACTGACCATGGGTTGGATTATTTGTCTCGAATTAGAAGGAGAATTCCTGAAGCGATCCAAGTTAACCTCCTTGGAATGGAAAATCAGACTTGGTCTGCCTTTTTCACTAAATTACAGGATTACCAGAATATGATCCAAGGAGACAAGAAACGACTCATATATGAACCTCCCACCCCAGCTTCTAGTTTTCCAGCACAACCCGCCAGAAGAAGTAACCGACCCTCGAACCCTCCACAACGATTGGGAACTAACATAGGACATTTGCCTCGACGAAACCCCCCAAATACCACCAGACGACGACAAAACCCGAGCGCTAACAGTGAATTTGAAACAGCCCTGGAAAAGGCTCTGAAACTAGAAACAGGGCAACCTTTCACGTGTTATACATGTGGACGAAAGGGCCACAAAAGTGCTGACTGCCTGGTTAACCCTTTAAGGGACACAATTTTTCTAACCGAGATTTCGCAGATTTTTTTTACATTTTGATCTATTTAGAATAGTTATATGCAATTTACAAAAAAAATTAATTTTTTTTGTTTATTCTTTGAAATATGACATGGGACATATATGTCCCATTGTCCCTTAGAGGTAATTAATCATGAAATAATGTATTTGAATAGTGTTGCATTTTTCATGTTTCTAAATTGTGTATAAATTCGATTCATGGTTGAAAACAGTAACACACCATGTCGAAAAAGAATCTGCCTTGCTAGAGATAGACTCGAGCTCGATTCTGGCTCAAGTCATGCAAAGACTTGGGTTTGATTCTGGTTCTGGTAATTTCACACTTGTCAGTGTTTTCAGCGCACATGTATTTTGTTCGCATTTAGTGTGTGTGAAGCCTAGGACCACATTTGCTGCTCTCAGGAATCTAGTTCCAGAAATACACGTTCATATAAAATGCAAACTAAACAATTTGCACCAGATTAACGTTCACCAAATGCTCTGAACCGATCAGACGAGACCGGCAATATCATGGAAAACTTTGTAATTAAAATCGTGTAAAATTATATATTCAGCAGTGTAATGCAACGACAGGCATCCGACTGTATTCCAAGATAAAATGAGTGCACTCCATACAGCGACTAGTCACTTCTATCATGATAGCTACTTTTCGTAGATTCCGTTCGGTTTATAACTAAAGATTGCTGTTGGTGACTTTCTGTTTGTGGTTTGTAGTAGTTGAGGTTGCTACAGCAGCATGCATGTAATACAGTATAATTAGGAGTGATACAACGCAAAGCAATCACGTCCATTCACATAGAACAAATGCATATTGCACTCAATGCACATGTTGTTGATCTTGCTTTCAAGCTTGCTGCTGGTGCACAGTATGCATCTTTTTCTTTGACCCACCTTTTTGCATTGAATGCTGGGCAAAATTTTCCAAATTCTATACCGTTATCAGAAAATCGTTGCTCTTTATATATTTTTGCTAATGCCTCTAGTTTTGAATCTGATAACTTCTTCCAATTAAACTCGATATCTGTGGATCTGTGGATGCACTTGAGAAAACTTGGTTAGTTGTTAGACTATCCTTATGTGAGGATGACTGTAACGTCATAGGAGGATCAATTGCTACCGGTACTTCCAGCACTTCTTGCAATGCACTGTTTTCCAGATAAAGCATATCTTGCTCTAAAAATTCAACATCTTTATTGTCTAAAGCAAGAGAATCTTATGTGTCACTATTATCTGAGAAAAAAATTTAATTGATTTTCTCAGAATTAAAGTAGAAACTCTTTGCTGGTTTGTCATTAAAAAGTTTTGATCAAAACATGCATGATGTCTCTTTATATATTCATAGACAATCACAATAAACTAATTAATATGATACAAACACATGTTGTTGATGAATTGAAAATAAAATTGTAGACATTACATTATCTATAAGCTCTATTTTATTTTGAAAATCTGCACTATCACAATGCAATGTATGTTTGTACACTGCAATAGCATTCTAAAAAAACTAAGTACTAGTTACTAGGCTACATAGATATAAATTAATATGGTGACATATACACAGCCTATATGCTATGCTGATCACTGAAGCTAACAGTTCACTAAACATTAGGGTAGGAGAATTAGCAAAATAAAAGAATATAATTAATTCTATCCTGCTATCCCCAAAGATATCTTGTATGCTGCTGGTTACTAGTCAGCCTCAGTTCTTAAGTTTAATCTTAGAAAAAAATTTCAAGACCATAAAATCATCCTCACAGAGTTTTACTTCTTGCCTACATAAAAAATCTTATCAAAACTGTTTACCAGTTGAAAGCTGTTTGATAAATGTACCAACAAGCAACACCCCTAAAATTACCTCTAAGGGACAATGGGACATATGTGTCCCATCCTAGAAAAAAATGTCTCATGTTTAAAATAATGCATAATATGTTACAGAATTGGCACCAAGGATAGAATAATAGTTGATTTACACTACGCTAATTGAAAAATTTCCAAAAATAATCTTACGTACCAAAACTAAGGGATCAAATTTTCATATATTATAATGTCACAAAACAGGAAAACTTTGTCTTCAAAAATTGATCTTAGCGTATGCAATGTTGCAATTTTAAACTTTAAAAATCAACAAGGATTGTTGACGGATAAACACACCAATGCACATCCCCAATCAGCAAACGAAATTTTAATTATTCAACGAAACATACATGGGACACATATGTCCCATCATCCCTTAAAGGGTTAAGGCAGTACTGGATCATTGTAACAAAAAATTGATAATAGACCCTGATACAGGAATGGTACACCTGGAGGAACGACTCCCTTTAACAGGAGTATATAAACAACGCCACGATAACGAGTGGCTTCCGTTCTTGCGAGGACGAAATGCATTGGGACGACGCATTACTTCTCTCAATGACTTAAATACCCTCATGAATCAATATCAAGAACGATCTTACCGGGCTACCCGAAACCCGTACCAGCGACCAACAGACAGCTCTTGGAAGCGTACCAAGGAGAGAGCTCAGGGACATCAGTGGCAACCAAGAGGAGCCAATGACATACGAAATAATCCTTCGACACGACAATCGCAACCTCAACTCTCTCCCCGACTTTCCAATACATCTCTTTCATCGGAACTTACAGATGATTCTGCACCTATTTTTGCACACCTCCCCTACTTCCCGAATGCGTCGGAAAACTACTAAAGGAATTGGATAATCCGGTGCCCCAGTTCCTTGACCCCACAACAACCCTTATCACCACTACCTTACATCATAATACTGTACATATTTTTAACGAGGCCTTTTCAGGTCGCTTGTGTTTTTTTACCCACAGGCGAACGGGAGTGGTATTTTTGGCTGACACCGGCAGCGTACCCAATCTCATCAAACGGGAAACAGTGGCTTCTTATTGGCCCTCTTCTTATCAGAATCGAACTCCTATTCAAATGCCTATAAAGGGTGTTGGCGGAGGACAAACCCTAGATGCTATTTGCTATGTTACATTTTCAAACCAAAAAATACCTTTCTGTATGGGCAAATACATGACTTTCAATATAATAGGTATTGACTACATACCCATCATTTTGAACCTTTATGACGAGTTTGAACTTACCTATCAGCGACCCTCGGAGTCCTCTTCATTGACAGTGTTGAATGGGAGAGACCTGATCACCCTCCCCCATGGTGTGAGCATTGACGAAACTTATTCAAGTGCACTTGCATTACCGGCTAGGACCGGAAAATCTGATGCCGAAGAGGAGAAAAGGTCCAGAGAGAGACACTCCTATACAGTGAAGCCGGGAGTTAACAGAAAACCCGAAGAGGTGGAGACGGAACGAGCTCCTCCTGATATCCCTAACAACTCTTCAAAAAAGGAAGAGGGGGAAGGAATCCCCACCGTTACAGATATCGAAACGAAGGCCAGAGAGAATCCGGAAAGATATCTCTTTGTGATAGATCCAGAATAGATCCAGAATTGAATTTGTAAAACACAAACAAAACAAAGTGGTTTTCTGACATCAGAAGAGCGGGGTCAATTAGTAGCTTTGCTATGTACTATTGGTGTTACTAGAAATTTGTGCTCACTACAAAAACTATTTAATCAACGTACATTCCTGTCGGTTTAATAGAAGCTGCTTCACCATCAGGCTGGATTGAAAGAAAAGCTTTTTGCATCTACTTAGAAAACTTGGATAAAATTACGCATTGTTTAACAACAGGTTTCATTTTATTGATTTGTGATAGGCTTGCTGCCAACACAGTGCAATTGCAATACCAGAGCACAACCAAGCAGGAAAAAATATTGTCCCTAGAATACAATAATGTCTTTAGAACTTGTGAGGATATTTTGAGGATTTGACCTTTTGATTATGCAAGATTTGAATGTGACTTAAGTAGAAAAAGTTAAAACGTCTCGAATGTCATTATATTTGGAACCACGTACATAGTATCAGAATAAAGTTTTACAATCTCCTTAACTAAAGCATTTCCAGGAACTGGTATAACGTACGCAACAACCCCATTGCACTAAATTGCCTTTAATATCGTAGGATTTCTAATTCATAAATAAGGAGCCAGTTGGAAAAAAGCTAGTAGCTGGGAGGCGTTAAAACAGCTAAAACGATCATACCGCATTGGACGATCATACCGCTTTAAAACTCGAATAGGAGTCTTGTTTGATCGGAGGCAATTTGTAACAAGTTGTAGCACAGAGAGCACAAGTTTAATCATAGTCACTAAACAGCGACTATATTTTGAAAAACCAAGATAACACCCAATAAAAAACCAAGATTGAAGCAGGAAAACCAAAGACCTACACCTATACTATTTACTTACTAAACAACTCCCAAACGATTTCCAAACGACTCTCAAACGACTCTATATTCTTGATGTGGTACAGCTTTTCAATGCGATAGTGCCTTAATCTATTGGCTTGGAGCAGGATATTTCCAAAAAAAATATAAAGTCTGGCCTGTGATTGTAGTACAAATGTGTCAGAACTTTGTAGTCGTACCCCTTGTGCATCCCACAGGGTAACATTTAGCTGACACTAATCTACCTTCTTCTTCAGAAATTATGAATTTGTTTCTGTCTTAACTATTGTTACCATGAAAAACCAAGATTTCTTTAAATTTGGAAGAAAAAAACAAGAAACCTAGCCTTAGGTAAAAAAACAAAGAGTTTGATTTAAAAACCAAGCGCCAACAGCCTTGCAAAGCAGTATAGTCTGGCAACTAACTGGGGAAAACGCGCTTTAAACTCTTACGTTACGCCACCTATCGACTGGAGTCCACGCTAACCGTTTTTCATCCTGATGAGCGCGAGATTCACTTTACAGGCAGATTTTAGTAATGATAGTTTGTTTTGCTGAAGTGAATTTTAGCGGTTTAGTATTGTATATTAACATTTTCTAATTATATAGTTAACCCTTTAAGGATCATAAGATTCTAATTCATAAAATTTGAAACGATTCCTTAATTGTTTGGTAACAACAAAATTACAATAAATCTTAGAAAAATGTTGTTACGTCATAACGATATAACAATTACTAATCATGTAACACATGTGTTACATTATCCCTCAAAGGGTAAGTAATAATAATATTTTACTCTGCTTTTGAGATTATCAATCTCAAGCAAGTTACCGGTACTAGTTATGGGTAACTCTGAATAGACTATACACAGTTGACACTCTAACAGATAAAGAGTACAGTATATAGTACTGTATATAGAGTGAAATCTTATGATGCCACATAGGCTACAAAGCAGTAGTTGGTTTTTAGCTTACGCGTCACCATGAACCTCTGCGCGTAAGGTAACTTTCTTTAATTAGTGGTTAGTCGAACAGTTACAACTGTTTAACCAAAATGACGATTTATTGATTCATTCATTCATTTCTGTTTCACTTGACGACTGATAGATTCAATGATTATGTTGTCGTTATCTGTATTCAATAATGTGAGTTTGGCCCTGCAGATGTTAGACCCTGACTTTTCGTCACGATGGCTTTGTTTATCGGAGCATTGATATTGTGTGACTTCTGCAACACCACACAGGTGCGCCAAATATAATCATTTTCAAAAACAAATAACACAAATACAAATGAAATCACTTTCCAAAAAAAAATCGTTTGTAAATAACTAATAAATTATTTCTAAAAGACCTCAAACAGGAATTCTGGCACAGAAAAACTCTTCCAATTTTACGGTGTGTGAGGAAATTCTCAGATATTTGCCTTGGGCATTGTTGGAAAACTGGTCTTTGATTCTCGTTGATTCTATGAAACTCTTAACAACGTGGTTGTGTAGTGCGGTAGTTATCAAACATTAGCTTGCAGCAAAGTAAGAAAATATCAATTTTTTGTGGCCAATTTACTACACGCACAAAAAGGTTTCTTGAAAAATGGTAATTTTAGTAAAAGGATGTGGTTGTTCTCGGGAACAAAAACGACTGAAACGTTGTTCTAGGGCCACCATGTACACTCTCATGTCGTTAGCAGTCATAGAAAGCAGAGATATATACGACTGTAATCGTAATCGGTAATTCGTAATCGATTACGGCATTTTTATGTAATTGTAAGCAAAATTGATTACATGGAGTGTAATCGTGACTGAGCTGGAGAGATGTAATTTATACATTGCAAATAGACATTGGTAAAAGTTGACCATGCTATTTTTAATTTACTCAAAAAATTGTGTTTATAACATTAAAAAAATTTTGCCACACAATGTTATTGTATTCATATTGGAGACAATTACGTAGTGAAATAATCGTATTTGTAATCGAATTCGATCGCCTGGTGTGTAATCGTAATCAGAATTGTAATCGACTTAAAACCATGTAATTTATATAGAGTATCGAAAACGTTGCTATGCAGTATGGACACATAACAGTTAATATATTTGCAGTAAAGTTTATGAGAAACCATGCATACAATAGAATTTTTTTGTAATAAAAGCTACATATTTTAATGTTTCAATAAAGGCTACATATTTAATAATATTTTTTAACATATTTTAATATAGGATAAGATCTAGTATAGATCCCACAAGTGTGACGGTCTAAGCTATGCTTTATTAAAAGCCCCTAGCTTGTTATTGGTCACCAACTGCACTGAAGAGACCTGATAGGTCGAAACAGTGTCACTGTCTGCAGTTTGCTTAATGCATTGCTAGCCTCTTGCATTGCTATAAAGCAACATATTTTTTACAATTTTACAGTTTGTTTAAAGGAAATGATGGAAATGTTCTCCATAGAAATTAAGACATTTTTGCACTCGACGCTGCATATTATTGAACACATTTTCAACTGCACAGTAACTTTTCACAGCAACTTTTCAAAGTAAACTTTCTTCAAAGAGTAATTTGAAGAAAGCTTGTTATTGTCAGACAAACACAACAGCTTTTCTTTTTAGGCGTGCGTGCCTACTTGGTTGAAGATTCTTGAACCTGGAAATGCATTGTAATGACGATTAATCAACTCTTTTTACATGGCTAAGGCAAACGCGGTTTCTATCACTGCACATCTGTGAAGGAGCGAACGCATGTGTTAATATGCACTCCATCTTTGCATGCGTTTTCACGTTTCTATCTTTAGTTACGGGTATTTTTAAAATTCGACGACACACCTAAAAATTCTTCTCGCCACATCACTGCACCACAACACACAGTTTGGCAAACACTGGTGAAGTAGTTACAACGTCCACCTTGCTGTCGGTTGATCATTCTACAAAGAGATTACCGAATGTGCGGTCAGATTGCCCGCATGGTAGGCGACTCGGTAGAAGTGGATTTAATTCCTTTATCAGGTCATACCACAAACAATTTTCTGTTTTATGTTCGGTATTTACAACTTTTCTGCTGAGCATCCACCAGCGGTAGTGATTTGTTGGGAGAAATATGAAGCTGTATAAAAAAATTCGGTGATGAACAAAAAAAATTGAAAAGAGCCTTTATGGTCTAAGCACGTTGCTGCAGTTGGCACCAAAATTACAACTAGGCCTAAATATGTTTCTAAGCTGCGAAAACGAGTGGATCTGACTGATTGAATGACTCGATGGAACTGAATGATCGACAAAATAAAAATCACTAGGCGCCATAAAGGTGCGAATTTCTGGAAAAGTAAATTATTTTCGATTTAGCAGACAATATCTAACTCTGTCAAAAGTAGCTATAGTAAGCAGTCAAACACATACTGTAGCCTACTAACATGTTTTTCATTGGTTTTGACTTTTGATTATATCAAAAACGTATGGCAATAATTGACAAAGGCCACTAACCTCGCCCGAAAGATCATTCAAAATTGTTTCTCTTGATTGCAATATCAAAAGAAAAAGCAAGTTGTGAAAATACAGTAAAGTCGCCAGGTATTAGAAATACAAGTTCAAGTTGTTTACGTTTTCAGGTCATATTGACATCTTGACAGGAAACAATATACAGCATCAAAATTCAGAGCAACAAGGGCATCGTTTTTGATATAACGAAGTAAATTTGCCTAGCTCTGTATTAATCAGTGTTCCCAGTAAGGTGCGCAACTGCGTAATTGCTTAGTACCATCATACCATTTGCGCAGTGAAATCTCTTCTTAGCGCACTTGAAACATTCCAAATTTAAAAGTAAACGATCATCAACATTTCTTTTGGATATATCGATCTAAAAGAGAGCGCAATCTGTGCATTCTTTAAATTACCGTGACCTGAATTATTTTTTATGTGTGTTGCGTTAAATTCAGAAAAGCCCACTTCTGATATTCTAAATCACTGCGATCTGGATTGCTCTATCTCTAGAGTATATTGAATGAGGTTCATCTGTTTGCATCTTCGCAACGTGGTTCTCAGTTGTAACCTACGTAGCCGATCAGAAGTGCAGTCGACTTGTAGCCTTGAATTGCTAGGTGGTGGCAATATGACATTTACAATTGAGGATTTTGACGCAACAATGCTCTAGCAATTGTTTGTGGCTATTGACTATTTGTCATAAAACTGCATTTACTTATGACAAATTACTTCAGTCTTTAAGGTAGTTGTAATCACCACTGACTCAAAAAGTAAAATAAACGAATTGTTCTACAGTGGACGCCGCTTAATGTAATCACGGATAATGTTATCAATCGGTTAATATTCCTGATCACCGCCCGAACGTATAATATGCATCACAAATATGCCGCTTACTGTAATCAGTACATCGGTTATTGTTATCAATTTTTCCCAAAACTCAGTGACTAATTTTGTTATCTTACAGCGTAAATGCCCAGCTCTGATGATTAGCGGCCTGAGAAAGCTATAAATATCAGTGCAAAATAAATCTTCTGAATAGGAGTGCAAAATAAATCTTCTGAATTTGAACTGCCTTATGAGTATGAGTCCTCTATAAATGATTAGCTGCGAAAAGACATGAAGCAGACGAAGCTGGACAATTTCCTAAATAAATAATGTATTGTACTGTGTCTATTGTAAGTTTTATTGTGCATTAAATATTTTATTAATTTTATTTTATTTTTGCGACACCTAATGACCGATAAAATAACAATTTTCATTTTTTCGGTTAATGTTATCAATCGGTTATTGTTATCATTTTTGCTGTAAACAAAAGTGATCACATTAAGCGGCGTCCACTGTACTATATCACTACATCGAAAATGAAGAGAAATTTATACAGAGCACGGGCAGCCACATTAAGTTACATCAGGGAGTTGGACAAAACAGCACGAAATATTTAATGACATTTATTATAATATCATAACAATATTCATCAAAGAAAGAAGCTCCGCCGTAATAACTTATCTTAAGAAAGCAGGAGTTTAAAATTGAAGAGAAGATCGTCAAGTCTCAGCTACTATTAGTCAGTCGTTTTGTGTCAAGTTATTCATACTGCAATTGGCGCTAAGTATGATTTAAAATGTTTTCTGAAAAACTCTAAAGTGATTTGTAATGAATACTTATCAGTACTCTTCAACAAATTTTTAGCTTGAAAACAATTCGTAAGCGCTCTCATATTTTGCAGACGACTAAGAATAAGTTTTTTGTAACCACAAGCAATATAATAAAGCTTTTTATCTGACGTACAAGTAAAATATCTATTGAAGGAAAAAAAGCTAAAAGAAAAAAACGGAATTTAGAGTGGAATGGCTAAATACAGCAGTGGAATGTAAGATAACAATTCGCGATGATGCTACTGGTATACACAAGGTAAAAAAACAAACTGCTAAACTATCCAAAATCTATAACTATTCCGCGTCAAGAAATGTGATAATCCGTAAAGTTTGTAATGAAGCGGCACCCGATATTGATTTTGGAAAAGGAAAATCATGGAGTGAATGGAAGGTGGACTGCCAAAAACGCCACTTGAATCATAAACATCACAGTGAAGCAATAAGTGCATTGACTCAGAAGCGAAATCTTGAAACAAGAGGAGGTAGTTCGAGCTAGTTCACCGCAATGCCAAGTGCAGAAAAGAGCAAAGCTTTGAAAACTCCGTCAAGAGAAGTAAAGACTCTCATAGATAGTGTTATGCTTAGTGTTAAGCTGAATTCATCAATATTGTCCTGCCAAGTGATAAATGGTCCCATATGTCAAAATACACTAAATTGCCACGTTTATGGCGGAGCAAAAATTACGGCTTTGAATTTTTGAAAAGCATCGAATTTGTCGCCGGGGAAGAAGTCATGCAAAGCATAAGACAAGCAACATGTCATACCCTAATTATTGATGAAAGCAATGATATTTCATCAACCAAAATGCTGATATTGTACACTGCAGATGATTGCCGCTTAATGACTAAGACAATGTTTGCAGGGATTATACTTCTTGTTCGCTGTGACAGTCATTCTATTCTAGAAGAAATCAAAAAATTTCGCTAACAGCTTTAAAATTTTCATGCTTACTAACAAAAATATTCGCTCAGTGCAAAATTTTCTTAGAGGGAACACTGGTATTAATTGTACGTAAACGGTCATACGGTTGATCTTTCTGGGTTGTTTTCTTTTGATCTCTTCCACGCAAGGTAAGCTTTTTGTTTTAAATTGAAGATTGTTAATTTGATTATGGTAGTTTGGAGTTCAAATTTCGCAAAGATCAAGTAATTAGAAAGTCTAAAAGACAGCGATTTTGACATTTCTTATCACTGTCATGTAATTTTTACATAAAATGAACATTTCTGCATTAATTTCCGCATTTTATGCACTATTTGGCAATTGAAAGCGAAAACGTCATTTAATCTACAATAATTCCTGTTGTAAGCAAGCATTGGTAACGTTTGCTGCATATAAGAAAGTGATGTTGTTTACAAGTAAGTCATTAGTTATAACAACAAGTAATGCAGCAAATAAGTGATGAATTTACCTTGCATGTAAGAAGTTCTGAGATAGTAACATTATGTTTAATATGTTGCATGTAGTTAAGATACATGTTTTAAAAGGCAAAGTACAAGTAATGATGCAAATAGTTTTGGTTGTTGTAAATTGGTGTAAGTGATGCTGCAAATAGGTAAGACTGCATATGCGGAAGTGCATCATCATAATGTTTTGTCGCCTATCTTGCAAATACCTTTGTAATAAGTATAGTGATGATGTATAAGTGATGATGCAATAGGAATTCCTAACCCTTACCCTGATCCTAATGTTAACCCTAACCTTAATGCTAATCTTAACTCTAAATGTGAGACAATACCTACCCAGAGGCAAAATTGTTACCAACCATTCTATTTGCAATCTCTTTTAACCGCAAGCGAATTGCAGTGTCTCTTTGTAAACGAAGAAAATTTGCAAAGAATTGAAAAAAAGAAAATAGCTCTTAAACAATCTAGAAAATATTTTGTTGCATATATGTTGATTGTCAACATCAAAAACCTTGATGTACATCTGTCGTATAATATCTTTTTTTAAGCAATTCTTGTGCGCTACATTTAAATAGCTAACGAGTGAATAATTAGTTGAATAGGCCGAGTGTTGTTTTGACAATTCTGGTTTACCAGAGACACTACGTCGTAAGCAGTGGTTTGCTAAACATTTTTAAATACGACACAAGTTTTCTGAAAATTAATTTTTGTAAAATTTAGCCACCCAAGGATATGCTTAAATACTAACAGGCACGTGTAGAAAACTTTTTTATGGCGACTTTGAAATAAACACGGTCCAGTTTTTACGTTATTTTTCTGGTTGCTTACTTACGCAATTGGTATTAAATAGCAGCAAGGTCGTAGCCAGAACTGAATTTGGTGGGAAAGGGTATTTTTCCTCAAATATTTGAAAGAAAAGTTTGACCAAAATTATAATGTTCAAATCCAATTTTGCGTAGGTTTTGAAACAAAGTTTGCATAATGAGTAGTACAAAATGACTTTAACGACAGGTTACATGAATTAGTTTTGAACAGAAAAACGAAGTAACCTAATACTATAATAAGATAAATTACAAATTAAGGAAAGTTTATAAAAACTTTTATCGTCCGGTCATTGGAAAACCTTGCAGTTATGCTATGAATATGCTTGTAGATTTGATAAAAAATCAAAGTTCCCGATACCCCTGGTACAGTGCTTCAAAGTATCCGATGCCCCTGGTACAGTGCTTCAATGTATTCGGTATGCCTGTTACAGTGCATTTTTACGACAAGGTGCAACTAAGGAGAGGAAATTCCAACAAAAATGATTTTCCCAAGAGCACCACAACGTAAAGGCCACACAGAAATCATTAAATTAAACATTATGAGCCAGAGCCTTATCTCACTGGGTTACGCTGCCGAAGTCTACAAAGTTAAAGTTGAATGTATTTTGAAAGGAGTTGGAGCTAGTTTTATGGTCTGTAGTTTTGATAGCTGCTTATCATTGTAGACCTCGTGCAGATAAATATTTTTGCTTCTTGTTAGATTTTGAAGATTTTATTATCTTAGTACAGCCTTTTATAACCACAGCAAGTTACTGGTAAACTACACAGAATAACAACAAGGAAAGAAGATTACTCAGTTATGATGTAGAAGGTTTGCAATTATAATTACAGTCAATATACAACATTCTTTCAGTCAAACAATCATCTGAACGCAACATTCACGTAGTCATTTGTGTCTGCATGGGTGTCTTGCATCGAGAAAGAATTTCCTAAACCAAAAATTATTTCATAAACAAGGAAGGTAACAACAAAGTGTTCCCTCAGTGGCAATCGTTGTTACGACAATATATCATTGTTATTTGTTTTTTTGCGCTTCTCCAGGCTGGCGTCGAGAAGCTGCCCCCCCACTGTGCTGTCAAAAACCATGACTGCTCACCAGCCGAAGCCAGTCTACCTTGAGGCTGGTAGCCAATATATACATGTCTTTCAAAATGGCTGCAGCTTCTTAGCTTGATTGGGGTTGGATTGTGGGCCTGGTCACCCGTTTTATACGGTGCCTTACTTCCAAAGTAAACGAGAAATCAACATAGATACAACATCCACCGCAGCTACAAAAATAAATACCACTACTGTTTGTCGACATTTCTCGATTCAAAATTCAACATCATCATCTGTGTTATGTCATAATTTTTCCGATAAATTATTAAAATTTTTACATCTTTTCCAAAGCCTAACTTTTCATAATTAGTAAAACGTAGATTGAAAAGCGTGCATAACAATGACGTGTTGTCTCACCCGCTTTAAAATGTCGCAAAGTAACCCTTTGAACCCTGGTTTCTTTGATCATTCCCGCCTTTAACTCGAGCTTCCCCAACAATTTTTGCCTAAATTGTCAAAAGCTATGTTTTTAGCCTCAAAACTAATATTTAATAATTTTCTGGCCGGTACATCAGCTTACAGGGTAATGGCGATAGCGGTTAACCGGCATTTCGGGTCTATGAGGCTTCTCAGTAAGGCCAATTTTCCTGCCAGGAGGGTTCAGAGGGTCAAGAACAAAACCACTATTGTGTAACAATAATAGTTTTGGTGACGCAGTTGGTTGTCTGTTCAAGCATCACAATGAAGAAGAAACACGTCACCATAAACTGCATTTGTCTACTTTTCCAGCATGCAATCGGGCACGATAAAGTTGGGTTTAGTTTCGGACTACTTACCGTTTCAAATGAATCGACGACGAAGCGAATTCGAGCGCCGACGGTGATCACTTGATCAAATGCGACAACTGTGCGGTTGTGCCCTCGGCAAAGACACGTCATAGTAATTTTCTCAACTTAATGGACTTGACGGAGAGCGAATTTTTTGGAAATAAATTCAGTTCATTCAAGCGAAATGCTGAAACTCCAAAGCAGGTCTGGACAATTATCCTGCGCTTTGCATCTTTGTCGCTGTTGCGGGAGGTGAAGGATACTCAAGAAATACAAACGAAACAAAATATCCATTATAAGTGTGGTTTTAACCAGAAGTGTCCGTAGGTCCCCAGGGGTAGCTTTGTAAGGTGCCTATTCCAGCGCAAGCGAACGAAGTTTTAGCTAAGTAACAACGTTTAGGAACCAGTATCCCAAACCGCATAATTAAATACGCAAAATAATCAAAATAGCGCTTTATACGGGAAAATAACGCTTGTCTCTTCAAATAATAATTAGCCTTGATGAGGACCACGAATAACTCCATGACGTTTTTAATCTTAATACTCCTAAAAGATGAGCTATTTTATATATGCCAAGTAAGACGACTATTTCTATAGCCACCACGCGGTTTGCAAAGCAATGTACCAGATGCACAAGGTGGCGTAAGAACAGTTTGCCAATTTTTATACACTTTTGCAAAATGAAAAAGAATAAACGAATTTTTTTAAAATCCGTTTTTCATTTCGAGTTCCTGCTAGATGGGCTTTTCACTAACATTGAATAAAACTTGAATGTCTCTGAATATACTTACTAATGCTGATAAATGAGCGGAAGAGAGATGAAGAGAAGAACGGGGATGTGAAACAGACGAAATTTCACCGTACATACTATTTTTTCTTCCTTTAAAGAAAAACAAAAATCAAGAATTAAATCA
Source organism: Trididemnum clinides (assembly GCA_963675345.1). Taxonomy (NCBI): domain Eukaryota; kingdom Metazoa; phylum Chordata; class Ascidiacea; order Aplousobranchia; family Didemnidae; genus Trididemnum; species Trididemnum clinides. The sequence continues at coordinate 35,801,399 of OY776294.1, read as the reverse complement.
AGAGTCACAAAAAACAACCGACCAAACACTTTCATTTAAAGCTTGACAAAGCTCTGTGCCACTAATAGAATATGAAAGTAAAATGTTTTTAGTCGCAACTGAGCGCCTGGAAATGATCCAAATGATTTCGAAATGCTTGCTTCCTCAATCAACATGTATTTTTAAGGATAGCCCCCTCTTTTCTAGTAGCTTTTTCAACGGTCGGTGACTTGGATGTTTAGCGGTCGCTCAACTGGATCTTTAAAAAATAAAAACCCACTTAAATCTTTTTTAGTCTTCATGTCGACGTGACCAACGTTGACAAAATCTACATTTTCATTGGTCGCGAGCTGGGAAGAGATGTTTGCTGTTGGAGACGTAGCAGTATAATTGACTGGTGGAAATAAAACTGAAATACAGTTAATCGATTGTGTATTGATATTACTACCGTGAAATTGCAAGTTTATTGCCTGCTATGTTGTGTCATTGAGATAAACGCTTAGCCACAGTTTTTCCGGTTTGGTTGCATTGTAAAAGATGGAGACGAACGTTGCCAACAGCACAGATCACTACGAAATAGTTTTAACTCAAGTTGTTTTATCTATTGTACTTAACAATTTTCCTGTAATCGTAATAGGAAATTAACATGCCGTCGAACTGCCATAATAACAATTTGTATGTGATAGTTGTGTAGAGTTCACTAAAGCAATGAATAAATGTGGAAGCGAGCTTGCAGTTTGGTAGTTAGCAGTCACACGCATATGTCACAAACTGAGTCATGGTTGTTGTTGTTGCTGTTGGTTACCCGATCCCTTCCGAGGGATGGGGGCATGGCGGAAGACCATGGAGTCCCAGAAGCCGGACAACTCTCCAGGGTCTCAGAGGTCGTACAGAGACAGAGAGTCACTAAAGAGTGAGCGGCGCAAAGAGTCCGTGGCTGGACAGTGCAGAATGAAATGAGAAATGTCCTGGGACGGGTGTCCACAGGCGCTGCAAGAAGGGTTCTCAATTCTGCGAATCCTAGAGAGGTAAGATCCTAACAGAAGCCTGTGTGCATTGCAGCCAAGACGAGAGAGGTCACAGCGAGCATGACGAAGGAGCACAAGTTCCTCAGTGGAAATCGAGGGAACCTGTGTGTCAAAATATTTGGAAGAGAAGAAATCAGAGGAGAGAGATCACAAGGGATTTTGGAGGGTGCAAGCAGCACTCCCCGTCTGGCTAGCTCGTCAGCCGTGTTGTTCCCCGAGAGAAACGAGTGTCCGGGGACCCATTGTAGCCTGATAGAACAGCAGGAAAGAGAAGACAGTTCCTGCCAGATCTGCCACAAAGTTTGAGATAAAAGAAAGATGGAGGAGAGGACAGGGTGGCGAGGACAGAACGAGAGTCAGATAGTAGGAGAAGAGAAGAGAAATGGCGGACTTGTTGGTGCTGCCGAGACCAGCAAAGAGCATGCACAATGGCGCAGACTTCAGCAAAAAAACTTGAACATACTGGGCCTGCCGAAAAGGAAAGAGTGGCCTCAGTGCCACAGAAACAGTAGTTGGCAAGTACGCCGGAGCCGCCCTTGTCAAAAGGAAAAGGAACAGTGCCGTCTGTCCAGAGCACCAGATCATGAGGGAGGAGAGAGTCAAGATGGGCGAGAGCCACACCTTGGCGAGAGTGAGGGGGATCAGAGCGAGAGCATGGAGTGGGAAGGGTGGACTCCACCGTGAATAAAAAAAGATTCCAAGGAGGACAGGGAGGGCAAGCAACAAGAGCCTCCCTAGAACAAGTAGAAGGAAGCATGAGCGGGTGAGTGGACGCAAGATCTCTCCAGGACGATCTGCAGAGTCTTGGTTTCTCTCCAAGTCTGGCCAAACCTGAAATAGGAAAGGAGGTTGGGAGACGAAGAGCCCGCTCATACAAAAATGAGTAAAGTGAGTCAGAGTGACTCGTAGGGGAGGTAGAGAAACCTCGGTGAGTAGTAGAGGGATAGGGGAAGACGATAGGCAGCCAGTGATGGCGCGACTGGCCGCTCGGTGGAGGCGTTCCAATTTGGTAATATTGGTAGCACTTAGGAAAGGAAACCATCCGGGTGAAGCGTTAGTGAGAAGGGGCCGAAGAAAAGATTTGTACAGAACAGAAAGGGACTCCTTACAAGGGCCCCATGAGGAAGCAGAGATACAACGTAAGGCCTTGAGACGTGGGAAAATTCAGCGAAGATACATGTTTAGAAAAGGAAAAAGTGCGGTCGAAGGTGACCCCGAGAAAAGTTGGAATGGTACTCACATTTGCTCGGATTGAGAGGAAGACACCAGTACTCAGACCAGCGCTCCAATCGAAACAGAGCTCCTTGTGTGGCCTCCACCGCAGTAGGAACCGAGGGGGAAGAGGACCAAATGGCCAAATCGTCAGCGTAAAGAGAGCAGCTGACGGAAGAAGGCAGAGATACCGGAAGATCATTAATGAATAGGGAGAAAAATACAGGGCCAAGAACGGATCCTTGCGCAACACCTCCTTGCGGACTCTAAAGGAGTGGCTTTTGTGATTTTGAAAAACCACACAAGCGCGCCTATCAGAAAGAAAAGATTGAGTCCAACAAGCAAAGCAAGGAGGGAGGCCAGCCGAAATCAGTTTGTGGAAAAGGGCGGGATGCCAGACAGAGTCAAAAGATTTAGAGAAATCGATAGTAGAGAGAATCGTCCGAGAGCCCGGCCTGGGTTTGTTAAACCCATCCGAAATGGGCTGAGAAAGGTACAGAATTTGATCGAGTGTAGACCGACCAGGGTGGAAACCGGCCTGGCGGGGAGAGAGAATGGAATTAGATTCCAGAAAGAAGAGAAGACGGGATAGAATGATGCGTTCAAACAGCCTTGATACGCTGGAGGTGAGAGAGATAGGCCGGAAGGAAGCAGGAGAGTCTAGAGGCTTTCCCATCTTGGGTATGGGAATAATGGAAGATGTCTTCCAGATGGAAGGAAAGGAATGTGAAGACCAGGAAAGATTGAAGATGTGCAGAAGAAAATCCATGCCAGAGCGAGGAAGGTGCTTTAGCATGGGATAGGTAACTTTGTCTGGGCCAGTGACAGTGGATGAGGTAAGATTGGAGGCAGCCGCAAGAAATTCCGCGGGAGAGAAAGGAAAGCAAAAGGACGAGTGAGACTCCACAGAGCACGTGGCTCGGCGGAGCTCAGTGAGGTAGCCTCTGGGTCTGCTACGCAAGGCCTTTGGCTGAGAAACGGAAAAGTGCGATCTCAGGTAAGCGGCATAAACCGAAGCCGATTCCCTGGGAGAAGAATAGTTAAGAAAGTTGGGAGAGGAGGAAGACGAGGAAGGAGAGCCAGCGATAGAGCGAAGAAGAGAGTGCACAGATTTAGGGTTAGACCTAGGTGAGAGAGAAGACAAGTCGTCTGCCAAGCCACAGCCTTGGCCTTTGCAATGACTGACGAGGCTCGTCGAGAAGCGGAGATGTAAGCCTGGCGATCTTCATCACTTCTGTGAGCGGCAGCAAAAGTCTTGCGTCTTTCACTAACCACTTGTTTCACCTCAGCAAGCCACCAGGCTTTAGGAGGGCGTTTGATGCGGCCGAAAGGAATGGAAGATTTGGACGCATTCAAAGTCAAAGAGGTAAAGAGAGCAGCAGCAGAGGAAAGAGAAAGAGACGAGTATTCCTCTGCTGATAGACAGTGAGAGTCAAAGTAAGAGGGAAAGCCATCCCAGCAAGCTTTCTGAAAATTGAAGAAAAGGGGGCGCTTGTTGGGGCGAAAAACCTGAGAGAGAGAGATAGATAGAAGAATTGGTAGGTGGTCAGAACCCAGGTCCTGAAGCATCTCCCAGGAGCAAGAAAAAGCAAGAGTAGAAGGAGCAAAGGAGATGTCAGGAGAGGAGCGACTGTCAGAGGAGCGATGGAAAAGAGTGGATGTGTCATGGTCATTGAGGGGGAGGAGGTCAGAAGAGATGACCCAGTCAAATACTTCCTCCCCGCGGGGGTCGGAAGTACCTCTTGAGTCCCAGAGGGGTTGATGGCAATTGAAGTTCCCCAGAATGAAGAGATTTCTGGAGGAGGGAAGGATGGAGGGAGAGAAGGAATCGGTTCTGCCATCCGTTGGGGAGGAGCGAATAGGGGGGGCGTACAAATTAAGAATGTCACCGAGGAGGAGTTGTTAAGAGAGATGTTGACCCCTACATAATCAGAGTAGGGATCAAGCGAAGAAAGAAAGGAGGTAGAAAGTTCAGAAAAAGATAGGCCCTGCCTGACGAAAATGACAACGCCGCCGCTGGCGTGCGTGGTATCAGGAGAGAGAATGCCAGACCGGGAGTGGGTGCAATCAGAACGCAGAGCAGAGAATCCAAGAATCCAAAAAGAGGAAGAGGAGTTAAGATTGGATTCCTGGATGCAGATAAGGTCGACTGGATTGGACGATAGAAAATGAAGTAGTGCGCTGCTCCTGGCACAAAGACCTCCAGCATTCCATCGAAGAACCCTGAAAGAGTCTGGGGGAGGAGAGGAGGCAGGAGGCATAGAAAAATGGCCAGAAGCAAGGGACGGTGGTGAAGGGGCAGAGGAAGGAGATATAGAATGGGCAGAAGGGGGATAGGAGGTTTGGAGATGGGGGTGACCCGAGAGCGCAGCATCAGTAGAGGCGGGGCCAGATTGTACAGTGGAGGTATACGTGTCGGAGGAGTCCGAAGAGAGTGTCACCGTGTTACAGCAGGGGGGGCAGCTCCAAGAGTGAGAGTTGCCTGGAGCTTTGAATTTAGACAGGAAAAGTTGTGAGCACCTTAGATGGACCCATTTGGAACAGATGCAGGATTAGCACTGACTTGCCCCGCCAGGTCACATTTCCAGCGCACACAGAGCAAGGAAAGATGGGGCCGGGGTTATGATGAACGTTAACGCTCATCAGGAGAAGAAGAAGAATGAGGAGACGAAGAAGGGCAAGAGTGGGGCACGAGAGAGGAAAAAGTGAAAACAGGCGACCGATTTTGTAGATGCTGTGTGCTGTCCTTCTGCGTTCGTTCAGGGGGCAGCATAGCGAAAAAATGTAGGGGAGTGCCCGAAGTAACTAGGACCCTCGGGAAGGCCTACAGCCATTTCGACCCAACCAAAACGGGGTCGGGGATCGCACCACCACGTTGAGGCGGCTGTTGATTGGTGCAGAGAGAGTCATGGTTCGCAAAGAGAGTCATAAGATTTGAACACCCAATTTCTATAATGGGATTTTGAAGCAAGATTTTACCAGTGACGTTGATAGAACGGATGGGTACACACTGTTTGAAGAAAAAAAATCTTTTTAAAAAAATATTAAAATAGCTTTGAGAAAACTGTTGTGCAATTTGATTTTGATAGCACTCTCATCAGTGGCAGAATTACATCATGTGCAAAGCGCCATCTGAGATTAACAGATTATCTTTGAGAATTTATATGAAAGAATAAAAAAAAGTTTAAATAATGGTTGCTAAAAGTATTTTTTAAATCTAGAAATGTCATTTTTTGAGTTTGCTTTGAATGTCACGGATTTCACCAACCTCTAGAGGTAGGCATCGTATTTGTTGATTTGTAGCGATGCAAACAATTAAAAACTCCAGTGGCAACAAGAAACAACAAAATTGTAATTGCTATGCTGACAAGCATCAAAAAAGTGGATCCTTCAATTGGGAAGGAGGACTCAGGATTCAGGGATACAATTTCAAAGAAAATATTCAATTCTTTGCCTGGGAAAGTCTTTGATTTTATTTTTAACAGATACGTTCCAACGTCTTCAGAAGTGACCTGAAAAATCGTAAGATTCATAGTGCCTAGGAAAAGTTCTCTTTTATTTTACTTAGTCTAAAAACTAGGAAGATTGTCAGAAATGGTTCTATTTCCGGCAATTCATGGTTTTCCCCCAGGTCATCATCTTGAGGAAGAGTTGGATAACAGCAGTAACATGAACAAGTAAAAGTCTTGTGCTAACGATTTTATTGTCAATAAAGCAATATTATCCAAGTAATCACCAATTGTACCGGCCTTGACTGACATTTGAATATACGATCCACACCAGCTACCTTAGAATGTGAGCATAATCCTAGGCGTTTGGTAATGGATGTTTTTTCTGGGAAATATTTTACCATTGAAACACAGAAGTTAACATATCCAGATGAGGGACAATGAGCTCAAAAGCTTGGTGCGTTATTGTTTATTGTAAGTTTTTAGTTAAAGATTTTTTAAGCGATAAGGTTACTGAACGAAGTTCATTTAAATGGTCTTCAGAGTTAATAAAGACAACTTCGCAATTAAATTAGTTAGATTACATGATATTTAGAAAAGTTTGCGTCTTCAAATCTCTTGCACAAAACAACTTTTGAAAGAATCATGAGCCATATCAAAGTTTTGTCAAACTGTAGAGTTCTATTTACAGAGGACTTGCGAGACTGTTTTGAAAAATACCAATCACATTCCTTTAGTGGTTTGTCCAAATACAGCAGCATTACGAAAAAATACCTTTAATCTGTGAAATGTAAAGATTTCTGTATTTCGCACAACATTGATTGGAGTTTTGGCGTCATTTTCAACAGTAGCATCTGAGAAAAATATTTCACAAAAAAAGGTTTTCTGTAACGAGAAAGCTCAGACCTTTTCCCCGAATCCGCTTTTGGCCTGAATTATGCGACTGTTTTTATAATGATCGCTCAAGAGAGAGCTAGCTCCTAGCAGCATCTTGACATTTTTTTTCTTCAAAAGACCGCCAATTTTAGCGCCATAAACAGTCAGGATTGCTTTCAATGTTTTTTGATGTCTAAGTTATGTAATCGCGGATTGGCAGATCTTATTGTAAGAGTAAAAGTAAAGGGTTATATAATTTTTGGTTTGTGACATGCAAAGTTGATTTCATTCGATTGTGCTTTGGTGTTGCTCTTTTCTCAATCGTTATATTTTTCTTAACACCAACTAGGCAATGGTTCTTTTTATGTTACTATCGGGGCAATTTATTCATATACTGTTGGGTCTGATATGTCTCGTTTCAAGTCTTTTATGCAAACATCTTCGCATTACCCCCAGTCAACCACGCTTTGTTCCTGCATTGAGCTTAACGTACATTTGTGGTAATTACTACAAAGTGTAGAGCTCGTGGCACAACACTCTGAACTCTACGGATACTGCTGCAAACACTCATGCAGAGATGTAGAGTTACTAGTAGCACGGTAGTAAATGTTGAGTTTTTTACTACTTTGTAACCTGGCGCAACAGAAACGCTGCAGTTGAATCCATTTGTAACTCTTTCCCCTAATCCAACAGTAAATTGAATCTAGTTATTTGAAATTCAAGATAAGAATAAAATGCAGCTCACCATTTTTTGTCAGTTCAACTTGTACTGTTTTTGGGTTCGACAAAAAGTCCACCGTGCATGTTCCGCTTTTTCTTATAACCCACTCACACACAATGGGATCCGAACTTTGACGGAAGGGAGGATCTTTTAAAGATTAAAAAGATTTTGACTGATATTTACTAGCGTGACCAAGAGCCATTTAAAATATGGTGTTTCGGTTGAATTCAATTAGCTTCCTCAATTTATTTCATGTCTTTTGCATATAGCCGTGCAATGTTTTGAAAATATCTTCTAACCCAGACGTGAGAAAAGTTTGCCCAAAATATTAGCACTTATTTCAATCATACCATCAGCGCCTCTACATAATGAACCGTGTTAACCTACGGAGCCTGAATCTAATTCTCCTACATGAAGCTTTTGTCATAATCATCAAATAACAAATTTACTGATGAGAATTTTGGAGTTCATAAAGGGAAAATTCAATAAATGACGTCATCACTAAAAACTGGTTTAAAGAAATTCGAACCCGCGAGTCACCCCTTACTCCTGACTTTACCCGCATTTTTAATATATCTGTTAATTTGAAAATATTAAAATCAGGTTTCTGTATCACATGGTTATCCACAACCACTTACAGCGCACATTGAGCAGATGTGCGCTAGACCTCCCAGTATCGTTGAATATTTCTGTGTATGGAGTGATTATTTGGCACCAAACCAACTGATTGTTGTTGCTCGCATTTATGTTTTTGAGAATAAACGATCGACTCTGCAATTAAACATAAAGCGTTTGCATGAATTATAAATAGGCATTGTATGCACTCATAGATTGCTTGTTGGCTATGGTGACGTTCCCTGCCAGGGCTACTCGTTAGTAGATCGGGTTAAAAAAATATTGATACAGCAGACTGCACTCTAAAAATATTTGTAATAACAGTATGGAAAAGTTGTATAATTGGAGGGCATTTTACTGTTGTTGTTGTTGATTACCCGAACCCTACCGAGTGATAAGAGATGGGGGAAGACCATGGAGCCTCAGAAGCCGGGCTACTCCCTAGGGCCTGGACCAGAGGTCGTTCAGAGACAGAGAGTCGCCAAAAAGTGAGCGGCGCAAAGAATCCGTAGCTGGACAGTGCAGAATGAGATGAGAGGTGTCCTGGGACGAGTGTCCGCAGGCACTGCAAGAAGGATTCTCGATTTTGCCAATCCTAGAGAGATAAGAACTTGACAGAAGAATGTCTCCGTTGCAGCGTAGATGAGAGTGAACACAGCGAGCATGAAGAGGGAACACAAGTTCCTCGATGGAAATCGAGGGAACCTGTGTGTCGAAGAATTTTGAAAGAAAGGGATAGAAAATAAGAAGAGCCTCCCAAGGAGAAGTAGAAGGAAGCATGAGTGGGTGAGTGGACGCAAAAGCTCTCCTGGACGATCTGCAGAGTCTTGGTTTCACACCAAATCTGGCCAAATCTCAAATGGGAAAAGGAGATTGGGAAATGAAGCGCCCACTCAAAAGATGACTGAGCGAAATGAGTCAGGGTGACTCGTAGGGGAGGTAGAAAGGCCTCGGAGAGAAGAACTGGAATAGGGGAGGACGAGAGGCAGCCTCAGATGGCGCGAATAACCGCTCGGTGAAGTCGTTCTAATTTAGTTGGATTGATGACGTTTAAGAAAAAAAACATCCGGATGAAGCATAAATGAGGAAGAGCCGAAAAAAGCTTTATGCAAAAGAGAGAGGTACTCCTTAGAGGGGCCCATTAGGAAGCAAATATACAACGTAAGGCCTTGAAACGAGGGAAAGACTAGGCCTTTGCCGAAGATACATGTTTAGAAAAGTAAAGAATATTGTCGAAGGTGAATCAAAGAAAAATGTTACAGTGGAAATGAAACGGAGGCAGGAGTTCAATAAGAGAAAGTGGGGGTGGATATGAGCTTGGTGGGAAACCACTGAAAAGAAGGAGGTCTCGCATTTGCTCGGATTGAGAAGACAACAGTACTCAGATCAGCGCTTCAATTGAATCAGAGCTCCTTGTGTGGCCGCCATTACAGTGGGGAAAAGTTTTCCACCGTTGTTCAAAGGTCAGTAGTGTTTGAGAAAAATAAATAGAAAAACAAATAGTAAAAGGTACGTTCATTAGGTTCACTATGATTTTAGGGTGTTTCCAAAGAATCACAAGTCGAGTGCTGGGTTTTGCTTGAGCTACACATCATTTTTATCGGTGAAGAAATGTGATTTAAAAATATCTTTCACTTGACGTTATCGTAACGTCATCAAACTCATTATGGCATAGAACTTGCGTTAGTGATAAATTGTGCCAACATTTGTGTTTGTATTTCCAAAAGTTTCGCAGTCTTCACACACGAACACGCGCGCACTTATCAAAATTTTACTTTTTAATGCTTTGTAATTGGTTAAGATTTATCCCTCTCAACAGCAAACATTTTCCACAAGTATACACAAACAACGGAATGTTCTGAGTCTGTACAGACTTGACAGCATACTGGTGCTATAAACCAAGGCTGACAAAATTATTCCTGATTTTATTCAACCAATATAGCATTTATTACAGTTAACAAAACTGTATAAAAATAGCTGTAAAATTAAACGTTATAAGGAAACCGAAATAGCCTATCAAACTGAAGATTCATTAACACAATAAATATTTTACTGTTATTGCACTACAGCTACGGTTACACTGCAGCAAGGTAATTGCTTACACAACGCTGACAAAACAATGCAACTGATTGCAAGGCTCGAAGGCACAAGAAAACTACGCTATTAGCAAATTGGGCGCCCGATTTTTTATGTACCGCAGAATCAACCTTTAATACAACTGGTACAGAGTATTCCTGGCACAAATAACGCAACCAAGCAATGGAAATTGCTGCAAAGCGACTATCTCAAAGACCCAATAACGCTTTTCTTACTGCTGTTGATTTTCTTACCTGACTCTTACCACGGGATAGGGGTACGGAGAAAAACCATACAGCCCCTTTCAGAAGCTGGGCAACATTCAAAGACCTAAACTAGAGGTTAAGTATAGAAAGGAGTCGCCAAGGTCGAGCGGCGCGAAGAGTTTGCAGCTGGACAGGACAGAACAAGATTGCAACACTCTCCACTACGCCTTTTCGCGTTGATCAGTGTGAGCTATCGAAGAAACATAACATTGCATCCACCTCTGTTATGATGTAAACAGAACTTCCAATGTGAAAAGCAATTCCAGTTTCTATAGGCCGCACCCTGTTGTAATTACAAGTAAGCTTCAAGTCTTCACCGGCCACCACCGGCCTTATTCCTTGCAACTTCACGTCCGTAGGAGCTGAAGTCAAAACGAAATCACTTTAGAGATGCTGTGCATTTGATTAAAGCGTTCCTTCGAGCAAGTAAGCATTCAAGTGAAATATGGTTACTAGTATGTACATCCAGAGTTCAGACTTGTGAACCAACGAGGTTGAGGTCCCTTCCTTCAGCAAAAACCTTTGATAAACTATTGCAATTACTGGCAGACAACGTATATCTTAAAAACAATGCAATACTTTAAAAATATCGACTTGTAAATTTAAAGTTATCGGTCGATAATTTAAGTTTTGTTTGGGCCGACAGTGGAAGATTGATATTCCTTGCATTCGTCGTTCCTTTGTCCCAAGGAAAAACGAAGAAACTCAGCAACTAATGCAGCAGCTAAAAGAATTTACAGTTTTCACTGTAAAGCGATTAGCATACTGTAGTTCAACTTTATAAAGCTTGTAATAAAAGAATAAAAAGTCAACACTGGTGTGCGTTTCACATAATGGTGTCCTTGAGAAGAACACTTAACAGTAATGTTCTTGCGAGGCAAGGGAAGAATGCTTATGCAGGCATAACTACGGTACTGTCGACGTGGAAAGAAGTTGGAACGAAAGTTATTTTATTCATAACAGCATAGTTTTTCCATTGTAGAGACACAAATATGTGATGCGATATCATACCTCTGCTTACTGAAGTGGGGTGAAAAAACGAAATGTTTCAATTTTGCTTAACAGAAGGTCTAAATATAAGGCATCCCTACTCAAACTAACTTCAAAACTAATTTTACGTGGGTGTCCTCAAAACTTTATCTGCTACCTCAGGTTGAAGGCCGCGAGAGAGTCAAATTTGTTGTATTTTAAATGTTGCTACGTATGCCAGAAAGTTAATTATGGGCTTAAACAGAGTTGAATCACGATGTTGCCATATTGTTACTAATATATTGTATATATAAGCCGCGGTACAGTCATTTGGGACCCATTGAAATCAGTTAAGTGCCCTTTTAACGTTACGCGTACATTGTAGTCTTCAACGCCAGCGTTAATGCAACGCGTCTGTGGGATTCAAGACCGCGTCTTTGAATCTGGTGTCTTGGTGCGCCTAGACTTGCTGACATGCACCACGTGCTGCCAGCCATGCCTTAACGCAGGGGTGGCCAACCGTGGCGCATTGCATGTTTAGAGGTGGCGCATTCCAGGTTTAAGATTTTTCGGGCAATTTGGGTAAGTGTCCTTTCATCTGGCCGAAAAATTTGTCACTCCTATAACATCTCCAAAAAAAAAAAAAAAAAGTCCGCACTTGGTTGGCCTCACGTTTGGTGGCATATTTAAGCCAAAAGTGATGGAAAAGGTGCAGCGAAACAGGGAATGACCTTTTTTTTTTTTTTTGGAGATCACCGTTGAATATGGCCTTGTTTTGACTTTCAAAGTATAAATATATTACTACACGTTTGAGAGCAATGAAAAGCTATGAATGTTTGTGTGGCGCATCTTCAAATGAATGCTTGTGTGGCGAAAAATTTTGGCGCATGGACTGAAAAGGTTGGCCACCCCTGCCCTACATTTATGGCGCATCCGACACGGGTTGGTAGAAGAGTTGGCGCTTTGCATAAAAAGCTTGGCCACCCCTGCCTTAACGCATAGCTTCCTGAGATCGCAAATTTTTTATTTTGTTTTTTAAAATGAAAGATTCTATGCTGAAACCACCGAAAACAACTTTATTTTTGAAAAAAATTTTTTTTATTGGTATAAATGGCAAGAATCCAAGCGTCAGTTTAAACTGACACCAGGAAGAAAGGTATGAAAAAAACAAAAAATGTAAAAGCACACAAGAGTTAAAACACGCTTGATAACAAAGTTTAAGGCATCAAAAGTTGATAAAATCATTCGCTATCGTCATTAGCTGTATAATTTGCAATCACAAGTTGATAGGTAATTACATTTGTGCAAGTGCAACTTGGAGCACTGTGGCTACTTGTGACAAATTGTGTATTCTATTTGTCTCTCTTTAGACACACACATTGTGTTCTTGCATATACGAAACTTCAGATATCATGTAGATTACTCGATACTTGTATTGTCTAACATGTGTGATATGCTTTGAAGCATTCTGAATGCAATGCAACTGTGCACTTTTCGCAACAATATGGTGTCGTGCCCTTGCAAGGTTTATTTTGGCACCTTTGCTGCGTTGCTTTTTTGATCCAGTGGCCAACATTATCATACCGTACTTCATTGCTCTGACACATTTGAGGATGCTTGAAGAGCCCAGACAAATTTTTGGTGCATTTTTTGGAATAAACTTCAACAAAAGCTCGCCTAAAGCCAAGGGAATCTAATTTCTTAGATACCCTTCTTGCTTGAAGACGATAAATTTGATATGCATTTTGTACCGCCAAGTTGACACACAATCGGAAAACTTGGCCATCACCATTTCTTTGATCACTGTGTTATCACATATGCAGCAATGTTTTGGTCAAAGCGATCGGCACCACCCATTCCGTGATTATATTCTGCCACAACATTTGGTTTTGTTATTTCAACGCGCTTCTTTTCTGCTTTCGAGTACCGCTGGGCTTTTTTAATGGGGTTTACTCCAGCGTAGGTTGACGCTATTGTAACCACTTTACTATCTTTCCATCATGTGATGCATATGCCGGTGTCTTTGTCAAGAACAGAATCATACGATCCCCCCTTTTTTTCTCCATTTTATTGGCGTCTCGTATTGGAACACTCCCTGTCCGGTTGCATCTTATAGTTCCTGTTGCTGCAAATCCATATTTTTCTTTTAAATGGCATAACAATGTCATTCTCGTAAAGAAATTGTCAAGGATAATGTGATAGCATTTGCCATCATCTTTAGGTAACTTGGACACTAATTGATCTACAACTGATCCTCCAAGACCTAGTTTTTTGTGAATGGTTTCAGCTCCCTCGGAAGGAAACAACTGAATAATATAACCTAGATGAGTTGCCGCCACCCACATCTTATAGCCAAATTTGATCGGTTGGCCGTAAATGTATAGTTTAGCTCCATGTTTGCCATAGTATGGAACCATGGGCTCATCTACACTGATGTGCTGTTCCGAAAAAAAATGTTCCAGGCATTGCTTATTTAAAAGGTTGATTAGAAGCCGCACTTTGGCAAATTTGTCATTCTTGTCCAGGTCATCGTTATTTGCCAAATGAAGGTTTTGCATAATTTTTGTCAAACCTGTTTCTTGTCATTATAGAAGACACTGCGGCATTGTAAACATCATCTGTAGGCTGCCAATACATTGCATGTCGTGGCAGAGCATTGTATCCACTTATAAGAAGAATGCAAATAAACCCTTTCAAAGAGTGTAAATCTATTGTAAAATTTTCTCGTCCTTTAGACATTGCATACTTGATAGTTTCCTGGCAGATATGACTCAGTATTTCATCAGTTAAAAATTCTTCAAAAGATTTGCATGGAAAGAAATCATAGTCAAAGTTTGGTGGAGGATTTTTCCATGGAAAACGCTCTACTGCTTCATCTTTTGTCAACGAGCACTTCTTCCACTTTGGCTTCATTGTTTTCCTTTTTTTCTTTCATACAGGCTCGGAATCCCCAATGTCAGAATTAGAAGGTTCAAAATCATCATATGATTCATGTCTTTGTTCAATTGTAGCGGTAGTGCCGCATGCTAATAATTGTTTTCGGCTAAGATGATTGATGTCGACAGCATCTTCATCAACGGAGTCTTCTTCAGTGATACTCTCGTCTTCTTCATCAGGTGGCTGCAGGTATACCGTAGCAGTCAAGAAGCTTCTACATCTTCATCAGACGAATATGGAGCTTCTAGAGCTTCTAGTATTTCATGTGCATTAACTCTGAAAGAAATAATTTCAATCAACTGATTGACAAAAATATTTTTGTACACTGTGATTGCAAGTACTTGATCTAAAAAACCTTTACTGGCTTATTCGGTGGTTTTCAGTAATAACTTGCATTGCAGGTCTTCTCGTTTTGCATTTATTAATAAATTATAGAAAACACACTTAAAAATATAATTATGACAAAGTCAGGGTCATGAGTTTGCAATAAAGTATTCAAACCGCATTTGTTTGAGATATAGTTGTAGAGAATATGCTAAATCTATAGATGTGCATTTACTTGCCCAAACTTACGGAGTCGATAAGACATGCCGCGGAGCTTGCTGATGCTTTTGAAGTATTCTCAGTTTTTTATGCTCGCAGATCTAATATCAAAATGGTATGCACAATATTTTCTAAAGTAAAACGCGTATTTATAACATCAAACTTTATTAAACACACTGGAAATCTCCACTGAAAATAACTTGCGTTAATGCCCAGTGTGCTATGATTATTATTGTTACTTGTTAGCTTGAAGTATTATATAATAAATATATTGTTTGCAATACAAGCAAAAATGTTTGTTTGCTTGATATACGTACTAGTCTGCAGAATAGGCCTACATATGATGTGAAAAACGTTTAAATCTCTGCTAGAAAAGAGTTGTCTCATTTTTGCTCCATAGCCACTCGTTAGAAGTTGCAAAGTGAAATATCCAGCAGTCCAAGAACTACTTGTTCAGCCTGGGAAAACTTTGTTCCACCACTGCGTGAATTTTGCTTCATCCCTTTTCCTTTGTAGTTGTTGCAAACCAATTTCTTTAAGAGACTTGTGAGTGGGGAAATTATCTGTCCCAGCGTGATTGCATACACAAACAGCTGACCATGGCGATTTTCCCACCAAACACGACAAGAAAAGTTGAAAGACGCCAATAACATGTTGCGAATACGGTTCATAGCGAAATTCATTCTTTTGAAGAAAGTGGATAGTGGATCTTCCTGGTGTCAGTTTAACCCTCTGTCTACCATGGGGTCCAATGGACCCCAAAGTGAAATTTGCTCTTTTAATGCTCAGAACGTATAGCAGATACGGTCTTGAAATTTCTTGACTTTTCTTAAGTTATGTTGATCTGTAGCCAATTGGAATATTGTAAATCTTAGATAATGATATGTTGCATTAAAAAAAAATAGCGCCTTATACCAGTGGGGCCCATTGGACCCCACGCTTGTACCAGACATACATAGCGTAATTTGTAGCATCAATGTTGATCTTTACCTTTTGTTTTGAGAAATGTAATTTTTTTGTTTAGTACCACAAACAAAAATATATTTGCTTTTATATAAATCCATCTGTTCCACTTCAATGTTCAACCTGTATTGTGTTTCAAAACAGTTGTAAGAATTTGACGATATCATAAGAATTCAAGTAAAAGAGTTATTTGGTTGAAAGGAGGGACTGGAAGACATCGCCAGAAGCAGTGAAGATCAAAGAAATGGATAAATATCTGGAAGATGATGAAATACTGAACATATTTGAACAGAGCGAAAGTGGTAGTTGAAGTGCATCATCCGATGACGAGAGAGCGACCATCTCAGTGTTGAAGAATTGTCTTCATCTGAAGTGTCAGATACTGATGATGATAGCCAAAACCTGAATGCTTCTTCGACATGTTTTATTTCACGAAATAAAAAGGAAAATTGGTCATCAACTCCCTGCATAAGTAATACTGGCTGCACTGCTGCTTGCAACATTTTTCGCGAAAGAACAGGCCCTTCACGTTATGCAAAATCTCAATGCGAATCAGAATCGGATTCATTCAAACTATTCTTCAGAAATACACAGCTGGACAAGATTAGGGATTGGACAAATGCCAAAGAGTTGCTTGTATACAAAGAAAATTGGACTGCTATAGATCAATCTGAATTTGACAAATTTTTAGGTGTAGTAATTCTTATTGGAGTATACAAATGAAATAGTGAAAATGTTGCTCAACTTTGGAGTAAAGAGGATGGGAGACCAATTTTCAATAAGCTTATGAGCCAAAATAGATATCAGCAAATCCTGCGAGTACTTCGGTTTGACAATGCAAATGCACGGAGAAGCAACCGATCAGCTGACAAATTTCAGCCTATTAGATATGTTTTCGAAGAATGGGATCTCAATTTGCGGAATGATTACACTCCACGACCCCACATGACTGTTGATGAACAATTGGTTTGTTTCAGAGGAAGATGTCCGTTTAGGCAGTATATTCCTTCAAAGCCTGGCAAGTATGGAATAAAAGTATGGGCAATATGTTAAGCCAACACTTCTTATGCATGGAAGATGCAAGTATACACTGGAAAAAATCTTACGATTGGAAGAGAAGTTAACCAGGGAGCAAGGGTTGTCAAAGATTTGGTGAAAGAAATCGAAAATTCTGGAAGGAATGTTACTTGCGATAATTTTTTTACTAGCGTGTAACTTGCACGTGACCTGCTGCAAAAGAAGCTTACTCTTGTTGGAACCATTCGAAAAAACAAACCAGAACTGCCACCAAAATTCACACTTGCGAAAGAAAGTGAGGTAACCTCAACTGTTTTTGGATTTCAAAGTGATACCATGATTGCATCATATTGCCAGAAAAAGGGAAGTGCGGTAAATATGCTGTCCACGATGCACGCACACCCTGACATATCTTCAATCTCTTGCGAAAAGAAGCCTTAAGTAATCTTGTATTACAACAGCACCAAAATTGGAGTGGACATTCTGGATAGAATGGTGCGGACCTACACTTCCGAAAGAATGACAAGAAGATGGCCAGTGGCACTATTTTACAGTATGCTTGATGTAAGTGCTGTCAATGCGTATGTGGTATGGCAGCAATTACAAGGTGAAAACAGCAGCTGCTTTAGCAAAAAGAAGAGAAGAAAGTTTTAGATTCAGCTGGCAAAAGGGCTAGCTGGAATGTTACCGACATATATAAATCATGCTGCTCTGCGACAAAACAAAAGGAAGAGCACTGAAACTGAAGATCAGCAGCCGAAACCAAAGAAGGCAAGATGTCATCT
This sequence comes from Trididemnum clinides, assembly GCA_963675345.1. NCBI lineage: Eukaryota > Metazoa > Chordata > Ascidiacea > Aplousobranchia > Didemnidae > Trididemnum > Trididemnum clinides. The sequence continues at coordinate 35,783,963 of OY776294.1, read as the reverse complement.
TTGTGACAGATGCAAAGATAAAAAATGTAAGCAAACCAGCATTGCCTGCAAAAAGAAAGTTTGCCAAGAACTTTCGGAAATCATATGTATTCAATGCAGGCGTGCATAAGCTGAACTCGTCACAGCAGTTTTCTAAGTACTGGTACAGTGTTTATTGCTGTGTAATTGGTTTCATTGTTTGCCATTTTTTACTTTCATGTATCACACAGCGTAGTAAGCTTGAGTACTCTCATTTGTGTTCCTGCGAACTGCTCATATGAATCCTGATATGCCGGTACCTCAACTTCTAGTGAAGGCTATGTGTATGAATATGCTCATAAACGTAGGAGAGAAAAACACTTTTGGGGCCCCACCAACCTGCTTGAAATTAGCACATTTTGCCCAATTTTATAAATTTGCCCGAAATCTTATGAATCTTGCTCAAATTTGTCGGAAATTCTCAAATTTTCTAAATTTGATCAAATATGTCGGAACTTTATCAAACTTTTACGGTATAAACATTCCCCCCCAAAAAATATTATTTCGAATTTTGCCAAAATTTCTGAATTCTGCTCATTTTTTTAATTCGTGAAGGGAGGTAGGTTCGCACCTTTGTCTTCTATCCTCTATGGATAAGCTGACAAACATTTCATGGAATTGAAATAAACTTCTTAACATGTGTAGGCCATCCAAGTCTGTTTCAGTAGGCTTATTAGTAAATTGCACCATATGCTGCTCTGTGACTGCGTGTGTTTGCTTTTTGTATATCGGTATTTTCGTTTTTATGTGTGCTTATTAGCAGATGTTTGAGTGTTAACTGCTTCATTTCCCGTTTAGCCAATAATTTTGAAGATTTCCATTGCATTGCTTGTCCTTAACATGCCTTTCTAAAATTGGGGTCCAACGAACCCCAATGGTATAAGTTGAATGAGTTTTTTTTGATAGACAGAGGGTTAAACTGACAGCGAAAAAATTAAAATAAATACATCAATGCAAAGTTGAGTAAACATATAAAAAGTAAAAACTGTTCAAGATAGTCTGAAAAACAAAATTTCAAGGTTTGGAAGTTCTTGCATTTCTTTTTTCGTTGATTACGTGAGCCAAAATGTCAACATATTAATTTTTTTAAAACATTTTTTATAAAGTCCAAACATCACCTTTTTTTACAGAAAAAAATAAAACGAAATATCAAATCATGTCGCAAATTTAACACTCAACCATTCTCAATCACAACATTACTGATTTTTGCAACAGTTAAAATTTTGGAGACCAAAAATAAAGTGTCAGTTTGAACTGACACCAGTAAGATATGGGTTAAAGCACCGCATTTAGTTTGTAATCTTTGGAAGACCTTTTTATGTCTAATCACTGCTTGTGTGATCAGCTTTACATAAGGACATCAGTTTTAGTCCCTAGTTGAGCGTCCAGCAGTAACCTTAAAACGTGCCTCGTTTAATAGTAAACGGCACGTAAGTCTTGTGCTTTGTGTTAGTTTGTTTTATAAAAGTCAACGTTAATGCTATTGGGGGGATCTCTTGGCCTTTGGCAAGCCCTGCTGATAAGTCGAAAAAAGACAAAACGCGTCCAGGGATGGCTTTGTAAATTTGTATATAACTCTCAATAGCATTGCTCTCTTCGGAAGCTCCGCGCTTTTAGCACTCGCTTTGTTGTTTTGCTACTCGCTTATAAGACGCTCTCTATTGATCGTAACCACTTGAAGCTAGCAATATACAGGGTGTATCACAAAGATATTCACCCCCCCTAGAGATCAATCCAAAAGGACTAGGAAAAAAACAAAAATATTGCTTTAAATTATATTAAAATAGAAATTTATTCCGTACATTAAATCAATCCTAACTAGTAATCAGTATGACCACCATGGTTTTTTCTAACAGCATCTAATCTTGCAGGATACGATTTAAGAAGATTAGCAAAGATTTCAGGTTCCTCTTTTATTTTAATTAGTTCTTCTGAAATAATAGTCTTTAAGGTTTCCACTGAATTTCTTTCCATGCTAGGAATCTTTAAAATTCTATCTTCAACATGTTTTTTCAGAATAGCTCCCAAGTTTTCAGTTGCATTTAAATCTGGTGATGAACCTGGCCACTGACTGTTGTCGAAGAAATCAATGTTGTTGCTTTTCAAAAGTTGTTTAGTGATAGAATTTTAAAGATTGAAAAAAACTGAATCTGAAAAAATCATGTTGAAGATAGAATTTTAAAGATTCCTAGCATGGAAAGAAATTCAGTGGAAACCTTAAAGACTATTATTTCAGAAGAACTAATTAAAATAAAAGAGGAACCTGAAATCTTTGCTAATCTTCTTAAATCGTATCCTGCAAGATTAGATGCTGTTAGAAAAAACCATGGTGGTCATACTGATTACTAGTTAGGATTGATTTAATGTACGGAATAAATTTCTATTTTAATATAATTTAAAGCAATATTTTTGTTTTTTTCCTAGTCCTTTTGGATTGAGCTCTAGGGGGGTGAATATCTTTGTGATACACCCTGTACACACACACACACACACACACACACATATATATATACATATATGTAGAGAGAGAGAGAGAGAGAGAGAGAGAGAGAATGTCACTGATATATTGTCACGATTACAGACTTCGCTTCTTTTGACATGTTTAGAAATGTTTTGTGACATGCTTTGATCTCATCGTAACAGAGATTTCATCCGGGTGTGTGTTATTAGGAGCTCAAATAAATTTAGAGAGCAATGTTTACCAAGTAATAACGTGAAGGTGAAAAAGTTTATCAAAGGTTTTTCTGAAGGCAGGGACCTTAACCTCGTTGGTTTACAAGTATGAACTGTGGATGCGCATACTAGTAGGCATACAAGTTATTACCGATTAAAATTTCATTTACCGATTTAAAGTTTCACTTATTGATTAAAGTTTTATTGGTTAAAGTTATTTTAATCAACCTACCTTGGGACTTCAGCCCCCTAACCCAACTTCCTGGTTGTATTTTTGTAGATCTTTACATGTTTGGCTCTGTCTTCAAGAACTCAAATAGATTTAGTGGCCAAAATCTGCTCAGCTGACAATATGGACCTACTTTTTCAAAAATTTATCAAAGTTTCTCAGAAGGGGAATCTACGGGATTTATTTGTTTACAAACCTGCATTCTAAATCCGTTTTTCAGCATGAGTTATTACTTTTTACTACACGATATTTTCAAGTTACTACACAATTTACTACACAATATTTTCAGTTATTTTTTCAATTTGTAATATTTTTCAATTTTTTCAGTTTACTACACAATAGTTACTACACAATATTTTCAAACCAAAATTGCTGAATGGGGTTGCTTCAGTTTCAACAGCACTTAGATGGAGCTACTGATCAGGTTCATACTCAAGAAACTATCACAGAGCCATTTTGACCTTACCACTACTTTCACTGCACCATTTAGATAATTCACTAAAATCACACGCGGCTTCATACCTGTCTCAAAATGTTTACTTTTTAGCATGCCCACCAACAAAAAAAATACAATAAAGCAACTTAGTTAATAATACAAGACCTTCTTTAAGAACTATAGCCGCAAATTTTCAAAGACTCAAAATTTCAAAACCCAAACTTACCACCCCAGCATTGTAGACGGTCGTTATTCAAATTCCATTTAGCGTTGAATTGACATCTTGTTTTTCGTGGGACAGCTAACTCTCCATTTAAAAAAAATAATCTTTTTCCTTGCTCACACGTCACCAAGCCTTCAGCGTTGTATTTGAATGAGTTTGCTCGAACAATTTTATCGTATAAGAGGTTTTTTCTTTCACAATCTGAAATTAATGAGAAGATAAACAGTTTTACCGGGATTGTTTTTGGGACAGAAAAGGGAATGAGGTGATTTAAGTTTTTCAGGAATGTATCTAAAAATTATTTTTTTAAAACATATTTTTGCTTTACTCTAACCTATATAGTCCCCTTTTAATAGGATTTAATTTCTTCACCAAAAAACCTCACTCTTTATATACGATGACTTGTTATATTCACCAATCAAGCAGCTCATTTTTTTTCCTAGTGACTTGCTCAAGTTCTTGGCGCGAAAAGCAACTTCAAACAGTGTTATCCAGAAATAATAAATACCACTTCCAAATCAATACCCCTCTACATCAGACGTATTTTTGAAACAAAGCTTTTAACTGCATTTCTTCGGTTTTAGAAGTGCTCTTGAAAAAAAAGAAAAATTGAAAAAAATTTCTTTAGAAGTGTTCTTGAAAAAAAGAAAATTGAAAAACATTTCTTCTGTATAAATATTTTCCTTGTAGTGATGTTTTCAAACTATTGTGACTTAGCCCGACACTGCCTTTCTCCTATGCGGGACACATCTACTGATGCCATATTGTCGCACATCGTTTGCCCATTTCAAATACAATATTTAGTAAATCAGCCATCAGGAAAAAATAGAAAACAAATTGGTTAAATTTGATGCAAACGGCGTGTATTTTTGCTTATTTTTGATAGAAAATCATATACTTTGCCTTCATGAAGAAACGGGTTGTATCGTAATTCTGTGAATTGCTGAAAGTCAGAGATTGTAAGCTTGAAAGACAAAAGTAAAATTTTTTCAAAACCAAATTTTGTAAAAAATAAATTCCGGTTGCCGAGGTGTGTTGTAGCCTTTTTATGAATCTCTTGTTCGGTGGCTTTACTGTTTTATCCCGATGACAAACGGGGTGTCAGTTTTATTTATTAGGACTATTATTACGTACTGCAGCAATAGTTTTGAACAGTGGAAATTAAATTGGCCTAGTCCACTTAGGTCCTTTTATTACGTAACAAGGAAATAATATTTAATTTTTTCAAACATTTATGATTAAACCAGTGTTTCTTAATCATTTTCTACCTCAGCACCCCTTTTGGTCAGGCCTAAGCAGTGCAGCACCCCCTACCATTGGCTAACTCCCGGCTACTTATGAAAATAAAGTAAAGACAAGTGCAGTACATCTTGATCAAATGTTTGGTTCATTTTTCAAAACAGAAACAGCAATTATGGCAATAGCATTGAAAAAAACAATAAGAAAATGAAGGAAAGCTCATGGACAAACTCAATTTAAAATACACTGATCAATGCAATTTTTGTTTGTGCTTATGTGTAATTAGTTTTTCATATCGTGGCATCGTGTTTGTTAAAGCCACCCTCAAGTCGTGGTACAGATCTCCATGAATACGGTTCCGGACAGTTGTCTTGATTAACAGCATTGTCGAGGATGCCTTCTCGCAAAGGTAAGGCAATTGGGAATCATCTCCAGCGCTGCCTTTCCAGTCCAGGATATGCAACCGACTGATCATACTAAAAATGAGACTAAGATGATGCGCGGAGTGTTGTCTTGCAATCCTGTTTTTCTTGTAAATCTATAAATTTCTTCTTCAATTTTTCAGCATCACTCATTTTTGCCGAGAAGGCCTGCTGAATCCATTCTGGGAATGTCAAATCATGGGAAAAGTACGTTTTTATGGTGGTTTTGAGATGCGATAGATGAGTAACAATATTTTATAAAACCATCGGGCTAATTGCCTTATTCCCAAAATTTTCTTCAGGAATCCGAAAGTTTTCCTCTGTTTCTCGTTTAAGTCGACGTTTGCAGAGCGCAAGCTTTTTCTCGGAGGCTTCCATCTACTCTGTGCAAAAAATATGACTAGCATATATGCCTTGCATGAACATGCTGAAATCATTTAAATGGCTGAATATATCCGCAAGATAGGACAAAGAAATGATAAAGACTTCGTCTTCAAATTTATCCTCGAAATTACTTTATTATTCTCGAAGAACTATTGCCACCGCACTTCTGTATAAAAGAAAAGAACCTGATGTTCACTCCCCATTTTCTCACTGAATAATTTGAACAATCTGTGGTGTAAAAAACCACCACCAATGACATTTACAACTTGCGCACAAATAGACAGAACAACTTTCAGGTAGACGGCAATGTCTTTGCCGCCAAGGCATGGCGATGGAAAAAACAGCTCTTCACTATGATATCTGGTGCCTTCTTCTTTAACAAAGCAGCAAAGCCAGGCTTCTTTCTGATCATGGCAGGGGCGCCATCTGTACATACTGACCTGAACTTCTCCGATTTTATTTGATGCTTCTCAAAAAATCGGCCACAAGTCGCGATTCATCATCTGCCTTCGTCGTTGTTTATAATGGCTCACAGAAGATGAATTCGTCTTTAATTACCATCCTTGATGCACCGCTCATATCCAATCAGATGATTCATGTTGGACACATCCATTGATTCGTCCAATTGTAAACTGATGCGGATGATACTATCTTTAATCTCTTGAACAATCTGGTCTAAGACATTACAGCCCATATCAGCCACTCTCCCTGCAATGACATTATTGGACAAAGGTACGTTTTTTATCTCGTTGGCTCCCTCTGTTCCCAAGACCAGTTCTAGTATCCAAATAGCGCATGGTTTAATTAGGTTTTCCGCAGCTGAATGTGCAACTTTCACTTGGATGCATTGGTATGCTACCTTTTAGGATGCTCGTAGAAGTAATTTCTGCATTGGCTTGGATTCAAGTTGAGGTATTGATCATACGTATCTAGCTCTTTTAGTCTCCAGAGCCTGGAAAGTCTGTTCATGTTCTGTTGCTGGATGTTTCGCCTGGTACTCTTTGAGTCTAGCAGGCTTCAAATTGAGTTGCACATAATGAAATGGCAGGTCCTGCATTGTGTTTGGTCTGGTCCTCGACGATCATCCAGGAGTGGAGTAAAGTTATACTTGACATATTTGTCATTCCATTTGCGTTTTTTCAGCATTGTAAGATCACCCAAACTTAACAGATAAACACTCTGACAAACACATCGAAATTAAAAACATTATACACTACCAAACGTTAGCATTGGCAATGCAAAGCTTATAATACTGATTTAATATTGAAGTGTGGAACGCTCGTACAAACCAAGTGTTTTTGTCATTATGCTGCAAACACATATGAAAAACAAGTTCATGTTTACCCTGGTGTTTAATTTGAAAATATGTGGTAAAATACGTTTGTACGAACATATTCCATTAACTTTTGACCGCCACATATCTGACATTCCAGATTCACTCCAGATTTCTCCAGATTAAGAAACATTATTTTTCATTGATACTGATATAGTATCTGTCTCGGGTTCGGAGACTACCCCAAGGGTCTCTGTTCCACGAACTCGTTACATGTGTGAAATCCATTTTTCGATACGGTGCCTATCCTTTCCTACGTATATAGGCCGGCTATTAATATTTGTGGTATTAAGTTGTTTTGACCGTGCTATTTGTCTAGCATAGCGACAAAAGCGACTATGGCTTTACCAAAATCATTCGCCATATTTTAGCAGGTGCTCATCAGGCCGAGTTATTTTCAAACAAAACGCCCAGAAATATTTGGGGTAGGCATCTTTTTGTTCAAAAGGAGCATGAAGTGACATGAAGACTGAACTGTGTGCCTTCAACCACTTTCGTGCGAGTAATAAAATAGTCTTGCACATTAAAATCGTTAGGTATTTTGATGTAGCAGGACCTTCACCGGTAGTCCTAAGATTTTCCCAACTTTTTGTGCTTCTTTTCCTAATAGAATTTCTAATTTCAAGGTCCTGCGTAAGCCTTAGGTCTATGTGCTGTGTTCATTGATGACACGAACCAAAAGATTCTTGCGTTTGCCGTAGTTTGAAGTACGGAACACATTTCCCATATTAGGCTATTTAGTGACGTTGTTTTCATTTAATTTCTCTTTAAACTTTCTCGAGTCCTTGCTGGCAACGCATTATGTAACATGTTCTTTTCTATCTGTTGAACGTGGCCTGGGGAGTTAAAAGAGTCCTTGCTTTTCCCCAAAGTTCAGGTTTAACCCTTGTCCAGCGGCATAATTTTACACCGCTAACAGGCGGCATAGGTACAATTGCACCTAAACTAATTTTGTGGGAAATTTATCGTTGTAGGTATAATTTGTGATACACTTGAAGTTGGTTCAAACAGTAAGCCTTTCAAGACCATGCGACATAATTGAGCACCAACACGATACAACATATTATGACGTCATAATACATGCGGACTAAATTCTAATGCTGAGAATGCATCATGCTTTTAGGTGTTTAGAAACACAGGCTGTGCATTGCTGCTATTCAGCTACTTTAGAGTCAGTTAGAAAAAACGTTATAAAAATTTAGAAGCGCTAGAACTACAAACGCTAGTCTAATAGAGCTTGATTACGCAAAGCTGTAACTGTTTTACTTCTCGATAAGCCTTTTAGTCTTTTAGGCTAGCCTGGTTGGCCAGTTTTACAGTAGCCAGCCCTTACAGTAGTTACAGTTATTTCATACAGTTTTCAAAGCTTTTTTACCGTGCAGTAGTTACCCAGTTGCCAGTTCATAGTCTGTTAGCCTCTACCTAGTTACTAGTTTGATACTGTGCACAAGCAGTAGCAGTAAGGTGCTGCAGTATCAATATCCGCAGGTTTTGTAAAATCATACTTCTTGGTGCCACTGATGCCTGGTACATCACGATATATCATCTACAGGTTGTTTCAAATGTTTTACATTACGAGGTATTTTAATTACATTTTAGGAAGCTGTTGATATTTACCGATTGACTGAATTATTGTGAGTACACTTGGAGCTCGAATTTATTGTGAGTGCATCAGATGACGAAAACTATATTCCAACAGCGTATGGTGGTACCGCCACTCCAGAAGATTCAGACGTAAAGCAAGAAATGATCATAAAGCAAGAAGAAAAATATGACTCCGATGAAAGTGTTGAGGATGAGTCTGTGTCTCAAAACGTCAGTAGTATCTGGACAGCGAAGGATGAAACAGAATGGTGTTGCAACCCATTACCAAGCGCACAAACAAGATCACGTAACATTCTGTGTCAAAGAGGAGGACCTACTTCAACCAGTAATCTGTTTACACCAGATGAGTTATTCAAGTCAATAATGAGACCGGAGATTTGTGATATCACATTACGAGAAAGAAATCAAAAGCGCAAAAGAGTGTGTAATGTTTTCAACAATGATCTACTGAACAGGTTTCCTCTTGCTTCCGCACTGCCACCATCAAAAACATTTGAGCCACTTACTGAAGCTGAGCTGCTCGCATTTATTGACATTCTGATTGCTGATAGTGTACACAGACAAAATAAAAAGAATCTGAACGATTTGTGGAATGGTGATGCCTAACCTCTTATATGTGCAGCTATGTCTCGTGACCGGTTCAAAATGATGCTCAGATTTATTAGATTTGACAACGAAAATATTCGTGCAAAATCCGCGCAAACAGGTAAGGCCCACCAGCGCAAGACATATGGATTATGTTGAATAGAAATTTGGAAAAAGCCTACAAGCCTTGTGAATGCATCACCATCAACGAGCAATTATTTCCATTTAGAGGCCATACTAAATTTACACAGTAAATACCATCTAAACCTGCTAAATATGGCATCAAGGTTTTCTGGGCTTGCGATGCATTAAACCCAAACCAACAGATGGTCCCCGACAAGTATGCGATGGCAAGCAAACGGTTCTGAACCTGGTCAGTTTGTATAAAGGGTCTGGAAGAAATGTCACAACAGATAACCTTTTCACAACTATGGAATTAGCTAAGATATTGAACTCCTAGAACATGACTTTAGTTGGTACAGTCAGAAAAAACAAAAGATTTCTGCCAAGCAATATGCAGCCTACCGAGGAAAAGCCTGTTTGTTCAACCAAGTTTGCTACCATTGTGATGCAACAGTCTGTTCATATGTGGCAAAAGAAGAAGAAAACAGTCGTGCTTTTGCCATCTATGCACATGTCAGGAGAAGTTGAAGAATCGCAATCAGTTAAGCCAGAAATAATAAAATACTACAACAAAACCAAAGACGGTGTTGATACTATGGATGAAATGTAGGGCGAGTACACTATGAAACGACAAACATTGCGGTTGCCGCTGGCATTTTTTTACAATATAATTGACGTCACTGGCTTGGCATGCTACCTCATCTATAGAAAACACAACGCAAGATTTAAGGCAAAGGATCAACGAAGAAAGTTCCTCAAAAAGCTTACCAATATGTTATGTATGCCCTCAATGGAAACTCGTAGTAACAATCAAATGTTGGTGAGGAATCGTTTTCTTCGAAGCGCAGTGGAAATGGTGTTTAGACAACAAATTGTGACGCCACAAGAAAATACTGCTGTCGCTTGTGCTTCTCATGGCAGTCGTGGACCCACTACGATTGTTGGAAGTTGTTGTGTCTACCGAGACCAAAAGAAGAAACAACGAGAAACCAGGAAAACCTGTGTGGTTTGCGGGCATCCTGTATGCAGCGAACATTCAGTATCTGAAACGATGTGCATCCCTTGTGGAGATGAATGAACTATTCCTCCTCTGCTCATTTCTTCATTATGTAAACAAATTGATTAATTTATATTGTTTTAATAAAATAATATTATCTTTCAAAAATCAGAATTAAGTATTTTTGTATCCATTCCAAACAAAAGGTATATGTAGCTACAATTGTACCTATGCTACCTGCTACGGGTGTAAGAAAAACTTCATTCATTATACCAGAAACGCATAAACATATTTGGCTAAAAGTTTTCTCGAATGAACCAATACAAGAATGTAGAGATGTCAGAAAATCTAAGGTATCTGCGACTTATAACAAAAAAGTTATCGCTATATAAAATTGCAAAAGTTACAATTGTAACTATGTCGCCGGACGAAGGTTAATTCCGGTAGCTCTATAAAGCTATTATAAAGCAAAATACCAAAGAATTATTTCATGTGGTGCGATTTGACACCGTGACAACGTTAATTTTGATTTTTCCTTCAAACATTCTGAAGTCTCTGTTGGCTACGTGTTTTAATCCATCATCGTTTTTTTTCTTGCTGGGATCCTTTCTTTTCCCAAATTTTCGGGTTTGATCCTGATAGCTCTACAAAGCTATTATGAAGAAAATAGAAAAATGTTTCTCCTAACTTTGGTGCAATTCAACCCCGGCAGGGCGTGCCATCAATCGGGCCGATTTAAAACATCAGTTATTGCTGTTGCGCCAGCTTCACCCTACAAACATTTCTGAGAGCAACAACAAAATTTTTTAGTAAATATAAGCTATAGCTTCTATACATGTAATGGTGGTCATGTTGTTTTATTACTTTAATCAAGGCAGGAAATATTCAAATAAAAAGAGCGATGACACAAACCAACATTAGTAATATTTAAAAGCGTAAGGAGGGGGGTGAAACATCGTCAAAATTGTTGTTATTTCCCAAATCGTGGTCGCGTTGACAATCAAAGAAATGAACTATTTAGTGGTAGGCCTATTTGACGATTTGGTGGGCCCGCCTTTGTATTTATATTTGTGACATTAACATCTTTGCCTGCGCTGTTTTGCTTTAATTCGGCCACAGCATGAAAAGGTGCCATGCCTTTGCCCTAAGTCATATAAACTATTGCAATAGACGCCTACAAATCTCTTTTCAAACAAAAGCATTTCCTCTTAATCTAGTGTCACTAATAGATGCTATTATTGTTTAATTTTGGTCTTTTCTTAAACTTGGAATTTTATTACATTTAACCTTTGCCTCTTAATCCAGACCTCTGTACTGTTAAATAAAGATTAGTGTTTTGTAGCGATATCCTTGCAATTACAAATGTTAATGATGAGCTTTACTATTTATGTTCGCTATCGAAATAATAGTGGATAATGTTGTTGCCTGCTGCTGTTTTCACTAAATAGTGGCAAGCTCAGTGATGTCATTCAAGATTATGACATCACTGTGCATTTTAAGCGATTAATTAGGATCACTACTTACCACTTTTTCGTTACAAAGGCGAATTAATATGAACGTTTCTGAACAAACAGCCATGTTTCTTGGCCCTGGCATAAACGCCGCCATGCACATAGCAAACTAACTCGAAATGAAACACTCACAGCTAAGTTATAGCAATAGCCGGACCCCATTGATAATGTTGAGGTCAAATCAGCTGGCTGCTGAGACAGCCTCGCCCAATTGCATAAGTAATTGCTTCAACATTTAGATGATATACAGCTCGACACTTACATTTTGTCGCAAAAGACAAAAAAGGGCCATTTTCATCTCCTCCTCTTTTCCGTGGTTGATCACCAAGTGTTTTTGCTTTACAAATTAAAATTTGTAGATTCATTTTTCGACAAATTTTTTTGATTGTTTTGATGGATAATGCCAAAGATCAATGCTACCAAGAAAGAAGAGCCAAGGTGGTCTAAAGGACTTAGGTTTTCTAGAAACTTGAATTTTGTGAAATATAGGCAACGAAATTTTGCATTTTTGCAACCGGTAAACTACATTTCATCACCATTTGGAGTTTTCAGTTTTTGATTAACATTTGATTAATTTCAGATTAATTGATGAAAACGTCGACAGATATTGCAAAAGAACAACGCTTGTGAGGAAAAGTAGTCAAAATGTACCAAAGAACTAACTTTGGTTTAACAATTGCAAGTTTGTTCAGTCAAGTAGGATAATTGTTGAACTAAAAATAAAACATGTTGTATGGCAACTGAGTTTTGATCAGCCATTAATAAACAAATTCTTAACCCTAAGTGATTGGAGTCACATATTATTGGAAAGAAAATTTTCTAAGCTTTAAAAGAACAGTAATTGTAAGTACCTTACTACAACGTTTTTGTCTTAAAGTTACGTCTTTTTACCGAGCTTACCACTTTTTGGGAGGGGTAAAAACTTACACCACAGGTCTTTAGTTAAGCTTTTTCAGTGTAAAAATCGTCATTGGTTGTATATATTGTATACTATCGGGATCAGCTTGAAATAACGTTGGAAAAATTTTGAAAATCAGTTGAGAAATGAGGTCAGAAATCAGGTTTTTAGTAAACTGATTTTGCTTTGATTATTGTCCGTATAGAATAAAAGTATTTTCCTTCACAAATGAAGCCTCATAGTCAAACCAACACCTTTTAAAAATGCTTGGCGCTCATAACAAAAAAGATAGCGCGAAGTAAAACTCGGCATCTTAGCTCGTGCTTGAGAGAATTCCTTCTCCGTTGAGTAGCAGATAGGTCATAAGATAAATGAAAAATAGGCTTATACCTAGTGTTCTGTATTTTTATTTACACATTTTCTTTAAAATTGACCACATTGTCTCCAATTGTCAAAAGTGTGTGCAAGTAATAATGCGCAGCAGCATTCTGTCGTAAATTTAGTTGAAACGAATGTGTGGAAGTGTAAGCTGACCTTGAATAGGGAAACATTTTACAACTCAGCAGTTGGCCGGTCAATTGCCCTGGAAACGAGAATCCCTGCAACTTCTCGGTGAATATTTTGTTATATGAAATGAAACGTTTGCTGTGACGAAAAGACAACCTTTCAAGAAAAAATTATCTTACCTTTCACAGTAATGTTGATGGTTTTTTTATAAACATCTTCTAAATAGCACTCAAAACCAATGGTTGTCGTGCCACGTTCCAATGGATTCTTCAAAGTCAAATTAGAAATAAATCGGTTCTCCTCTGCCGAGTAACGGCAGGTCCAGCTAAGCGTTTTATCGGAGTGAGAAAAAGAACGACATCTTTCTTTTCCATCAAAAAAAAAGCGATTTGTTTTCTGGTATTCCCAATAACAGTAATGCTGTACAGAGTGTGTCTTTACATCTTCTATAATAGCTGTAGTTACAAATTGAGGGTAACCAGTAGCAAGTACTTGCGTGTTGGGAGCAAACTTGAAGTGCACAACTATAGAAAAAGAATCTGAAACATAAATTTTATGAAAGGACTTTCGTAGAGAAAGTTATCTTCGCCGTAAATACTGATGTATGAGAGGAGAGAAAATGAGGTAAAAAACTCTCAAAATTTTATTTTCCTCCAATGTAATAAGCGAAAGTAATACCAAAATCAGTGTCCAGTATATTTCTGTTTGCAGAAACTACGCCACAAAACAACTGAAATTTTTAAAACAGCGTAAGCCAACCTTTGTAGAGCCGCGGTAAATATCATACATCAAAAAAACACACCGAATAAACACGGCATCCAATTTATCAGTAGCCTCAACGAAATGACTCAATGTAAAATTCGAGTTTTTTCAGTTGAATACAAGAATTTGAAGAGCGACACTCAACGAAAACTACTTCAACATACTGAAATGAAATTCTCAAATTGCAACTGCACGGAGTCATTTCGATTGAGTTCTTTCTTGTTAATCAATCTTACTATTAGTCATGATCTGTTTACTTTTAATGTTCTCCGACTGTATAGCGTTTTTTTTAACAGCAGCCTATGAAACCAGTATTGGGAACACTGAGGCTGCTGAGACAGATGTATAGCCAATTTTACGCGCAGTCCAAAAATTCATACTTCCACCCGAAATAGCAAAAATTTGGTATATTGAAGCGGTATTAAAGTGGGTGAGCGTGAAAAAGTACGGTTATTTGTATGTCGCGTTTTAATAGAAATTCATCGTAGGTCAACATTTATGCATTCGACGTTGCGTCTATGATTTGAAATATGTTGTTTGTGTGCCATGCGTCATCAAGTAATAACTTAACTATGTTGCAATACTATGTTGCAAACTATGTTGCAATAACTATGTTAGTAATAACTTAACTATATTTTAATAGAAAATTCATCGTAGGTCAACATTTATGCATTCGACGTTGCGTCTATGATTTGATATACGTTGTTTGTGTGCCATGCGTCATCAAGTAATAACTTAAATATGTTGCTCATAATGGAAAGTTGTGCGTTGTTGACGGTTGATGCTGCTAGCACCAACAAACGTTTGGATAATTCTTCTACAGCAAACCGAGGTAAGCCTAACCTATGTGCTCGTTATTGTACTGTATATTGTTATTTCAATTCACTCGATTCGCTTAAATTCAAATTCAATCAAATTCGATTCGATCCATCGTAGGTCAACATTTATGCATTCGACGTTGCGTCTATGATTTGAAATATATTCGTTCTTGGAATCAAACGTGCAGTGGGAAACCTACCACAATACCGACAACTTAATCCCCACAATTTTAGTGACCCCGACGGAGCACTTATGCAGCTGTGAAGACGAAAAAAAGGAACGAAAACCAGTGACGTACCAATTATTTATTTTGTATAATTATATATCTTTTTAGTATTCATCTCACTTTTCGAAAAATTAACTCATATAGGAAACCACTCAAAATCGGATAGTTCATTTAAATCAGCAAAAAGTAACGCACAACTTTTGTGGCGACTATAAAAATAAAACTCTTGCTTTAAATATAAATTTAATTCAAAAATGAATAAGGCAAAAACAAATAAAACTGTTTTACAACATGAAGTGTGTGACATAGGAGAATCTACTGTTGATATTTTTGACCAATTGCATAAAAATTGTGAGTTCAACAATTTTAAAGGCCTTGTCACTTCCTAAATTTTGGAAAACCTCACCCACAGCATGGTTTGCAGTAGCTGAAAATATATTTGCCTGCCAAATATTGGTAACAGCATTGTGGAACCTTATCAATCCTTCAAACAAGCCCAACTAAAGCCTTTTGAAACGAGTGAAATTTTTAATCTAAATAAACGTTTATCACTTCCTGCTATCGACCTTAGCCAAAATTTAAAACGCCAGACAGAACTTCTTTTAGAAATGCGAAGTCTACTGGGACAGCCATTTTCCCTGGGTCCAGTTGCTTAAAGTTTATTGAAACAAATGTTTCTGGACAAACTTCCCTCTCAAATTAAGGCAATTTTGTTGGCCACACCCGACTCCTCGTTAGGGGAATTAGCTAATAAAGCGAAAGACATAATGCAGGTTTCAAAACCTACTCTGGGACAGGGCTCTATTAATACTCAGATTAATAACTTTCTTCGTCACAGAAACCCGTAAATTATAACGTAACGCAAATCTTAATAAATCAAACTTTTGATTATAAATTAAGCAAATTGTTTAAAAGTACAAATAAACTGCAGAAGTGCACATACTTAAAAACATCAGAAACATCAAACAATCCCTGTGTGTCGTTTTCACCAGCAAGAATGCGGTTATTTATTCGACTTCGAGTTTATAAAAAATTGGAAGTCCGATTTCGAGTTCTTTATTTTCAATTTTTTGAATTCGAAAGCCTATTTCTCAACAAATAGTTCACAAGAGTTATGGAATAAATGGGCAATCTATGGCCTTAGTTTGCGATAGGCAGCTTCGCGGCTAATGGTTGAATATCAAAACATAAACGATATGCAATCTTGATTAACGATCTTGCGATATTAACTGTAATACAGTAGTGGCTGGAAACAATGAACTGCGGTTAAAGCCTAACTTAAAGTTTCTTTGAGTCATCAGCGCTCCAGCAGATTTCAAAAATGTTAGATTGTTTGCAGGACAGCTATCTTGCGGCACCAGATGGGCTCGCAATGTTTAGCAGTGGTCAGGAGTAGAAAGATCTAGGGCTTCTATGCGCAGTGTATCTGCAGCTGCTCCCCATCTGACGCCTGCGAGTTTTTTTATGAGTGAGGTGCGCGATGTCAGTCTCTTACGGAGTGACAGCAAAGCCTAGTGACTAATAACAAAATCTAAAATAACTAATAGCAAAATCTTAAATAACTGATGACTCAAATAAAACAAACGTAAAATTACTGATAACTGTTCAACAAAAAAATAAGTTCATATTAACACAAAAATAGACAAGTTATAGTTTGTTGAGAAAGTTTTTGGTAGCCAATCATAAGTACACGTTGATAGGCATAGAGATGTCCGTACAGGCTGCAAAGGAGAAAAGGAAAAACAAGCTAAAGAATTAGCACAAATCCCACGTATGACACCTTTCACAAGGTCTACTATAGACGCTGCAAAATTGTTATCACGGGAAGACACATAGCTAGGAATTCATATCCAAAACCCAAACACTGGACCTAAACAATATGAAGAAATAAAACAATAAGAACATCATCCGTGACAACCAATGAAGAGCGTGAGAGTCAGGAATCGCAGAAAACTTTTAAATAAAGATAAATCGCAATAATAAGTAAATAAAATTAAATTGCAAAATTGCAGATAATTGCAGATAACTTAAAACAGTGGCTCTCAAACGGGGGTACGCTTACCCCTAGGGGTACGCGAGGGTCACGCAATGGGTACGCGAGTACAAATGATAGAAAGCATTAATCTCAGATACCAAATTTCATTGTATTAAATTGATTGCAATGGTAAATTTTATAAACGGTCACAAATTGTGACGTTACAGTACCCAATGTATGTAATTCTAAACAGATATGTGATTCTTGGTGAGCTGTGGAGTGTACAGTTTTAGTAAATTTAAATTGACAATGGCCAAGGAAATAGAGTTTATAAACTTTATAAATTTATGATATAAACTTTTTATTTAAGTTTATAAGTATATACTTTATAAATCAATTCAAGTTTATAGCTTGTATTGCATGTAATAGAATCGTGGTTAAAACGTTCTATCAGCGAAGCTGCTGCTTCTGATTCTCAAGGCTGGTTAAACAAGAATGCAAAAATACAGTCTGCAGTCAAATGTCGGCAGTACAAAGATTCCTATACGTTAATGGGATTCCCATGCACCGACTCTAAGCCACCAAAGGCAGTGTGTTTTTTCTGAGGCGAAACACTGTCAAACAACTCCATGAAGCCGTCACACCTGCATTGGATTGAACCACAAAACATGCTTGAAATGTAGGTAAGACTTCTAGGTTTTTAAAAAAAATTTCGCAATTTCGATCCTCGCAAGATGTAATTCGAAAAGTTATAGCAACTTCAGAGAGAGCACTACAAGCTTTTTATGCTGTATTTCTACTGGTAGCAAAGGCTGAAAAGCCTTCTACAATTGTTGAAGAACTGCTGCTTCCTGCTGCAAAAGTGCTAGCAGAAACCATGATAGACAAAACCGCTGCAGATAAGTTTAATGCAGTCCCATTGTCTAACGACACTGTCAGTCGCAGAGCAGATGTCATGGCAACAGACATCGTAGATCAAGTTGTTGCAAAGCTTACAGGCTCATTTGCACTACAATTAGACGAGTCAACCGCCGTTAGTGGAAGTGCTCAGCTTGTTGGTTTTGTGAGATATCGCGATGCTGATCACATAGCTGAGCACATATTGTTCTGCAAAAGCATGCAAGGGAGGACCACCGGAAAAGATATTTTTAATCTCGTAGATGATTTCTTCGCGGAGAAAAGTCTGAACTGGACACGTTGTAGCAGCATGTGCACCGATGCTGCTGCTTCTATGACCGGCACCATAAAAGGGTTAGTTACATTTGCTAAAGTAAAAAATCCCAACGTGAAATGGACTCATTGTATTATACACAGAAAGGCGTTGGCATCCAAAAGAATGAGCCCCCAAGTACATGACGTTTTGAACTGTAGCATTAAGGTCATCAACTTCATTAAATCTCGACCACTTAAATCCCGTCTGTTTCGGCTTCTTTGTAAAAAATGGAAGCCGAACTTACACAACTGATGCTATACACGGAAGGGCGCTGGCTTTCCAGAGGAAGAATTCTGAACAGCTTCTTTAAATTACTCACCGAAGTTGGCATGTTTTGCAAGAAACACAACTCTCCTTATAGTAAATTATTTGAAAATGTCGATTGGCTCGTGAAGCTGTACCATCTTGCAGAAATTTTTGATAAGCTCGAAGAGCTAAAGGTTGGTCTTCAAGAAAAAACGGCCAACATTCTCACCATGCATGTTAAGATAAGTGGGTTCGTGAAAAAAATTGATTTCTAGAAGAAAACGTGCCAAAAAGCAGACTTTACATGCTTTCCCAATTGCAGCAGTTCATTTTTACGGAAAAAGTAGAAATGGAAAAGATAAAGGCAATTATAGATGTTTTCAGCAACGGCTACTATTAAAACCAAACAAAGCAACAGATTGTTTCTTGAAAACAGTTTGATCACAGCTGTTGCTTCTTTGCCACCAAGAATTGATAGATTAACATTAACCAACAAATGATGTTTTTAAATAAATAATTCGTTTGAAAACTAATTTGTGTCTCGTGTTTTGAAAGTTATAAATTAAATGACAATGCAAGGCGGTACGTGAAACAAATAATACTTTCCAAGCGGTACGCAATGACAGTATGGTTGAGAACACTGTCTTAGAAGACAAAGGAAAAATTTAAAAAACGTTACAAGCACACTCGTCTGGCATTGAAAACGACGTTAGTAAATGGCTTGGCCATCTAATAAAAGCAATGATAAGCTATTGCATGAAGAAATGCCCTAGGTACTTACAGAATTGACGGAAAATTGATCTAACAGAAGTACTCTCAACAGAAATGTAAAAATAAATGATGTACTGTATGTGCACGCTTTCCATGTATGAACAATGCATGCAAAGTGGGGAAACCGTCAATCGTACGTGGCTGTGTTTTTTTCTTAGTAAAGAAAATGTCTACTGCTACGTCTTCAAACTCATGGTGGCTTCGCAATTTTTTCCCGCTCACGGCAGTTTCTCTGACTGGAAGAATGCTGGTACAAAACTTACTATGAAAGATTAGGTCGACAACCTGTGTCGTCATTGGCAAAGGCAACCAGTGGAAGTGGGCAAAGTTTACCATAAGCTAACACAAATCTGACAAATCGAGCAATACTGGAAAAGTGTTCTAAACAGGCTGATATGAAAGCTGACCTTTATGTTAAGAGGACTAGCTATCAGAGGTGATGACGAGATCACCGGATCAGTCAGGAAAGGAAATTATCTAGATATCTTGGAGCTATCATCTGAATATGATGATTTCTTTAAGCGTCATATCCAAAGCATGCAAGATGTGGAAGTGGCCCTACTAGCTATCTTTTCTCAACATGTGAAGAGCTTGTCCAACTGGTGGGTAAAACAGTTTTGGATGAAATTATTTTGCGCTTGGGAAAATCTAAATATTATTCAATATTCCTCGTTTGTGTAGTGGTTAGAGCGTCCGCTTCGCAGTCGGTAGACTTAGGGATCATTCCCCTTGTCGAGTCATACCAAAAGACATTAAAAAATGGTATTCACAGCTTCCCTGCTTGGCGCTCAGCATTTAGTGGAAGTTGTGGAGAAGAAGCCGGCAAGTTCGCTTGTTGTTTCCTTGGGCAAGACACTTAACGGGACGCCCCCACCTTTATGTGAAAGACAGGTGGCCCAGTTTTTCCTCTGAAGAGAGGGTTGGTATGAGGAAGGGCATTCGACCGTAAAACAAATGCCATGTCAAAGAAATGCAGATATCTGCTGTGGCTACCCCTAATCGGGAATAAGCCGAAAGAAAAAGAAGAAGAATTCCTCGTTTCTACTCCAGCCAAGTTGATATTTCGTTTTGTGAAAAACACGACACCCGTTGAACGATTTGTCACATGCCAGGCCAGGCCAAATGTCACAAGACCAAGAAATGTTCGACTGGTTAATGAAGCTTCTCACAACTTAACCCTTATCGATTTACAAAACTGTCGTGGTCAATCGCATGATAACGCATGGACCATGAGCAGAAAATTCAGTGGCCTTCAAGCCAAAACGCTGCAGAGAACCAACTTGCGGAATGGATTCTCTTCACAGCACACTCTCAAATTTAATCGTAAAACCTTCATCAGAATGTTGTCCAGCTTTTGTAGCATTTTTTGATTTCCTTAAGAAGATTTATTTATTTTATAGGATCTACATATTGCTTCCAGATATTGACTGAAACAATGAAATCGTCCAATAGCTCCGTACTTGTGCCCACGTGAGTAACCACAACACAATGGACAGCAGAACTGATGCCTGAAAAGTACTTGAACGTAAGCATTTCTTTATTAAGGATTCTTTGAGAAAAATTGAAAATGATCAAAATGAGCTTCTTAGAATTTGCTTCGAAGCAAATGGTCTGTATGATGAAGTGTGCAAACTGGAGATCGGTATATATGCAGTTTTGCAAAATATACAAAACACATTTCTTGCTGGTTAGCCTAAACATAATCCTTACTAGTCGAAGAATGGCAAAAATAGTTTAAATATTACACTATGAACTAGCACATAAATCAAAGCTATAAAGATAAAGGTCAACTTAATCAGCCTATTTGGGCCTACATTAATCTGAAATAGGCTAAATACATACACCATCAACTAGGTACAAGTGCGTCAACATTAATTTTGCCAAACAAAGAAAGGTTGCATTACTAAGGCTACCACATAAAAACACTGATATAAATATCAATGGAATGATTCAGGGCTATCTCTAACACGCTGCTTTGAGATCCTTGAAGAATATTGTAAAAGAAAAGCGTAATTGCTTTGATGTTTACAAAGCCAAAAAAGGAGCGAAAAAATATGGCTTACACTTCTCATCAACAAACACTTATTGGTGCGTTTCTCACCAACAAACACTCCAACATCAAAGAAATTTGATTAGGAAAATTTTCTTCCTGTCATTGAAAATTTGCGTTTTTTCTTCAACAAAGACAACCTGCTTATAGCCTTACAAGTATGTGTTCTCTTTATGGTTTCGTCTTATCTGCATTCTGTGAATGTTGGTCAGATTGAAGAAGCAGCTGCAAAACTAGTCAACATATACAAAGATGATTTAGATCCGTCCCTTGGTTTTGTAGTCATTTAATTTAAACAATGTTCCAAGTTATTCACGGATGTTGAAACTGATCACTTTTCCCATCAGCGTTTCCTGTATAAATTGGTTACGGAAAAAGGTGTTTAAGACAGGTTTTCCAATGTAGAGACAGCTCTCCGAATTTATCCAGTCCGTATGATCAGCAACCACACTGGAGAAAGATCTTTCAGCAAACTTAAAATTGTAAATTTGTAATCTTATTTTTTTCTGATTCATTAATCAAAACTACTGAGTGGCAATAGTGTTGGAAAATGGAAATACGACTTTTCGTAATGATAATTTTGATCTTGAAGCCTCAAATCCTAATTTTTGATTTGCTCCAGTGTTTGGTAACTGGTATCAGTTACGTTTTTGTAGTATACTAGCAACCGATCATAATTCAGATTGATATTGACTTGGTTTTGATTTTTTTTGGACAGTCAATCGTTAGCTTTGTGTTTATACTTGCACCATTGTTTCTTGCATTTTATGTTTTGCTTTCAATTTTTAGAAAACAGCTTCTGATCTAAACAATCAATATTCATTTTTGTTTTTTTTCCGAAGTCGCAAGCAAGTAATTATGAAATCGTAAAGCCAAAAGATCTTCCCCTTCCGTATGTTTCGACAGATCAACTTTAGCTAATGTGTTTTTTGAAGCCGTCTTTATTCTTTACAATGTAATCGTTTTTCTTTAAGACTCATAGCTTTAAGTATGCAACTAAAGGTTTCCACGTAGACTAGAGCTCAAAAGCTTCCACATACCTAAATCTGGCACTGATCAGATCAAAATCAATGCTGCATATTTTTTAATTGAGCACAGATTTAAGGTACTGAATTACGATGCCATCTATTACATTGCGCAATTTTGATTCTTATATATGCTTTAAAATTGAAAGTATCTCTATGTATGTAAAAGCAAATTTTGACCAGAAAATACTGACAACGATAAGCGTTGGCTTCACGTCTGCGCATGGCAGCTACAGCCTAATCAGAAGCTTATTGATTGATAATTATTCGCAGCTGATTGCACAAAATTTTCGTGCTTTATACTCACAATTCACATCTTATCGGTGCCCCATTCGCTATCGTTAGTTTTTCTTTTACTTAGGCTTTTAATCATGTACATGATCTTTGCAATTGCAAAAGCAAACTTAACATTTGAACATGAACTATTTTCTTAGAAACACTAAACTAATCTCAATTTATAGTAATGCAAGAGGCTAGCGATGCACATAGCAAAACTGCAGACAGTGACACTGTTTCGACCTATCAGGTCTTTTCAGTGCAGTTGGTGACCGACAAGAAGCTAGAGGCTTTTAATAAAGCATAGCTTAGACCGCCACACTTGCGGGATCTATACTAGATCCACTTGGTGGATGGTCTGTCAGTACTCTGCGAAGCCGTATCACTCGTGAATGAGTGGCGGTTGTCGCAGGTGCACTAAGTCTAGCAACTGCTAGAACAATAGTGCTGTCACAGCCTAGTGGTCACAAGGTCTTACATGTATAGTAATGCAAGAGGCTAGCGATGCACATAGCAAAACTGCAGACAGTGACACTGTTTCGACCTATCAGGTCTCTTCAGTGCAGTTGGTGACCGACAAGAAGCTAGAGGCTTTTAATAAAGCATAGCTTAGACCGCCACACTTGCGGGATCTATACTAGATCCACTTGGTGGATGGTCTGTCAGTACTCTGCGAAGCCGTATCACTCGTGAATGAGTGGCGGTTGTCGCAGGTGCACTAAGTCTAGCAACTGCTAGAACAAAGTCTAGCAACCGCAAGTGTGGCGGTCTAAGCTATGCTTTATTAAAAGCCTCTAGCTTCTTGTCGGTCACCAACTGCACTGAAGAGACCTGATAGGTCGAAACAGTAATCTCAATTTGTTTAGTGTTTTAATAGTTCATTTAGTTCATTTAAATCAGCAAAAAGTAACGCACAACTTTTGTGGCGACCATAAAAATAAACCTCTTGCTTTAAATAAAAATTTAGTCAATTCAAAAATGAATAAGGCAAAAACAAATAAAACTGTTTTACAACATGAAGTGTGTGACATAGGAGAATCTACTGTTGATATTTTTGACCAATTGCATAAAAATTGTGAGTTCAACAATTTTAAAAGCCTTGTCACTCCCTAAATTTCGGAAAACCTCACCCACAGCATGGTTTGCAGTAGCTGAAAATATATTTGCCTGCCAAATATTGGTAACAGCATTGTGGAACTTTATCAATCCTTCAAACAAGCCCAACTAAAGCCTTTTGAAACGAGTGAAATTTTTAATCTAAATAAACGTTTATCACTTCCTGCTATCGACCTTAGCCAAAATTTAAAACGCCAGACAGAACTTCTTTTAGAAATGCGAAGTCTACTGGGACAGCCATTTTCCCTGGGTCCAGTTGCTTAAAGTTTATTGAAACAAATGTTTCTGGACAAACTTCCCTCTCAAATTAAGGCGATTTTGTTGGCCACACCCGACTCCTCGTTAGGGGAATTAGCTAGCAAAGCGAAAAACATAATGCAGGTTTCAAAACCTACTCTGGGACAGGGCTCTATTAATACTCAGATTAATAACTTTCTTCGTCACAGAAACCCGTAAATTATAACGTAACGCAAATCTTAATAAATCAAACTTTTGATTATAAATTAAGCAAATTGTCTAAAAGTATAAATAAACTGCAGAAGTGCACATACTTAAAAACATCAGAAACATCAAACAACCCCTGTGTGTCGTTTTCACCAGCAAGAATGCGGTTATTTATTCGACTTCGAGTTTATAAAAAATTGGAAGTCCGATTTCGAGTTCTTTATTTTCAATTTTTTGAATTTGAAAGCCTATTTCTCAACAAATAGTTCACAAGAGTTATAGAATAAATGGGCAATCTATGGCCTTAGTTTGCGATAGGCAGCTTCGCGGCTAATGGCTGAATATCAAAACATAAACGATATGCAATCTTGATTAACGATCTTGCGATATTAACTGCAACACAGTAGTGACTGGAAACAATGAACTGCGGTTAAAGTCTAACTTAAAATTTCTTTGAGTCATCAGCGCTCCAGCAGATTTCAAAAATGTTAGGTTGTTTGCAGGACAGCTAGCTTGCGGCACCAGATGGGCTCGCAATGTTTAGCAGTGGTCAGGAGTAGAAAGATTTTGGGCTCCTATGCACAGCGTATCTGCAGCTGCTCCCCATCTGACGCCTGCGAGTTTTGTATGAGTGAGGTGCGCGATGTCAGTCTCTTACGGAGTGACAGCAAAGCCTAGTGACTAATAACAAAATCTAAAATAACTAATAGCAAAATCTTAAATAACTGATGACTCAAATAAAACAAACGTAAAATTACTGATAACTGCTCAACAAAAAAATAAGTTCATATTAACACAAAAATAGACAAGTTATTGTTTGTTGAGAAAGTTTTTGGTAGCCAATCATAAGTACACGTTGATAGGCATAGAGATGTCCGTACAGGCTGAAAGGAGAAAAGGAAAAACAAGCTAAAGAATTAGCACAAATCCCACGTATGGCACATTTCACAAGGTCTACTATAGACGCAGCAAAATTGTTATCACGGGAAGACACATAGCTAGGAATTCATATCTAAAACCGAAACACTGGACAACAATATGAAGAAATAAAACAATTAAGAACATCATCCGTGACAACCAATGAAGAGCGTGAGAGTCAGGAATCGCAGAAAACTTCTAAATAAAGGTAAATTACAATAATAAATAAATAAAGATAAATCGCAAAACTGCAGATAACTTAAAACAAGGGTTCTCAAATGGGGGTACGCTTACCCCTAGGGGTACGCGAGGGTCACCCAATGGGTACGCGAGTACAAATGATAGAAAGCATTAATCTCAGATACCATGTGGTGGTGGAATGAAGAAGTCAAGGATACCATTGCAAGAAAGAAGGCGGCATTTAAAGAGCTGTGCAGGTTTCCATCAGAAGAAATAAGAATCAATACAAACGTATAAGAAATCAAACGAGAAAAATTGTTGCTAGAGCTATGAGTAAGGAAGCTAATCAGGAGTTGAATAATTTATATCATAATTCCAATAGTGTTTTCTACTTTCTTAGAAGAATGAAAAGGAAGGGAAGGATGTGGAAGGAGGAAAGTGCTTGAGAGGAGGAGACGGACGATTGGGTTTTATTGAAGAAGATATGGCAAAAATTTGGAAGGAACATATGGAAAAGATCATGAATAAAGAGAACGAATGGGACCACATGGTGGAAACTGATGTAGTAGAAGGACCAGTGGAAAAAGTGGCTCGTAATGAAATTGTGAAGGCAATCCAAAGGATGAAATCAGGAAAGGCAACCGGACCATCTGAAGTAAGTGTGGAGATGATAGTTGCAAGTGGCAAAATCGGGGTTAAAGTGATGATGGAACTGTGCCAGCGTGTATTGGATGGTAGAGGAATGCCTGATGAGTGGAAAACAAGTGTGATTGTACCTATCTTTAAAGGAAAGGGTGATGTGATGAGCTGCGGATCATACAGAGGAGTGAAACTGCTAGAACATGCCATTAAATTGTTGAAAGAGTGCTAGAGAGGCGAATACGAACACTAGCCAATTTGAATGAAATGCAGTTTGGATTTATACCAGGAAAAGGAACAGTGGATGCGATATTTATTGTGAGAAGAATGCAAGAGGAATATCAAAAGAAGAACAAGAAGTTGTATATGTGTTTTGTTGACTTGGAAAGAGCTTTTGATAGAGTGCCAAGAAAAGTGATGTAATGGGCCATGAGAAAGAAGGGTCTATCAGAAGTAATAGTTCGGGCAGTTATGAGCCTGTATGATGGTGCAAAGACAAGAGTGAGGGTGGGATCTGCATATTTAGAGGAATTCGAAGTAAATGTTGATGTACATCAAGGATCTGTGCTGTCGCCACTATTGTTTGCAATAGTGGTGGACGTTGTTACCGAAAATGCAAGAAGGGGTGTGGTTAACGAATTACTATATGCAGATGACCTTGTTATCATGAGTGAAGACATGGAAGACTTGAAGGAAAGGTTTTGGAATTGGAAGAATGCACTGGAAAGTAAAGGTTTAAAGGTCAACACCAGAAAAACAAAAATGATGGTAAGCGGGTCAGAAGGCGAACTATACAAAAGCAAGATAGATCCATGTGGAGTTTGTGGGAGGAGAGTCATGGCCAACTCAGTGTTGTGCACAAAATGTGAAAACTGCGTTCATGGCAAATGTGCAAAAATAAAGAGAGTTACCGCTAGGTTGGCAATGCATTTTGTTTGCTTAAAATGTAAAGGAATAATGGAAAGGACGATGGACTCAATCGAGAAGTTGTGCGATGAAGTGGAGACAGTGAATGGATTTTGTTATTTGGGAGACAGACTAAATGCTAGTGGTGGTTGTGAAGCGGCAGTCACAGCAAGAGTAAGAATCGGTTGGGTAAGATTCAGGAAATGTGGAGAGTTGTTGCTTGGAAATAGGTTTCCTCTGAAGATGAAAGGTAAAGTTTATTGTTGTTGCGTAAGATCAGCAATACTGTATGGAAGTGAGACATGGTGTCTAAAAGAAAATGAAAAAGCAATTTTAAGGAGAACGGAGAGAGCTATGGTGAGAGCCATGTGCGGTCAGAAAATTGTAGACAGAAAGACGACTGAAAAAGCAGATGGATATGTTAGGGGTGAAGGAAACGATAGACCGATTAGCAACAGCAAATGGAGTTAGATGGTATGGACATGTACTGAAGAGGGATGACGATAGTGCTTTGAGGATTGCTCTGAATCTTGAAGTGACTGGCAAGAGAAAGCGAGGACGACCAAAGAAGACCTGGAAGAAGCAAGTGGAAGAGGAGACAGAGAAGATTGGTTTGAAGAAGGAGGATGCTCTGAGACGAGACAAGTGGAGGGACGGAGTGCGAGAAATTGCAGAAGGAATGGGGTAAATCCGGCCATCTCTGCTAAAGGAAAAACACCGGATAAAAGCTGAATAACTACTACTACTACTACCAAATTTCATGGTATTAAATTGATTGCAATGGTAAATTTTATAAACGGTCACAAGTTGTGACGTCACAATACCCAATCTATCTTATTCTAAACAGATATGTGATTCTTGGTGAGCTGTGGAGTGTACAGTTTTAGTAAATTTAAATTGACAATAGCCAAGGAAATAGAGTTTATAAACTTTATAAATTTATGATATAAACTTTTTATTTAAGTTTAAAAGTATAAACTTTATAAATCAATTTAAGTTTATAGCTTGTAATGCTTATAATGAAATCGTTGTTAAAACGTTCTATCAGCGAAGCTGCTGCTTCTGATTCTCAAGGCTGGTTAAACAAGAATGCAAAAATACAGTCTGCAGTCAAATGTCGCCAGTACAAAGATTCCTATGCGTTAATGGGATTCCCATGCACCGACTCTAAGCCACCAAAGGCAGTGTGTTTTTTCTGAGGCGAAACACTGTCAAACAACTCCATGAAGCCGTCACACCTGCATTGGATTGAACCACAAAACATGCTTGAAATGTAGGTAAGCTTTCTAGTTTTTTTAAAAACATTTCGGAATTTCGATCCTCGCAAGATGTAATTCGAAAAGTTATAGCAACTTCAGAGAGAGCACTACAAGCTTTTTATGTTGTATTTCTACTAGTAGCAAAGGCTAAAAAGCCTTTTACAATTGTAGAAAAACTGCTACCTCCTGCTGTAATAGTGCTAGCAGAAACCAAGATAGACAAAACCGCTGCAGATAAGTTTAATGCATTCCCATTGTCTAACGACACTGTCAGTCGCAGAGCAGATGTCAAGGCAACAGACATCGTAGATCAAGTTGTTGCAAAGCTTAAAGGCTGATTTGCATTACAATTAGACGCGTCAACCGACGTTAGTGGAAGTGCTCAGCTGGTTGGTTTTGTGAAATATCGCGTTTTGTGAGATCGCATAGCTGATTACATATTGTTCTGCGAAAGTATGCAAGGGAGAACCACCGGAAAAGATATTTTTAATCTCGTAGATGCATTCTTCGCGGAGAAAAGTCTGAACTGGACGGCGTTGTAGCAGCATGTGCACCGATGCTGCTGCTTCTATGACCGGCACCATAAAAAGGTTAGTTACACTCGCTAAAGTAAAAAATTCCAACGTGAAATGGACTCATTGTATTATACACAGAGAGGCGTTAGCATCCAAAAAGATGAGCCCCCAAGTACATGACGTTTTGAACTGTAGCATTAAGGTTATCAACTTCATTAAATCTCGACCACTTAACTCCCGTCTGTTTTGCCTTCTTTTCAAAAAAAATGAAAGCCGAACATACATAACCGATGCTATACACGGCAGTGCTCTGGCTATCCACAGGAAGAATTCTGAAAAGGGCTCTTTAAATTACGCACTGTAATTGGCATGTTTTGCAAGAAACACAACTCTTCTTATAGTAAATTATTTGAAAATGTCGGTTGGCTCGCGAAGCAGTGAAATCTTGCAGAAATTTTTCGATAACCTCCACGAGCTAAACGTTGGTCTTCAAAGAAAAGGGGCCAACATTCTCACCATGCATGATGAGATAAGTGGGTTGGTGAAAAAAATTGATCTCTGGAAGAAAACGTGCCAAAAAAAGCAGACTTTACATGCTTTCTCCATGTGCAGAAGTTCATTTTCAGGAAAAAAGTAGAAATAGAAATGATAAAGGCAATGATAGATGATCATTTAACAAGTCTATGTCAAAATTGTCACCAATACTTTTCTAATAATATTCAAATCGAAAAGCAACTGCATTGGGTGAGAGACCCATTTTCTGTTCCAAAAGAAAACTTGGTCGCACTGCCAGTTAACTTGCAAAAAATACTTTTAGAAGTATCAACAGACCGCGGCTTACAGTTAAAACTTAGTGGGTGTTTCGTTGACCGAATTTTGGACATTTGTCAAACAGGAACACCCTGACTTGGGAGATGAGGCTCTGGTACACTTGCTACCTTTTGCATCCACTTATTTATGCGAAGTTACGTTTTCAGCAACGGCTACCATTAAAACCAAACAAAGCAACAGATTGTTTCTTGAAAACAGTTTGAATACAGTTGTACTTCTTTGCCACCAAGAATTGACAGATTAACATTAACCAACCAATAATGTTTTTTAAATAAATAACTCGTTTGAAAACTAATTTGTGTCCTGTGTTTTGAAAGTTATAAATGAAATGACAAAGCAAGGGGGTACGTGAAACAAATAATACTTTCCAAGGCTTACGCAATGACCTATAATTAAGAACCACTGTCTTAGAAAACAAAGGAAAAATTAAATAAACCTTACAAGCACACTCGTGTGGCCTTGAAAACGATGTTAGTAAATGGCTTGACCATCTAATAAAAGCAATGATAAGCTATTGCATGAAGAAATGCCCTAGGTACTTACAGAACTGTGACGGAAACCTGATCTAATAGAAGTACTCTCAACAGAAGTGTAAAAATAAATGATGTATGTGCACGCTGCCCATGAATGAACAATGCATGCAAAGTGGGGAAATCGTCAATCGTACGTGACTGTGTTTTTTTTTCTTAGTAAAGAAAATGTCTACTGCTACGTCTTCAAACTCATGGTGGCTTCGCAATTTTTTCCCGCTCACGGCAGTTTCTCTGACTGGAAGAATGCTGGTACAAAACTTATCATGAAAGATTAGGTCGACAACCTGCGTCGTCATTGGCAAAGGCAATCAGTGGAAGTGGGCAAAGTTTACCATAAGCTAACACAAATCTGACAAATCGAGCAATACTGGAAAAGTGTTCTAAACAGGCTGATATGAAAGCTGACCTTTATGTTAAGAGGACTAGCTATCAGAGGTGATGACGAGATTGCTGGCTTAGTCAGGAAAAGAAATTATCTAAATATGTTGGAGCTATCATCTGAATATGATGATTTCTTTAAGCGTCATATCCAAAGCATGCAAGATGTGGAAGTGGCCCTACTAGCTATCTTTTCTCAACATGTGAAGAGCTTGTCCAACTGGTGGGTAAAACAGTTTTGGATGAAATTATTTTGCGCTTGGGAAAATCTAAATATTATTCAATATTCCTCGATTCTACTCCAAGCGAGAGCCATGTTGATATTTCGTTTCGTGAAAAACACGACACCCGTTGAACGATTTGTGACAAGCCAAATGTCACAAGGCCAAGAAATGTTCGACTGATTAATGAAGCTTCTCACAACTCAAATATCGATTTACAAAACTGTCGTGGTCAATCGCATGATAACGCATGCGCCATGAGCAGAAAATTCAGTGGCCTTCAAGCCAAAGAGCTGCAGAGAACCAACTTGCGGAATGGATTCTCTTCACAGCACACTCTCAAATTTTAATCGCAAAAACTTCATCAGTATGTTGTCCAGCTTTCGTAGCATCTTTTGATTTTCCTAAGTAGATTTATTTATTTTATAGGATCTACATATTGCTTCCAGATATTGACTGAAACAATGAAATCGTCCAATATCTGCGTACTTGTGCCCACGCGAGTAACTACAACACAATGGACAGCAGAGCTGATGCCTGAAAAGCACTTGAACGTAAGCATTTCTTTATTAAGGATTCTTTGATAAAAATTGGAAATGATCAAAATGAACTTCTTAGAATTCGCTTTGAAGCAAATGGTCTGTATGATGAAGTGTGCAAACTGGAGATTGGTATATATGCAGTTTTGCAAAATATACAAAACACATTTCTTGCTGGTTAGCCTAAACATAATCCTTACTAGTCGAAGAATGGCAAAAATAGTTCAAATACATGTATTACACAATGAACTCGCACATAAATCAAAGCTATAAAGATAGAGCTCAACTTAATCAGCCTATTTGGGCCTACATTAATCTGAAATAGGCTAAATACATACACCATCAACTAGGTACTGGTGCATCAACATCAATTTTGCCAAACAAAGAAAGGTTGCATTACTAAGGCTGCCACATAAAAACACTGATATAAATATCAATGGAATGATTCAGGGCTATCTCTAACACGCTGCTTTGAGATCCTTGAAGAATATTGTAAAAGAAAAGCGTAATTGCTTTGATGTTTACA
The DNA here is from genome assembly GCA_963675345.1 of Trididemnum clinides. Taxonomy (NCBI): domain Eukaryota; kingdom Metazoa; phylum Chordata; class Ascidiacea; order Aplousobranchia; family Didemnidae; genus Trididemnum; species Trididemnum clinides. Next base: position 35,752,412 of record OY776294.1, on the reverse strand, counting down.
AAGCCAAAAAAGGAGCGAAAAAATATGGCTTACACTTCTCATCAACAAACACTTATTGGTGCGTTTCTCACCAACAAACACTCCAACATCAAAGAAATTTGATTAGGAAAATTTTCTTCCTGTCATTGAAAATTTGCGTTTTTTCTTCAACAAAGACAACCTGCTTATAGTCTTACAAGTATGTGTTCTCTTTTTGGTTTCGTCTTACCTGCATTCTGTGAATGTTGGTCAGATTGAAGAAGCATCTGCAAAACTAGTCAACATATACAAAGATGATTTAGATCCGTCCCTTGGTTTTGTAGTCATTTAATTTAAACAATGTTCCAAGTTATTCACGGATGTTGAAACTGATCACTTTTCCCATCAGCGTTTCCTGTATAAATTGGTCACGGACAAAGGTGTTTAAGACAGGTTTTCCAATGTAGAGACAGCTCTCCGAATTTATCTAGTCCGTATGATCAGCAACCACACTGGAGAAAGATCTTTCAGCAAACTTAAAATTGTAAATTTGCGATCTTATTTTTTCCGATTCATTAATCAAACTGTTGTGTGGCATTAGTGTTGGAAAATGGAAATACGACTTTTCGTAATGATAATTTTGATCTTGAAGCCTCAAATCCTAATTTTTAATTTGTTCCAGTGTTATGGTAACTGGTATCAGTTACGTTTTTGTAGCATACTAGCAACCGATCATAATTCAGATTGATATTTGCTTGGTTTTGATTTTTTTTGGACAGTCAATCGTTAGCTTTGTGTTTATACTTGCATTATTGTTTCTTGCATTTTATGTTTTGCTTTCAAATTTTAGAAAGCAGCTTCTGAATTAAACAATCAATGTTCGTTTTTGTTTTTTTTCCGAAGTCGCAAGCAAGTAATTATGAAATCGTAAAGCCAAAAGATCTTCCCCTTCCGTATGTTTCGACAGATCAACTTTAGCTAATGTGTTTTTTGAAGCCGTCTTTATTCTTTACAATGTAGTCGTTTTTCCTTTGGACTCATAGCTTTAAGCATGCAACTAAAGGTTTCCACGTAGACTAGAGCTCAAAAGCTTCCACATACCTAAATCTGGCACTGATTAGATCAAAATCAATGCTGCATATTTTTTGATTGAGCACAAAATTAAGGTACTGAATTACGATGCCATCTATTACATCGCGCAATTTTGGTACTTATATATCAGGGGTTCCCAATCTTTTTGTTTCTGTGTACCACTTATGGAGTTATTCTGTAGCTGCGTACCACCTAATTTGACAATTAGCTTTTGTCTACAAAAGAACTCTACAAAAAGGTTAACATACACAATAACATACAAACATAATACAAGTAAACGAGTCCGCAATTAAAAAATATACAAAACTAAACTTAACTTTTATGCTTATGTACATAAACATAAACAAGCAAAATATTTAATTTATCGATCAATAAGTACTCTTAAGTCAAAACGATGACTACGCTTGCATTTCTTCGACTAGTTTCGCAAGTCGCGGGGATATTTTGCTCGCAGAACATCGGAAATTATGCTCTGGGTTTACGAGACGATTTCTTGTGAAGGCCTTGATTGTAAGAAAAGTAGAAATTCCTTGTTTGCATTCCCGTGTCGTTGGAAATATGAGAAGCTGAGGAATTGCATTTTTTGCTAGTGCCGTATAGGAGGGAATTACATTCAACCAGAACTCGGCTAATTTATGATTTTTAAACTTTTCCTGTGCATCTTCATTGCACTGCAAATCTATGAGTTCTTCTTGTTCACCAGTTTCCACTGGGAGATCGCCAGGCTTGACAATGAATGGATTCCGAATGTAATTGCATGCTTGGGCATCACCGTCATTGAAGAAGTACTGCTTGATTTCATCTTTCAACAGAAGAAGATGTTTGATGACCTCTTGACCAAACGCAATACTAGGTTTTTCTGTAAGTGATGCCACATTTTCAAACATTCCGAATAGTTTTTTCTCAATGTTTTTTATCCACAAATCGAGTTTTTGGGTAAATGCAATCAATTTGCTTGAGAAATCAATGATATTACTTTCAGGTTCCTGAAGAGAACAACTGAAGTGATTCATGACTCCAAAAATATGTGACAGATAGGCACGGTGAAGAATGAAGTTTTTGTCTTCAAGAATCTTCTAAAATTTGTGATCTTTTATTTGGAAAAACTGAAGCATCTCCTTTCTCAGCACAAAAAAGACGCGTAGTGGTATTCCCTCGAGACAGCCACCTCACTTCCAAATGAAACAGCAATGACATGTATTCTGATCCGATATCCTCACAGATGACCTTGAAGAGACAACTATTCAAGACAGATGCTTTAATGTAGTTTACCATCTCAACAACCGGGTTCAAGCTTGTCTTTACACCAGAAGGTAAAAGTTTAGCAGCCATAACGAATCGGTGTACAGAGGAGTAAACGGAAGTAACAGATGGAGACACTGCCTTTACCCCTTCTGTAATACGCCGCTGTATTGTATTATTTGACACGGAAAATCTGTTTAATTTTGACACTGCTTTATCGCCGATCACATGCTTCACCAGCACTTTTGGTGCAGGCATGGTGAGTTCCTCAGCTATTGTGTGAGGCTTTTTGTTCTTCGCCACAAGAAGTGCGATTTTATAGGAGGCTGTCACTATTCCCACCGACTGCTGATATTGCTTCTCCGTTTTGCCTAGTCGTTGTTCTTTTGCCTTTTCTCCAAGTGGCTTAAAATAATTAAGATGGCGGTCCTTCTTGTGTGGATGATTAGTTTGGAGATGGCGTTGTAGAAGACTTGTCTTTATTGATGCATTTGATAATGTCGTCATACACACCACACATTGTGGCGCAGATTCCCCCCTATTCCTCAATTCATTAAAACCAAAATAAATATATCGATCGCTATACTGTCGTTTGGGCATCTTGATTTGACACGATAATAACATAAAATAACACCAAATGCTGCTTTTTATATGTTTAATGTATACAATAAGTTACATAATCGATAAAAATAATTAAAGTAAATTAATTGATTACAGCACTGTACCTACTCAGTCAGCAGAATGTGTGTGTATGCGTTCCTCAGTCTATGCCGCCAACTTAGGAAAGGTTGTTGATGGGCAGTTAGGAGTAGCACTTCGATTATGCTTTCCTAACTAACTTGGGAAAGAAAGACAAAATTTCGCAGCAAGATTTGGGGTTCAATCTTCTGTATTCAACTGAGATACAAAAATTAGGTCCGAGCACCCATCGCAGCTTTACGAGCATATAAAACTGCCAGATTCCAACAGTAAAGAAAAGTATAGTCATGTAGAACAGCAGATAAAATATAGCTAGCTAGGAATGCAGAATTTTATTTCAAAATTTACAAAGCCTCTATCGGTCTATCACTGAATGCAATCCCAAACGCCAATAAACAAAAATATGAGACACAAGCAAAAGTCAGTACATGTACTGACGATAGAACTTTAGAGGAGTTTCTTCACTAATAAGCCTATGATATTTGTATAAACCAGTTATTTTTGCGTCTGATACATCATAATAAGTTTTTACCAAATGTGAGCTCGTTATCGGAGATATTGTGTAACACGCTAGCTAGAATATTTGATCGTGTTGCAGCTTGCTGCTGCTGCAGATACGCTATAAAAAGAAAAAAAAGCGCAAATCGAGCTAACTAGTCCACGTAACAGTATACTACATCGTACATATACTGTATGTAGATGTTTAATGTATATGTATTACCATTGAGAAGCAAAAGAAAATGAACTGGAGCCAAATTCACATTGCTAGATTTGTCTGGGTGGTGATTTTTGTGAAAGCAAATACTTTTTTTGCATTTTTGGAAAACAACTCGCGTACCACTAGAAAAGCTTCCGCGTACCACCAGTGATACGCGTGCCACAGGTTGGGAACCCCTGTTATAAGCTTATATGCTTTAAAATTGAAAGTATATCTATGTATGTAAAAGAAAATTTTGACCAGAAAATACTGACAACGATAAGTGTAACGTGAACCCTTTAAAATCCTATTCAAAAAAACTAATTATTGATGCGTGACGATACGGCTCATTCAAGCAACAAGAAATTACCACACCCTTCATTTGAAAAGTTACATCGTGCTAGTCAAGTATTGGACCAGTTTGGATTTTAGAGATGAAAACTAACTTGTATTTTATAGACGGAGAAATTAAGGAATTTAACAACAACTATAATATGATATAGTTGACGAGTTTGCTAATTAAGTGTCGGGATAATGAACCACTTTACAATTAGTTTCTATGAGTGTTATTTGCCTGAAAATACAGTTTGAAGTTGCACCGGGTGTGTTTTCACATCGAAGCGAAGACCTCAGGAATAGTGCAAGGAAACAAGCTACATTGCAATCAACACTAAACTCGTGTTAAAATTCACCCTGCGCAAATACAATCATTATATTCCTGGTGTTTAGACTCAGGAATATTTTACATTAAGCGTTAGCTTCATGTCTGCGCATGGCAGCTACAGCCTAATCAGAAGCTTCTTCATTGATTCGCAGCTGATTGCACTAAATTTTTGTGCTTTATACTTACAATTCACATCTTCACGGTGCCCCATTCGCTATCGTTAGTTTTTCTTTTACTTAGGCTTTTAATCATGTACATGAGCTTTGCAATTGCAAAAGCAAACTTAACATTTGAACATGAACTATTTTCTTAGAAACACCAAACTAATCTCAATTAAAATAATTTGTTCAAATTTTAAAATCAAGTGCTGTTCTCTGCGTTAAACAAATAGAAAATGTTGGCTGGTCACAACAAGCGCTATAAATAGGCTATTAACTAATCTATAATCGATAACATTGAATTGATAAATACTACTGCACTTTTTAATTTTTTTCCCGATCTTCTATGTTGCTGTAACAGCTCGCACCTTTGAGTCGTCGATGTTTTGCTTAAGCATTGAGCTTCTCAGTTACAAACTACCATCTCAATCGCTGTGAAGTATAATTTGCTCTATAATTTTGTTTTATTGATTCGATTTCACACCTCGTAAGAGCCGTTTGTTTCTATCAGACGTCCACGAACGTCTCGATAGTCAATTGGCTGACAAGCTAAAATCGGGGATGTAACTGCTGCTATCCCAGTCACACGGTTTGGGGAAAGGTCTTAGGCGCACAGCGCAAACTCAATCGCAGTATCAAAGGACACTCTTGATGATTGAATCAAATGTATTTCCAAGACAACAAATCCGATCGATCATACACGAATGGCGTCGATACTGCGACAGGTTTTCTAGAATAATTTAACAATTATTAGCAAACAGCCAAACCTCAACTTAAACTGGGCAAAACATAGTAGAAAAATCAAATAGCGAATAGCAACGGCATTAAAATACAATGATAAACAATTGTAATTATAAGAGAATTATGAGCATTTGCAGTTAATACTACGATAAATTTTAATAGCTTATAATGTATACCATAACTGACTGTATGCGACTTTCCGACACGATTCAGCTTTATAGCAGAGATTCCACTTCATTCGTATTTTGATTTTGGGAAAAAAAGGCCAAATGACTAGAGTGCCGTGGTTATATAGTGCTGCTAAATTACGAAACTCTCTCGCGAGCACGTGGAAATAGACAAAGGAAAACTTTATAGAGAATGGTTGTCCTAGATCTTTTGTCTTGGTGTTGTTTACAACACAAAAGGTGTTAATTATAACAATAGGTCTCTAGCAGTTTATTCAAATAAAAGAGGTCCTGCAGTTTAATCAGGGCGAGAAAAACAATTTTAATAAAACGTTTTATGAATTGATTATGTCTTTAACCCTAATCAGCTCAACGTTGGTCTGCAGCGAACCAACAAATTTTCAATCGTTAAATAACACACGATATTGTTTTCAAAATAATTTGAAATTTCCTGACTTTTTCTACTTTTTATTATACTTTAATATGAACCCAAAATTATTATTTTACCCTCAGCACATTTTGAATAAGAAAGCATTTTTTGTCATATACTCATAAATTTTTGCCAAGAAACAGCAATGACGCAAGTTAATCCGATTACGTGTGACGTCGCGTTGTTTGTTTTACTGCCAGTTCTCTATTTAGAAGGTGTGTGTCTCTTCCTTACATAGTGGCGAGACCAAAATCAGATCGTAGTAAGTAAACGAACCTTAATTACTAACTTCTTAATTCTTCCTTTGTGTTCACTAATGTATGCAAACAAAATAATTTTTACATCAAACACAATGATTTGTACAAATTAAGTCTTCCAACAACAGTTTCTTTCTTTTTATAGATTTTTTCAGAACTTCCATTTTTTTAGCAAAGTTTTCTTTATGAAGCTAGTTCAGTAACATTGATTGCAGAATCAAAATTTTTCAATAAAAAGAAGCAAAATTTGAGATATAAACTAGTAATTTTACAAACTTTTGAACCGTAGGCCTTACTACTAACTAATGAGATAAAGCAGACAGAAGCGATCTGGCCTAAAAAAAGGGCTACACCAGATATTGAAGTAACTGAAAGATTGTTTATGATAACTCTTGACTGAAAATAAAGCAATAAAACACCATTTAATTGACTTATTATCAATAATTTTCAACTGGAATAAGCTGTTACAGGTTGTGTGTGGGCGAACACCTGCTGTAGAGATTTTTGGGTTTTCAAGAAAAACAAGTTATTTGTTCGGGTAATCCATAGCAAATTTTTACCTATTCAAATAGTAACTAAACAAATATGTATTTGGCCGCAGCTCGACATTGGTGCATGGTACAACATAAAAAATGTTTACATCTGGAGGGAAAATAGTCGGTCAGATATTACGACTTCGGGGTGGTTTTTGCTCAATAAAAAGTTGATCTGCAAAAAATATTTTGGCCTCCAGCGCTCTTAACGCCACTGTTGATGGTTCTCTAAAGCATGGGTCTTGGATTCGTTATACTACAATGACCGCTCTCGGTGACCTGGTTCTCGCTTCATTGCAAATTAACGAAGACATGAAATATTAATCACCAATACGCTAAAATAAATTCAAGAGATTTTCTGCAGAAAAATTTTTTAATATGCGTTAATATTTGTTAGTCAATAAAATTAGTTATGTATCGACCACACTATACAACCGAGGAAGCTTTAGAAGAATTAACTTCAGAATTTGACTCTCACGATGGAGTAGAGCCTGGAGTAGAAGCTCAATTTATCGGGGAAGAAAATATTTTGGAATCAAGTTCATCAGAAAGTGAGAGCGATCAAGAGCTTGATCTGCATGAACAACCGCAGCTTTCTCGAAGGAGGAATTTTGCCACAAAATCGCAGCGGTTGGTTTGTTGTCTAACTTCAGCGCTAAACTCCAAAATTATGAAAATATACCACCAGTCAAAACAACAACACAGTACACAAGCTTTTTAGAAAAACCATCATCGAGTGCAACAACTATTTCCTGGATCAATACTAAAAGAGTTGCTGTTGGTAGACAACCCAGAGCATCAGTTATACTGGGAAATCCAGGACCAACTAGCGAAGCTTCATCAGCAATGGATTGCTTACAATCGTAGAAACTCTTTTTTTCTCAAAGCATGTTAGATTGTGTTGTACAATGTACAAATAAACGAATTGAAATGGCACGCCGAGCATTTCAAAAGGTATCAGCTTCTCTTTTGTCGCTCACAAGAGATACTGACGATATCGAAATTTGTGCATTTATAGGATTGATGTACATACGTGGCTTCGCTGGCATGAACAACCATGATGTTGCTCGTTTGTATGATCCGATCATGGGACCTCCACCTTTTGGAGCTACAATGAGTAAAAACAGGTTTCAGTTTTTGTACACCTGCATATCATTTGATGATTTCAATACAAGAGAAGAGTGGTGGAAACATGATCGTTTCGCAGCTATGCGAGAATTGTTTGAATGCTTCAATAAAAATTGTTCAACTGAGGTTGTTCCTGAAGAGTATCTGTGCATTGACGAAACCTTGTATCCTACAAGAAATAAAATTAGTTTCAAACAGTATAATCCGAGTAAGCCTGCAAAATATGGTTTACTTTTCAAGTCTATAAATGCAGTCACTTATGCTTACACGCATCACATAATTCCATATTGTGGAAAACCTAGCGAAGAAGCAACTGCATATTACGTCAAAGGAGTGGAAGAGACAGTGAAGTATCTTGTTCAAAACTTTCAGAACTACGTTGATTTGCAAGGGCGCAATATTTCCTTTGACCGCTTGTACACTAGTGTATCTCTGGCACAATGGCTTCTTTCTCAAAACATAACATGTGTGGGTACTCTTCAATCAAACAGAAGAGGTATTCCTAATGAAATCAAAAACGTTACAGAAAGAGAGCGGTTTTCTTATCAATGCTTTTGGGAGTCATCGGAAAATAAGCTAGTGCTACATTCTTATGTGGTTCCTACAAAGAGCTCTGGCAAGCGCAACGTTTTGCTGCTCTCCACAGTACAACCTATCCTTGGAGTAACCAAAGATGATGGTAAAAAGAAACCCGCTATATATAAACTATATGATTTTACGAAAGGCGGAACGGATGTCATGGACCACCGAATCGGTGCCTATACTTGCAAAGCCAAGTCAAACCGTTGGACTTTGACAGCATTTTCTTATATATTGGATGTGTGCCGCATCAATGCCAGTACTGTTCTTGCTTTCAACAAAAAGATGGACCCATGCAAGCAAGATTCTTATAATTTTGGTATGAACTTGGCTTTTTCATTGATTTGTCCGCAAATCCAACGACGACCTTTGGCTGGCCTTCAAGTAAACGTAAAAAAGAAAATGTCCTTGCTTCTCGGGGAAGAAGTCGAAGCAAATCTATATCAACAAACCATGGCTTCTGAAACAGAAAGGTCTATAGAAGAACTGCACCCAAAAAAATGTGCTAAATTATCAAGATGCAAGCAATATGTGAACCAAATTGCTAAGCCGGAAAATCGTAAAAAAGTGCAAGATATGTCCAAAAGTAAAAACCAATGTCAAATCTGTTTACTAGCTACGTGTTCAGATCATACTGTTCAGATGGATATGCAATGTTATAAGTCATCACAGCTAAGAAATTTACAACAGTAATTTTATTTTTCATTTCACTGTTCACTCTACTGTTGTTTACTATATGAAATTTAATGGCTACGGTTTTACTAATCAATTTTTATTGTAATAACTCATCAGCAAGCACCAGATGATGGCTAATTGCAGTAAATATTATAGATGGCAAAAGAAGTCGGGAATCGTAGGAAAATCGATACCATTTCGAAGCCGACTTTCAAAGTCTTTTTTAATTTTACTCTGACTCCCAACACGTAAAGATTTCGTCTCTGACTCCACAAAGTCAAACATTAAATATAAGCCTTTTTATTAATTGATTATTAAATCATTAAAAATAGCTTTTATTACCTGGGTGGTTGTCTGTTTCTACTAAAAATACAAAAATCTTTTTATGTTTTAGTGTTACTTATTTTTGCTTTGCTGCCTGTTGAAATAGTAATCTTTACAAGTGCAAATTTCCAGCTAACAAAAAAGAAAAAATTTGAGTACATCAACCAGCCTCAAATTCAAACCTGTAGGTTCATCTAGTAAAAAGTGTTGTTTGATAAAATTAATTGCTTGCAAACATTTTGTGCTAATGAACGTGCAAATTTGAAGTTGCATTGAATTGAAAAATAACTGCGTCAAGAAAAATACATAATTGCATTCGCGCTTGAATTTGTTTGTGATATTTCAGCAAGATTTGTTGCGGAAAATTCTTCAGTGACTAACTTTGCCTCTGGAATCTTGAAATACATGCAAAGTGCCAATTTTTTCGTATGATTTAGCTACTCCACCGCGTATACATATCTAACAATCCAACACGGCGTACGCTGTTGCGGATCTTGTTGCAGTTTTTTTGGTCAGGATAGGCCACACAGCCGGATATAATTTGCTTACCCCGAAGTTAGAGAAACCTGCTAACCAGGAAAATGGACACTAAGTCTTTTATAAGCCCAACTCGAGTATCGTACTGAGAGCCAGAAAACTCTCAGTTACTCAAGCAACACCCTAACCAACTGAGCTGGAACTACAGATACGCCGCGGCCCTAAAACAGAACTGGGAAGAAGTGTTAGATTTTATGCACACCATTGCTTGATTTTATCACATTTACATCGCATTCGTCGTGAAAGCACAGTTTACACGCTTATTTTTCGAGGATGGTGAAGCGGTAAAATGTAGATCTCTAAACTTAGATTGCGGGTGCGATTCTCTCAGCCCTGCAAAATTCCCTATAATTTCTAGTTATGAGCTAAGGATTCATCTTTATTCTCATTCAGACCCTCTTAAAAAGAACTGCCTTTTTTTCGGTAAATATGATTGTTTGTAGCTTTAGATTTTACAGATTGCTTTAAATGCAAAAAAATTGATTAAAACTCATGAGATAAACGAACCATACAATGCACTTTATTTTGATAAATTTCATGTTATTTAACTGAGAGAAGATGCCACTCTTTCTAATATATTATTGAAAAGCAATTTATCAACAGCAAAAATTGTTGAAATTTTGTTAATAAGCAAATAAAATATAACCGTCATGCTCAATTTTTATAACTTAAAGGTTATATCTTGATTCTGGATAAACCACTTTGTGCAGGGATTATCGTTATTTCCTTGTGGCTGGGAAGTCTAGTTTCTTTCTAAACTCGGCAAAATCGAAGGCAGTGCTGCCAGAGCTTTGACACTGCAGCAATGTTTTCTGAATAAATTGTTTTTTGATTGAGGCTCAGTTGTCGCAATGAGCTTGAATGAAGCTATTTCTTACATACTTTGGTGAAGTGCAAGCAAATCCAACAGTGCCGGCGCCAAGAAGGGTTGCGAAAATGGGCAATGCCACTGCTTTTGTGACTTTGCTTCACCAATTTTGTGATGATTCTGCTGCAATTCATTAGAATTAAAGTAGATTTACAGTTGCACTACGAAAGACGAGTAGTTCACTTGAGTGAGCTAATATGACTAAAAAGTGCATAGGTTATATGCACCAGGAAATAAATATACCCACTTTGGCAAGAGCAAAGCATATTCTTACTTATAGATAATTATTTTAATCAATAAAATTGCAATTTTTTTCAGGGGCTGCAGCTCTTGCTGTAACCTCATCCACAAAAATTTTTTCAGGCAAAGTTTTCTCAAAAATGTCTCTAGACATACATTGGCTTTATATGAATGTTTTGCCCCTGCAAACAAACAAATGTTTTCGAATCTCCTCCCTGAAACATTTTTCTGGCTGCGGCTCTAGAATGACAAAGTCGCTATATTATTTTTAATGAAGGTTTTACTTTAGGTTACGTTAGATGTCTGTTTTTGTTTTGCTTTCGTAAGCTGGCACTGTCCATTGAAATGATACCATATATCATGGCATTAAGCTTTGTCGAAAATCAGATTAGTTACAAACTCGGGCTTCCGGTAATCAGAAAACATCTATAGACCGTAGGCTACGACACAACCATAACGTCCCATGATAAGAAAGATTATCCTAAACTTTTTTTACTCATTTTTTATTCTTGAACGCGCTGTCAAACAATCAAGCAATATATCCAGGACACTGCATTGGTTTATGATTTGCAAAAAATGCCCATTATTCTTTTAACTCTATCAAAGATAGAACTATAAAATTTATTATAGATAAACTGTTTGATTCAGAGTATTGGTTATAGCTCAGGTTGATTTGGATACATTCTGTTTATAAAGCTAATGCATCATAAAATAGCTGCTTTATAGAAGTTATACAGTACACACACATAAAGAAAAGAGTTTTTCTGCAAACATTAAAAAATCATTCTTGCAATATCAGTAAGCAATTCGCAAACAAACCATTTTCTGCAAAGAATTTTTAGCCAAAGCATATTTTAAAATACGTTGGTAATAAAAACATAATAATGTCCGAAACATGTGCACACGTGATGTAGTAGCCTAGCATTTATACAAATAATTGAAAATTAATTATCAGTTAACAAATTTTGCTCTGATGCAAGCGTTTTGTAATTTTCGGGTAAAACAAGTTATAAATTATAAAAACAATATTTTTTGTGAAATGCAGAGCATCCAAATTTTGTTAGACTGTGCAGCTGCAATAAATCAACATTGAACGTTTACTGTTTGCCAAAGTCCTTACGTTACAGTTTGCATCATGTTTTCAGCAGTTGCCACGTGACCTATTATCCGATAATTGCGGATTAGCGACGCAAGACAAATAGAAAACATAAAATTTCGTATAACTTCACAAAAAATTTAATTTTTCAAGTTTAATGAAATTTGTATTGCGCAGCAAAGAAGTTTTACAGGTTAAGATATAAATTTAAAATACAGTGGTGAAAAAAATTTTGTGAAATTTTTAGTGGTTTGTTGTACTGCTGCAGACCAACGTTGAGTAGACTAACCGAAAAAATACCTAGAGCTTTTTAGGGTTAACAGGGGATGCTCTTCTCTTGATTCCCTCATAAAAAGGTTTCAACTTCCCACGTATTTTGAAATCTCACACTCGCACTTGGAATTGCCAAAATGCTTTCATTTTTCTCGGACCATTTTTTCATGATGTCGCGAGAAAGAACTTCTTATCTATTTTTGTATTTGACGGTCGCAAAGTCACATATGCGAAACCTTCAGCCAAACTTTTCAAATGACAAAAGAAGACTCGGAGTCCATGCAAATCAAAATTGCTTCTCCGTTTTGATCGCAGCAAATTTTTGAAAACTTTTCATTCCAAGATGATTCAACACAATCACAATTGAAATAAACATGATCTTAAGGCATTTCGAAGTATAGTAGTGGCTTTAAGACGTTTTGGTCTTAAGTCTAGAAAATTTTTAAGACCACAAAACCTTCAAGGGTTAAGACCAAGACCTCAAAAAGTGGTCTTAAAGATCTACATCACTGCAAAATTTACCAATAAATGAGTAATTTTGAAAGGAGAATAGTATAGTATTGTCGTTTCAAAATTACTCATTTAATGAATTCGAACTCGATCAATGCTTTTTTTGTGTTCGAGTTCAAAATTTATATTTTTCGAGTTCAAAATCGACTTCGGCAAAGAAGACCGAATTCTTCGAGTTCGCAGTCGTGTTTGAGTTCTCACGCCAAGCGCAGTTGGCAAACTATTACAATTCCTTTGTCTTTACTAGTAAACCGTACATTTGCTTTTTAAAAGAGTTCTTGATTTAAACAAAAAGTTCTACGTACGACTTTTTATCTTAGATTGCGTTCGCAAATAGAAATTTTCGAAACCAGGAATAAAACTTCTTCAGGTTTTGTGACGATGTTTCGCTGCTCGGTACCGATGCGAAGAGAAAATCGCTCTGTTTGCACTCAGTTTCAAGCAAAGGAACTCTGCCCTGAAGTCTGCTCCAAATGTCAGTAAAAAGTTTTATTACTGGCTTCGAAAATCGCTATGTGTGAACACAGCCTCAGAGTAGTTATTTTCTGCTGCTCCAGCAAGGTCTTGTCCCTTCTGTCTAGTCTTTCACGGCACACTAAAGTACCGTGTCACCGAGGTTTGGAAACAATAGCTGTAAAGAATAGATAAACAAGTTTTTAATTTGAACAAAGCACCAAGCAAATTTAAACAGCCGACATCAAATAAGAATACAGCTTCAAAACGGACTTACTTTGCATCAGAAAAATTAAGAAAATCCACAACAAAATCACCAATTTCATGCTTGCTCTAACGCAGGGTTTCCCAAACTGGGGTCCGCGAACCCCTATGGGTCCATGACAACTGCACAAGGAGTCCGTAAAGGTTTCAAAAACTTTGTTTTAAAAACTTCAACATACGAGTAGAACTTTAAGGTAAATTGTAAAACACGTTTGTTACGTTTGCTGTCTATGATGTAACAATTAATTGTATCAGCAAATGCCAACTTTACTGCATAGGCTCATTAACCAGCTATTTTACATAAACGGACTTGAAAATAACTTCTCAAGGTAATTTTTCAATTATACTGTGATATACAGCAGAATAAGCTTTCTTTCTATATTTTAGTCTTATGTTATGCGGTAGCTTTACTTTATGTTATATTTTAGTGATATAATGCAGTATAAGAGTAACATTAATTAAAAAGTTTTAAAAACGAAAGCAGAGTTCGAATAATTCAGAAGGTGAAAACCATCATGTTTCACCTCCAAAAAATGAAGCAAAAGGTACAAACATATGATGAGGAGTATACAAAAATCTTGTTGGTGGTACAGAATTTTAATGTATCTTTGAAAAAAGCTGTTTGAACCATAAGCTTTTTGTGACGCTCTCATCAGTGGCGGTATCGCGTCAAAAGGAAGATCTAGTGCAAGTTCGCTTGTTGTGTCCTTGGGCAAGGCACTTAACGGGACGCCCCACCTTTATGTGGAAGACAGGTGACCCATAAACCTCGAAAAAGGCAACTCCCAAGCGAGTGCGGACTTACCGTCCAAAGTATAGCGATACAATTCGCTTTCTCGTGAATGGAGGATAAATATGGCAAATAAAAAAAAACACTTAGATAGGCAGTAGTTGAAACGTCCAACTCCGGTTCAAAGACGATTCAGAGTGGACTACTCCTTGAGGGGGAGATCTGACCCTGGAAGGAGTATGTTTGCAGGTGACAAACCAAATTTGACAAGGCGGGAACGCCTTGAGCTCTAGTTGAGCTCTAGTTCCAGTCTTTATCCACATACAGTAGAGCCAGGTCATCAGCATATCCATACTGTTGGGACTGGGTGTGAGGCAAGTCGCTGATGTAGATGTTAAACAACAGGGGTGAAAGAGTGGAACCCTGTGGAACGCCATTTTTCAAAGAGCGTGGGCGACCCAATCGGCCATCACTTGTCTGGAGTGTAAAGCCTCTGTTGGAGAGCAGCTCACACAGGAAACGAACCATATGGTGGTCCGGGATCACATGAATCATTTTTAAAGCGAGGCCACTATGCCATACTGTGTCACAGGAAGCGGTCAAATCAACTAATACCAGGCCAGCTTTTTTACGTTCTTCAAACCCATTTTCAATATCATTAGTCAGATGAACAATTTGATCAACTGTAGAGCGACCGGGTCGAAAACCTGCTTGTGTCACTGGTAGAGCCGGCTCTACGACAGGGTCCAGCCGTGTAAGCAAAAGTAGTTCAAGAACCTTGAAAGAAACACATGAAAGGGAGATTGGTCTGTAACTTTTTGGATCGTAAACAGGTTTTTTAGGCTTGAGGATTGCTACTACTAAAGCTTTTCTCCAGATCTTAGGAATGACAAGTCGTTGAAGACATAGTGAAAAGAATCCTTTCAGCCAATTCCGGAAGTTATCACCACTATGTTTTAAGAATTCAGGAGGGATTTTATCTGGGCCCATTGCTTTCCGCATTTTACTTGGCCAGGCGATGCAGTGAAGATCGAAACTTTGAAAAAGGCAGTATTCTGCTACGATAAGCAAAGCAGCATTTTCAAAACAGTGATTCGTAGCACGAATCAAACCATCAAAGGTAGCTACAAAGTCGCAGAAGGCACTGCTAAACATGGAAAACCATTCACTGATGGAGTGTTTTGTAAAGGTGGCCTTTCTCAGTTGTGCTGAAGTGTTGTTTGATGTTTTGCCAAAGAAATGCATTATAATTTTGAGGATCAAGGATAGCCTGTTTCTTCTGGCACAATAGAGAGAGACTCATTACGAACATGTCTACGGATGTAACTGAGCAGCAAACTGTTGTGTTAAAAGCTGCGAATGTTTTCAGCGTAGCTCTTGATAAAAGCTTAGATATAAACGATAATCCACGTTTAGCAGTTATAGCTAGCCATTGCAGTAACGGCGAGCCGCATGAAGAACTTTGTTGCTTGAAACCTATGTGCATGGCATTACCAAATAAAAAATATACTTAACTTTTTCGGCTAGAATTTTGAGGTAAAAGGGATTGATATAAAGACATTCTCGGTTACAATAGACGGCCGCACCAGCTATGATGGGACAACTTGGAAGACTTGAACTTACATGAATTTGAATGGATGGATATTGAAGACTTCCAGATGCATCGATCGATTTCAAAGCATCTTCATTGTGAACATAGAAATTGGTTGATTTGCGGGATTCGCTGGATTTTTTTCTTACTAGGGGCAGCCCCGTGGCCGGTATTATTTTTGATAAAAAGACACTTTACATTTATGGCGGCTTTTGTTAAATAAAGTTCATTATCTGGTATTCAAACTAAAACTGACATGTTCTGTTCAAACTAAATCTTAAATTTTGCAAAACGCTCATTTGCGACAACCGTACGTTTGGCATTTTATTTGGAACGCACATATGCGTCTTCCGTCCTATTGGCTTTGGTCACGCATGACGCATATGTGCGTCATCCGTACGCAACTGGTTGAAAACAAGTAAAAACATTTTAACCTGCTGGGAATCTTTGCTGGAGAAATGTAGCTGTCTGAAGAAGAAGCCAATAGCTTGGCTGTTTGTATTTGGATCTACTTATTTGTTTGAAAAATTATTTGCAAGCACAAAAAAAATTCGGATGCATGTGTTCAACTCAAAGTGTTCAAATTTACTCCCAATATTACAGAACTGAGCAAGGATAAGGATATCATTTAAAAGCGACTCTTTAGGTTGTATGCGACCTTCTTCAATAAAAATAATTAAACAAATTTGTCCCTTATCCGTTTACTATTCAGATCAGGTAGTTGAGTGTGCAAACCAAAAACATAGAGATGTTTGGCACGCGAAGTTGCTTTCATTATGATATTATTCATAAACTGGCAACTGCGTTCAAAAGGTTGTCGACCCCTGATCTAGATTGAGTGAGTGTTTTATGTGATTGATTTGGACGTTAAGCAATCAAGACAAGCCAATGGTAGCGCTAGTATTTTAAAGCGCGCCAAAGAAAGATTTCGCAATAGCGAAGTGCTAAAGAAAGCGCAGCAAGAGGCCAAATAAAATTGCTGCGATTATCGAAAGAGTTCGAGAGTGCACCCAATGATTGAAGATGGGTCAATTGGTTAAGACATAATATTTGGTTAAGACAACAATTGACTTATCCATGCCGATCTCAATCACACAGATCGTGCGAACGAAACAACACTAAACCGAATTGTGACTCTGCCATTGGTCAGCATTTTATAGATAACGATCAATGTGCGTTAAACTATGATAACAAGCGGTTTCCAATCCTCGCCGCAGCATGCAGCTCTTGATTGTTATCTATAAAATGCTGACCAATGGCAGAGTCACAATTCGGTTTAGTGTTGTTTCGTTCGCACGATCTGTGTGATTGAGATCGGCGTGGATAGGTCAATTGTTGTCTTAACCAAATATTATGTCTTTACCAATTGACCCATCTTCAATCCTCGCCGCAGCACGCAGCTCTTTTCATCTTAATCTTTTAGAGACTGCTCATATCAAGACTCGGCGCCCGGTGTTATGCAGACAAAAAGAGTTTATTTACGTTCTCAAACTCTTTCGATAATAACGCTATCGCGCTTGCAATACTGACGTTATCATTGGCTTGTCTTGATTGTCTAACGTCTAAATCACTCACATAAAACACACACTAGGCATATCATATTTTCGTTTCCTAAAAAGAAGGCAGGTTTCATCAGCAACAAGTTTACAAAAATGCTCAGTCACTTTAAAAGATGAGGTTTCACCTGTAATGGACTGTTTATGTTTTGTGGTTTTAATATGGTCATCGAAGCTAATACCGTCTTTGTTTGCCACAGAAATAAATGTTCCATAACCACAAGTGCTGCATTCAGCTTCAAAATCGCTACATCCTTTATTGAAACAAGGATACTTTTGCCGTAATTCATCCGAAAACACGACTTTTCTTATTGGCATAATCGCTTAAGCTTTATTTAGCTTGCCAAAATTTTACTTTATAATAGTTATATTCATCTAAATGTTAAAAAATAGCACATTAGGCAGCTTATAAGTGTCCTCGGAGGACCATTTAATTTTTTTGAAAAAGATGACAAAACCTCTTAAAAGAGGACATATAGTAGCTCTAACACTCACTCACTCTAGATCTTCCCTTTTGATGCGATGAGGAGTATGTTCAACTTGGATTTATTCAATGCCCTTCAGATGTTACTAAACCTCAGTGCTTATTGTGTTTCAAAGCATTGTCATATGATTCTTTGAAACTATCCAAAATGAAACGGCATTTCATGAGTAAACATCCTGAGTTTTTAACGAGCCGCAGTCTTTTTTTGAAAGAAAACCTAAAGATTACTTTAAGTGGAAGGAATGTTTTACAAAATCTATTCTATCAAATGAAAAATTGTTGAAAGCATCGTATTTAGTTGCGTTGAGAGTGGCTGGCACTAAACCATCACACACAATTGCCGAAAATTTAATTTTACTAGCAGCAATGGTTATGTGCGAAGTAGTTTGAAATAGCCAATGAGTAGCAAAACTTCAAGAAATTCTATTGTCGATTAACACTATTTCTAGAAAAATAGGTGACATTTCTCACGATATTAGATCACCACTGCTTCGAAAAATTAAATAAAACTGATTTTGCAATCCAACTTGAAAGTATAGACTTTTCTACGGAACTACGACTGTTGGTTTGTGTGAGGTATCGTTGCAGTAGCGAAACGATAAGTTTTTCGGTTAGCCATCTAATACCAGGCAGAACTACCGGTCGAGATGTTTTCAAAGTACTTTGTGATTTTTATTTTGTCAAAATTGTCATGGAATGAATGTGTGATCATTTGTGCCGATGGGGCAGCTTCAGTGACTGGCAAGCACTCAGGGGTAGTAGCTCATGTTAGGGAATTTGTACCAAACGTTATACAAACACATTGCATGATACATCGCGAAACTCTTGCTGCAAAACATTTGAGACAATCAATTGTCAGAAGTCTTGTCTTTATGCGTCAAAGTTATAATATCAATCAAAACTTGCCCACTTCAATCTCGATGGGTTTCCCGCGGAAAAGTTGTAGAACGCCCGTTTGAACTGCGAGGAAAAACATTTCTTTTTCCTTACAAGCGCACAATACGGACTTGGCTTTATTAGCTCATGATGATATTTGGCTTAAAAAACTCGCATACCTAGCTGATATTTTTAACCATCTTGACGGACTGAACTTATCGCTAACGAAAAGAGACTTGAACATTTTAATCAACCAAAACAAAATTGTAACGTTCACAAAGAAACTTTACACTCGGAAAATAGAATAAATGACAATAAACTGGATATGTTTCCGATTGCTAGAGATTGCTTTGTCAACAAACCATAAATTAACGAAACCTTAATTGTGCCTGACATTCAAAAACACTTGGAGCTGCTATCCGAACATTTTGAAAGGTATTAGGTTTTCGATTGAGTTTTAAATCCTTTTGCTGTAAAAATAACCAAGCTCTCTGGAGGAAAAAAAAGAAGAATTAGCAGAATTATGATCGGATTGAAAATTACTGATTAGTTTCAATCAAAAAGCTATCTCATCTTTCCGACTAAGTGTTGCAGACGAATACCCACTGCTTTCCCAAACGGCAACAAAAGTTTTATTACTTTTTGTCACTATTTATATGTGTAAAAGAGCGTTTTCAGTACTTACTAAATTGAAGACAAAATATAGGTCCAGACTGAATGTCGAGTCAGACCTACAAGTTTGTTTGTCACAAATAGCCCGAAGAATTGATGAATTGGGCAGAGTGAAGCAAGCCTATTCATCACATTGACGAATAAATTGTGTATGTATTTTAATTATTGTTATTGTAAGTAAGTTAGGTGACAAAAGTAATGTTATATGTAATTGGGGTTAGCACTGCAAATAGTTTGGGAAACCCTCCTCTAACGAAGCTATTATACATGGCGAAGCTCACTTACATTTACGGCACCTCCAAAGAGAAACGCATTCTTAAAAGAGGATTAAGGATCTTGGGAACAAAAGACTCAAACTTTTTTTAACATGTAAAAGGCATTTTTAAAGCCATTTTTGAGCACTTAAACAAATCTTTTAGGATCAAAAACCACACAAGCTTATTTTTTAAATTCTTGATTAAGAGATCTCATTGGGCGTCCATGACCAAATTTGAAGAACAATAAAATATGCCTCTATTTATTGGTTTAGAATACATAAAAGCCAGACGTAGTCTACTTCTCATGAGCGAAAAAAATCGAGAACCGACGCGATGGCATAATGGTTCGAGCGTCCGCTTCGCAGTCGGTAGATCTTGGATTCATTTCCCAAGACGAGCCATACCAAAAGACTTTAAAAAAATGATATTTAGAGTTTTCTTGCTGGGCGCTCAGCAAAATAGGGATAGTGTGGAGAACAAGCCGGAAAGTTTGCTTGTTGTGTCCTTGAGCAAGGCACTTAGCAGGATGCCTCAATCTTTATGGGGCAGACAGGTGGTGTGGCCAAGCAGTCCTACCCGTCGTAGTGGTCCAGTCTAACTGAAGACTCGCAAACAGAGCATGAGCGCTCTCGCAGTGTACAAGTGTAATCCTGCATAATGCTCAAAACGAACAGCTCAAACGACAAAGAAGGCTTATTATTTTATTTCTGCTGTCGTTTGGAGGCCTACGCCTGAACTCTGAAAAAGTGAAAAATATTATTCTGTTAAGCGATTCTGAACAGTCAGTCATAAAACAGTTTTACGGACATCGTAGCCTTAGCATTGTAAATAAGTTCACTACTCTTCCTGTGTCTTAATTCCAACTCCGTCCAGCTTCTTGCTTTGCATCTACTGGTTTTATTAACTTTGTATTACGCATACATATATGTTGAATAAAACTTGTAGATACAAAACCGCGGTGGAAGGAAATCCGACTTTATGACGAAGTAGCGTAGGTTTAGTATGGGGACGTGAGAACAACCCAAAGTCTCAGTCTAAAACAGGGGTGGGCACACTTTTTGAATCGGGGGCCAAAATTATTTCATTCTTAGACTGGCGGGCCAAGTGATCGAGCCACCACTCACATATAGTTTGTTACACGAATAACAAAGGGACAAAAACAACGGAAGATTAAATTAACCACTACCGGTAACTGAAAAATACAACCGAAAAACAAAATCTAATTTAAATACATCTGACAGGATTGTTAAGCTTTGTTTCTTGCCAAAGCATCGAAATTTGGCATCATTTTGGTTGTGGCGATAGTCAGGACAGATTTGAGGTGTGCATCACTCCACTGAGACCTGTGGTTAGATTTGTTGAAATTCATCAGGCTGAACGTCTGTTCACAAATCTATGTGGAGCCAAACAATACCAGCATAAAACTCATTCGGCTTCAGGGTTTTGAATTTCTCCTTTAAAACGTGGTCACTCTGAAAATCGATCAATTCCAACTGCACTTCTTGTGATGCTGTTGCAGCGACTTGTGAAAGTGGAGCCGAAATAATCTGAAATGATTTTTGTAGTTTTTCGAAATCAACGAATCTACGGCAAAATTCGTGGTGCAGATCATTTAGTGATTTGCTGTATTTATTCGCGTATTTAGGGGCTTCTTTCATCGTCAGTAGTGTGGGGAAATGCACAAAAGAATTGTTGGACATTTGTGCTGAGAATAAAGCCAATTTTGATTTGAAAGCCGTAACGCTTGTGTACATATCGTGAGCGAAGAGTTCTTTCCCTTGCAGCTTTGCATTTAGCTCATTCAAATGTGTTATTTAGCTCATTTAGCTCATTCAAATATATCCACAGAAAAATCACAGAGACAATCTCTGTTTTCCAGCACAGAAAAGTCATCAGCTTTCCCGATTGACTTCAAAAATGAGGTAATGGCCTCTTCAAGATCCCAGACTCGTTTACATGCTTCACCCAAGCTTAACCAGCGCACATGAGAATGGCAAAAAAAGTCCTGGTGATCGGAATCATTTTCCTCAAAAAACTTGATAAATTGGCGATGGTAAAGCCCTCTCCCTTTTATGTAGTTGATCAGTTTTACCACTACTTTCACTACATAATTGAGCTGTAGTACAGATTTACACTGGGCTTCCTGGTGGATAATGTAGTGCAAAAAGTTATATCCATCCCAGCATTTTCCTCATTCATTTTGTCTTGAAGTCTTTTTAGCAGTCTGACGTTTTTTCCTGTCAAGTTTGGTGATCCATCAGTGGTGACATTCGTAAGTTAGTTCCATGGTAATTTAAACCTGTCGATCACACCAGTGACTTTAAGAAAAAGGTCCTCTCCTCGAGTTGTCCCTTTTAGCGACTCCATTGCTAAAAGTTCTTCTATTATCTCAAAATTATCATTAATCCCTCTGACGAAAATCAAAAGCTGTGCCGTGGCTCTTACGTCATCACTTTCGTCCAGCGCAAACGAATAAAATACAAAAGAATCTGCTTTTCCTTTTAACTCGTCAGCTAAGTGCTCATCAATTTGTTCTATACGGCGAGTTACTGTTCTGCCTGATAAACTGATTTGTTCATATTTGCTTGTTGTGTCTGGACACAAGAGACCTGCTGTCTCAACCATGCACTGCTTGATAAATTCTCCATCGGAAAATGATTTGCTTGCTTGTGCTATTTTGAAAGCCAGCAAAAAACTTGCCTTGGTGATTGACTCATGAACCGCACTCTGCTGAAAATGAGTGTTTCGCTGAATCCGAAAATTTGCCACTAATTTCTACGAAGTGACCTCTCGTTGCTGAGTTGACAGGCTGCTACGATAGTTTGCATGATTGGGGTCAAAATGGCGGCGGATGTTGTATTCTTCACAACAGCAACGTTTTTTTGGAAAATAAGGCATAACGCAGTTGATCCCACTTCGGTAAAAAAGTACAGTCAACTTCGGATATAAGAGATCCGCTGGGACCAGCTTAATCAGTCTCTTATAACCGAATTCTCTTATAACCGACTTATTAGTTTATCTTGAAAATCATTTGGGACCTTTTGCGTAGTCCCTTATAAGCGAAAATCCCTTATATCTGAATCTCTTATATCCGAAGTTGACTGTACTTCGTTGTCCACTCCTTTTTGAACACTCTGCGCTCACTATGGACTTTTCACTTCTTCGCTGCTCTCATTTTAACAATATAATTTATCAACAACTTAGCAATCAGTCTATTTTGCTTAGCATACCGCACTGACGGAACTAGTGATTTTTTTTTGCTACTAGTGATTTTTTTGTGTGTGTATTATCAATCTGATTATTGTGTCGGTGCGCAAAGCAAATCAAATAAATTCTCTCTCTCTCTCTCTGTAAATAAAAAAACGCTAAACCAAGAAATACGGTACATTACTGGTTAAAACCAAACAGCACTGTTGCGTCAAGCGACGCACAAATGTAGCTGTGACATCATAATTTAGCATGTATCGCTATCTGGAGACAAGAGTTATCTAATCTTCCTATTGAACCTTCACAGTAATAAGTCTTGCAACATGTCAATAACATCCGGCGGGCCAGAATAAAAGACCCGGCGGGCCGGATTTGGCCCGCGGGCCGTAGTTTGCCCATGTCTGGTCTAAAACATTGCAGGCAGTTTAAAAATAGTGCAGAATGACGTATTCGTGAGATGATAGTCGTTCATAAACGCAAGAATAGGTGGTTAATACATTGGATAATTTTTACAAATTGAAATTTTTTTGAAATAGTTTTCAATCATAGATAAATCTTTTTGTAGTTTTATTATCAATTTCCGGGCTCGATTAAGATCACATGGAGCTCTGGCGTGGTAGAAGGGAAGTCGGGTGATATGGGCCGCTTTAAGCCTTCACCAAAAGCGGGCTGGTTCTCAAGCATCAATTTATTTGCTGTTGTGATGATACAAGCTACTCAATACAAAATAAACAAAATAAAAGTCGAAGTATTGTCTTTACTACTTTTGTTGCAATAAAGATTTTTTGTGTTTCATGTTCTCGGATCAATTTTTTCTCACTTTTCCTGTTGTTGTTTTTACCCGACCCCTTCAGAGGAATATGGGGCATGAAGGAAGACCAAGAAGTCCCAGAAGTCGGGTAACTTCTCGGGGCCTGGACCAGAGATCGTTCAGAGACAGAGAATTACCAAAAGGCGAGCGGCACAAAGAGTCCGTAGCTATGCACTGCAGCATGAGATCAGAGGTGTTTTGGGACGAGTGTCCGCAGGCGCTGCAGAAAGGATTCTCGATTCTTCAAATCCTAGAGAGATAGGAGCTTAACAGTAGGCAGTGTCCGTTGCAGCGTAGACGAGGGAGAACACAGCAAGCGTGACGAGGGAGCACAAGTTCCTCAATGGAAATTGAGGGAAGCTGTGTGTCGAAGAATCTCGATGAGACAGTAGGCCTTCAGTCCGAGGAAAAGAAGAGTGAATACGAGAGATAAAAGGAGAGAGACTGCACGGAATTGCAGAAGACAGGAATAGAGCTACCCGTCTGGCCTGCTCATCAGCTGTGCCGTTCCTCGGGAGAAGCGAGTGCCCGAGAATCCATTGTATTCTGATAGAACAGGAGGAGAGAGAAGACAATTCTGCTGGAGAGAATGGGGTAAAAGTGAGTGAGAGCCGCACCTTGGCGAGCGAGGGAGGGGATCAGAGCGGGAGAAGGTAAGGAGAGGGTGGACTCTACAGTGAAGGAAGGAAGATTCCAAGGAGGTGAAGCGGGGCAAGCAAGAAGAGCTTCCTTAGGGGAAGTAGAAGGAAGCATGAGCGGGTGAGCGGATGCAAAAGCACTCCAGGACGATCTGCAGAGTCTTGGTTTCACTCCAAGTCTGGCCAAACCTGAAATGAAAAAGGAGATTGGGAGACGAAGAGCCCGCTCATCAAATGAATAAGTGAAATGAGTCAGGGTGATTCGTAGGGGAGGTGGAGAAGCGTCGGAGAAGTACAAGTAGGATAATGGACGACAAGAGGCAGCCGGAGACGGCGCGACTAGCCGCTTGGTGGAGATGTTCCAATTTGGTAATATTGGTAACACTTAAGAAAAGAAACCATTCGGGTGAAGCATATGTAAGAAGGGACCGACAAAAAACTTTAAACAGAAATGAGAGGGACTCCTTAGAGGGACCCCATGAGGGAGTAGAGATATAGTGTAATGCCTTGAGAAGAAGGAAAAGCTTGGCCTTCAGCGAAGATACATGTTAAAAAAGGAAACAATGTGATCGAAGGTGAACTCAAGAAAAGTTGGAGTGGAATTGAAACGGAGGGTGGAGTTGGGTAAGTGGAGGTTGAGATAGAGGTTAGCTTGGTGGGAATCCACGAAAGAAAATGAGACCTAACATTTTCTGGGATTGAGAGGAAGACATCAGTACTCAGACCAGCGATCCAATTGAAACAGAGCTCTATGTGTAGCCTCCACCGCAGTAGCGACGAGGTGGAGGAAAACCTAATGAATAGATCGTTAGCATAAAGAGAGCAGTTGACGGAAAAAAACAAAGAACAGAAAGATAATTGATGAAGAGAGAGAAAAGTACCGGGACAAGAATGGATCCTCGTGAAACATCCCGACGGACTCGAAAGGAACGACTTTTATGATTTTGATAAACCACGCAAGCGGGCTTATCAGAAAGCAAAGATTGAGTCCAGCGAACAAAGCAAAGAGGAAGGCCAGCCAAAATGAGTTTATGGAAAAGGGTGGGTTGGCAGATAGAGTCAAAAGCTTTCGAGAAGTCTATAGTAGAGAGGGTCATCCAAGACCCCGTGCTGGGTTTGTTCAGCCCATCTGAGATGGCCTAAGAAAAAAACAGAATTTGATGTAGAGTAGACCGTTCAGGTCCAAAACAAAACGTAATAATTCAAACGTGTTTGTTACCTATGCTTATTGCTGTGTACCAATAAGCCACAACACTGTTATTCACATTTCTAACAATCTATGTAGATGAAGATCAGCGGGAAACTTAGTATACTCAAGCGCAGGGGTGGAAAGATTTTTTGGAATTTAGTTGCGCGAAGAAAGTGTTGTTAGCACACATATGTATAAAGGAGAGATCATGACCGAAATTAACTGAATGGTGAGGCAAAAGTTTCATTGACGCACCGATTAACAAGAGATTGTCTTTGTTTGGATATCAACCTGAAGCACCCGCTGACTTTGATCCTCATGTCGTTCGAAAATTTCCTCATCAGGTGCACGTAAACTTTTTGGTCGTGCGACGCGACCGTATTTTTGCACCCTTGTATAAGTCTTAAATGGTTTTTATTCTTCAGAGAACGATACCGTTTGCTACGATGTAAACCTGCAGAGATATCGCTGGCTCGCGCTATAGTCTCCAAGCAAAATGTTCAGCAACTTTTTGATAATTTATCGATTGTCGGAATATACTTCAGGCTTAACCGCGTTTTCGATTTTATGTGAAGTGGCTGCAATATTATCAAAAAAAGTGACTTTTGCTGGTACAATATTATTAAACAAAAGGCAACCACGCAATATTTTAAAGATACGATTTTTCTGCAAAAAGCATCTACATCGTTGATGAATGCGAAATAACAACAGTTTATCCTCCCACAGCAATGATTTGCGAAGCACAAACAAATCAAAGTGGTTCCATTACATCAAAAGAGTGGAGTCAATTGGTAACTTTGGTGTGTATTATTAGTGTCACTGAAAATTCTGTCCCTCTTGTTTTCATTTTCCCCCGTTTCGCTACCAAAACTATTTAATCAACGTACTTTCTGTCGGTTTAATAGAAGCTGCTTTACTATCAGGCTGGATTGAAGAAAACGTTTTTGCATTCACTTAGAACATCTGTATAAAATTACGCATTGTTTAACAAGTTTCATTTTATTGATTTGTGATAGGCTGGCTGCAGACACAGTGCAATTGCAATGCGAGAGCACAACCAAGCAGGGGAAAATGCTGTCCTTAAAACACAACAATGTCCCTAAATCTGTAGGGATATTTGTGGATTTGACCTTTTTATTATGTAAGATTAAAATGTGACTTATGCAGAAAATGCTAAAACGTCTCGAATGCCATTTTATTCGGAACCACCTACACAGTATCAAACTAAGGTTTTACATTCTCCTTAACTAACACATCTCCACGCACTGAAATAACGTACGCAATAACCTCATTGCACTGAGTTGCCTTCAACATCGTAGGATTTCTAATTCATAAATAAATAGTCAGTTGGAAAAAAGCGAGTAGATGGGAGGCGTTGGAATAGTTCTGCGATCTGCATAGGACGATGACGCTTTACAAATTGAATAGGAATCCTTGTGGTCGGTGGCAACTTCAAACAAGCTAGAGCACAGAGAGCACAAGTTTGATTATGGTCTCTAAACAGTATAGTCTGGCACCTAACTGGAAAAAACACGCTTTAAACTTTTACTATTGACCGTAGGTCAAGCTAACCGTTTTTACACTGATGAATGCAAGATTCGCTTTACGGGCAGGGTTTAGTAAATGATGTTTTGTTTTGCTGCAGTGAGTTTTTGCGGTTTAGCGGCGTATATTGACATTTTTCTGATAACATAATGAAGTAATAATCATATTTTCCTATACTTTTGAGTTTATCAATCTCTAGCCAGCTATCGGTATCAGTTAAGACTAATGCTGAATAAATTATGCACAGCTTAATCTCAAGCAGACAAAGAGTACATGTTCAAACATATTTTGCGAAATCTTATGATGCCACGTAGACTACAAAAGAGTAGTTGGTTTGCAGCGTTCTTGGGCACCATAAAACTTAGCATGTGAGTAAACTTTTTTCAGTTGCTCTTTCAGACAGATAGCTGTTTTGTCGAACAGTTACAACTGTTTAATCCAGATTTCCTATTCATTGATTTTTTCGTACATATCCGTTTTACTTGAAGACCTCAAGATTCACTAATTGTGGTGTCTTTATGTGTATTCAATAATGTAATTTTTGCCCTGCAGGTGCTGGACCCAAGCTTTCCGTCACGATTCGCTTCCATGTTGCGGGATCGAAGGCTGTAGAAATTATTCTTACCTCGCTTAGTTTCAATTTTTAAGTGATGAGGTGAGCCTCCAGCATCTACACGTCCTGACCCAGTGTCCCCTGAAGTGCTTGCCCCGACTCGATGACAAGGAGTTGCATTCACTTAGCTATTAACCGTTTACTCTCAAACTGGCTTTACGCGAAGCAAATCTGCACCGCACAGGAAAATTCTCGCGCTGACTTGCAGAGACGGTCGCGGAAGACAACTAGTGGCACTTCTCCCGCCAGCCTCCAATCAACTGAATGTCGAAGCACTCACCAACAGCGAACTACTCGTCATCGAATACCAGGCGAGTTCACAAACACCAGTATTTTGTGCCACACTGCAAATGTGTGTCAAATGCGTATCATCCAAGGTCGAATATCTCTCAAATGCACCACTTCTATATTTGAACAAGTGCAGTTTACTCCAAAAAATTGTTGGGGCTGGTTCAACATAAGGAAGAGTAGCCGTTGAAAAGTTTCTAGCATTCCCATAGAAGATAGTAAACTTGAAAAGTTTTAGCAAAACTTTTTTTGACATATTTGAATTTTGCTACCAAATTTCTTGCATTAAAATTTACTGAGGTCAGCAGTTTGGTGCTAATGATAGGGCGCTAGTTTCTACTAGCCGATTCAAAAATTACAAGCTCAATGCTTTCACTGGGCGCCACTTAATAGTGCTTTAACAAAATACTTCTTTCGGTTAGATAAATTGTGGTGAACAGCTATAAAGTGAAGTCAGTTAACCAAACTTGCAGTGCCTGGGATCTCCGCATGTTTATCGGGGTAACACGACAAAGTTACTGCCCGGCCAAACAGACCTCTGTCGATTTCCCATGAGTCAGAAAGTCCCAACCAAAATAGAACAACTGTCAAAAATGCTTGTTGAAATGTGTAGGACATGGAAATTAAGAACGTAATGAAGTGGTTTGCAACAAAGTGCTTGCATATAACGCAAGACCAACGGAGCTTTTTTTTCTAAATTTTATCATGAGAATATTTAGTAGGAGGCAATTAAAACGAGACAATTAGTGGAAATATGACAATACAAAAAAGACAGTAAAAAAGTAAAAATTTTACAGTGCTCTCTGTTTTGCAGAAA
This sequence comes from Trididemnum clinides, assembly GCA_963675345.1. NCBI lineage: Eukaryota > Metazoa > Chordata > Ascidiacea > Aplousobranchia > Didemnidae > Trididemnum > Trididemnum clinides. The sequence continues at coordinate 35,723,553 of OY776294.1, read as the reverse complement.
AAAGTTTTACTGCCTTACCACTAATTTAAGACTGTATTTTGAAACCGAACCAACACGGAAGCATAAGTCTAGTTAATTAGTTTTGATAGCTTGGAATTGTTAGTATGTTTTAGTAAAGCCAAGTGGAAGCCGACCAAAAAGTGAATAGAAAATGCAAATTCGGCCCCTAATTTTAACTTGTAGTCTATCTCTGTTAAGCTAGAAATCTTTAGCTTAAGCACTTGTGCATTTCAAAGATGTATATCATGCAGCGTATGCGATTTCTTTTTTACTTTTTGAGATGTGCTTATTTTATACATGATTTCAATATTCAATACTGATGTGCACAGTCATCTTACTTTTGATTCCTGAAAATAGTGTTTTCATAAGTGATAATTTGTTAAAGTATGTAATTTAGCTAACACCTTAACCTTTATATTTTATGTGCCATGCAAGATTTCTAGAAATGGTTAAAAAAAGAAAAAGTATATGAAGTATTCTAGAAAAAGTATATGTAGGCTACAGACGTGTAGGTGCGAGTTTGAGCTGTAACTTATTCTTAGCTTTTACACACATATCAAATAATATATAACTCAACGATTCCCGTTTACTACAAAAACAAAAACTTTCTTAAAACTGTTAGTTTGCAATTTTAGTGAAACGGTGTTAACGTTCTCGGGAACAAAAACGATTAAAATGAGGTTTAGCGTCACCATGCACCCTCTCATGCCGTTTGCAGTCCTAAAAAGCAGAAATAAATACCACTGTAATGGTAACCGCTAATTCGTAATCGATTATGGCACTTTTATGTAATTTTAATTAAATTAGATTACATTTTGTGTAATCGTATTGACCTAAAGAGATGTAATTTAACCATTGCAGACGCACATTGGTAAGAATTGACCGTGTTATTTTTTATTTACTCAAAAAATTGTGTTTGTAAGATTTGTTTATATTTTTTGCAACACAATGTTTTTGTAATCGTATTCTAGACATTTGTGTAATGAAATAATTGCAATTGTAATCAAATTCAATTGCGTAGTGTGTATCGTAATCGGAATCGTAATCGACCTAGAAGCATGAAATTTATACATCTCTGCTAGAAAGAATCTTAATAACCGAGCAATTCGAAGAAAGCTTGTTATTGTCAGACAAACACAATAGTTTTTCTCTTTAGGCATGCGAGCCAACTTAGCTGTAGGTCATTGAACCTGGAAATGCATTGTAATGACAATTGATCTTTACATCGCTAAGGCAAACGCGGTTTCTATCATTGCACATCTGTGAAGGAGCGAACGCATGTTCTAATGTGCACTCCATTTTCGCATGCATGTCCGCGTGTCTATTAAAGTTTGGCAACACATCCAAAAATTCTTCTCGCCACATCATTGCACCGCAACACACAGTTTGGCAAACACTGGTGAAGTAGTTACAGCGTCTACTTTGCTGTTGGTTGATTTTTCTACAAAGAGATTACCAATTGTGTGGTCAGATTGCCCGCATGGTAGGCGACTCGGTAGAAGTGGATGTAATTCCTTTATCAAGTCATACCACAAACAATTTTCTGTTTTATGTTTGGTATTCACAGCTTTTCTGCTGAGCATCCACCAGCGGTAGTGATTTGTTGGGAGGAATATGATGCTGTATAAAAAAATTCGGTGATGAACAAAAAAAATTGAAAAGGGCCTCTATGGCCTAAGCACGTTGCTGCAGTTGGCACCAAAATTACAACTAGGCCTAAATATGTTTGGAAGCTGCGAAAACGAGTGGATCTGACTGATTGAATGACTCGATGGAACTGAATGATCGACAAAATAAAAATTATCAGGCGCCATAAAGGTGCGAATTTCTGGAAAAGTAAATTATTTTCGATTTAGCAGACAATATCTAACTCTGTCAAAAGTAGCTATAGTGAGCAGTCAAAGACATACTGTAGCCTACTAACATGTTTTTCATTGGTTTTGACTTTTGATTATATCAAGACTTATGATGATAATTGACATTGGCCACTAACCTGGCCCGAAAAATCATTCAAAATCGTTTCTCTTAATTGCAATATCAAAAGAAAACACAAGTTATAAACATGCAGTTAAGTCTCCAAGTATTAGAAATACAAGTTCAAGTTGTCTATGTTATCATCCAACAATGACATCTTGATAGGAAACAATATATTGTATAGTTTTTGGTACGGTATTTATTGATAGCATCAAATTTATAACAACAGGGCATGTTTTGTTATAACGAAGTAGATTTGCACAGTTCTGCATTGATTGCATGAGGACGGTCATGAGGTTGATCTTTCTGTGTTGTTTTCTTTTGATCTCTTCCAGGCAAGGTAAGTTTTTTGTTTCAAGTTGAAGGTTATTGGTTTGGTAGTTTAGGGTTTGAATTTCGCTGAGGTCAAGTAATTAAAAAATCTAAAAGACGGCGATTTTGACATTCCTCATCACCGTTCTACATAAAATGAACATATCTGCATTAATTTCCGCATTTTATGCACTATTTGGCAATTAAAAGCGAAAACGTCATTTCATCTACAATAATTCCTGTTGTAAAGAGGCATTGGTAACGTTTGCTGCATATAAGAAAGTGATGTTGTATACAGGTAAGTCATTGCTTATAGCAATAAACAATGTAGCAATAAGTAAAATAGTAAGTGTTACGGTTACCTTGCATATAAGAAATTTTGTGATAGTAACATTATGTTTAATATATTGCATGTAATTGAGATATATGTTTTAGATGGGCAAAGTACAAGTAATGATGCAAATAGTTTTGGTTGTTGTAAATGAGTGTAAGTGATGTTGCAAAATAGGTAAGACTACATGTGCGGAAGTACGTCATCGTAATGTTTTGTCGCCTATCTTGCAAATAACTTAGTGATGGAGGTATAAATAATAGAGGTGTAAGAGGTAATATACCTAACCCTTACACTAATGCAAATCTTAATCCTAACCTTAATCCTGTAGTAACCATGTAACCTTTACCCTTCCCCACGCGTGCCTGTTTTCGAGTATTGCTACCTCGTGCTTTTTTTCATTTTCGTAGAAACATGAGTCATGCATTGCTTTGTCTTTTCCCCAAGAAATATTATTCCTTGTGCCTGTTTTCGTTTTTGAGATATAAATATCTCATAGTCATTTGGAAATAATAGAATAACTTTTGAACTGAAGAAGCCGCTAAATTTTGAAATCGTGCGTTGGTGTTTGATGAAAGGTTTAATAAAAAAAAGAAAATTCTTATCAACTGAGAACTTCAGGAAATTGTTTGATGTCTAAAAACTCCCTATGAGTTTAAGTAATTAAGTGTAGATCAGTAGGCTCACAGCGCCACACGCCGCTCCTCTGGTGCTTCAATCCTTACCCTAACCCTAAATGTAAGACATTACTTACGTACATGCAAAATTGTTACCAACCTTTCTAGTTGTAATCTCTTTTAACCGCAAGCGAACTGCAATATCCATTTGCAAACGAAGAAAATTTATGAAGATTTAAAAAAAAGGAAAATAGTTCGTTAACAATCTAGAAAACATTTTGTTGCATATATGTTGATTGTCAACATCGAAAACCTTGCTTTACATCTGCCGTATAATATCTTTTTTCAAGCTACTCTTGTTCGCTATATTTAAAGAGCTAACGAGTGAATAAAATAATTAGTTGATTAAAGCCAAGTGTTTTTGACGATTCTGGTTTACCACAAACACTATGTCGTAGGCAGTGGTTCCTAACCATTATGAAATGCGACACAAGTTTTCTAACAATTAACTTTTGTAAAATCTCGCCACCCAAGGATATATTTAATACTAACTGGCATGTGGAGAAAACTTTTTATGACAACGTTGAAATGAATACGGTCCAGTTTTTACGTTATCTTACTGATAGCTCATTTACACAATTAGTATTAAGCAACAACAAGAACGTAGCCAGAACAAAATTTAGTCGGGGTATCTTTTCCTCAAATATTTGAAAGAAAAGCTCGACCAAAATTATAATGTTCTAATCCACTTTTGCTTAGGTTTCTTCGATAAAGTTTGCAACGTCAGTAGTACAAAATGAAATGCATAAAATGGCTTTTACGGTAGCTTACATCAATCAATTTTGAACAGAAAAATATAATACCTAATTCTATAATGAGATGATTACAAATTAAAGAAAGTTTATAAAAATTTCTATTCTCTGGTCATCGGAAAACCTTGCGGTCATGCTATAAATATGATTGTCTTAAGACCGTTTCGGAATATCTCCTACCCCTGGTACAGTGCTTCGGAGTATGCGCTACCACTGGTACAGTGCTTCGGGATGTTTGGTACCCTTGGTACAGTGCTTTGGGGTGTTTGATACCCCTGATACAGTGCTTTGAGTTCTCCGATACCCCTAGTACAGTGCTTCGGAGTATGCGCTATTCCTGATACAGTGCTTCGGGGTTTTTGCTACCTCTGGTACAGTGCTTCGTGGTGTCCGATACTTCTTGTACAGTGCTTCAAAGTGTTTGCTACCTCTGGAACAGTGCTTTGAAGTATGCGCTACCCCTATTACAGTGCTTCGGAGTATTCAATACCCCTGGCACAGTGCTTTGGAGTATGCACTACCTCTGGTACAGTGCTTCGGAGTATTCAGTACCCCTAGTACAGTGCTTTGATGTATGCGCTACTCCTAGTACAGCGCTTTGGAGTATTCACTACCCCTAGCACAGTGCTTTGAAGTATGCACTACCCCTTTTACAGTGCTTTGGAGTATTCACTACCCCTGGTACAGTGCTTTGATGTATGCGCTACCCCTAGTACAGTGCTTCCGTGTATTCAGTATCCCTGCTACAGTGCTTTGAAGTATGCACTACCCCTAGTACAGTGCTTCCGTGTATTCAGTACCCCTGGCACAGTGCTTTGAAGTATGCGCTACCCCTAGTACAGCGCTTCGGAGTATTCAGTATCCCTGGTACAGTGCTTCAGAGTATGCACTACCCCTAGTACAGTGCTTCAGAGTATGCACTACCCCTAGTACAGTGCTTTGGAGTATTCAGTACCCCTGGTACAGTGCTTTGAAGTATTCAGTACCCCTAGTACAGTGCTTGGGAGTGCTCAGTACCCCTGATACAGTGCTTTAAAGTGCTTTAAAGTATGTGCTACCCTTAGTACAGTGCTTCGGAGTATTCGTTACCCCTAGTACAGTGCTTCAGAGTATTCAGTACCCCTGGTACAGTGCTTTGAAGTATGCACTACCCCTGGTACAGTGCTTTGGAGTATTCAGTACCCCTAGTGCAGTGCTTCAGAGTGTTTGGTACTCCTGGTACAGTGCTTCGGAGTGTTCAGTACCCCTGGTACAGTGCTTCGGAATGTTCAGTACCTCTAGTACAGTGCTTTGGAGTATGCACTACCTCTAGTACAGTGCTTTGAAGTATGCGCTACCCCTGGTATAGTGCTTTGAAGTATTCAATACCCCTTGTACAGTGCTTTGAAGTATGCACTACCCCTGGTACAGTGCTTCAGAGTGTTCAGTACCCCTAGTACAGTGCTTTGGAGTATTCAGTACCCCTGGTACAGTGCTTTGGAATGTTCAGTACCCCTAGTACAGTGCTTGGGAGTATTCAGTACCCCTGGTACAGTGCTTTGGAATGTTCAGTACCCCTAGTACAGTGCTTCAGAGTGTTTGGTACTCCTGGTACAGTGCTTCGGAGTGTTCAGTACCCCTGGTACAGTGCTTCGGAATGTTCAGTACCTCTAGTACAGTGCTTTGGAGTATGCGCTACCCCTGGTATAGTGCTTTGAAGTATTCAATACCCCTTGTGCAGTTCTTTGAAGTATGCACTACCCCTGGTACAGTGCTTCAGAGTGTTCAGTACCCCTAGTACAGTGCTTTGGAGTATTCAGTACCCCTGGTACAGTGCTTTGGAATGTTCAGTACCCCTAGTACAGTGCTTGGGAGTATTCAGTACCCCTGGTACAGTGCTTTGGAATATTCAGTACCCCTAGTACAGTGCTTGGGAGTGTTCAGTACCCCTGGTACAGTGCTTTGGTGCCTCTGTTACAGTGCTTCAGAGGGTCCGATACCGCTAGTACAGTGCTTGGGAGTATTCGTTACCCCTGGCACAGTGTTTTGAAGTGCCCGCTACACTTGGTACAGTGTTTTGGAATGTCTACTTCTCCTGTTACAGTGCTTCAGAGTGTTCAGTACTTCTAATACAGTCTTCGGAGTATCCAGTATCCGGTGCTTCTAATTCAGTGCATCGGAGAGTCTGCTACTCTGGTACAGTGCTTCGGTGTCCGCTATTCCTCGTACAGTGCTTTGGAAAGTCTGCTATCCCTAGTACAGTGCTTCAAAGTGTCCGCTATTCAATGGCTATTGTCATACAAAAACAACACATTCAAGTAGGACATTTTTGTTTCCAGTAATTTTTGATTACGTTGCTTGAAAAACATCTAGCTTAGTGGTGCCAATGAGATTATTTTAAAAACGTAAAGGTTTTCAAAACCCTGAGATTTACAAAAAGACCCCAGATAAAAAATTACCAAAAACGTATTGGCAATCAGAATCAGAATTAAATTTTTTGCTAGTAAAAAAGAAAAGAGCTGATTTCCAATTTGCCAAATGCTCGTACGCTTGCTCAATTAATAACTTATAAGAAAGCACCGAATTGCACTGCACTTTCTATTTTTGGACGAATCGCTAAATTTTGTTTTTAGAAATGTGTTGTACCAATTTGTCAACCCCCTATGTTAAGCAACGCAATACGTCGTCGGTTGAAGTCTCAGTGCTACAGCATGTGCATAGTTGAATTTTTTTTAAGGATAACGTTAATGAGTGGGTTACTTTTGCTTGAGACGGGACGGGCTTTGCTAATGAGTCCAAAAAGACGAAACGCATCTAGGGATGGTCTCGTCTAAATTGGTTGGGCGGTATACCCATTATTGTTTCCTGGCATATTCATTTTAATAAATTGTTAATGCCCCTTACGCCCGTATGCTGCTTTGCCAATTAGGTGCAAGGTTTACAATTTCCATACCTTCACCTATAATTTTCAAATCAATAGAATAAATCTTTTGGAACAAAAAACAATTAATCATAATAAATAATGAATGTAGTGGTGTTAATCCAAGTTTCTGATAACTAAATCTATGTTAATTTTAAGAAAAATATTTCATGATTTAAAAAACATGAAAGATGAGTTGTCAAGCAGGTACTGACTACTCAACTTTGATTTTTTTAAAACATGGAAATTTTGGTTGAATGGGATATAAAACAAACTTTAATCATGCATTTAAAGGTAGTGATTTCCTTGGAGTTGTCACTTAGTTAACTCCATTTATAAGTATCATGGTGTCGTTAACACTAGAAGGACCAAGTATGTCAATTGACGTTTTTTTGATTTCACATGCTGATAAATTGGCGCAAATACAATATTTCCTTTTCATTTTTGCTGACTTTTATTTTTTATATGAAGGGCTTAATTTACTTTAATTTTAACGCTTTGAGTTGTTCAGCTGTAAAATAATCAGTAGTACTACCTAGAAGGACCAAGTACGTCAATTGACGCCGGATGCATTTTTTTCATTAAAATTCAAGCAAACAAGAAACAGTGCGAGGCAAAACTACCAGCTTTTACTATCAGCTACACCAAACGATTACCAAACAAAACGAAAAACTATAAATGTTAGCAGCAGCATCAAAAGACCGATTAAAAGTCTATTGATGTGGCCGACAGCTATTGTTTGGTGTTGATACCTTGCTTTGTTCTTTTCTAGCTTGAAGTTTTGTCTAACAACTGGTAATTACGTAGAAAACTTTTTTGACTCGGTAAAGCTAAAATCTGTTTATTGCACTTTGATTCTCCTAGTACTAAGCTACAATGACCGTGCAATGCAGTAGAAAACCTAGGGCCAAAAAATGCAGGAGAACAGAAGACTTGATTTTGTATTGATTGAGTGGGTTAGATTTGCTTGGGTTGTCATGCCTTTTTATGGCAAAAGTAGAGAGGGTAGCAAGGCGCTAAATAGTAAAAGAAAACAGAGAATAAACTCTTTGCATTTTCGCAGGTGTACAGTTATTTTACATCTAAATGAAATTGGCACGTAATCTTAGCATAATTGAGGCTTTGAAGTTTTTTCATGATATTCCTTCTGATGCTTCAGATGGTGCATTTTCGAATAGTGATGTAAATGAGATTGAGGACATAATACCAACGGTACAAATTGATTCACATCCTGCGCCCTCGCCAATTCAAGATGTCATAGATGCCAAAACCTCAACTGGACAATAAGCTTAGACGATTTAGAGAAATTTATTTGCTTGATTATTGCTCGAGGGGCAATTGGTGGGAGAAACTTGCCTATCAAAAGCATGTGGGATAGCGTTTGGGGCTGTCCGTTGTTCAATAGCACAATGCCACGTAATAAATTTCTGGAAATTATGAGATACCTTCGTTTAGACTAAAAAATTGAAAGAAGAACAAAATTGGAGCATGATCATTATGGAGCATCTTCCATATGGATTCCTTTTGTTGAAAATTGCCAAAAAGCGTTGACTCCAAATGTTTTTATTACTGTAGATGAACAGCTACTGCCATGCAAAGCTCGCTGTAAATTTATACAGTACATGGCAGATAAGCCAGACAAACTTGGCTTGAAGTTTTGGATCGCTGTGGACGTGGAAAGGAAGTATTTTTACAACGGCTTTCCATATTTAGGAAAAAATGAAGCCAGAAGTGATGATGTTGGCGTACCCACTGATGTCGTACTAAAACTTATGGATCCACTATTTAAAAGGGGCTACAATGTCACTTGCGACAATTACTTTACGTCATTGCCTCTTTCTTTGAAACTTGCTCAGAACACTGCAGTCTTGTTGGTACGATTCGCCGTAATCGAAAAGAAATTCCAAATATTCTGAAAACTAAGCGAAAGCTGCTCGTTTGATACGATGGCGTAGTGGTTAGAGCGTTCGCCTCGCGGTCAGTAGACTTGTGGTTCATTCCCCTTGTCGAGTCATACCAAAAGACTTTTAAAAACGGTATCTGTAGCTTCCCTGCTTGGTGCTCGGCATTTATGGGAAGTTGTGGAGAACAAGGCGGCAAGTTCGCGTGTGCCCTTGGGCAAGGCACTTAACGAAACGCTCCACCTTTATATGGAAGACAGGTAACCCGGAAATAGCAACTCTAAGCGAGTGCGGACTTACCGTCCAAAACATAGCGATACATTGCTTTCTCGTGAATGGAGGATAAATATGGTAAATAAAAAAAGCTGCACGACACCGTCATTGGAAAATCAAAAAAAGATATTGCTGTGACCATCATCTCCTGTCAATGCAAAAAATCAAAATCAGTCAATATTTTGAGCAATTTACATCCAAGCGTTTCTATTCCAGAGAAAATAACCCAAAGAAAAAACCAGAGTCTGTTCTTTTCTACAACAAAACGAAGCTTGGGATAGATGTTCTTGATCAAATGACGAGAATTTATTCGATGAAGGCCGCAAGCAGACGGTGATCGATACACGTTTTTTACAATAAAATACACCTGGCTGTTATGAACAGTTGGATTGTCTATTAAAACGTTTGCAAATCCAGCATCTCTCGCAGAAAATATATACAGAAGATTAGTGAAGAGCTAACTGGTAATGTTCCCAATAGCACTCAAACAGAAAAAAGAGAAGCAAATATTCAATCTCCACCCTCTAAATGTCGCAGATCCTGCTCGACCAGGCAATGCAAAAACAGAACAACAGATGTTTGCGACAATTGTGCCAAACCTGTTTGCGGAAAATGTGCAAAAACACGATGTCGATTGTGCATGACATAAAACATTTGTTGCTAGATTGTTAATAATGTTTAATTGTCATTAAATGCGTTGTAATTCGTAAAAGCTTGGATGTAAAGGTACAAATTACTTTTGAAGTGGGCCAAACTAAGTAACTCTATTATGTGCCAATATAAGTCTTTGTTTGCTAAATTGTAATCAACTGTAAATATTTTAAAAAATTAGCTCAATTTTGACATTGTCTGAAAAATGCAGAGAAGGACCATTGCTCCTGTACCCTCACGTTTTATCCCTTAGCGATTTGATGTGCAGCAAATGACATTAAAACAGCTCTTAAATTGTTTAAAAAGTTATTTTTGCATTAATATTATTTTTAAAGACCTCACTATTGTATTATTCTACACAAACGTCAATTGACGTATTTGGTCCTTGTAGGTAGTTGAAAAGCTTGGTATTTTTAGTGTTAAATCGACCAGTAGAAATAGACTTTATTAGTTGGCCTATGTGAGCTCACAAAATAGTACGTGAAGCTTATTCATTCACAAATACGCTGTTGAGCTTCCACCTAACAGAGCGAGTGAGCTATTATGTTTTTATGTAGTCAGTTGCTTAATCTCTAAATTGTGGTCGAACTCGACGAACCTTATCAATCCGGCTGCATAGCAAACCAAAAACAAGGAAACTTTGCCCTTACACCAACAACAAAAAAACTGTTTTTCAAACGGAAGAAGCAACTAATGCCAATGAAAAAGTGCTTTTAAGAAATATTTCATAACCACCAGGACCACATACATGGTTTACTTACAATGCAGAACAAAACCAAATATGTCTATTCATATAAAATTGTATCTAGCGGAAAGTAGCATTTGTTCATGAAGAATCAAGCCGCGAGAAAGCAATGTTATTTGTCCATTTTCTTCCGATTTTCTTGCAGAATCACACCAAAGACTAAATAATGCGGAAAGAAAAACTTGCAAGTTTGCTAGTTGTGTCGTTGAGATAGACACTTAATTGGATATCTCCATTTATGGCAGATGGGTAGCGCTGCTAAGCAGTTAATATGTCATGGTGGCCCAGTCTGGCTAGAGCAGTGGTTTTCAAAGAGTGCACTCCAGCGGTTGTCAGTTAACTATTTGCGCATTCTTGATTGAAAAATTTGAAGTTTCTGCACTATTAACAAATGCTTAGACGAGATCAAGACTATTATCAATTTAACATGGTTATCTTGAAATATATTAAAGGCTTACATGTAGGTTACCCACTCATAGTTTCTTAGCTTACTTTTGAACAAAAAATGTTTTTACTTGACGAAAATGCAAGTACAAAAAGCAAATATGCTAGCACGCATGCAATACTTCAATGTTAAATATCAACCTAACCAAAAAGCACAATATTTAATATGCTTTTAAAAAACAACTCCAGAACTCCAGCAAAGTATCATAAATCGAGTTCTGGTTATAAAACCTAAGCTTCGGCAACGCTGACGTAACTAAACTGCTAGATATTCTGTAAGCCATAGTTAGTTTAGACATGCATGGTTTATTTCAAATACACATTAGCTTGGATGAAATTAGGAAACTAATTAGCTGTACTGCTATGCAAAAATGGACGCCTATGCCAAATAAGTCTAGGTTAACTTTTTCTATATCGAATATTTCATATGTTGGCTGTATACTACATTCAAAATTATCAAAAAAATTTACAACTGAAGAGCACAGTCATATTTGAGTTAAAACTTTACCAAAGAATCATATTTTAGTTTTGGTCTAGTTTAAGTTGTACTGTCGTTGGTTGAAAGAATATTCCTATTTAATAATATACTCGCATGTAATTGAGTACTTGTGACCGCGCCACATCTACTTCAAAACAGGCTCTTGGAGCTTTACCATTGGTAAAACAGTAAACATTATGAACAACGGTATAGTCAACAATATTACAAACATATAGATTGTTCTTTTGACAATTTATTTTCAAAACTTGACGTTTCGCTCTCCTTAGTACCCCGGGAGCTTTGTCAGAAAATGGTAGATGTCATTACCAATGTAACATAAAAACATATAAACATAAAGATAATACAATATGAACATAAAGAGTTTATATGTTACATTGGTGATAACTTCTACCGTTTTCTGAGAAAGCGCCCCGGTTACTAAGTGGAGCGAAATGTCAAGTTTTAATAAAAATTGTCAAAAGAACAACTCTACCTGCAGACAGTGACACTGTTTTGACCTATCAGGTCTCTTCAGTGCAGTTATAGACGGACAAGAAAAGCTAGAGGCTTTCAACAAAGCATAGCTTAGACCGTCACACTTGTAATAATGATAGCCAACAATCAAACGCAATAACAGTGCCTATGTTACACAGTGGACAGAAACATCGCCATTCTGCTACAACTTTTAACATAGATGAGAGGCGTATTGGTGCTGCTTGTTCTTCACCTATTTTTAGTAGGATTTTTGTTCGTTGCTTTTAGTTATTTTATATATTTTTCTCTACCATTGACATATTCATTTTTCTCGTTTCCTAACTTGCTTGCGGTGGAGGGTTCGTTTTGTGCATTTTGTAATATCATTAATCTTTGTATTAAATTACGCCAAGGGATTGCCGTTATTATAAATGCTGAAAATATGGCAGAATTGAAAAAATGCTTTTCGTTTTGATTGTTGAGGTTAAGACCAAGTCAACCTATAGCGCATAAACAACGTAAGAGTTACATATCGCGTTTTCCAAATGCGTACAGCTTTTTAGCATATCAACAAAACTTTTTTACGTATCACTTTTAAGAGCCAATGAATAGTGTGTGTCTACCTCATAAATGGCGTATGAATAGGGTACACATGCCTATGAGAAATGTGTGCATGCATATATCAGTGGGTTTTAGCGTCAGTCTTGCGATTAAGGATTGTATGATTAAGCAAAATTATTTAAACGTATGATTAAGGATCAACGCATGGCAGCGACTGCGGAACGGATGAACAACATTTGACTAGCATATTTATAGCGTATAGCAAGCATCCGTACAGAATATTCTCTCTTCATTACCCAAATCCCGCTGACTGCATGAGTTCGTAAAGTCTCTCTGAGAGCAACGCATCATCACTGAGAATAAAGTCTGTTACAATTTGGCAGTCAATGGACAGAGATTGTAATGGCGGTAAAATTCACGAGTTTCCCTTTCTACAAATTCTTTCAGTTCTGAGTTGTTGTATATCGGGGCATCTAATGCTGAGCATGTACTGCCAACATTTGTCCAGATAAACCTGCGATCAGCATTTACGAAAACAATCAACAGAAGAGAGTAGAAGCAATTGTTGTAGCAGCACTCAAAACCGCTCTTTTCTGAACGCTTTCAAGCAATGTATTTATCATGTAGTGCAGTGTTTCTTAATCAGATAAATAATTTAGCCCTAAGTGAATGAAATTTTTGGAAGGGTAAACCAACCGTGAAGGGTAAATGTGGGATCAACCAGCACAGAATGAAAGCTTGCCAGCAATAGCAGGTGATCAAATAGAATTCACTTTTTGTGACGCAATAGCGCCACAACCTTTGTACAACCTTTGTGTACACACGTCAGTAAGAGCGGTTGGCTCATTCATTTAACATATGTCATTCATGCGAATCAACGAGCTCTATTCAGTTTGCTGATCGCTGTCTCGCGATATGACCACACTAATACATGTACTTAATTCTTAGCACAAGCGAAAAAATAGTATCTGTAGCAATAATAATCCTTCAGGAAAAAAAACAGTTCTGCTCGCACACTGCTGCCCAAAACACGACTCTAAAAAACCATGCGACTTCGCATTACCAAAAACGAAAACCACACATTAAAATGCCTTACTTATCCATTATCACAGTGAGGGGCACATTGGTGCACTCACGCTCGATAGCCCGTGCTCACACGCATATATAGCACGAGCAATATTTCAATTCGTATTCACATTTTCCCGCGATGTTCAAATCATAGTTCACAAAAAAAGTTATTGAAACTGACCGGTGATTGTTTTTTTATTGCCATGCATCAAACACACGAGGTCGAACCGTTCTCGTCCGTGCCAGCACCACCTTCAGAGAACTCAAAACCTTCCATCACAAAATCAGGATCGTCCAATGGCAAGAGTTCTCACTCAACGCCTTGCTCTCCTCTTTCATTTAAATTGTTTGCCACTTTTCTCCAAGTATTGCGTACGTGTCCGGGCACCCTGTCGATCTCGACATTACACTTAGAATTAACCCCTGTAACTCCACTTGCTTTCCATGGGGTAGTACAGCGGGTCCCTGGTGGTTTAACCCACACTTCATTGCCAACAACAAACTCACAGCCCGTGCGCTCATGATCATCAAGAGTTTTCATTCCAGTGCTTCTTTCCAAAAATGGATTGCGCCTCTTGTAAGAAATGAGTTTACGTGAGGGAATTATTTTTTGTACAGTGTGGAGTAACATTATATCAAAAAACAGAATACTTTATGCTGCGTCCAGATTTTGCAGACATTCTTTTGATGGTTTTGTGATTGGGCTTTACGATCTCATTGCCTGGAGGTTTGTACGCACATCTGAATGTTAATCCTACGGCGCAAAACTTACAAAAATTATGAATCAATTTGGAAGTGAACAATCTTCCATGATCATACAATATCTCAGCAGGAGGACCAAATTGAGAAAAAACTTGCCTCAGTACAGACACAAACTCTGCTTCTGATTCACTTCTAATTATTTGGCAAATTCCCAATCGACTAAAGCCGCAATCCACCATTGTCAGATACTTCTGCTGTGCTGTGTTTGTAGACCTGACAGCTGCATATGACACTGTCTGGCATCGTGGCCTCACTTGCAAGCTGCTGAAACTTCTCCAGGATAAGCACATGGTTCGTATGATCATGGAACTTGTCCGGAATAGAAGTTTCATCCTTACTACCGGTGACAGCAAGCGAAGCAGTTAGCGACATCTGAAAAACGGCATCCCACAGGGATCGGTCCTGGCACCCCTTCTTTTCAATATCTATGTGTACGATCTTCCTTCAACGGTCTCCAGAAGGTATGCTTATGCCGATGATCTGGCACTGTTATACTCTTCTGACGACTGGAAGGACCTGGAGGGGGTCTTAAGCCAAGACATGACTACAATCTCAACATATCTCCAGACTTGGAGGCTACAGCTCAGTCACACTAAAACGGTGACGACGGCCTTTCACCTGAACAACAGAGAGGCCAAACGTGAGCTTGATGTCTACAACAATGGCAAACGCCTGCCATTCTGTCCAGTCCCTACCTATCTTGGAGTTAAACTGGACAGATCACTCATGTTTCGTCACCACCTTGAGGCATTGTGCAAAAAACTAACAACGCGCGTTGCACTGATGAGACGACTTGCATGCTCAGGTTGGGGCGCTGGAGCTAAAACACTGCGTACAGCCGCCCTATCTCTGGTCTACTCCACTGCGGAGTACTGTGCACCAGTTTGGTGTAGCAGTGCACACACTCGCCTCATCGATAGTGTTCTCAACGACGCATTGCGCATTGTCACTGGATGCCTGCGTCCAACTCCAACAGACTATCTACCCGTCCTTGCAGATATCCAGCCGGCCGAGCTTCGCCGATTAGGAGCAACGCTCTCCCTGGCATATCGTGGCAACCTGGACCCTGGCCATATTCTCCATGAACTATTGGCTGGGTCCACACACGGCTACAGAGAGAGACTAAAATCTAGACGCCCCTTTGTGCCCGCTGCACGGAAGTTACTGCAAGATCTAACTGAATTGGATATTCGTGCAGCTCAATGGACTGACTTTAAATGGAGCACGGAATACTCGGAGTGTTCATCTGATCTCCGTGCTTTCATTCCTAGGACAAGCACTAGGCCAATGGGGATGGGCCTGCCCAGATCATCATGGGTCAGGCTCAACCGCTTGCGGGCTGGTGTTGGGTTTCAGTCGTTCATGCACAAATGGGGCCTTGCTCCTACATCGAATTGCGAGTGTGGCGCTGCAGAACAAACCGCAGAACACATCATTCTGACATGCCCCGTACATCGGGCACCTACAGGAATACGTTGACTGACGGTTTTGGATATCGACACACGATGCTGGCTGAATACCATCACTGCCAGCATCTGATAATGTGGAACCCATCCAAAAGAAGAAAAAGGAGAAGATACTTCTGCCAACCATAATTCGTTAAATCTACCATTACACGCTGCCAGTCGTCAGGTACGCTCAATTCTCCCCCACGAATCAATTGGTTGGTATCCGCGGCAGTTCTTCACAACACGATTCACTTCATCCCTTCCAATGTTCGAGTTGAGCTGTCTAGCAATATACAGGGCATTATCAACACTGCAATGATGCAATCCGTGGGAGTTTTCAAGGAGATCATGGTTATTCGAGCAGCTCTGAGGCAGCAGAATCATCAGAATGTGAAGTGCACTTTTTCAACCAATGTTATGGTACTCGCGTGAGCACATCTGCCTTGCTTTTGGTTGTGGGTACAAGAAATACATCCTACTGTATATCATAGTCTTCCAGCGTTTCCAAAACTATTGAAAGCCTTCTCTTTACTAACATTTCGGAAAGACTTGACACTCGAATACGTTTGTCCCTTTTTAACATCGATGACACCCACGAATGAACTGCAGCACAATCGGTCATTATTGCAACGTTCTTCGCGCCCCATTTTATAGACAAGCTGTCTCCTTTAATTACAGTATTCAACTCTGCCAAATTTACGTGAGAACCATATCAGCTTTTCGTAACCAGACTCTGTCTTCAATAATCTTGTTGCATTTTTCCAAAGCAATGCCTCAAGCAATCTTGCTAGCATCAGATTATGTGTTTATAACCACAAGAGGAGGAACTGACCAGACTCTTTTGAGTGGAACATCAGCCTTCAACAGAGTCAAAGATATGGCCACACGATCTGAAAAGCTGTCCCACGCATTTTCCTGGCAGCTTCTTTTTATAAAACTTGGTGCTACTCGCAGGCATCCAGCAACTGGGTAGTGACCAACTAAATTCTAGCAGAGAGAAAATATTTGGCGCTTTGTCATTTAGTTTTAATTTAGTGGCTCTGTATCCTTCTTCAGCTCAGTTCGCCTCCAGTTAACAGGTCTTTTTTTCATACGTCTCTAAACAAAGCACTTTTGCAAAGCACAACTTCTCAGCTGGCTTGGTTGCGAGTCCAAGCCTAAACAATTATTTTTTTACCTTCTCGACACTGACAATGTTAAGTTCGATGATGATATCATCATAGTAGTGATCGGTTGCTTTGAAAATACCTTTATCCAATGATAAAACTTTGGACACAATTCCATCTTCATGATTGCGGGAGCGCAGTTTAGACCAAGCTTGAGCTTATGCAGCATGTAATAATTTTTCTCAAACTTAACGATTTGATACTCGTTGCATTCATCAACTACACGTATTTGCATATAATCATCAAGCAAGTCCAACAAAGCACAGTTGGACAATTTTTGTCTTCAAGACCTCAATTTTTCTTCGCAAACCGCGGCATTTGTTCCACTGCATTCCACAAACTCGTTGAGTTCTCGTATGTCAAGCACTGGGTGAACCTTGTCCTTCTTTTTCTGCACCACCGCCATCAATGATATCACTCCGTCACCAGGACAATTAGTTTTTACTAACCACCCGTTCTCGATCCTTTTTTCAACTTCTGATTTAAATCTTCAGCAAACTGCTTTATCCTTTTTATAAAAATCTGTTCGACTGCGCAGTAATAGTTCATTTTTTCAGTCCCACTTTGCAATATACTTTTCTCCATCAAAGATTACTTTAAAGTTGTTTTCAGTAATTATCAAGTTCTCTCGAGTCATCTCACATGAATCGACAGAGATGCAATTGAAAAACCTCCATAGTTTATGAAAAATTTTAAATGTTTAAACACGTCAGTTCCAACTATGATGTCGACACCAAGAACCATTTTCTTGGTCACCACGCACAGAACTTCAATAGTTTTTCCAGCCAAAGACAATATAATGGGAATCTGGCTATCGCAATTTATCATTCTCCCATCTGCAGTCATAATTCGCTTCAATTCATAAGCTTTGATAGTTTGTACTGTGTAGTTGAACCCACCAAAGTTTGTGTCCAACCACTATCAATCAGAGCATAAGCTGGCTGGCTGTTCACAAGAATATTCACTCGTGGAATAATTGCGCCGTTGATCCTTCCGGGATCATTGTTGGCGCACACAATACCCCCTTTTCATTTCCCGCAGACTTGCAGTTCCGTGCAATGTGTCCTGGCTTGTTGCAAGCATAACAAATAATGCCTTTCACTTTGGGGCAATTTCTACGGTAATGTGGACCCCCACAGACAAAGCAGCCAGAATTGGGCTTACTCTCACAGGTTTGCCCAACCGCCCCTACTTCAAACAAATTACCCTTAAAAGCTTCAGACATCAGAGCTCGAGAGATTTGCAGCACCCCGTTTAAATTAAGGGTTTCGATTTTAGGCATCGCTCCCAACTGGATAGCAACTGTACTTGGCATCCCCATCACGAACGCTTGTTTAACAATCTCCGCATTGTTGTCTTCGAAATTAATGTTTGCCAAGTGGGCTAAGCACTTGAGATCAGCCAAAAAGACATCTACCCTCTTATTGTTCATCCACATCCTTTGATCAGTTTGACCAGAACAGTTTGGGTAAAACTCAATCGTCTGCGTACTGGCGTTGGGCGTTTCGGTTCGTCCATGCACAAATGGGGTCTCGCTTCTTCAGCAAAATGAGAGTGTGGCGCTAGGGAACAAACTGCAGACCACATTATTTTAATATGTTCCACACATCCGGAACCTCGAGGAATAATGGATCTGATAGTGGTGGATAACAAAGTGGTGGCTCAACTCTATCACTGCCAGCATCTGATCTACGCAACACAACAGGTTGGGTGGTAAAAGGATAAATCCTCGGTCCCCATCCTTTTGTTGTGTCTGACCTCGATTATACTGTAGATACCCTGCCTCCTGTTTCGAAATTCATCATGCGCTAGGAACTAATCAGCAACAAACGCAATTCTCAATGCTATCTCCACTTTGTTAGCATCTTTTTTCTCAGCGTCACTCAATTGATCATAGACGGCGAACGCTGGGCCGTCAAGAAAAAGCGGAATGACCACCGTCTGAGGCGTTCAATTTAAGCAAGCTCTTAGCCACGAGCGCTTGCTTCAACCAACCCGTCACATCACCATCGCCGCTGTATTTACTCAAAAAAAACATCAGTAGCTCTCAAACTCATTTCCTTGAAATTGTAGGGATTGTTGCCTCGATGGCTTGTGGCAATAATAATCCTTCAGGAAAAAATAGTTCTATTCACACACTGCGGCCCAAAACACGACTCTAAAAAACCACGCGACTTCGCATTACCAAAAACGAAAACCACACTCTAAGATGCCGTACTTATCCATTATCACAGTAGCCTGGTGTAGTACGCCGGCGCGCTGGTGTAATGGTTAGAGCGTCCGCTTCGCAGTCGGTAGACTTTGGGTTCATTCTCCTTGTTGAGATATACCAAAAGACTTTAAAAAATGGTATCTATAGCTTCCCTGTTTAGCGCTCGGCATTTATGGGAGGTTGTGGAGAACAAGCCGACAAGTTCGCTTGTTGTGTCCTTGGGCAATGCACTTAACTGGACGCCTCTATCTTTACGTGGAAGACAGGTAACCCGGAAGTAGCAACTCCCAAGCGAGTGCGGACTTACCGTCCAAAACTTAGAGATACATCGCTTTCTCGTGAATGGAGGATAAATATGGCAAATTAAAAAAATATGGCCTCACAGCGACGAGCATGTTGGCGCACACACGCTCAATTGCCCCTGCTCACACACACATATAGCGCGAGCAATATTTCAATTCGTAATCAGAGTTTCTATGGTAGTAACCGATTGCTGTTAAAGTTATTTTGGTGAATTCCGATTAAAAGATTGTTGGAAAGTTGTTGTTCACCAAACAATAGCCAAATTTAACCATTTTTAATGACGTATTTTGCTTACCAGTTAACTTTAGGTCTTAGGATATCTAATTTCTGGTACATTTCGATCAGGTGTATGAAACATGCAGTAAGTCTAAAAAATATGTTCAGAAAACATCTACTTTTGATGCATGCAGTCATGACACTGAACCTAGCTGCAACTGCTTCAGAGTTAGAAGAGCAAGTCCAGAGAGGAAAGTACTGTGCCTAACAAAAGTTTAGGACCACTCTGCAATTTTTGCAAAAACCTGAATAATTTTGTTAAGTCAAGTAGGATAATTGTAATCAAAACATTTTGATCACAAACAATCAGCATTAATTTTGAAATTTATGCATCAACACATCACAAGTAGCTTTAAAATAACAAAATATGCAGACATTTTCTTGACTATTAGTATTTGGTATTCCCTTCTTCGTTCTCCATCCCAGCCTGTAAACGTCGTGGCATGCCGTGTATCAGGGTTTGGAAATACTCAGCCGCTATTTCAATGATCCAAACTTTTTTGTCACAAACACAAGTTGTTTGGCAAATGACAGTTGCTTTTCTGCGACAATATCTTTCAAAATTTTTCACATATTTTTATAGGGTTTAAGTGGGAGCAGTTTCTAGACCATAGCAAAATTTCCATTTTCTGGTTTTTCAAAATATTAGACACAGTTTTTGACCTGTGGCATGGGGCACCATCATGCATGAAGATTCTACACTGATGAGTGTCCATATAAACTTTCCGCTTATTTTTATAAGTTCCAAGCACTTTTTGCCGTTTATAGTCGTGCCAGGGGACCAAAAGTACAAGCTGACCCATTGCATTGCATGGCCATCAAATGATTTGAGTTGGGGATGTTTCTTAGTTGAAATTGTGTACCTCTATTGCATCTCTTTCCTTTTGATCTACAAACGTCTTCCTTCCTTGCCGTAAACTGCTGAATGTTTGATTCGTCACTGAAATATAGTTTACTCCATTGTTCATTGATCTGATGTTGATGTGCTTTAGCAAATGCAAAATCCTCGGCTTTCTTGGATTTAGTTAGTAATGGTTTTTAGCGGGTTTGAACTGGACTGGCAAATGCTTTCTCGTAGCCCGATCCGTGAGTAACCTGTCCTCAGCTCGTATGGCAGACCGAAGCCAAATCTGCCCAAACTGTGGAGCGTCTACTGTTACCGATGTTCTGGCAAGGGCTTGAAAGTGGCAAACGCCCTTTTCAGGGCGGGGTAATGCATCAAAACGCATCGTCAACAAGTTCTGAAGGCCTGCATCCTTCAGATGAACATCGAAGGCCTTACTGCCAGCAAGATGAGCGTTCTTTACCATCTTGCTGCACAGCATGAGGCACCAGTCATCCTACTCCAAAAGACCCACTGCACGTCTGCACAAAGGTTAGTTCTACCAGATTACCAACTAGCTAGGTTCTTCTTCAGCAGGGCCTTGCTACGTTTGTCCACGAACTGTCCATGAACTCAACACCTGAATCCCCATTTTCGACCAATCTTCACCTATATCAAAGACTGAGTGCTCGGTGGTTCAACGTTGATAGATATAAGATATTCAACGTTTACAAACCTCCACCGATTCGTTAGCAAGTATCCGATCTCCCAGTATTCCCACATCCCTCTCTTTATGCTGACGACTTTAATTGTCAGCATGTTGATTGGGGTTATGATGCCAACAGTGCAGTTGGAGAATGCCTGGTTAGCTAACCAAGCACCAACAGTTTTGTCCTACTCCATTACCCAATAGATGCCGCCAGCTGCCACTCTGGCAGCTGGAATACAAGTACCAACCCGGATCTTGCATTCGTCAGTATCGATTCAAAGAATCGTTTACCTGACACACATGTCTTAGCAAAGTTTCCAAGGTTTCAACATCGACCGTCGCTTATTACTCTACCCAGGTTTGCTCGACCTGTACCAAGCAAGCCCCTAAAGCAATGGAACTTTCGCACGGCCAAGTGGAGTCACTATATTTACTCTCACAAACAAACTTGCAAGGACTTTGCCGTCACAATAATCACCTGCTGTGGATCAGGCATATCAGTGTTTCTGTAACCCTATCAGAACTGCGGCGAAAAAATGTATCCCACGTGCCCGACAAAATAATCGTATACCATGTTGAGATGCCAATTGTGAAAACCTCTGCCAAACCTTCTAGCAATACCCTGAAGGGCATGAATCTAGCAGAGCTGCTACAGCTTTGCTTGCCAGGCTTTACAGGAAACGGAGGGATCGATGGTTTGAGAGTGTCCAGAACATCGACTTTTCACACTTTAACCGAGTAGCATGGAGTACGTTAAACAATCTTACTGACAGATTACGACAATCCTCTCGTTAATGTCCTGTTTCAGCAAACACTATTGCTAGGAAGGTGGTAAATAACGGGAAATACGAGGGTGCAAATTGAGAGACTTCCCAACTCGTTATGCAGGAATTGTTTGACGTTTGGAGGGCTACTGTTCCAGATGCAGTAAATACCTCCGGAGATTTTTCTCCAAGAGAATTTGCTGCCGCTCTCCACCACTTAAAACCAGGTCAAGCTCCGGGCCCTGACTTTATTTGTTTGGAGCTTTTAATCCATGCTGGTCCTGGCTTGAAGTTCTGGCTACGTGGCTTCCTTTCTTCCTGCTTGCGTAAACTTAAAATTCCAAAAGTCCGGAAAAATACCCCGGTAGTCCCAATCTTTAAGCCCTCAAAACATTCAGAGAACCCACAAACCTATCGTCCCACTTTACTGCTCGGCGTCCCTTACAAGATCCTCGAACGACTGATCTGCAATCGCGTTGAACCTATAGTCGACCCTTTGCTCCCAAAAGAACAGTGTCACGAATAAGCAAATTTGCGTTGAAAGGAATAGATTTATATATGTATAGTTGATGTAATATGTTGTTTTATTTTGCAGTGATTATTTTATTTGTAAATCTGAATTGTTTGAAGCCCTAAACTTGCTAAACTGTTTTCAAAAAAAGACCTTTTTTCCCTTGCATTTATTAATACATTTGTAACTCACACATCTCTTCTCAAGTAACAATGGTTGAGCACGTGACTAAGTCCCAGTGTATTCTAGCGAATGTTGTTTCTTCTCGAAGATTTCTTTTTCCTTTTTTTATTGTCGATTAGCTAATTTATTAAAGGGGTTTTTCTTTTCTGTTTTTCTTTCTGGAAGACTCGTCTCAGTATATATAAGGCGGCAAGATTCTTCTGATTTAGAGTGAGAGAGAGAGAGACGTTGATCTGTTGTGATTTTATTGTGGATTTCAATTAGTGTGACAAACGATTATTTGATGGATTTAGTTACGGTTAGTCTCCGATATTTACATTTTAAAATGCTTTATTTCTGTGTTTGACTAGCAAAGAAATTCGAAGTTTTAAAGTGGCTGTAAATATATTTCTTCTATTCTTGATCTAGAAGTGCGTGGGTTAAAGTATTTTAGTGGAAGCCAATCTTTTCCTAGCTATTAAGTTACAACCAGACTTCATTATTCGAGCGATACCACAAGTCACCTCAATTTCAAGAAGTAAATTAAAGTGGAAATATAATCAAATTTCTATTAAAATGCGACAAACAGGGCTGGATTTCGTCTCGGAAAGTCTACTGTAGATCAGGTCGTTTTGATTACGCAAAACACTGAGAATTCATTTGAGGCAAAAAAGAAGGCCGGTGCCGTGCTTGTCGATCTGACAGCTGCTTATGACACTGTCTGGCGCCGGGACCTAACCTGCAAGCTGCTAAGGCTTCTGCCGACTAGCACATGGTCCGGATGATCATGAAACTTGTTCGGAAGAGAAGCTTCATTCTGACCAATGGTGACAGCAAGCCAAGCAGACTTCGACGCTTGAAAAATGATATCCCACAGGGATCAGTCTTGGCTCCTCTTCGTTTCAACATGTACATATACGATATGCTTTCCACAACTTCCAAAAAGTATGTCTACGCTGATTACTTGGCGATACATTATTCGTCTGGAGATTGGAAGGTGGTGGAAAGAACTTTGAGCAAAGACATGACTATACTTTCTGCATATCTCCAGACTTGGCGGCTAAAGCTCAGCCACGCTAAAACGGTGACGGCAGCCTTTCATCTTCATAATTGAGAAGCCAAGCGTGAGTTAGAAGTTAAAAACATTGGTAAAATCTCACCATTTTGCCCAGTACCGATCTATCTTGGTATAAAACTGGACAGAGCGCTCATGTACCGTCATCACGTTGAGGCATTGTGCGAAAAATTTTCACTGGTGTTTCGCTCCTGAGACAACTTGCGAGTTAGGGATAGGACGCTGGGACCAAGACATTGCGTACAGACGCCTTGTCCCTGATCTACTCGACTGCTGAGTACTGTGCACCAGCTTGGTGTCGCAGCACGCATACTCGCCTCATTGACAGCGTTCTAAATGACGCTTTGCGCATTGTCACTGGATACCTACGTCCCACTCCAACAGATAATCTTCCAGTTGTCTAAGGCATATAGTCAGCTGAGCTTCGCCGCCAAGGAAAGACACTCTCTTTGGCTAATTGCAGTTCTCAGTAACCTAGCCACATTCTTCATTGCCAGCTAACTGAGCCGCAGGCTGCTACCAAGGAGAGACAGAAATCTAGACACCTGTTTGCTCCTGCCGTGCGGAAACTATTGCACAACTTATCTGGATTGGGCATTCGCGCTGCCCATTAGCCAAATTTGTCATGGAACACAGAGCATGTCAGCGCTCTGTGTCTACATTCATAGGGTCAGCACAAGGCCTATTGGAATGAGTTTGACCAGAACAGCTTGGGTAAAACTCAATCGCCTTTGGTTCGTCATTGCACAAATGGGGTCTCGCTTCTTCAGCAAAATGCGAGTGTGACGCTGTAAACAAACTGCAGACCTCATTATTTTAACATGTCCATATATCGGACACCTCGAGGAATAATGCATTTGACAATTTTTGATGACGGAACAAGGTGGTGACTCAACTACGTCACTGCCAGCATCTGACCTGGGCAACACAGCAGGCTGGGGTGGTAAAAAGATAAAACCTCGGTTTTGATCCTTTTCATGTGTCTGACCTGGATCATAGGTGCCCTGCCATACGACAACGACGACCGGGTTTTCGCGATTTAATCCGAAATCGTTTGCCAATTAGTGAGAAGTAGTCATGTCGCTAACGTTGATGATCTTTGTCGATAATGCAGACTGTACTGTTTTTATCAAACTAGTAGGGAATCAAATAACTATCCTTTTCATTAATTGATCTCTTCTTTGGTCTACCATTTCTCTTCAAGTTAGTGTAACTCCTTCTCAGTATCCAGTTGACCATTATTGTGTAAACTGCTGTTTTAATGACATTACATTTTGCCCTAATTTTGCCTTCTAAGTAGCCTTTTTTGTATGATGTAACAATTTGAGCACGTTTAACTTGACTGAGAGACGTTTTTCACCCGTTTTTGCAGATAAAACTAACCACAAAAATAACTCAAACCTGTCTCCCTAAGCAACAAAAAAGCATATAAAATTGCATTTACTAATTTTAAAGAGCACCAAGGCGGCATAATTCCACAAAAGAATACTGGAATAGGTAATATCATGTACAAAACGGATTAATACGACGCAGTCATGAAAAAACTCTTTTCTTTTCAAAACTTTTTTAATCTTTTGTTAGGCACTGTAAGTATCTAGAATTAAAAAGTGAAAAGAAAAAAAAAACGGGATGATAATTATACATAATATGGCTTTATTTTACCCCAAAGTGAAAAAATGAGCCGTGAGCCATCTGCTCAATGCATATTTTGTCGTGTGATGTATGACAACAAGAGTTTGGCTCCTTCAAAACTACGCAATCAATTACAAAATAAACCTTTTCTTCATCAGAACAAGTCGTTGCAGTTTTTTACAAAACAACACAACTATTTATGCAAGCACCAAACTTTCCTTCAATATTGTTTTCAAATAACTCCACCAATAAACAGCCTTTTTTTCTTTCTTCTTTCCAATAGTGCATGTGCTTATGCAACAAAAGAAGCCGTACAGGAAGCTTTACAGCTAAGCTGAGTCAGGGATCAAATTTGTTGGGAGATTGTAGCAGATTTGTTGCACAGCGGAAAGCAAGCTGTGGATAAAGTAGAATAATTATCGTTGTCCAACGATACAATGACAGCTCGAATAGCCATGATTGCTGGATGTCAAGCAGCAGTTAATCGCAAAACTGATAGAAGCTTTATTCTTTGCTTTGAAATTGGTAGAAATCACAGATATTAAAAACGATGCTTTATTTATTGTTGATTTCCAGATAAAAGAGTTGAACACTTCTTGTTTTGCCTTCCGGTTGGAGTGCATACTACTGGGGAATTTAGCTTTTTTTTGAATTGCAAATTGTTTAAGAACATGCTGGTGTTGAACAAGAACTATCTTTATATCTTTTGGTCAAGTAACAAGCAATGAAGAGGCAAAAATTTTAAACTTTTTAGATCCATTTCTTCGCATACGTTGGCTGCTCGATTCCTAGTTGCTCAATTCCTAAAGCTCTACGTTTTTTTGCCATGCCCCCATTCCTAAGAAGGGGCTCGGTAGCAATATCGACAGACCATCAGCCAATACTAAATACAACTTATTGATCATCAGCTTGCTGTCCGGTTTGGTAGCGCCTCTTTTTTGCAATGGGGGGAGTTGCGGGAGAGACAGCCTCTGATGCTGCCATAGACATCAACTTTTTCTCAGCGACCCGCAACTGTTTGATTAGTGTGATTCTCCAATTGGTGTGGTTGGGTGCAAATATCCTGCAACTGATGTTGATTTCCTACTACTTCATGTCCCTGCTGCAAATGTTGTTGAACCATATAACTGTGGTCGGCCGATGCTACTTTGCTCAATGGATATCTTTCCCAAAAGAATATTTGATGGAAAGGAGGTGTTTGCCATGCGGAGCAATTGATTTCCCCTACACAGCATAAAATGTCCCGAGTTCCACCAAAGAGATTTTCGGTTTTGTTCTTTGTCTTGAAAAGTAATGTTAAATATGCGCCGAGCCAAAAGTGTTGCTGACATAAATACATAAACGAAGTTTCGGTTCAATGCTGGAGGCTTCTGAAGACGCTAGCGTTGTTCACAGCTGTTTTCGGTCTTATTCTCAGTTGCAAATTGTCCACACTTGTAATGTGAGACGAGCTAGTGTTGTAATCACTGGCCCATTCATTCTCTTGCTGATTTTGCTGTCAAAAGAAAACAACGACAACCACGATAAAATCAACAAAGACAAAAGTAAGCTTGCGTGCTTTTAAGCTTTTGGCTATTAATTCCAGCAATTTTCTGATACCGATTTGATAGTTTGACAAGTAAATTTTCCGAGTTTCAACACAACTTTGTAAGACAACATAGTCAAACAATACACAGCATTAAGATGGTTTTATGCAATTAAAATAAACGTGTTAAATTCTATTAGGTGTTGATGCGTGCTGTAATGGAATTCACAATTGCGATATTAACGCCAGTTGTAACTACATAAATGGCAGTTTCATATGTGTGTGTGATAGCGGATGGAGTGGAGACGGCGTTGTTTGCGAAGGTAAGCATCTTTGGTTTATGGTTTTGCACAGTGATCTTTGGACTTATTTTCTTTTGTCACCAGTCACTCCTGACGAAGAAAAACTGATTTAGTTTTTCGAAACGTTGAGTTTTTGTGAATTTTATGTAGATTTTAAATCTAAATAAAGATCATTTAAACTTTCGATTACACCAGAAGATCTTTGAACTTGTTTATGTATTGAAACTTGATAGATGTTAATGAATGTTACAATGGAACTCACAACTGCAACATTACCAGCAATTGCATCAATACAAATAGTAGTTTCGCGTGTGTTTGCAAGACTGGATGGAGTAGACATAAGGTTGTTTGCAAAGGAAACATTTTTGGTTTGTGGTGTTGCACTGTAAACTTTGAACCTGTTTTTATATTGGAACATGATAGATGTTGATGAATGTTACCATGGAACTCATAATTGCAGCATCACCAGCAACTGCATCAACACAAATGGTAGTTTCATGTGTGCTTGTGACACTGAATTGAGTAGAGATGGCAGTGGATGGAGTGGAGATGGCGTTGTATGCGAAGGTGACTATCTTTGACTTATGATTTTGCGCTGTAATCTTTGAAATTGTTTATATATTGGAACTTAATAGAAGTTAATGAATGTTACAATGGAACTGACAACTGCAGTAATAACGCAATTGCATCTACACCAATGGTAGTTTCATGTGTGTTTGCGACACTGGATGGAGTGGAGACGGCGTTGTATGCCAAGGTAAATAGTTTTACAGACAGTGACACTGTTTCCACTTATCAGGTGTCCTCAGTGCAGTTGGTGACAGACAAGAACTGATAGGTCCAAGCGATATCACCGTATGCAAATTGCTAACTACGTTGCTAGCCTTTTGCAATACTTTAAATAATTTTAGTTTGTGGTTTTGCACTGTAAACTTTACCTATTTATATATTGAAACGTGATAGATATCGATGAATGTTTCCATGGAACTCACAATTGCAGCATTAACGGTAATTGCATCAATACAAATGGTAGTTTCATGTGTGTTTGTGACATTGGATGGAGTGGGGACGGTGTTATATGCGAAGGTAAATAGTTTTAGTTTGTAGTTTTGAACTGTAACCTTTGAAATTGTTTATATATTGGAACGTGATAGATTTTGATGAATATGGCCATGGAATTCACAATTGCAGCATCAACGACAATTGCATTAACACAAATGGTAGTTTCATGTGTGTTTGAAGCATTGGCGTTGTTTGCAAAGATGAATAGTTTTAGTTTGTGGTTTTGCACTATAAACGTTACCTGTTTATATATTGGAACGTGATAGATATTGATGAATGTGACCATGGAACTCACAATTGCAGCATTAACGGTAATTGCATCAATATAAATGATAGTTTCATGTGTGTTTGTGACATTGGATGGAGTGGAGACGGTGTTGTATGTGAAGTTAAAAATAGTTTTAGTTTGTGGTTTTGCACTGTGGTCTTTAAACTGTTTATACATTGGAACGTGATAGATGTTGATGAATGTGACCATGGAACTCATAATTGCAGCATTAACAGCAATTGCATCAACACAAATGGTAGTTTCATGTGTGTTTGTGACATTGGATGGAGTGGAGACGGTGTTGTATGCGAAGTTAAATAGTTTTACATGTATAGTAATGCAAGAGGCTAGCGATGCACTTACCAAAACTGCAGACAGTGACACTGTTTCGACCTATCAGGTCTCTTCAGTGCAGTTGGTGACCGACAAGAAGCTAGAGGCTTTTAATAAAGCATAGCTTAGACCGCCACAAGCCTCTAGCTTCTTGTCGGTCACCAACTGCACTGAAGAGACCTGACAGGTCGAAACAGTGTCACTGTCTGCAGTTTTGCTAAGTAAATAATTTTAGTTTGTAGTTTTGCACTGTAATCTTTGAAATTGTTTATATATTGGAACTTAATAGATGTTGATGAATGTGACCATGGAACTCACAATTGCAGCATTAACAGCAATTGCATCAACACAAATGGTAGTTTCATGTGTGTTTGCGACACGGGATGGAGTGGAGACGGCGTTGTATGCGAAGGTAAATAGTTTTAGTTTGTAGTTTTGCACTGTAAACTTTGAACCTGTTTATACATTGGAACTTGATAAATGTTACCATGGAACTCACAATTCCAACATTATCGGCAATTGCATCAATGCAAATGGTAGTTTCATGTGTGTTTGTAACCCAGGATGGAGTGGACATGAGGTTGATTGTGCATGTAAATATCTTTGGTTTGCTGTTTTTCATTATAATGTGTGAACTTTTGAACACTTGAAGTTTATCAAATTCGTATGAGTGCATTGATGGAATGCACAATTGCGTAGGCCGTTTTGAAAAGTACCTCTGGTTTAGTTTACAAAGTTGGGTAGCCGTATGCTACAATATCTTTGTGATATCTTAAGTTGTATGATAAATAATTTTGTGTAAAATATGTACCTAACTCTGTATACCAGAATAAAAATATTTTTTAAATCCTTTTGATCATTCAAAAAAGATACAAAAACGATACTACACACATACAAAAAGATACTGAGATCAAATTCAGTTAAATCCAGAATAGAATCCTAATGATGTGATAGGTCATTTCATTGTTGTTTTGTACGTGTTATATTTGCACTGTAGCTTATGCCAGTAGTAGTTTGTAGGATTTCAAAGGAAATACATGACGGGCATAGGATGCATAATACATACCTTGTGCAAGCATGGCAAAGGCATGGTGAGCACACGAGAGGCATAGATCAGACATGGTTGGCCTATATCATTTTCCTATCATTCTTGTACTTACAGTAGCTTTCACTGTGCCAGTACCCTGCCTACTATGCTCGCACAAAGCCTACTGTGCCAGTTAGATTTACCAGGTTCTTGGTAACACAAGCAAAGATAGTCTCAAGTATAGGGAGTGCAACTTTTTGGCTGAAGTTGTAGGGGAAAATGAGGTTTGTGCTTTTGGCTACCTGATTGCATCTCTCAAAAGAAATTTTTTTGCTGGACCAAAATATATAATCTGATGAATGACTTGTTTTAGATTAGTTGGCACATGGTGGATTGATCCACCAAGAACTAAAATCAAGTCTTCCACAAAGATGTTACCTTAACGAAAATCAGTTAATACGTCACTACCACAAAGCAGCATCGATACAAATTGACTTCGGATGGGATCTAAACCTACAGTCATCCCCAGCTACTATAGTTGTGAAACCCGGCCTTTGGTAATGGGACGTTTTAACCGCAAACATTGCATCAACCACTCGGGCACCGAAGAGGCCAACTCACTGTGCAAATGCGGTACATGAACGCTAAAGCCTTAGACTTGATGGTTTGTAGAGATAGGATCAATTGCGGTCTCAAGTAGTGTGTAATTTTCAAGCGGCTATTTGCTAATTATCCAGCGAGACCATCATGGAGGAGCAGGGGATTTTAGTATGTCATGATATCATAAAGATTATGTTAGTAAATAGGTTGATGATAGAGCAATTCATCAAGAACTGAGATCAAGCCCTCGATTAAGATACTGTCCTCAACAAAAAATATAGTTTATACGTTACCAACACAAGACAGGGTCAATAAAAACCGACTTCAGTTAGTATTCAAACTACAGCTTTTATGTATCGATTAAAATCTTGTTATTCGTAAACTAATAATCAGACAGCTTATCGGCATACTCCTGTGCCCAAGTGGTTAAGGCGGTGCTCACGGATCAACTTCTTAATTAATACAATCTTTATGATATCATGGCATATTGAGATCCCTGCTTCTCTAGGATAGTTTCGGTAGCTGGTCAGGTGAATTGTCACTGAAAGCTTTGTTTTGGAGACGTTTTTTGACCTCCGATTTTGAAGCGTGACCTCCTTTTTGCGATCGATGCTTTGTAGCGGTTTTAAATAAAAACACTTTATTGAATTTAACAAGTTTGAAGGGATGGGCATGGCCCCTGTGCCCCCCCCCCCCTAGCCACGTTGATGATTTCCCTGATTCACTGAACAATGATTGAATTATTGAACAATTCATTCATTGTTCAGTGAATCAGGGAAATCATTGGCGTAAATAGCGAAAAAAAATTATTTTCAGTTTGGCCGAAGTTTAATTGCTTATGTATTCCGTGTAGAAGCAGAGAAAATATTAGTAAAGGTAAGAAGAAAAAAGATTCAAAGCTAATACTACTCAAATGTTTTAATATCACGTTTCTCGTTTTTGGCCGTGGTTTACTGCTCCAGCGTTCCTCTTTCAATGCAAAATTTGCGTCTCAGAAATGCCGTTAGGTTTCCACCAACGGGTAAATCAACGAACTTCTAAAAAGAAAATTATAAAACACAAACACTAAAAGAGTAATCGAAAAGTAATCGCAATAAATATTAATTTCGCAAAAACTTTTTACCTTTTTTTTAATTACCGTTTTTTAAGGCAAGAAAAGACAAAACTTTTTGAATTGCACTCAGAGAAACACATTTCAAAAATCTTCAAGTGCATTTTCCGCAAAACTCATATTCACTAACATGAGCACTTTAGAAATCGTCTCTTTAATTATGATGTTAACATTTATTTTACCAACACAAATGGTGATTTTACGTGTGCTTGTGTTTTTGGGTAGTGCGGAAACGGTGAAGAGTGTGAAAGATAAACATTTTATATCGTCATACTTGTGGGACCTAAACTAGGTCCACTGTGGTGGATGTTCTGTCAGTACTCTGCAAAGCCGTATCAAAACATAGATCACGAACTGCATTGAAGAGATCTGATAAGTCGAAACAGTATCACTGTTTGCAGTTTGCTAAGTGCATCGCTGGCCTTATGCATTACTATAAGAGCTTGTGACTACTATGCTGTGACAGTACTATTGTTCTAACAGTTGTTAGACTTAGTACAGTTGTTAGTACTAAGTCTAGCAGTTGTTAGACTTAATACACCTGCGACAACCGCCACTCATTCACGAGTGATACGGCTTCGCAGAGTACTGACAGACCATTCACCACAGTGGACCCAGCATAGGTCCCACAAGTGTGGCGGTCTAAGCTATGCTTTATTAAAAGCCAATGGCTTTTTTTCAATAAACATTTTAGTTTGCATGGTTTTTGTGTTATAGTCTTTTTCTTTTATAATTGTTGAAACTTTTAACAGATAGTGATGAGTGCAGCAGTGGAATTCATAATTGCGACATGAACGCAAATTGCACCAACACGAATGGTAGTTTTATGTGCGTTTGTCATAATGGGTGGTCAGGAGATGGTGTGGCGTGTGAAGGTAAACTTCATAGTAGCCTATTTTTACTTCAACTTTTGTTTTTTGCCATTTTTTCTTCTCAAAATTTTATCAGATCATGATGAATGCATAAATGGAATTCACATTTGCAACATGAACGGCATTTGCATCAATACAAATGGAAGTTTCATGTGTGCTTGCAATTCTGGATGGTTTGGAGATGGCGTTATTTGCGAAGGTAAACATCTTAGATCAAGTAATTTTTTTAAATTTTGCACTCACTTAATTGAGGAAGTTTTATTAGATGTGGATGAGTGCAACAATGGAACTCACAATTGCAACATTAACGCCAGTTGCATCAATACAAATGGTAGCTTCATGTGTGTTTGTGACTCTGAATGGAGTGGAGATGGTGTTGTTTGCAAAGGTAAACTTATAAATTGTTGTAATTATTGTCTTTGCTCTCTTGTAGTTGTGAAAAATGATAGATATGAATGTGTGCACCAAAGAACTTGCTAGCGACGTGATTGCCAGTTGTCAGTGTGCACTGGCAATTTTGAATAGACCAGAGATAATATACTTTGTGAATAAGATATCGGAAAGAATTTATCATGCTTTTTGTTATTTTAATTGATGGAGGTGTGTTAGAGATCATGACTGTGGCAATGATGCAAGCACTGTAGCCAATTAGGGACCTGAACGCTACCTCAACTAGTAAAAAGTTTGAGTTGGCATCGCTATACAGTATATTCAATGTATGATGCTGATGCTGCTATGTGATGTTGACGCATTGTCTGATCTTCATTGTGCGTACCATTAATTTTCAAGGATAGATCGTCATGCCTTATCATAAGCTTGCAATGCCTTAAGTTTGCAGTCTTTAAACTTTTCATTATCGCATTGCCATTCTTTTCTTAAGTATGGCACTGGTTGCTGTAGAATTGGCCGGGCTACTAGCACGCCAATAAAAGTAATTTGATTTGGTTCATTAATATTTTCAGGTCTTTACTCTCCAGTGACAATCGAAACTACTCCAAATACGCTAGAAGTGGCGACTAGTTACAACGGCTATACCGTAACCGCGATCATAGACAATTTCCTTGTAAATCAATATTGCTATTGGCTTTATGTTTTTTTTACTGGTCAATCTGTTGGATGTAGCTCTTTTCCACATCAAACCCCAGTTTATAACATATCCTACCGAGAGGCTGGTACTGACGGATATTCTTCTGCATTCACCCTTTCGCGACCATTAGAAAATGGAAGCTTTTATATAGTTATGTTCTGTGACCATTCGCTCTTCTACAATTTTACTATAACCGTGAAAGGTAAGATATTTTTTTATTTTGTAGTAACATTCTTTTTATCACAGTAAAGTTTTCCTAATACAAGACTTTTTACCCACCTAGAAAATCAGCGACTATTCTTACGGTCATTTCAGAGTGCTTACCGGGCCCAAACTAAAGAGTAAAGTAGAAGTCTGATAAAGATTATGTTGCACATTTTTTTAAACTACCTCGAAAAAAATCAAATGCGAAAATTTGTAATGGATTGTGATGCGTCTCAGTTAAGACAGTAGCTTAAGTAGGTACAAGGTTGATCACCTAAGATTCGATCAAAAGTTGGTCATCGTCGGAAACAATGGCAAAACCTAGCCTATTAGAATTTTAAACAGGATGTAAAGCGTTTCGAACAAAATAGTAATAGTAATAATGCACAAAACCAATTCGGCAAAAACGTTTTTTTAAAACCAATTGTTAATCAACTGCTAAATTACGTCGGAAACAATACCTAAAGCCTTCTCACTATTTTTTTAGAAGCAAGCAGAATCAACTTCAGGCAAAAGCTGTTCAAAATTGACTTTATTGCTAATGCAGATGTCCCAAACAGATTACTTTCTGAAAAACGGCGTGACAAAAGAAGTAAAGCCGCTACTGACTGATAGGAAACTCAAAAGTCATGAGACAAGTAAAACATTAAAAACACAATTGCTGTTGATCTTTACGCTCTGGCTTAAAACCATAAATATCATGCAGTAGAACGGGGTTATTGAAACCATGAGTAATTAAAGCGGCAATGATTATCGGAAACGAGGTTATCAACCCTCATCCTACCAACACTTTTTACACCTTAATCTTACCAAGTGGGGTCCAAACGGACCCCAGTGGAAATGTCGCGGTTATCATTACAAAACTAAACTTCTTTTGACAGTGACACTGTTTCGACCTATCAGGTCTCTTCAGTGCAGTTGGTGACCGACATAAAGCTAGAGGCTTTTAATAAAGCATAGCTTAGACCGCCACACTTGCGGGATCTATACTAGATCCACTTGGTGGATGGTCTGTCAGTACTCTGTGAGGCCAGATCACTCGTGAATGAGTGGCGGGTGTCGCAGGTGCACTAAGTCTAGCAACTGCTAGAACAATAGTGCTGTCACAGCCTAGTGATCACAAGGTCTCACATGTACAGCAATGTAAAAGGCTAGCGATGCACATAGCAAAACTGCAGACAGTGACACTGTTTCGACCTATCAGGTCTCTTCAGTGTAGTTGGTGACCGACATAAAGCTAGAGGCTTTTAATAAAGCATAGCTTAGATCGCCACACTTGCGGGATCTATACTAGATCCACTTGGTGGATGGTCTGTCAGTACTCTGCGAGGCCGTATCACTCGTGAATGAGTGGCGGTTGTCGCAGGTGCACTAAGTCTAGCAACTGCTAGAACGATAGTGCTGTCACAGCCTAGTGGTCACAAGGTCTTACATGTATAGTAATGCAAGAGGCTAGCGATGCACGTAGCAAAGCTGCAGACAGTGACACTGTTTCGACCTATCAGATCTCTTCAGTGCAGTTGGTGACCGACATACATGTAAGATCTTGTGACCACTAGGCTGTGACAGCATTATTGTTCTAGCAGTTGCTAGACTTAGTGCACCTGCGACAACCGCCACTCATTCACGAGTGATACAGCTTCGCAGAGTACTGACAGGCCATCCACCAAGTGGATCTAGTATAGATCCCGCAAGTCTGGCGGTATAAGCTATGCTTTATTAAAAGCCTCTAGCTTTATGTCGGTCACCAACTACACTGAAGAGACCTGATAGGTCGAAACAGTGTCACTGTCTGCAGTTTTGCTATGTGCATCGCTAGCCTCTTGCATTACTATACATGTAAGACCTTGTGACCACTAGGCTGTGACAGCACTATTGTTCTAGCAGTTGCTAGACTTAGTGCACCTGCGACAACCGCCACTCATTCACGAGTGATACGGCCTCGCAGAGTACTGACAGGCCATCCACCAAGTGGATCTAGTATAGATCCCGCAAGTGTGGCGGTCTAAGCTATGCTTTATTAAAAGCTACTAGCTTCTTGTCGGTCACCAACTGCACTGAAGAGACCTGATAGGTCGAAACAGTGTTACTGTCTGCAGTTTTGCTATGTGCATCGCTAGCCTCTTGCATTACTAAACTTCTTTTGTTACAAATGATTGTATTGCTAACAAAACAAATTCATAGACTTCACAGAACATCAAAATAAGCTTGCGTTGGTCTGAATCAGAGCTGTACTAAACAAAATGTCAGAGAAAATGTGTTTTCAAAACTAATGCAAGAATGACAACACAATATTTTCTACAAACACGCACTTTCTCCAAGACCTCATTCAAGTTAAATTGTTTTAGCAGAATTAGACACTTTTACAAAATTATTCTTTTAATAGTGCCACTTTTGCTGACATTCAACACAGACTAGTTGTTGTTTGCTATGAGTAGGGCATACATATTTCTTGCAGGATTCGCAAACACGTCGAACTTTTTTATCAACAACAAGTGGACAAAAGCTGCATCTTTTTTTGCCAATTGGCGCTTGCATTTGAGCTTCCTGTGCTGCTGCAGAATTAACCCAATCATATTCATAGCCATTCGAATAGAAGCTCGTAGTCCTGAAGTTGCAGCCCTGCGCTTGATATGTGGTATTACTAGTTCTTGACCAAGTTCAAGTAAAAAGATTCTTCTTCTCCTTTTTCCCTGAGATGACTTCCACTCAGGATATTTTGCCATCCAAATTACGAAAGCAGCTACAGCACCGACATCAATGTAATTTCCAAACAGTACAACAGACCAACGATTCACCTTTCTTCTACATGTATACAGTGTGCACAAGTGGTCAAGGTTGTCAACCCCACTTTTCGTAGCATTGTAGTGCATTATAATTTCAGGCTTATATTCTTCCCCTTCAACAACAGTGTCATGATGCATTGTTGACAGTGCCTTGACAGCCTTGTTTTTCTTTGGCACATAAGAAACCAAGGTTACTTGGTCCTTGAATCCAAACATGGAGCTGTAAACTTCTCTGCTGCTGTTTGGCTTCATTACGGTAGGTATCTCTGCTTTGTTAGATCGAATTGTACCCACAAGTTAAGCCATTTTCAAGAAGGTCTTCAGCAAGAGGTAAAAGTTATCGAACTAATCGAATCGAACTAACCCAATCGAACTAAAAAAGTTATCAGCTGTAACATTTCTTCCACTTCTATACCATGGCGCTACCAGTTCTTTGACAACGCGTGCACCCTGACCAACTTCCCGCGGTTGATCAGGTTGCTTTCCCAGATAAACTTCGCCTTTGAGAGGATAGCTTGTTTCTGCATCACAGCACCACCATATTTTTATTCCCTATTTTGCTGGTTTGGAAGGGATGTATTGACGGAAAGGACATCTTCCACGAAAAGCCACTAGTTATTCATCGACGCAAAGATCAGTCCCTGGAATATAGTACTTTTGAAATTGTGCTTGAAATAATGTCCAAAAATCACGAAAAGCTGCCATCTTGTTCGTTGCACGCCTCTCTGCACGAGTTGCTCGATTATCAAATCTTATATATTTTAAAATGTCTGTGAACCTATTTCTAAACATAGTAGCAATGTAAACTGGTCTGCCTTCCTTTTCCGACCATAGTGATGAAATGGGCTCATGATTAGATTTATGCAGGCCTGCCAATAAATTGAGTCCGATGAAAGCTGTCATTTCAGTGTCATCAACAGGTATCCAAGCTCTCTCAGCACCAGGGTGTTCTTTGTTCCATTCATTTGTTTTACAATGAGCTTCTCGATTTGTATTTACTACAAGATCAATCATTACTTCCGTAATAAAAGAACTGAATGCCTGCTTAGTTGAAGTGCAACTGACGGCAGATGTTATGCCTGGGACCTGTCTAATAATGTCTTGGGTTCGACGTCTTGCAGTAACTGGTGGTTGCTTTTGCCAAATTATTCCATTTTTACCAACAAATATGGTATGAGTTTGCTCAGTTGCACTTGCATCTGGTTGCACCACCCCGCCTTGACCGTGGTCTTGCATATGACTTTCACGTTCGCCCAGGCCTCTTCCTCCATTAAGTTGATTATCATCATCACGGGTAGAGCGTTTGCTGATTTCATCTTCATCTGAAGAGGATTGTTTCAATGATTCAGTGTCACTAAAATCAGAACATTCAGATATGTAGTCTCCCTCTTCACTTGAAACGTCAGAATCTTCAAATTCTGAGTCATCTTTTATTTGAATACTACTTTCAAGTACTTCTGAAGCAACATATTGTGCACGTCTATTAGCCATTATTTACTCTAATCTGATAAAACAAAATAAGATATGAAGCAGATATAAACGCTAAAATGCACAGTATTAGCTGGGGTCCAATCGGACCCCAAAGCGAAAATATATCTAAATGCTGTATAGCTGCTAGCAATCAAAAACTAAAACGTGGGTTGTAAAGGGCTTAGATACTCTAACAAATTTCTGGCATCCCTAACTTTTCGAAGCACTGGTTGGTTTTGGGGATACATTAATACACTGCTGGGGTCCGGTCGGACCCCACTTGGTAGGATTAGGGTTAATCAGGTTCATTTTTGTCTGAATAAACAATATATTGAACTTTGAACAAACGATAAGTTCTGCTCTTAATCTGTAAAACAAAAAAGGAAAAGAAAAAACCATCACAGCAATTGGAAATGGTCTGTTCAGGCTAGGAAGCACTGAAGAACTCGCAGGTTATCTAGTCAAAGTGCTTTCTGTTGAGCAAATGATACTGAACAAAAAGATGCAAAATTCAAAATCGATAATAAGCAGCGAAGACGACAGCAAACAGCAAAATAGTATCCTAATGTAATTAGTGAATTTGATGTAAAACTAGTCTGCAAAGGGAAAAATTTAACTCGAAATACAACGTGTAGGCGTCTTCAGAAAAAATTAAGATCCGAAGAATGTTCTTGTAGTCAAGTATCAGAAGATATATGTAAGGATGAAAACTACATTCAAAATTTACTGTTGAAATAAATTGCAAGATAGAGAATTTTTAGACGAATTATAGATTTATGACTCGCAGTATGTAAAGATGAAAACTACATTCAAAATTTACTGTTGAAATAAATTGCAAGATAGAGAATTTTTAGACGAATTATAGATTTATGACTCGCAAGATTCAATCAAAGTTTTTTTGTATTGCATTTTGAAGGATCCCAATTAGTGTTTTTGAAATTCATGTCTATTTCTCCACATAGACTCCATCCCCTATATAATATAGTCTACCGATGTTTTTCTTAACTGAGGGTTTAAAATAAACATTTCTTGTTAATTGTCTGGTATTATGGTCATGTACTGACTCTAGTTTGGTGAGCGAGTCATAAAAATTTTTAGTGAGCGATTATTATGAAGCGCAAACATGAATTTGACAAACTCACGTTTGTATATATCAGTTAGTTTCAGGAGGTACAAACTTTTATATAAATTCGACTTT
Organism: Trididemnum clinides; assembly: GCA_963675345.1. Lineage (NCBI taxonomy): Eukaryota > Metazoa > Chordata > Ascidiacea > Aplousobranchia > Didemnidae > Trididemnum > Trididemnum clinides. Next base: position 35,684,325 of record OY776294.1, on the reverse strand, counting down.
GGACTACAATTCTTACTGAAGAAAATAATGCGAATAGTGGTGTTTAATCGAAACATTAATTTACGAGGATGAGTTTTAGATGCAGTCCCCCAAAGCAAAATACTGTATTGTAATTTGGAGTAAATCAAACTGTGATACAGCATGCGTAACATCTGTCTTGAGAGAGAGTTACAAATTTTATAAAACAAGCCAGAATAGCGAGCTAGCTGAAGAGGCAAGTGTTGGATTTGATTACACCATTTCAACTTTTCGTCCAAAATTATTCTTAGAAATGTTACGCTATGTTCTTTTTTTAGAGAAGCTTTATTGAGCTGCAATTGAAACTCATCGATGCAGGAAATGTTGTGTCGTTTGTTAATTAAAATGTAGTTTGTTTTAGTATAGTTCAGTGATAGCTTGTTTTTCAACCAATAATCAATTTTCTTTAGCTCGTTGCTTACCTTATTCTCCAATTATTTAAGTTTTCATCACTTAGCATAAGAAGTTTATCATCCGCAAATAGCGTAGTGTTTTGGTAGAGTTTTAGTATTTGTTTTAGTGTAGTTCAGTAATAGCTTGTTTTTTCAACCAATAATCAATTTTCTTTAGCTCGTTGCTTACCTTATTCTTCAAATAATTTAAGTTTTCATCACTTAACATAAGAAGCGTATCATCCGCAAATAGCGTAGTGTCAAACCGACTTACTTGGGGCAGGTCGTTTATGTAAAGAAGGAAGAGGAGCGGCCTTAAGGAGGATCCTTGAGGGACTCCGCAAGATACTTATAACTGTGAGGATTTATAGTTATTAATTTTTGTATATTCATATCTATTTTATTGGTAGCTTTCAAATAGTTGCAATGGTAATCCACGAATTTCAAAATTATGCTCCATTTTGTGCAGTAGTATTGCGTGGTTTACATTATCAAACGCTTTTGTTAAATCTAGAAAAACAGAGCAAGTATACAGACTGCAGTCTATATTTTTTTAATATTTTCTCATGTATACCGCATATAGTTTGTGTAGTAGACTTGTTTTTCCTAAAGCTAAATTGCTGCTTGCTCAGCATGTCACATTTTCCTAAATAAGTGCAAATACGAACAAAAATAATTTTTTTAAAATTTTACTCTATGGTGGTAATAAAATTAGCATTCTCTGAAAGTGATCCTTCCTAGATATTGTTTGTAAGTTTGATGCAGGTATCGGATTTCCGGATTTGCTTCTTGCTGTGGCTGGAAAAATACAGCTAATGAAGTGATCTCATAAAATGTTTTTAATTTGCAGCCTGTGACAAAAGTTTAAGGCACTTCGAGTTTTTGTCTATTCTGTTTGCAAATTGCCATAACTTTTATTTCACCCACTATTTTCACACATTTTTTTTGATGATTTATTAGTTGCTGAGGATAATAAAAACATAACAAGCTTACTCAGAAATTACAAAAATACGTTTGCAAATGATATTTTGTGTGACTGCCCTTGCTTTGAATAACTTCTTGCAGGCAACGTGGCATGCTGTTCATCAGTTTGAAGCAATAATCTACAAGGATTTTTCATGCCCAAACTTTTTTAATTGCTGTGTAATATGCATCAAAGTTTGAGGATTGCTTTTCTGAAAGTTTATTCTTCATAAGGTTTCACAAATTTTCTATCGGATTCAAATCCGGACTGTTTCTTGGCCACTCCAACATTTGAATACGTTTTTGCCTCAAGAATTTCGTCACCATCTTGCTTCGATAACATGGAACACGATCAAGCAAAAAAATTTTGCAGTTGCGGACTCTCATCTAGAGCTCAAGTTTGCTCTTTTTACAAATTAACTTATTTTTCACCATTTAAGGTGGTTACGGCATCAGAAACCAAAGTTTAGCAGCCCCCGTGGAGTATATTGCTTCTTAAATCATTTGGCTAGGTGGGTGTTTTACACTAGGTATAGTGTACTTTTCCTCGTAGCGTAATTTAACAAGCCTCCGAACTCGATACTTCAAACAGAAAACTGCAGTACAAGAGACTCGTCTGGAAAAAGTACTATTTTCCACATGTATACGTCCCACCTAGCATATTCCTTTGCGAAGTCCAGCTGTTTCTCCTTCATCACCTAAGTCAAGCGTGGTTTATGGGCTTGCTTGCTTGATTTGAGACCATAACTGAGCCAACCTCCATTGAATTGTTTTGGTGCGGACTACTGTGCCAATTTCCTTCAAATATGCCTAATTTTTTTCAGAGGATCTCATTGGAGAGCGAATAAACACCTTACGCATAAGGCTGTCTTTTCTGCTGGTGGTAATGGTCGGTCAAACCTTTTTCTGTCCTTGAAAGTACCCTCATTTTAGTATTTTATGATTGCATTGTGTACATTGTTTTGCTCTTTAGTTTCTTCTCAATTCGACGTACAGAAAACTTCAAACTGCTTAAAGTTACAATTAGAGCCCGTTTCTCCGTGCTAAGAGATCGCTCTTTGCCCATTTTTTACATCTATGAATTTAACTAATTTTGACTGAAACACGTACTTGAAAGTAACTTCTTAAGCACGAAATGAAAGGACATTGTCACACAAAAATTCTACATTAACCGATTAAACATGATTATGCAATGTGACACTACAGTAACGATTTCTCATCGAGCCATAAGCATTTAAGTTATGACTCTGGTAGTTGAGGGCAAGGGTGCCCACTTGCAGTCTGTGAAGAGAAATTTTGTCACCCGAGTAAAAATTTGCAAATGTGGCAGTGGACACCTTACTTTTTTTTGAACATCAACACTTTCAAAGCAACATTTTTACCAAATTTTTTAAATTTACTTGTGTAGATGAATTTTACAGTGAAGATTGGTTTGAAAGTATTGTCATGTTGCTTTGAAAGTATTAATATCCAAAGAAAATGATTTTTACCGCCACTTTGGATGAATGCAAATTTAGCAGGCTCGCTAAATGTTCAAGGAGTCAAAAATTGACCCATCTGCAAAAAAAGACAGCCCACCTGTTATCTAAGATTTTTCACTGAGATTCTAAGTGATCCATTGCGATAGTTAACAGTTCTTCATCATCTTCTTCTTTTTTCGGCTTCTCCCTATTCGGGGTCGCCACTGCGCGAAAGTGTTCTCCATTTGACCCGATCGATTTCGTCTCCCTCCTCAGCTCCAAAGCTTTTCAAGTCTTTTCTCGCCAAATCCATCCACCTTCTCCTAGGGCTTCCTTTTTTCCTTTTACCTGGCACCGCCATCTCCATCATCGTTTTTCCAACGTAGCCTTCTTCTCTCCTTATCACGTGTTCATACTTTCAACTTTGCAACTTCCATTTTTCCCACTTGTCTTTTTGTCACTGCCACCGTTTCCATTCCATAAAGCACGGCTGATCTAACAGCACTCTTGCACATTTTACCCTTGAACCTTGCTAATAACTTCCTGTTGCACAGAACTTCTCACACCTTCTTTCAACTCATCCAGTCTGCTTGGATCCTTCTCCTCACTTCTTCTTCAGATCTTTCATCGCTACTAACTGTCGAACCCAGGTATTTAAAGTTTTTCGCTCTCTTTACCTTTTCATCTTGCAGTTTCAACTCTTCTGCATCATCCACATCCCCAGCCTTCAAATACTCGATCATGCTCCGGTTTACTTTCAGGCCTCTTTTCTCCAGTGCATTTCTGTTGTCTGCAAACAGCATATCCCATGGTGCGTACTTCCTGATGTTCTCTGTCAGCTTAACCATTATGATGGCACAAAGGAATGGGCTGAGTTCTAAGCCTTGGTGAAGTCCAACACCTACCTCGAATTCCTCAGTCAACCCTGCTGCACTTCTCACAGTTGTTGTCGCTCCGTGATACATGACCTTAATAATTCTTATGTTGCACTCTGATGTTTCAGCTAACCGCAAGCATTCCCACAGTTCCTCTCTGGGTACCCTGTTGTATGCCTTCTCCAAGTCAATAAAGGCACAGTGCACTGTTTTCTACCCTTTAGTCCACTTTTCCAAGAGCATTCTCAAACAGAAGTTTGCGTCGGTGGCACTCCTTCCCGGCATGAACATAAATTATTGCTCAGCGATCCTCACCTTCTTTCATATCCTTTCTTCTATTACTATCTCCCACAGTTTCATAAAGTGGCTCATCAACTTGATCCCCCGTTAATTTACAAATTCTTTGATGTCTCCTACACCTTTGTACAAAGGTGCGAGCACGCTCCTCCTTCATTCATCTGGCATTTTCTCCCCTTGTAGGAGTCTATTGAGGAAGTTCACTAGAAACTCCACACCTTTATTCCCTAGAGCGATCCATGCTTCCACTGGTATGTCATCAGGTCCTTGAGCCTTTCTATTCTTCATCTTCTTCAACCCAGTCCTGACTTCTTCTCCAGAGATATCTTCCACGTCCCTTTTTCTCTCTTCTGTTCTCATTTCTCTTCTTTCTTTAGGATTTTCCAAGTTGAGTAAGTTGTCAAAATACTCCTTCCATCTCTGTTTCACTTTCTCTTCTTTCATTAGCATCTCCCCAGTTTTACTTTTGATTACTCTTACTTGTTGTACATCTTTGCTTTGTCTGTTTTTCTGCTTTGCTATTTTGTACAACTCGTTTTCTCCCTCTTTTGTTTCCAATTTTTCGTACAGCTCCTCGTAAGCCTTGTTTCTTGTCTTTGCCACTTCTCTCTTTGCTTGTTTTCTTGCAATTTTATTGGGCAATTTGTTTGCATCATCTCTGATAGTATCCCATACCTTTTTAGCTTTTCTTTTTTCATTCAATTTCTCTTGGACTTCCTGATTCCACCACCACGTCTCCCGTCTACCTTCCGTGCTAATTTTTCCCGATGTTTCACCCAATTCCATTCTGGCAATGCTCCGTATCATCTCAGCTACTCTTTGCCAGTTTTCCTATCCACCAAGTATTCCGCACTTAACCACTTCCATTTTGAACTTGTTTTTCATTTTCAAGTCTTTCAGCTTCTACAATTTTATTCTGTTCACTGATTTTGGTGTTTCCCTCCACTTCGTCCAGATGATTATTGCACTGACTACTATTTTGTGCTGTTTTGCCACACTTTCATCGACAATAACCTGTCTATGCACCACCTCAATGATCCTTCGTCTTCTCACATAACGTAATCTACCTGCGACCTGCGTTCGCCACTTTTGTAACTTACTCTGTGTGCTGTTTTCTTAACAAAGTAGGCGATAGTGATCGGTAGTTCCATTCTCTTAGCGAAATCCACCACTGCTTGTCCTTCGTTATTTCTTTTCCCCAATTCATGTCTGCTCATGCATTCTTTATCACCGTTATTCCCTTCTCCTACGTGCCCATTTAGGTCTGCTCCCACCACAATTCTTTCATTCTTTGGTATCTTTTCCACTGTCTCATCTAGGTCCAGCCAAAGTGCTTCCTTTTCTTCACGTATGCACCCCACCTGCGGCGCATACGCACTGATAACATTCAACATAACACCATCAAGTTCCATCTTCAAGTACATTATCCTGTCTGTTACTTTCCACAATTCCACTACCCTGTTCACATGCTTCGTTTTCAATATTATTCCCACATCATTTTTTTGGTTTTCGCTTCCACAGTACCACATTTTATATTTTCCACCTATGCATCGTGCTTTCTCCCCTTTCCAACAAGTTTCCTGCACACACAGTATGTTTATACCTCTTCGTTCCATAAGGTCTGCCACTTCTCTTCCTTTACCAGTCATGGTTTCAACGTTTAATGTAGCAACCCTCAGCTTGATCTTCTTAGCTTTCTTCTTCTCTTCATTTCTCTCCTTTCTTTTCTATCGGTTTCCACATCTTCTTTGCATCGAAGCAGCATGTCAATCAGCGGCCCTTGGTGCCTAGTCACTGGTAACGGTCGTTGTTATCCGGGGCCTCGACCGATCCGGTACGACGTCAGATAAGGCGAAGTCAAATAAGATGCGCATTGAAAACATTTGGCTAGGTTTTACGCGGGATGCCCTTCCTGTCGCAACCCTCCTATTTATTTGGGCTTGGGACCGGCACCAAAGGCTGCTCAAATTTAAACAACCTTAGAGGCTGGATTTATGATAGTTAACAGTTAGAAGAACAAAATCAATCGGCACAAACTCAAAGTTTAAGGAAACACTGACCTCAGTCACATTGTGTTAATCACGCAACCTGAGTACCTATCATAATTTAGAACGTTAAGCGCTGCGAATGAAAGATGAATTGAATTCTTTCTGCAGAAATCAACAATAATCACCCATAATGCTAAAGTTAGACTTTGCTTTTTATCGGCCTTCAATCAGAGCAATGTCTTGGTGGGGCCGTTCTTTAAGCTCATCTCTCACTGTCCCAAAATTCTGGGGAAAAACGGAATGAGCATGAAGGAAATATATTTTTAATGACATTCGGCAGCTTAAATATTGATAGGCTGCAACCAATTTTCAATAATTTCCAGCTTTAAGCTTGCCCGAAAAATTGTCGACAGCCTGTGTAAATGATTTCCAAGCATCCAATTCTGAAGAATTAAGTTTTTATGTAAACTGTCATCCGACAATAGTTTTTGAATTTCTGGTCAAATAAAGACTCTTTTCTGCAGCTTGGCTTTGCTGTTTAAAAAGTCGAAGTTTCTATCTTAAATTCACAAATGCAGCTCCCTCATGATTCATTGCTATGACAAAGGCTTTTCTTAGTACAAGATTAATGTGTGGCGGAGGTAGAAGCAAATTTTAGGCATTTGCCAGAAGTGAGTGTTTCTTGTTAACCCTTCCAACTATCGGAATTCCACGCAGTTTCCAAGTTTTATTTTAGAGTGATTTCTCTCTCCCGGTCAATCCCACAGACACAAGAAACACATTTACTTAGTAAAACCTAATTCCAAATCAACAATTAGTAATAACTTTTATATTTGCGCAAATTTTCGGGTTGTTCTTTCTGTAGTTGATAAGGTCTGAGCACGTTTTCATGGCTTCAAGGGTTTCTTTCATGTTTACTGCATACTAACTAGCGATTGGGAAACAAAAGGTACTTCGTACTCTACAGGGGAGGAAGTATTTGATTGGATCATCTCCTCTGACCTCCTTCCACTCAATGACCCTGACAGCCACACCCTTTTACATCATTCCTCCGGCAGTCACTCCTCTTCTGACCTTTTCTTCAATCAGTCTACTTTTGCATTCCTCTGGTTCTGTTCAGTGCTTGAGACCTTGTGCTCTGATTAGATCATTTTGCAGTTCTTGTAACAGTCCCTCTTTTTTTATTCTACCTTTGCCATAAGCGTCCTCCTTCTTACAATTTCTAGAAATTTGGTTGAGTTGACTTTGTTTTTTATATCTATTCATACTGTTCTTTGGCAGAGGAATACTCTCTGTTTCTCTTTCGTCTTCTGCTGCCCTTTTTATATCTTCGGTACAGAATGGAGCCAAATTTTCCATTCCTTTTGCCGGCGTCAGATGCCACTTCAAACCTAATGAGGTTCTAAAGTGGTAGAAGCGGTAAGGAAAAGACAAAAAGCATTTTTTTCCTCACAGTAGTCTTGAAAACATTTCAGCCTCTCAACATGCCTCGTCCGTCGTCACCAAAGCCAAGGAAAAGGCATCACGTGAAACATGCTCGCCTCTCCCTCTCCTAAATCTGATCCCAAGTTGGTCAAGTTTGCTGCTAACTCTGCTTCTTCGTCCTCCTTTTCCCCTAACTTTTCCAGCTGTTCCTCTTGCATAGAGTCGACATCGGCTTATGCCAACTACCTGAGATTTCACTTTTCAGTTTCTCTGCTAAAGGCTTCGCTTAGCACAGCCAGTGGCTACTTGTCTGAGCGCCGGAAGTTCTCTTGTTCTGAGAAGTCTCATTTCTCTTTTTGCTATCCTCTCACCTTGAGTGAATTTTATTGCAGCTGCTTCCAACCTCTTCTCTTCCACCGCCACTTGATCACATAGAGTTGCATACCCCATGCTAAAGTACCTCCTTCGCTTCAGCATGGAACTTCTTCTTTACATCTTTAATTTTTCCCAGTTTTACATTTCTTTCTTTCTATCTGAAAGTCTGCATTCTTAAGATTGGAAATCCTCTCAACTCATCTGCTTCTTTTGAGCCGATCTCTCTCACCTCCTGTATCTTCAAGCTTCTAAAGCGCATCACTATATTACGTCTATTCTTGTTTCTAAAGTTCATCATCATCATTCTCTCTCCCAACTAGGTTGGTTTCGCTTTGGTTGATCTACTCCTAACCAAATTCATTATCTTCCTTAGTCCATTTCGGATGTGTTGGATATACCCAAGCTGGGCTGTCGGACAATCCTTGGTACTATCAACTTTTCCAAAGCTTTCGACTCTGTTTGGGATCCCTCCCTATTTAACAAGCTTATTTTTGTTGGCATCCTTCCTTGCTTTGTTTAGCGGACACAATTTTTTCCCTCTGAAAACCCTTCTTGACCCTGCTCTTTTATTAACAATGTCCTTGCACTCCTACCTTATTCTGCCAGCTGCTCTCTTTATGCGGATGACCAGGCCGTCTGATTCCCCTCCCCCACAGTACCCTCCGCTTCGAAGATGTGAGATCTCCTTGTACTCTGTTGTGCTTTCTTTTCTACATCTTTATCTTGGCTGAATGCCAAGTTTTTTCTGAGCGCTACATTTATTCGTTTTTACAGATTTTTAATGCCATTTTTGAAATCAGCTCCCCAAAAAACATAAAAAACATCATAACATTGTGATAAACACAATTTATCGAAAAATTTGTTGTCCAGTGTAAGTCCCGAGGCTCGACTACTTAAATATGGTAAGCTTGTCAAATGCAATAGCGCGCGACGTGCTTACTAATTTATCAACTTTTTTTCTCCGACGTTCTAAGGTATATCGAGGCACAATATGTGCACAGTTCGCCGCGACTCATAGGCCTCGGTTCAAATTTCAGTTAAGCCCAAAATAGAAAAGGTAAAAACCAAATGCTGGCGCCGGCAAAATTTATATAGAATTTAACAGAATAGAACCGATTTTCTTTAGATTCTCCTGAAGAAAGATCCTCCTTTTTCGCCAAGGTGCTTATAAAATTTTAAATTACAAACAGTCTGCTGTTTCTTTTTGCTGTCCTTTATCAGAATCGATGTCCGTGTTGAATAACGAGTCCTAATCTGTGACGGTTAATTTGATCAATTGTATTAACACGAAGAATAACAGAAGAAAATAACCAAGAAGTTGAACCCGTTTTCAATTTGATTTATCGAATGAGGACGGAAAAAATAGATTTCTAAATAAGTTCTTAATTTCAAAATGTTTCGAAAATATGATCAACTGCAACTTTCTCGACTTTCAAACACAAAGTGGCGCAATTATAAAGTTTTTTTACATCCAAAATCAAAGTGCGAAAGAAAAACGTCTTTGTATGAATTAGGGTTAAAGTGCAAGGCAAAAAAGGCGTGCATAGCAAGTACACAACAAAATTACACAACACTTTATTGCATAACTGCAAATCTTAAACACGCGGCTTCGACACTCAATACGCAAAACCAGAGAAATAATAAGAAACTGAAAAGTGGTTTAAATGGGGCCACAGATTGAAACTTTTAACTGTGCTGCTATCTTCCACTTTGACTTTCTCCCATCTTACGATTTCATAATTTGGACTGATGGCTCTGTATCTTTTTCTTTTGGCAAAGGAGGCTGTATCGTCCCTGCCCGCTGCTCACTTGTGGAAGCTGGAGCCTTTTCGTCAGGCTCAGTGTGTTCAAGCATTTTTTCTGGGGTCTGAGCCATTCTGCAAGCTCTTTGTTGGTCTCCTCAACAGCAAAAAGTCCATTTGTTTTCTTTTTGTCTTAGACTTTCGTTCTGTTCTTGCTACATTTTTCTCTCATCAGTTCTTCCTTTCATCTTACGCTTTTTGATGCATCAGGCAGGAGCTATCATTTTGCTCCTACGTTCCTATCAAGCTACAATAGGTCCCTGGTTACTCGTTTCTTCAGACAATGACCTAGGCGATGATTTGACCAAACGAGATGCACATTCTAGCCATCTACAGTCTCAGGTAGTTTCTTGCCTCTTGCATCTACTCTTCTTTTCTATCGGACTGGAAAAGTAGGGTATCGCATGAATTCTTCAACTCACAAATTTTATCAGATCCTTTGAAGAAATTGTGCAGCCTCCTCACGAGTGTTGTGTCCTCTTATCTTCACTGATCAGATTCAGCCTTTTGCTAAACTCATAACTCTCCAAAATTGGCAGAATTGAGAATCCTTTACGTTGTGCTTACGATAATCGGATCCACGATACTTCTCATCTCATTTTTACTGCCCAACTACGGACCCTTATCGCCGCTCGTTTTTCTGTTGCTCCATATGTTTCTATTACCTCTGGTCCAGGCCTTGGGGAGTTAACCAGCTTCTGGAGCTCCATGGTTTTCCGCCACGCTTCTATTCCTTGAAAGAGGTCGGGTAACAACCGCAACATTACGGTCACGTCATTCTAAAAAATGAGAGTAAATTTCCTCTATATTTTTGTTGGCAGCAACATCACTCTCTCGATCAGGATATCCGCGAATTTAAACGACAACTCAAAAGTGGCTGTTTATTTGCACAATCGCTGATTAATGTCAATACAACTTGTTTGAAGTTTTTCTTTCCTACCTTTAGATGTGTCATTCAGCCTGTTCTCACAAACCGGTTCCTATAATTTTTCTGAGCTCATGGAACCGGTTGTTGGAAATATTTTGGCGAGCAATTTCATTGAATTTCAATCTAAGAAAAAATATAGGTCCTCGCCTTGTATTGTGGAAACATCGATCAAGTTTTTTTCTGATAGAACCAGTTCTTATAACTTTTCGATGCCATCATTTTTTGCATTCACTATATTTACTACACAACGAATACTAATAACAAAAAATTAAATTGCTTTTAAGAGGGGATCAACTTCTTGGAAATATCAATTTTCACGGTTTTGTCCAAAACAAACTTTAAGACCTTTGATTTTTGAAAGTGGATTTTCTGTAAATCTATGTTTGCCTCCGACAAAATTTGATTTTCCTCCCCTGGGGCGGTCGGCCTTCTTGGTCGAGGACCAAATTATTGGTCCCGACCAAGGAGGTCGACCGCCCCAGGGGAGGAAAAATGCAACGTTGTATAGATTATAATCTATACAACGCTGTTGTAACCTTAAGGTGGATGTACACAGTGGATCTTTTTGTCTGCGTTTTGTATGTTTCTTCTTTCGCGCATATTTGTACGAAAATTTTTTATCAGTAAACATTTACATGATACTTTACAAAATATGTGTTGAACAAACATTCGATTTTGTACGCAAAGTATTTAGCAAAAGCGTATTTGCTTTTGCGGACAAAAATACTTTGGTGCATAGTTTGCGGACCACTCTTACAAAAATCTATACTGTGTACATCCACTTTAGTATCAAGAATTTCCAGGTTTTCATTGTTATCTACATGTACATGCATATCAAACTTGTTGACAATAAACACAAAAAATATCAACGTGGTTAAATTAAACAGCAATTTTTACAAATGCGAATTGAAATTTAAGAAATGATAACTTAGGTATGTAGCTAAATGACAGCACAATAAACTCAGGAAAAGTTTTCTTATGTGATTGAGCACAGTGGACAATCTTCTTTTTCTTCTTCTTCTGGCTTTATTCCCACTCGAGTGGGTCGCCGGTGCAGATTATGTTTCCACAGAGCGCTCAATTTTGAATGCCGTCCTCCTTTAATCCAACAATTTGCATACCTTTCCTGAGACAGTCCTCTCATTTTCTTTTTGGCCTTACGCTCTTTATCTTTCCTACATGTAGCAGTTGAACCCCCTTGCCAACTAGCTGATTTGATTTCTTGATACGTGGCCCTTTCATCTCAGTTGTGCTTTTCTGAGCTTGCTATGCAAGGCTTCAACATTCATCACTTTTCTCAAAGTAAACAATAATGAGAAAAATAGAACAATAGTAAAACACGAAAATTTTTAGAATTTGGGGCATTTTTTCGGAAATGTCAAAGTGCGAAAATCGCAGAAATACACAAATTTACAAAATAATTAGTTTAACTCAACTCATTTGTTTAATTTTTTTCCCAATTCGGTGAGAACAAATTTCGTTTATATGAATTTTCGTAAATTTCCGTATTTCTGCGATTTTCGTACTTCTTTAGTTAGTAAATTTTTTGCATTTTTGTAATTTTATGTATATTATGAATTTCCGCATTTTTTGTAACTAAGTCTTGTCCAAAAATTATACAGTACATTTCGAGATATATGCTTATTGCTTTGAAATGTTTCTTTCCACTGTCTCTCCGCACGAGCTTTAAAATACGGATGAAATTAACTTCTGGGCGGCTATACTTTGAACTCAAAGTCAGAATGCAGCGATTAATTTAATCTGTTTTCCAGACCCTGCAATTCAACCGCTGAATGCGAATATTCCAGATTAACTGTAAAAGGCATTTTAAAACATCATTCACGATGCTACAGAAATCAAGACGGTCCAGTTTATTAATTCATGATTGGTTCCCTATTGGTCGATAAACTTTAAAAGATAGCAATAAATATAAATAAAATGTCTACATTATAAAACGTAACATAATGTTTCATGCAAATTAGAAGTGAGCGAAGTCCGCACCAGAAGATTTGCCTCCAACCATTCTCGGACATGAGACCCCTTTTAAAATTATAAAAGAATTCGAATGAGGTCATTAAATAACTCAAATCTGTAGTCGCGAAAACGTTTACTCTGTTGGTGCTCATCCCCAATTTTCATTTTGGAACTCCTGTACTTATATTAAAAGAAACAGATAAAACTTTGCAAAAAAATATAGTGCTTATGAGTAAGGGCAATCTTGATTTAAGAGTACAATAATCAGGATTAGGGATATCGGAACCATTCCACCTATCATGACAACCTTTTTTTATTGCGTCCACGATCGATCCCTAGGTAAAGGTCGTTGCGCAAGTACAAAAACTTTAAGCAATGACTGAAAGGTAATCCAAAAGCAACAAGAATGTTTTTTTATGCAGAAAAACAGAGTTTTTTATACAATTTGCTCTCAAAGAGAGAGAAAAAATAAGGTAAATACGTTTTTCTCAACTAAAATCAGTCAGTTTTTACAATAAAAGTTGAGGGGGTTAGAGATTTTTCTGGCAGGCTGACCATCCAGATCTGCCTTTTATAACTGCTTTACTCCTATCCAATTTCAGATTGCGAAAGCGACCTTGGTAGTGATAAAATTGTCCAAGCAACATCGTTTAAATACGACGCTGAAGGTGAGATGACGTGTTCGAAGGGAAAAGCATTGTTTTACGCAAACGGAACTTTCGTCGGACCAAGGAAAACAAATTGTGGATACGATGCGAAATGGGATTTAGAAAATGAAAATTTAGAATGCAGGCCTGGTCAGTTGTTTTATAGTATATTTATTATCCAGATTTGCAAGGCAGTTACAGTGGTTGTAAATATTGAGCAATTGTCTGGATCTGACTCGGAATCTTAAAGTTTCATTCTACAGCAAATCATAAAGATAGAAAAATATGATAATTTTTTTACAAAAATAACAAACTAAAAGAAGGTAGTTTAACGCATTTTACTGTTTTTAATGCATTTAAGAGAAAAAAACGTGCAGGATATTTGATAAAGGAAGTTTGAGTTTGCATCGCTAGGCCGAATTAAAATCCGTAATTTGCTTAGATTAACACTAGGATTACCGACATTTTTCTACCTCTCCGTTTACGGCCGTGTCGATTTCGACACGTGTTACTTCGTGGCACGATTCTTCACATTTTTTTACAACCTAATCCTTCCGAAGTTATCAAACAAGTAACAAACACTTATTTGAAAGTGATGTTTATTTGAAAATGTGCTTGCAAAGACGTGTTTGTTAATGGCTCCAGGACCTCGTCGTATTCTGTTAGATTTGTCGTCAAACCTCAAGTATTTCAGTATTTTTATAAATGTGTCACGGCTCATTGCTTCAGAGAAAATAGGCATGCCATACTTCCTACTCCAAAGAAAACAGGCGGGATGACTTTTCCCGTAAAGTCCACGAGCATATTGTAGTCCAATAAAAGTCTCAAGATGATGCAAATCTAGGACAAACTCATTGTCACCCCTACGTGCTGCTTCTTCAGTTGTGAATTTTGCAATCATTCTCAGGAGAGATTTATCGATGAAATGCTTCCAGGCGTCATATGGAGTTGACACACCTCTTGCAGTTGCTCTAGGAACGCCTGTAGCTGCCTTGAAAACATTATGTGCCCCGGTACGTCCAGTGTTAGTTGATGGAGTACAGGTCCATTCCGTTCTATCTCTTCCAAAAACAGATGTGGATGTAGGTTGGCTTTGCTGTGACATAACATTGTCATCTTCATCAGATTCATCTTCATAGTTTTCAGGGCACTCGTCGCTGTCACTCACATGCGCATTTGGGCTTTCTCCTCCGCCACTAGCATCTCCATATCCCTCTTCATCAGAGCATTGGTTATCGGTATCCCAGGTAGTAATTACATCAGCTAGTTCATTTGCAGTTATCGCTCGTTGCGTCATTTTGCTTATTTTGAACTATAGTGTATTACAAAATCATGAAACTCAACTTGCAAATGGCCTGAAATAATAAAATAGACACATAAGAAACAAATAAATTAGAAGAACTAATTTCAAAACTTCAGCCTAACCAGAAAATTCTGCTAATATTGCCTTTGTTTACTATGCACGCTTGCTTGCAAAACGGTACGTCCTTCAGTTAGAGATCTGCCCTCCGAAACAGTGGAAATCACATACCAGAAAAACTGGTCAGGAGCGGGACTCCAAAACCTAGCACAAAACATTCCACGCCTCAGACGCAAATGAATGCCAAGGCCAGACAGAAAACGCTTACAAAGTCCTTCAGTTAGCTTTCTAAATTGTGAACGTAAAATGAAATGCCGGATAAATCTATTTTGTGTTGAATCACATCTGTGTCTTCATTTGGTCAACAATAAAAACTACAAAAGCAGCCAGACAGAAGTAATTTTCTAACAAAAACGTTAGTGTCGAAATCGACACGTCCGTAATTGAAGGGGTTCTAATTTTCAAGCCGCGAAAAGTCGTATTGTCTGATGAATGTAAACTAAATCCTTTTAATATGGAGAACTAGGGCAAATTCTA
This sequence comes from Trididemnum clinides, assembly GCA_963675345.1. Lineage (NCBI taxonomy): Eukaryota > Metazoa > Chordata > Ascidiacea > Aplousobranchia > Didemnidae > Trididemnum > Trididemnum clinides. The sequence goes on along the minus strand of OY776294.1, from coordinate 35,669,284 downwards.
GGAAAAGTCAGAGAAAAGTAGATATGTATGAACTTGCAGTTCAGAGAAGCGAAGCGCCAATTATTTTTTCGTGTCGATTTCGACACGGCAGTAATCCTAGTGTTAATTTACGGAAGTTGAGCAGCCCAACCGCAGTGCCATGGACTTCTAAATAGTAACACCTGGACTGGAAACGTCGCTAAAACTGCTATCGCGAGCGACCAAAATGAGGCCTGTATCACGCGGCGTGACTGCTGCCTTGGTTAGTTGGAAAAAGAAAGCTTCGAATGAGTGTTGTTCATTTGATTAAAAAATTGAATCACAATGTACAAACAGAGACCGGTAGACAAAGCGTAGTTCGTAGATGTTACGAATGCATTGATGCTGGGTAATGTTTTCGTGCTGGCACTCAAGTAAAATAGATGATTAGTGATTAAAGAATAGCATGACAGTACATTGACACCAATAGAGAAAGCAAAGTACTTGCATGTTAAAATTGTATTGATGCTGGTAATGGGTTTGTGCTGGCGCTAAAGTGAAATAGTTTACTAATTTGTAATATATTGTCTACTAACAGGCTATAGCAGCCTCAGTAGCCCTCTTGTACTGCAGTAGGTTACGGTACACAACCATACATACTTGCAAGTAAATAAAGTTGGTTTATGCCAAGCGAGTAAAATTAGTGACTGCTGTCATACAGTTACTATTCTACGAAGGCATAGTTCTATTTGGAAATTAGACCAATAGATTGAAGGTTAAAGATTTGAGCGATTATGCTGTAGAGTTTATTTGCTTATGAGCCCCATTAGGTCTAAATGCACTGCAGGTTTAAAAATTCTGAAATGTACTCTTAAAAGATTGGGTGCAATTGCAGTCGCACTAAGATGCTGCTAGCAAAGCAAAGCCAACATTTTGCTGATTTGGTTAGTAGGGTAGCTTTTTGTTACTGCATGTAAAATGCCTAATGGATTTATGGCAAGACTAACTGTACCTGGGTCAAGTTATGCATAGTGTTATAAAGCAAATTTGATCTCTGTAGTTTACTATGGGTCTAATGTAGAATAAGCTGAGCGTGTTTAATTGGAAACACTGCCTACTTTCAGTGCTTTATTTGTTGGGGTAAGGTTGAATTTAAACTTTAACTCTAAAACCCACCCTAAATCTAACCATAACTCTTTTTCTAAGCATACCGTTTTGGTGTGAAGTCGTATAAATTGCAATTTTAATGGTGTTTCCAATTAGAAGCGTACAGCTTATTTTAAATTACAGGGTGTCCACACCAAGTGTAGACTGCTTATTTTTTGAAAAACTTACAAACAAAATTAAATATTACAAAATTTTTAAATTTTTTTTTTCAATATTTAGATTGAAATTTAGTATTTATTTATGAAGAATCTGAAAAATAAAGATGATTTAGTTAATTTTAATATTTTCAAATTAACTGTTAAAAATAGTCTACACTTGGTGTGCACACCCTGCACATCCATTCACTACTTAAAGTTTGATAACGTGAGATCTAGTTCTGTGACTGTTCCCTGTTTTAAATTGCAGTGTACATGTTTTGCTGACTTGATTCTGTAGGCTATATATGAAATTACCTCCAAGTTAATAGAGCCTCAGATGTAGTTCTTTGACTGTTTGCTGTTTTAATTTGCAGTGTAGATATTTTGCTGACTTGATTCTAGATGTACATCATACTTCCTTTTTAATATTATTAGTTGGTAGTTTAGTTAATATTTCTGGTATTAGTATAAAACCTGTTTGATATGGTCAACAGGTGTTGTGGTATTAACTGCAGATCAGGATATACTGTGAAAACAAAGACCCTGATGTTACTTTTCATTCGTTTCCCCTACATGACAAACAGCTGCTTCAAGGTTGGCTTAAACGTATTGCAAGAAAAGATTTTATGCCAAACAAGTATTCAAGTTTGTGCTTACTTCACTTCAAACCTAAAGATTTTGTAACAGAATCAAATGATCAACAAATTAGGCGAAGAAAAAATTGATTAAGTGCCTTGCTAGTAAAGAAACGTCTTAAGGACAATGTTCTACCTTCAATTTTTAAGGATGTTTCTTGATACTATGCATGTGGAGATGCACCGCCTAGATCTGGTCTGTCTTTGGCATCATCACGACATGAAAATGATGCATCAAGATTGGAAATGCAGTTTGAGCAATTTTTGAAAGATGATAAAATTGAAAATTTAGCTGGGCTAATCACAAAAATAGCTGATTACATGCAGTCGCATGGCTTTGTCTTGAATCAGACAAAGTCAGAAGTCAATTTGATTCTGTTTTCTGAAGAACACCCGCTATTTGTTCAGTTAACAATATCTATCAGCACAGATCTTGGAATTAAGATTTATTATAATGGACAATTAGTGCCAGCATCTACTGTACATACAAACATCGTTTCATCTGACAAATCACGTTGCTGTCTCAAGTGCCAAATTCAATGGTCTTTGCTAAAAATATACACATGAATAAACCAGCACAGAAGGATAAGTTCATATTCAATTTTTCTTGATTGATTGATCAGTATTTGGAGGTTTGTGATAACGATCATGAACTTCGTCTATTAAAGTTTGTGCTAGAAGAGGTGGAATTGGTTCTACACAGCAAGCACATAAGAAGATATTCAGTTGAATTGCTCTTGATGTCGTACATTCTGCATGCAACAAGCCCTCGTGCTTATAAACGGTTGTTAGAAAAAGAACGATTGGTACCGCCATCTGTAAAAACTTTATGGAAAATTACAATGCGACTGGATCGCAAAAGTGGACTGGACAACACTCAATATTTGAGAATGCGATATTCTCAATTAAATGCTTTCGACAGAAATGTTATCCTAATGATTGACAAAATTTATGCATCAAAGCGAATTGAAGCTGCTACAGGTTATATTTTTGGTTTAACTGAAGATTGTGAAGTTGCATCTACTGCTTTATGCTTCATGATTAAATCACTTAGCAGTTAGTATCGGGATATCGTCTGTATTCACCCCGTGAGAAATTTTAAGGCAGAGACTCAAAAACAATGCTTTGACAAAGTAATGCATTTATTAATAAGGTGAGTTTCAACGTTATTGAAATTTCGGTGGATAATGCTGCTGCGAATCGAAAATTTTACAAAGATTTCCTTTGCGACAGTGCTTGGAAAGAAGCAATAACGAGTAATTTTACTGGTGGAAAAATTTTTTAAATTTTTGATCCAACTCATGTGATAAAAAACATTTACGACAACTTTTTGGCAAAACGAGTTTTCAAATTACCTAACATGCACTGTTTTGTACCAGCGCCCTTAACTCCCAGTTTTGCAGATGTGGAAACATTATACAATAATGAGTGCAAAAAACCATTACGAATTGCTCATAAGTTATCAGAGACAGTGCTAAAACCTAAGTCCATTGAAAAAGTAAACGTAAACCTTGCGCTTTCATTACTGCATGCATCGACAATTAATGCTTTAGAGCATTATGGATTTTACCCAACTGCTGCTGTTTTAGAGCTGTTTGCAAAGTTATGGTCAATTTTAAATGTCTCTTCACCAACCATTGGAAAACGCAGCAAGATATTTTAGAGATGAGACAGCTATACGAAAGTGATCGAAAACCTCGAACTATTTCCTTCTTGAAGCATTCACAAATTTTCCTCAAAGAAATTGAAGATGCAGCAAAAGCAAGAGAAGAAAGGACTGCCATTCAAGAAGTCATTTTCAGAGCAGAATCTCTTTATGCTGACATGTCTTTCATGCCAACTGAAAATGATGTCTCTGTGACTTTTTACGTGACAGGTTATTGCTGTGATCACTAGAAAAAAGCAATAGATGCGACTCTTGTAAAGAAATTACCATTGCTAATGCTGAGTACTTGGCACCTGTAGCAGAGCCAGACGTTCCTGTAAATGCCATAAACTTTTTTAACGATATCAATCGTGGTGGACTCTCCAAGTCAACAAAAGAAATGTTTGATGATGTTGGCATGCTTTGCTGGGGGGCATTTGCCGAACTTTCTGTTGAAAAACTTAAAAACGGTTTTTGAGCAGCGCTGACCAGCGAAGTGTATTTAAAAAAATTGTAAATATTGCGTTTTTTGAAAGCGGTGTAGTATCTCCTTGGTCTGTTCCAACAATGTGCAGCAAGGGGCATAACTTGTTAGAGGGCATATCTGCACGTTTTTTTAACTGCATGGCTAAAAATCTCACGCGTAGTATGCGCGCAGAGGAGTCAAGTAGAGTTTCTGGAAAATTAATAAGATAACTGGAAAAAATTAAGGTGCTAGGTCTTGTATTTGAAGCAAATCAGATGTAGTTGTACAATTTCGATAGTTTGAAATGTGTTCATTTTAAACACTTAAGCTGGGTTTATGTCATAGTTAATTCAAAGGTGTTTTTGTAGCTTAATTTTGCTTAGTGGTTCATAATTTATTTGCTGCTATATTTGCGATTTTTTGTGTTGCATGGATTTGTTGTCAAAGCATTACAAATTTTTCTGCTTGCATGCTTTCATTTCTTGTTTGCATAAAGAGAATAGATAAATCTATCGCTAGCCTGCATGAATAGACTAGTCTAGGATTTGAACATGGTTCCTGCGTAGAATTAAATTTCAAGTACTACAATAAAGCTGCCCAATGTTCAAAAAACAACAAGCTTTTTGAAATTTATACTTTATGTAAATGAGCGAGTTAATTTTACGTCGGCCTCATGTTGGTCACGTCAAATTTGTTGTTTCCAGTTCAGATTCTACTATTTAGAAATCCATGCGCAGTGCAATAAGGGAACCCAAGCCTAATGAGTCTAAACTAAATTTGCCACCGTAATTTGTGTGTACAGCCACAACTTTAAGTTCAAATTTCCCCATAGAATAACATCCTAATCTCGATAAATTTTTGCATAGTCGGTTTTACGACAGTGGACAAAAAATAAAAAATCATACCAGTAGTCAACTTATATAGGTAATTGCGCAAGCTTTTGTGAGCAAATGCTCATTTCCTCAGATACAATTACCGAGAGACTTTAAAATAAACTAGAATTAATGGAATGATAGTGGCATTACGTAAAATTTAAAGTAACTAATTAGTGAAGATCAGGATTGCATGAAATTTAAAAATTACTAAACAAAATATTCTTTTTCTTCTTCTTTTGGAAGGGTTCCACTATATCAGATGCTGGCAGTGATGGTACTCAGCCAGCATTGTGTGTCGACATCCAAAACCGTCAGTCCACGTATTCCTGTAGGTGCCCGATGTACGGGGCATGTCAGAATGATGTGTTCTGCGGTTTGTTCTGCAGCGCCACACTCGCAATTCGATGTAGGAGCAAGGCCCCATTTGTGCATGGACGACTGAAAACACCCAACACCAGCCCGCAAGCAGTTGAGCCTGACCCATGATGATCTGGGCAGGCCCATCCCCATTGGCCTAGTGCCTGTCCTAGGAATGAAAGCACGGAGATCAGATGAACACTCCGAGTATTCCGTGCTCCATTTAAAGTCAGTCCATTGAGCTGCACGAATATCCAATTCAGTTAGATCTTGCAGTAACTTGCGTGCAGCGGGCACAAAGGGGCGTCTAGATTTTAGTCTCTCTCTGTAGCCGTCTATGGACCCAGCCAATAGTTCATGGAGAATATGGCCAGGGTCCAGGTTGCCACGATATGCCAGGGAGAGCGTTGCTCCTAATCGGCGAAGCTCAGCCGGCTGGATACCTGCGAGGACGGGTAGATAGTCTGTTGGAGTTGGACGCAGGCATCCAGTGACAATGCGCAATGCATCGTTGAGAAGACTATCGATGAGGCGAGTGTGTGCACTACAACACCAAACTGGTGCATAGTACTCCGCAGTGGAGTAGACCAGAGATAGGGCGGCTGTACGCAGTGTTTTAGCTCCAGCGCCCCAACCTGAGCCTGCAAGTCGTCTCATCAGTGCAACGCGCATTGTTAGTTTTTTGCGCAATGCCTCAAGATGGTGACGAAACGTGAGTGATCTGTCCAGTTTAACCCCAAGATAGGTAGGGACCGGACAGAATGGCAGGCGTTTGCCATTGTTGTAGACATTAAGCTCACGTTTGGCCTCTCTGTTGTTCAGGTGAAAGGCCGTCGTCACCGTTTTAGTGTGGCTGAGCTGTAGCCTCCAAGTCTGGAGATATGTTGAGATTGTAGTCATGTCTTGGCTTAAGACCCCCTCCAGGTCCTTCCAGTCATCAGAAGAGTATAACAGTTCCAGATCATCGGCATAAGCATACCTTCTGGAGACCGTTGAAGGAAGATCGTACACATAGATATTGAAAAGAAGGGGTGCCAGGACCGATCCCTGTGGGACGCCGTTTTTCAAACGTCGCAACCTGCTTCGCTTGCTGTCACCGGTAGTAAGGGTGAAACTTCTATTCCGGACAAGTTCCATGATCATACGAACCATGTGTTTATCCTGGAGAAGTCTCAGCAGCTTGCAGGTGAGGCCACGATGCCAGACAGTGTCAGATCTACAAACACAGCACCGACCTTCCTTTTTGCCTCGAAAGAATCCTCGATGTTTTGTGTTAGCAAGACAACTTGATTCACTGTCGATTTACCAAGTCGAAACCCAGCCTGCTCGCCTGGGAGCAGGGGGTCGACAATAGCTTTAATACGAGCGTAGATCAGTCGTACGAGGATCTTGTGGAGGACACAGAGCAAGGAGTTGGGACGATAGCTCTTTGGGTTCTCTACAGGTTTCTTTGGCTTTGGAATTTCAACTACAAGTGCTCTTCTCCAGACTTTGGGAATTTTGAGTTGGCGCAAGCAGGAAGAGAGGAAGCCACGTAACCAGGACTTCAAAGCAGTTCCAGCATGGATTATAAGCTCCGGACAAATAGAGTCAGGGCCCGGTGCTTTCCCTGGCTTAACGTGTTGGAGACCGGCAGCGAATTCTCTGGGCGAGAAGTCGCCAAAGAGATTCACTGGAGATGGTATCAAAACTCTCCAACGGTCAGACACTTCTTGAGAAATGAGTCGAGACGACTCACGATTAACACCCTCGTATTTCCCGTTTCTTACCAGCTGAGCAGCAATGGCGTTAGCTGAAACGAGACAGTTACGGGGGGCTGTGTCGCGACCTGCCAGTGAGGTTGTTAATTATGCTCCATGCCTTTCTGCTTGAGTGTGAGAAGTAGATGTTTCGGACTGCCTCCGACCATCGGTCTCTGCGTTTCTTGTCAAGCCAAGTTATTAGGGCTGTAGCAGCCCTACTTGACTGGTCTCCAGCAGGAGACTGCAGAAACGTTTGGTAGAGGGCCTCACACTTAGCGCCCCAACACGGTATGTAGGTGTTACGACGACCGCGTGGGATAGCTTTCTTGGCTGCTTTGCTGATGGTATTGCAAAGGTCCTGGTAGGCCTGATCCACATTTGTTGAATCAGGTGATGGCAAATTCCTTGCAAGCTTATTTGTCAAAGAGTTATAGTGGCTCCAGTTGGCCTTGCGGAAGTTCCATTGCTTTACAGGCCTTCCCGGTACTGGGAGGGAAAGCCTTGGTGGTGTTATAAGCGAAGGTCGATGTTGAGACCTAGGAAACTTCTCCAAGACGCGTCTATAAGGCAAGCGACTATCAGGACCGACGGTGGTAAAGGCAAGATCTGGGTTAGTGCCAGTGTTCCAACGCCCAGAATGAAAGCTAGGTTGATTCTTGGGATCGTGAAGAAGGGCAAGATTATTGGAGCTTGCCCAGGCCAGTAGGCAGTCTCCATCCGCGCGGTTGGTGTTATAACCCCAGTCGACATGGGGGCAGTTGAAATCACCCGCATACAGACAAGGGTGTGTGAACACTGGAAGGTCGGAAACTTGCAACCGCGTTGGTGGAGGTTTGTAGATGTTAACGATTTTACAACCGTCAACATCTACGCACAACCACTCAGTCTCCGATGTCGTGGGAGATTGATCGTATAAGGTCCATTTTAGCCGCTCATGGACAAACGTGGCAAGGCCATGCTTCCTCCTTAGGGAAAACCCAGCTAGTTGATAGTTTGATAGCACTAGCTTTTCTGCAGAGATTCAGTGGGTCTCTTGTAGAAGGATGACGAACGCCTCAAGCTGAATAGCAAGATGATGAAGAACGTTCATCTTGCTAGCTGTGAGGCCTTCGATGTTCAGTTGTAGTATTGAGGGCCCACGGAACTTTTTGATGATGTGCCCTGAAAAGGGCAGTTTATGTGCAACGCACTCATCATCCCGTCCTGAAAAGGACGTTTGCTGATTAGCAGGCCCTTGAACATCGGAATAAGTGGATACCCTTCTTGGTGGGCACATTCGGTTTCCACAGAGCATTAGAGAGACTTTCTAATTGCTAGGTGTACTCACGACCCGCGCTACGTGAAAGCATGTGCCACGCGGGTCAACAAAATATTCAAATGTAATAATCATAATTCTTCTTTTGGTTTTGTTATTTAAATATTTAAATGTAATAATCATACAATTTAGAAAATTCTTTATGTAGTAGAACTGTGATCTTCAATAGCTAGTTATATTGCTCTGATGCTGGAGTCGTTCAACGCTCCAACCACTACTACCGAGATCATTCTTTCTTAAAGCGAGATTATTATATATTTCATCACATCATAAACTAATAAGAAAGATCACAAAACATGAAAAAAAAACAGGTAAAAAAACGAAAAAATGTAAACAAGTCAAATTAATTAAAACTGGCAATAAAATATCTATAAGTTTTAACCAGCAAGACAAAGCAAGACTAAAAACGAAGAAAGTAAGTAACATAAAAATAGAAAATAAATGAATAAAGAAACAACAAAACCAAAAGAAGAATTAACAAAAAGAAATTATTATGTATTGATACAATGCCATAGAAAAATTATAGCCTTTATTTAGTCCTCCTTGAATCCTATTGAGATTAGAAATGAGTTTTTGTACTTCGATTTGTCGTTGTTCGCGGTTAAATCGGGTTCGTTTTTACATTGATAGTTGTAAATGGCTGACAGTATGTTTGGGAAGATTGAAGTGTTGATCCAGCAGCAGGTTTGTTTATATAATGGCGGATATTACTTCGTGTCTGTTGATTCCTTGTCGGATAATTTTGCCGTTTTCTCCAATATACCTAAGCTTCGGAGCAAAATAAACAAGACTGGGTGTAGATGTCATAAATGCCTCTCCCTGACCTCTTCTATGTTGGAACCAGAAATAATAAGTGCAGCTGGGGGCTTCAGATTACGCGTTGAGTTATTACCATGAAAAGGAGCTCACCAGC